>CM044896.1:63505409-64174159 GCA_024500145.1 Gentiana dahurica var. dahurica | reverse complement strand
CTGCTCTGCTCTGCCGGTCGTCTTGTTGGAAGAGTGCGCACCTCACTGCAAATCCACGCCGTCTTTCCTTAAGTTTAGGAGCATCATATCTTAGATACGCGCATGTTCGTTACATAATTCTCCTAAGTACTGAAAATGTTTTCAAAATTATTATTAGATTAAAATCAATAATACATGCCAAAAAATAGATGCAGAACAAATAATTTATCAAAAGGGTGAATTGGTACGATTCTTCTTTTCGTACCTCATCCAACTATACATCATTGTCCTCTCTAACAACATCGAGATCTTTCTGCTCCATCTATTCTTGACGTACTGGCCTTGATATTCAGCTCACATAAAACGAAATAGAAACACGAGCATATATTACTCTTTCAATTTGTCCATCATCTCAAGGTTTGTCGGTAGTCTTTCCTAAAATGGAAGAAATCATGGGTTAAATGAGAGGGAAAACAACCTGTGAAATCTTATTCGACACCCTATCAAAAACAATTGCAACAAAAAGAATACCAATGTTTTATGATTGTTCCGCAATAATATTCAAAATAAAAAATAAAAGAGAAGTTTGCTGAAAAGAATTGAGAAACTTCTCATTCTCGAAAGAAAATTTAGAGTAGTGAGATAGCGTAAACAAAAAAAAATATAATTACCTTCCTGTAAAATAAAAAAATAAAAAAGAAGAAGAAGAAGAAGATAGAGAATACAATTACCAGAAACTATGAATGAAAATAATCCGATTATACACTACACACTAATGTGGTAGAGCAGAGAAGGTATGCAGAGATCGAAAGAAATGCAATTACGCAACCATGGTCCAATTACTCTGCGGCTACTTTAAAATTAATTCAGGTCGCCCAAATGCAAAGACCTGCATCAAATCGGCCAAGTGTAACAAAAAAATGCCTTACCAACCGCAGGTGGATATATTAATAAGAAAAGAAAAAAAAAAACACATGAGGCACCATATATTACATGCTTAATTGCATAACATACGTACGTTATGGAGTATTGCCAAATGAAAAATGTGAGGAATCTTGAGGATACTTTATCTCCTACCATCTGTTGCGTGTCAAACTCACTCCTATTCCAGGGCAAACACTGCAACGATTTACCCAAAGCAACATCATTGACGGATGTACAACGTCGTTTTCTTAAGAAGTGCCCAAAATTTTTTTGTACCAATCACATTTCAGATAAAAAAGAAAGGGAGAGAACAACATTATTTTTGTTCTCGTAATATGAAAATTCAGCTTAGAGAATAAAATTGCTTTTACATTAGAGACATATATGAAATGATAACTATTCCAAAAGACTTCCGATCGTGTTTAGAAAATGAAAGTATTAACTTAATACGACTAAACCATGATTAGGCACAATCGATAGCTTTCAATAACAATAACAATATCAAGGAATACACTAAAGAATGGTCTGCAAAAAGTAATTAATCGAGGTGAATGACAATCTTTGTTAAAGAACGTTTACCAACTAGCTACCACATGGAGATTTTGAAATCGTCCAAGAAAGTTCAAATGAAAATTTAGATCGACCTACGAAAACTCAAAAGAAAGTCGTGACATAAGATACACAGCCAATTAATACATATAAAGATCAAACATAGCTACATGAACAGGAAAAGTGAGACAAAATAAGATTATGTGGATCAATATTTAAAGAAGAAATAACCAAGGTAAATAAAATATGCAACAAAACGATTCCAACTATCAAATCTTTCTCACCATTATTGCAGAAACTGTCATCCCAAATATCAAGTCTACAGAGGGATTCACTCGGATTTTTATTGATAATTGAAATAAAACAACCCATATTTATTAGATACTCTCGACCTTGATAAAGACCAACACATTTAGCTTTGAATCAACACATGTAGTTGGTGCCCCATCCCCATCCCCATCCCCATCCCAACACATGTAGATCTCCTCAAATCATATATGCTTAAAGGACCTTGATAAAGACCAACATAACCATCAAATAAATTCACAGACATATTGTTGAGGTAATTGATGTCAACCCGTGAAATCTATATCTTAACTTGCATTACAGACAATATTCAAACATACAATTAAGTGTAATTCATGTAAGATTGGAGTTGTGCTATTACACTGATCTAAGAGATTAGCCACCGAAAAATATGCCATTTAGTCGAGATCGTAAATTCTTGCAACCACATAATGTTCCACTACTTGTGAAATACCATGCCTCGTCTTGACAGAAAACAATGTGCATATGAGACTTACAGAAGATGAGAAAGAAAACATAAGAACACAACTACCGATTCTCACCAAAAACCAATCATAGATATATACCAACATCTTACTTTGAAAACTCCAATGCTAGATGATCAATCTTCCCCCGACTCACCCAACTTGGAACATATTTTCCACTTCCTTTACCAAATGAACAGTCCCTGACGAATGAAAATAGCATGAGCCAAGCAACCACAAAATATAGGACAAAAACAGCAACCTGAGCCAACGTAGAATCTGGGCAGGACATGAAAGTGGCAAAAGAATCATATTCATATGCGAAAGGAGTGGAAAAAACTAAATATAGGTTGAAGAAAAAATAATATGGCGCAAAATGCAACGGAAAAAGATACCATATGTACATTAACTGAGACTAAAATGACAATTAATCCGAAGAAAGAAAGATATGTATCTCACAAAACCAATGACCAAGGTAGAAATGCAGCCCTTGTCATTTTTCTCCCAACATCCCCTTGTCGACCACAAATGCCTTCACGATTTGCAACATCAGCATCATCTCTTCATCCGTGTATTATGATCTCATCAACACAGCATAATAAAAAATAAAAATAAAAACTTCCAAAAAAAAAAAAGAGTACATACTTGGGTCACTTTATGTGCGATAGTGATTCTGCAAATCAAGAAGTTGTTTGATTATTAGGTTTTCAGATTTCGCAAATCAATATCAAAACCGGAGAAGAAATAGAAGGAGGTAGTATAAGGCGTCACTATCCCGCTACACTTTTTTTCCGGCAATTCCACAGCCACAACACAAATCTTACAGCTCATTATTCATTAAAATAGTAAATAAATAAAGAAAAAATATGAAAAGGTGAGACAAAACCAAGGACGTATATCGAAAGGAAAGGATTGGTCGATCATATTGTTCTTTAATTCATCTCAAGCATTGTTTATGTCAAAACCGTAGTAAATTTTCGGGTAGATTTCCTCCGCTCTCTGCTTTGTCAATGTTCGCAGAAGACCTAAAAAAACGGCAACAACAATAAAAATACATGACGCAAGGTTTATAAAGAAACTCTTGAAATGCCACACCGATTCAGAAATGGATTCACCGTTAGAATGCCTCTGGTTATCGGGATTCATCTTTTCACCGTTACAAATAACATGTTAGAGTATTTCTCTGATGATTTCTTTATGAAAATCAAACCTTCTGGCCGGTCTCGGAATTGCTGCTCCTCCCTGGTCATTGAATCGTGGTTTTGATTTCCAAAAGAGAATCGTGGGCTTATTTCATGTTTCTAAATAGCAATTACTATAGGGCCAATTGTTTATATAGAGCTTTTACAAAAGTTTTTTGTGTAAATAGAATTTGTATCAGTTTGAAAATCAAATCTTGGTTTTTTTTTGCTTTTTCATTTTTTTTACCGGGTTTGGGTCGGGTAATTGAAGGGAAACGGGTTAAATACCTTCCTCAATATATTATGTATAGATATATATATATATATACCTCCCCATTTGTATAATAGGAATGTGAAAAGGATGGATTAATCAGAAATACTCTTCCTTCTTTTGATTACATATGTTTGTTCGTTCAATTGTTGTTATATGGATTGTTTATAACAATCTCATTTAATAAACTATCAAACCGGATGGTGTCTGTAATGGTTGAACTACATCTGTGACATTTTGATTCGATATTCGGGGCGATCATCAATACACCTAGTAAAGACGTAAAACATTAAAAAATGTATATACTTTTTAAAAAGAATATTATTATTTTTTAGATTCCATCAAAATGCTGATGGAAAAGTACAAAGCACAATCAATCAAAGATCTTAATCCTTCCTTCCAAACTAAACATATTTTAATTTGCCGGAAAGCCTGTTGCGAAGTTGGGACATATTGCCCACACACTTAATGTATAAAGAAATAAACTTGCACATTTACTAGCACCAATTGATTTTAGTACAACGGTAAGCGTTTTATCTTAACATGGTATCAAGCGCTTTATCTTAACATGTTGGGACAGATTGCCCATACTCTTGAATGCCTAAAGAAATATAGTAGCGCCTTTATTAAGATGGTTAGCGCTTGATCCTTAACATCACCAGTCTCTTAAACTGGAGGTATGAAAGTAGGGATTGTTCACTTATGTTGGAATTTTCAATTGTTTTTTCTGAGTTCAAATTTTGTTTTTTGTTTATTTAATGAAAAGTTTCTGCATTCAGTTTAAAAAAAATTCCTAAAAAATTGGTTTTCTAACTCCGTTATTGCAATTAATATGATTAAAAAGAGAATAATTTTAAATACATTTGGCCAGTAATGCCGTATGCGGCCCACCCCCTGTACCTACGGACCATGTGGAAGTGTAGACCTGACGCTTTAAAACTATATACTGCAAACCCGATGTGAAAAAAATCCAACACATGCATAGGAATTGAAAGTCTACAACACTCTATGTTATTAAAAATGATAGCCCCGGAAAATTACAATGGTGGGATGTATAAAATAAAAGACCGTAAATGTGTAATCTATATATGATCATCTTCCTTTAAAGATAATGCATTTGATCTTCCCATCCATATATGACTCATCGATCTAACTTTACCTTGAGTGAATTCCACTCGATTCCTTGCAAGATAGAGAGTTTGTGTCTCAGGTGTAACAAAGGGCATGGTGCAAAAAAAAGCAGTATTAAGAAGAGAAAAGATTATATATCCAAAAGAACGAAAAGAGATCTAACACCGTATTTGAAATTCATAACGAAGTTAAATGACATAGAAGAGGAGTGAGACCACTTGATTCCACCCCTCATCGATGATAAAAGATGCTTAGAAATAGTAACTCCATGATTGAATCAAAATCTCAAGAAGAATAATTTTCTTATGAAACAAAAAGGCTAGGTATGAAGCAAAAATGCTAAAAGTTAAAGAGCATGGAGCGGAGAGGTTACAACCTGATTTACACTCTTCACAAGGGCGGACGGTGCTTCCCTTCGCACTAGCGTTGTTTAGCCATACGTAGAGTACCTACAGTAGTTACATCCCTATATATTAAAAATCTTAGATCCTAAGGAGCCCTTGTTGCATTTAAGTGAATAGTTTTTTGAGTATTGATGGCCATTTTTGCTAATAAAACTCATCTACGGAGTTTACCTTCTTGTACATGTGTAAAAAATTATTACTATTTGATATGATATGTTGCCTAGTTCATCTTAGTAAATGATATACCGCTGCTGAACAAGGTAAACTGGACAACCCTTAGACCCACCTTGGTGGTCTTTTCTCAGCCTCTGACCTCCATCGCCACCAGCCCAACTGGAAATAAGGCGATCGAGTCATCGAGCTCACGTGATCATTTCAACCCTCAAACTGGGGGCCGAGCGTGTCGCCCCCTTGTCTGCCGTACCGATCATTCGGACTAAGCCCTCTGTACATAGGCAAGCACGTTCCATACCTAGAATTAGAAAAGACGAGGCCATCCCGGCATGAAGATGTTAGAGCACCCAACGGTCTCATCAGCGCGACCCTATACACATGCATGTCTTCTTAATTATGCTTAATTATGTCTTGTCACCGTTAGTCTAATTGCGATTAACGTTTTTCCTATAAATAGAGGCTTCATGTCACTTGTTAGGATATACGCTATTGAATATAGAAGATACACTATGCCAATTCGTCCACCACGTCTCTTTCCTATCCTTCATCATGTCCGCCGGCTGAACACCGCCATGAGTTCATCATAGCCACCGTCTTCTCACACCAGAAATCTTCCTTACCATTCAGATATCCGTCGTATAAACACCCTTACAATCATCGTGATATTTCTAGCAACATCAATTGGCTCCGTTACCGGGAAACTTCATCCAAACCACATTTATATCTTTTTCCGGCGACTTACGCCGCTATCTTCAAACTCGCAGTCAAGAAAAGTTTCGACCTTTGGGTTGTATAGCATAAAGATTACAGCTTTCACCATTATCTTAAAGCAGTGAGTGAAGGGGTTCTCGATTTTACGAGTCAGTGCCTTTTCACGGGGAAAGCTTACCAAGTAAGGAGACTACGCACTATCGGTAGCTTCACAAAGTTCCGGGGGATTCATCATCACCCATTGATCAACGCATGCATGCTCCCAGGTTTCAGTTTTACAAAGTAGCAGTACTGTGTCAATATGATTAATTCAGAAGCGTATCGGCTGAACTCTCTATCGAATTCTGGGTAAACCTGCATTTGTTTCAAGCGATTTGGCTAGTTAGCGTATTGTGCAAGTTTCCTTTCAAATCAGATGACTGGAGGGATATTCACAGACCCTGAGACACCGAATAAAGGAGCAAATCAAGAACCACCACGTGGCGCAACATCGCATCAGAGTCGGTGTAGCAGGGGTTCGCACACCACTGGTGGAAACAGCGGCCACAATAACCACTCCGACATGCGTGGGGTGTTGCAAAAAAAAGCAAAGGCACGAGAGTTGGAGGCTGCGGCTATAAGGAAAAGCCATGTCAAGCAAGTCGTGGAGTCAGCACAACAAAACTTAGAGCGGGTGACAACATCGGGCATCGAACCAGACTCCCACGCCCTCGCTCTGAAATCTCACATGGAATACGTAGAAGACATGCGGGTCTACAATATACAATTTATAGTGGGTGGCCACCAACCCCTGCCGGTAAGTAAGTTCTCTCTGCTTGGACCAACTCCAAATAAGGTACAACCCACTCATAATCCCCTCAAAAGAAATGATCCAGTTGGGGCCGATCGCGTTCATCAGGCACAGGCACAACAGAGCAGTCATTCCACCTCTTCCCCGGGGAAAAGCAAAAAATTGGCACTTAACCGCCTCGGGCCTGTGGATGACATCCACGGTGCAGCCCCTGCACGTAGTCAGCTAAAGCGGGTAGAGAATACTCAGCAGGAACGAGCCCGGACCGACATAATTGATGACTCAGATTATGAGAAAAGCACAATCAAGTCAACTCTCCCCGAAATGGTGGATGAATTTGAACTAATGAAGAGGAAAATTGTAGACCTAGCGAAGGTAAAGCAGTATTCCGGGAGACACCCACTTGAGGAACGTGTGTTCTTCATGAGAGCATACTAAAGGCAGCCCCGAGAGGTGGTATACATTATCCAATAGCCACACACTATAGCGGGACCACAGATCCCTTCGACTGGCTGTCAGCCTTCCAGAGCAAGTTTAGCCTGGCCACGTCCAGTGAAGAAGCGTGGTGCATTGAATTTGTCGGAGCAATGTAAGATAGGGCGGCCACGTGGGTTCGTAGTTTGCCTCCCAGGTCTGTTACATCGTTGGACGACCTTGTGAACAAATTTATAATTGATTTTAGGTCCATTGGTCAGCCCAAGAAGACCCACATAGACTTGCACAAAATCCGCTAAGGCGAGAGTGAGACTACTCAAAGTTTCTTTGATCGCTTCACCAGAATTTATGAGCAGACTCGAGCGTTGCCCGAGAATGTGGTGATGACTAGCTTCGAAGCGGGGTAGGGAAAGGGTTACCTCAAATCCCATTTCGCTCTCAATGCGCCAAAAAACCTCCAAGATATGCTAGCTCAGGCAAGAAAATATGTTGCTACCGAGGCACCAACAACAGCATCTATGACTCGGCACGACAGGCAGAGGACAGACCGGAGCCCAACATGAGAGAGTTGCCGGAATGAAGATCACGATCTCAGGAAATCCGAGAAATTTACAAACAACAACATCGTGCCCATTACTATCTCATACACCCGGCTCCTAGCTGAGATAAAGGATGAACTGCTCGATTCAACTCTGATGAGGCCCGATAGGTGCCGTGATACCTCAAAATACTGCCAGTATTTTAAAGATAATTGGCATACCACAGAGGATTGCAGGCAGGTGAAAATTGAGATCGAAAAGCAAATATAACGAAGAAGGCTTGACCAGTATAGAAAGGATGGAGGCGGGGAAAACAAAGATAATAGGTATCCCCGTCAGTATGACAGAGAGATTCACATGATTAACAAAAGTGCACCTAGCAATAACCAGATCAAACAGCGAATCAACTCCATTCATAAACGCGTCGAGCTACCGGCTACCCTACTCGGATAGGAACAACCCCTTACTTTTAGCAGCAATGAGTTGGTCACATCTGTTCACACTGAGGATTCCTGCTTAAGCATCTCGGTAATCATCAACCGAGCGTTGTTAAACAGGGTAATGATAGACACGGGGGCCTGTAGAGATATCATGTACTACCATTGTATCAGGGAGCTCGGCTTTAATGACTCAAACCTGAGACAGCACAATGGCAACCTTGAGGGATTTACCTATCACCGAATTCAGGTCAAGGGGCCCATCGATCTAGATGTGCAGATAGGGGACTATGCTCCTTTCCGGACCGAGAAAGTAAAATTTCTTGTTGTAGATCTCCAGTCAAGTTACAACGTAATCATAGGAGCCCCAGCTCTACGGAAGTTCCAAATGGTTGTTTCGATCCCTCATCAGTGGGCAAAATTTTACATGAAGGATGGGATCGGAGAATGTGTGTCGAATTCACTGATATAAACAAAGCTTGCCCGAAGGATCCTTACCAGCTATCTAGGATTGACAGGTTGGTTGACTCCATCACAGGCTTTGATACCTTAAGCTTTCTAGACGCATATTCTGGGTATCATCAAGTCAAGATGTTAGAGTGTGATAAGGAAAAAACGGCTTTCAGAGCGGCCGGAGGTCTATATTATTATGAGATAATGCCGTTTGGGCTAAATAACGCAGGATCAATGTATCAAAGGATGGTGAATAAAGTTTTTGAAGCATAGATCGAAAAAAATATGGAGACGTATATAGATGACATGGTCGTCAAATCAGTCACTGGCTGCCATGCCTCCGACCTTGCTAAAACGTTTGATATTGTTCGAAGACACTCTATGAAGCTTAACCCGGGAGAATGCATATTTGGCATGAAAGCGGGCAAATTCCTAGGGTTCATGGTTAGTCATCGAGGCATAGAGGCCAACCCAGAAAAGATACAAGCTTTGATCAAAATGAAAGAACCAACGTGCATCAAAGAGGTTCAAAGACTTAACGGCAGGATAATAGCTCTGGGTAGGTTCATATCGAAATCCGTAGAAAAATGTCTTCCCTTCTTCAAAATTCTAAAAGGTGACAAAACCTTCTCCTGGGATGAAGAATGCTCCAAAGCATTCCAAGCTCTCAAGGAATATCTTGGAAGACCTCCATTGCTAGTTAGCCCGACAGATGGGGATATTATGTTTCTATATTTGGCGGCGTCAGATCAGGCTGTAGCCGTTGTACTTGTAAAGGAGGTCGGAACCCTCCAAAACCCATTTTTTGTGTAAGCAAGGATCTCAGTCCGGGGGAGGGCCGCTATTTTAATGTTGAAAAGCTTGCCTACTCACTATTTGTTGCCGCCCACAAATTCAGAGGTTACTTTACTTCGCATTCTATTGTCGTTCTCACGAATAGTCCATTCCGTCAAGTACTACACAGGCCAGACATATCAGGTCGCTTGCTTCGTTGGGCAATCGAGCTCACATAATTTGATATACATTACCAGCCTCGAAAGGCAATCAAAGCACAATCACTAGCAGATTTTATCTTGAAAACAAGTTTCAGCATGGAACAGACGAGCCCGCCGGACATAAGTAACCAAGAACAAGCTGAAATCACAGAAGCTAGGCGGCCAGAAAACTGTTGGCAGTTGTACGTCGACGGTGCCTCTAGCAGGATTGAATGCGGGGCTGGTATTGTGTTATCCAAGCCGGGTACAACAGAGGAAATTGAGAAAGCACTCCGATTTGAGTTCGACACCTCCAACAATCAGGCAGAATACGAGGTAGTCATAGGTGGTCTCGAAATCACAAAAGAAATGAAAGTAGATAACGTCGAGGTCTACTGTAACTCACAACTGGTGGTCAACCAGGTGTTAGGAGATTACGGCACACATTGTCACATCCTGGGTAAATACTGTGGGGCCATCAGGCAGCTAAAAAGAGAGTTCAACTATTGTGAGTTCAAAAGAATTGACAGAAAGGAAAATCTGAGAGAAAACTTTCTATCAAGGATATCAGAGGGTGAAGAGTTTGCTGATCTCTCCATAATGGTTGAATATCTAGCAGCGCCTTCTATTGACAAAGATAAGGTGATGGATGTTGATGAGTGGGCACTGAATCAAGGCTGGATCGATGAAATCAAAGCATACATCAATTCAGGCTGGTTACCAACGGGTAAGAATGATCCATCATGAAACCACTGCTAAGATGTGTCGGCAAGGAGAAAAGCGAAAAGATCCTAGCAGAGCTCCACAAGGGGGCATGTTGGGGA
Organism: Gentiana dahurica var. dahurica; assembly: GCA_024500145.1. Classification (NCBI taxonomy): domain Eukaryota; kingdom Viridiplantae; phylum Streptophyta; class Magnoliopsida; order Gentianales; family Gentianaceae; genus Gentiana; species Gentiana dahurica. The sequence goes on along the minus strand of CM044896.1, from coordinate 64,163,613 downwards.
CACACCACTAGCCGATCCCTAGCTCAGAATGTTATATTCGCAGGATATTATTGGCCGATGATTCTTCCCGACGCCGAGACCTTGGTCAAGACGTGCCCAGCATGCTAGAAATTTGTTGAAATACCAAGGTTGCCATCTATGGAGCAAAGCATAGTCGTAACTGCCTGGCAATTTGACATGTGGGGTTTGGACCTCATTGGCATGTTCCTAAATGGAATAGGTAGCTGAAAACTGATTATAGTAGCAGTAGAATACTTCATCAAATAGATTGAGGCAAAACCTTTGGAAAAAATAGGAGCTAAGAAGTTTGGCATTCCCAGAGCAGTAGTCACGGATCACGGGCCGTAGTTCAGAAAGGAATTCTCAAGTTTCTACAGATATTATAACATGAAACACTGGCAGTCCTCAGTAGCCTACCCACAAGAAATGGCCAGGCTGAGGCCGGAAACAAGCAAATAATCAAAATTCTCAAGAAAAGTGTAACCGATTGTGCTACGGCTAAGGGATGGGTTGATTATCTCCCTGCAATTTTGTGGTCACTCCGGACGACGGAGAAAACCCCCACAGGTCTGACTCCTTCCATGCTTACATATGGCTCTGAGGCCATGACCCCGATTGAAATGGCGCTGCCAAGTATCCGAGTCGCAAAGTACACCCTTGAGGATAACGAGCTCAACAGAAAGATCGAGCTAGATCTGGTGGAATAAAATAGGATAGCTACATATCATAGGCTCGTAAATTATAAGCAAATTGCCAAGTGATTTCATGATAAAAACGTTCGGGGTTATTCTCTCAAAGAAGGGGATTTCGTTCTCTGCAATAGAATGGCCACAGGCCTAGAGCCGGACAGAGGCAAGCTGACCGAGAATTGGAAAAGCCCGCATCAAATTTCAAGAGAAATCATGAAAGGAACATACGTACTAAAAGACATCGAGGGCTATGAGCTTAGCCGTCCGTTGCACGCAGACGACCTAAGGAAATATTACTTGTAATAAAGCACGCAGACACATCCATGACTACGTTTACGACGTACATGACTCGGTGTTTTTTTCTTTTTGGGTTATGGCTCTTCATTTCAATGTTTACGACATTAATGAATACGCTTTATTATTTCGCTATTATGTAAAGCTGCAAGCTCGGTATGGATTATGTTAAGTATGATGCAATTTCCCAATAAAAAACTATCTTATTTTCGGAAGAAACAAACGACAACGCCCTTTTTTTATCATTTGCAAAAACAAGGGGGCCGGTTCCCAAAAATATATAAAAAAAATTAAAATAAAAAAAAGAGGAAGGGGAGGCTAGAGATAGTTGTAGCTCGAGCGGAGGTACTGATCTCTGGGTGCAAGGGGCATCCAGAAGCTAGTGGTGCAGAGACTTGTGATCAACCAAGCAAAGGGTATCAAGCGGTTAGGCCTCATATCCCTCACAAAGTTAACAGCCTCACGAAGAATAATAAGACCCCAGTCAACATTCACATCCGCCGTACATATTGCATGTATAAGGATGGCCTCCTCATCATAAAGCAATTCAAAATTTTCAGCAGTGATGGCTCGAGAGTTAATAAATCGTTTCCACTCTTGGTACCATCCACAGAGCCCAGAAATAACACCATTATGAACGGGCTCACCATCCCTAGCCGGAAAAAGGTAAGAGTACGCATCATACCTTGAATAAAAATATGGCTCTTCACTGTCAAGATCCCAGTCCGTTTCAAAGTTCAAATATGGGTCAAAAACGGGGAGTTGCAGAAACTCATTCAAGGCCGCCGGGGTGAAGCGTACTTGAATGCCCCGGACAGAAACGGAGGATACCTCTTCAATGGACTGAGCTTATGATAAGACATCATAGAATTCACGCGCCAGAGTGAGGTTTCACCTCCCAATAAGGTCAAGGAGAAAGTGTTTCCACCCAGAATAAGCCACACGAAATAAAGATCCACTACCATCAATTTTGCTCAAGTTTAAAATCCTCTGGGGAAGGTGTGCGCAATCAGCAAAATAGCTCCTATAATTTTGAACAGCGATAATAGACGATGTGTTAAAGAAGGGAGATAGTAGAGTAGGCGAGGTAGATCTGGAAGAGGACGACATAATAAATGCAAAAATAGAGTTCCCTAGGATTCAGATGAAATTTCGGAGAATATGGTTTGAGTTTTCAAAGCAACAAAGATTTTTCCCTCCCTTTATATAGAGGAGGAAGACATATCAACGGCAGGATTGAAAGGCATTCAACGGTCAGAGTTTGTAAGCTGTTCAAATTCAACATGGGAATCGATCCGTTTTAAAGGCTAAATTGAACGCATGGTCTTCTAGGGCAACCGTGAATCTTCTACATTAATGATATATTCCCCCTAACAAGGAGAATGTGAGCTCGATGTGGGGGTGAGGTCACACATCGAACGGACTGCCACACCAGGGTCGGATCGTTGGTCTGATTAGACATCGAAGTAGAGAACACGCTAACATAAACAAAAACCAAGACACGAACAGAAATTGGAAACTGAAGCAAACTACATTATGAGTAGAAAAGGAAAAACATTACATAGGAGAGCTAAAAATCAAAGGAATATTCCTCAGAAAAGAGCCCTGCGACAGGAGAGGCGCCCGAAAGGATCTCATCAAACACAATATTCTACAGTGGCAAATACTCATCCGATGAACAAGCAGGGACCAGAGTAGAACAGAGGTTGGAGATCAGCTAGGAAAATGGGATGGAGTGACCATCCTCCAGGCCCATAGCAAAAGACACCGCCTCGTGGTGCATAAGGAGACCCCAAGCTATATTCACTGATGGAGACATGATGGCATGCAAAAGTAGACCCTCCTCCTCCGTGACCTCTTCAAAATCCTTTGTAAGGAGTACGCGGGTGTTGATGAAGCGCTTCCACACATGTGCGTCCGAAGATAGCTGAAACGCAACTCCTTCTGGAGCAAACTGCTATGAGTTAGGAAACAGGTAATGGAGGGCACTATTCTGATGTGCTTGTCGAGAGGCCTTATCCTCATCTAGAGCCCATGCCCGCTCATAATGAAGGGAAGGATTGCAGTTGGGCAAATGGAAAAAATCGTTGATAACAAGCCGGAATAAATTGAACCATGACTCCACAGACGGGCACAGAGGTCAGCGGCTACCTACTCCCAACCTCGGAGAGAGCTGCGTAGAACTCACGCACCACTGTAGTATTTTAGTGACCGGAGGGTTAGGCCACCAGATCCCCCCAACTAGATAGTGAGATGCGGAGACGAGATCCCCCGCTGATTCTGCTGAAATTCAGTCCCCTTTCGATCAGTAAGGGGCAGCGATTAAAGTACACCCAGAAATTGGCCAGCATATTGTTTGAGGAGGTCCTAAAAAAGGAGGACTGAGCATTGGACGGAGGCATATTGATGGGATTAGAACACAAGGCAGGCTATAAAGAGGATTGAACAATAAAAAGCTTCGAAAATGTTCATGGAGCGAATAAGCATGACAACTAAACACTTCATTTATTTAGGAAAGACTCGAAAGATCTATGGTCCAGGTGGAGCCAATCTAACGGTCGGGGTTAGATCTTCTCAAATTCAAATTTTTCGAAAAACGGATAGAGAATACATTATCCGCTTTTAATGATACATCAGGTATTTCCCTTACGGTCAAGGTTACTGTTATCAAAGAAAATAATAAAGAGGCCTGACAGAGGGAAACACTTACATTTCCCAAGACTGACACACCTAAAGCAGTAAACAGAGAGAAATTCAAACTTAGTTCGATCATGACCCAACAGGAATCATGCCCGAAGCAATGAATCACAGGTTATACTTTTACAAGGTTACGCCCTAAGACCAGCATAGAAGTCAATATGACAGAAATCGAATTATTTTTGACAAGCTTTTACGGGCCCAAAGCTTCTTAAAAAGAAGGGGGGCAGTGTACCCTAGACAAGGTCGGGGCTGTACCTACTCGAAAGATGTCATATTTTCGAGCAAATTGAGAGAAATTGGGACATATCAAGCACAAAACAACGAAAAGAAAAACCTGCAACTAACTGTAGCAAAGAGAAAGCCATGCAAACCTCCGTTACAATATATAAAGTTTATGGAGTGGTTACAAACAAGGATAAGAAATTAAATAGTCTCAAAATATTACAACTTGGGGCACATTTAAACAGCATCAAAAACATCATGGTTGATTCTCTCCTCCCTCGGGCACCAGGGATGCATCATGGACGTTCTCCCCTTGAAGCAAGGGGTGCAACAGTGAGTCAACCATGCTCGAGGCAGAAATAGCCGAGGGAGTCACCGAGGTCGCCGCAGGAGGTCCGTTAACCAATGCCCTCAAATTGCCCGGGATCACCGGAGGTGGAATCCAAGGTGCTTCACCTCACTCGGTTAAATCCATAGCAATAGAGGTGAGCTCCTCCTGTGTAAAAGGGCTGCATGGAATGGAAGCAGTCGGGTATCATACTGATCTGTCATTGTCCAATCCGTTAGAGTTTCAAAGAATGGGCATTGGCCCTAAAGGCCCATCGAGCACATTGGGCTAAGTGGTAAAAGCCTTTGTTGTACCCAGCCAACCCCACGGCACCTAGAGCCTTTGAATAACCCTCAGAGGCCTGAAACGCGGCAACTGCTTCGGTACGGACTGCAACTCTAGCCGCCTCTAGTTTGGCTTCCGTATCAGACTCAAGAGCCTTTTTCTCATTAGCCCAGCCTCAGCTGCCCGAGTAGCTCCAAAATGATGTGGTTAAACTCAAGTGCTTCCTTCTCGGCCTTGGATATGAGCTCGGAACTGGAAATCTCAGCGGCCTCGATATCCTCTCGCCGATTCCTCCTTATTTCCTCCAACTGAATTTTGGCCGTACCAGCTTCAAGGGTAGCCTAATTCATCTGCTCTTCCAACAAGCTGACCTTCTTCAAAGATGAATCCCGCTAATGCTCATGGTCAGCATCCATCGATCACGCTGAGCTACCGCATTATTTGCCTACAAAGAAAGAAAGAATCAGCTATACTCGGAGTGACAATAGGAAATAGAGAAACAGATGGTGGAACTTACAAAAGTGATGAGCATCCCTATCAGGCCCTCCAGATCCTTTGGATGTTGTAAAAGGCAAGACTGCAGGCTCAATCTATCCACCATCACAGATCGAGAGGCAATTCCTTTCCCTATGGCCAGGTCGACCTCACCAGGACCATCCATAGTCAAGTTTCTAAGCTGGGTAACCCTAGAGATTGCATTAGCCAAGAGTATGTCCTCACTTTCGGTGCAATATTTTGGAAGCCAGGAAGCACCACGGAGGCCGGTTGTCAGGTTGGGAAGAGGACCCAGCTGAATGGTGCTCTATGACCGACCGAATGTCTGACGGAGCAGCTATTTTTTGTAAAGTTTCTTTAACCACAGCATCAGCTTTGTGACCATGACTGCCTTCGGTCCATGATTTCTTCAAGGCCGCAGCCCCTCCCATGTTCTCAATATCAATAAATTCAATGCCAGGCAGTGACTCATCTGACCCGATATTGGAAGGAGATCTCAATCAATTTGGGGCAGCCATTTGAGAGGGCTCGTTGATAACTAGGGCACTAGACTTGCCCTTCGATTCAGCAACAGCGGCACTGTTGGGCATAGAAACCATAGGGAGTGAGCGCTCGGCAGCGCCGGACAGAATTTCCACCATCTCCTCTTCATTAGCTTGCGCGTGGGTGCTTGCCTGTTTGCGGAGACTGCTCGCATTCACCATATCTGTACAAGCGGACATAATTAGTACAGTATATCAAAGAGAAAACAAATATAGAAGGAAAATGACAAAGTAAAATAATCGAGATATACAAATACTATTGACAGGAAACTCCTCCCGCGTTTGAGGATCACCCCACATTCCTCACACTCAAAGGGCAAGCATATCCTATGGTGGCACACAGCATACCACTCCGGATTTCACAACAACGGTTCGATATAGGCGAGCTCCTCTTCCTTACTAGGGCCGATAATCCCTGCCAGCCGGTTGTATGGCTCGGTAGGATCAAGAAGGAGGCGGAGGCTGAAAGTCCTTTCTTGTATGGGCTTCTTTCCCCCAACAAAACCCAGCAACTCTTTAATTTTATCAATGAAATGCTGCTCATCAATCTCCTTCTCGGAATCCTTGATGCTTTCGGTATCCGGATCTACTCTGGTGATTCTCCTAAAGGGCCATCCGACCAAAGAATCAAATTTCATACACCGGCTGTGCCAGGAGTCCACTTTTTCCGCATGGTCGAAAAACAGCTGACAGGCTTTCCTCCGGGGCGCTACTTGATCAAATTCCTCATTTTTAGTAACCCAATAGAAATGGTTGAACACGGAAAGAGAGGGCTCTTTTCCAAGTAAACGACTCATGATGATAAAGCCCAGAAAGACCCTCATCAATCCCAGAGTGAGATCACAAGGATGAGTACCAGTTACCTCTAAAAACTTGACGAGAAAGGGATCGAAAGGGGTCAAGATCCGGCCACCAGATGGTCATAGTACAGCCAGATGCAATCGAATTTAGAGCGACCACACACCCGTTTCTTGTCCTTAGCCCTATGAAAACAGATAAAGCGATAATATGTGGGAACATCAAAGGCAGCCAGGGAGCTAGTATAGTCGGCAGAACGGTGAAAATTTTTCCACGGCTTGGCTACCTCTCAATCAAAAGCTTTTTGTGCCTCGACCTCGGCTCGGCCTTCTTCGGTATATTGCTTTAGGGGCCACAGTTTTGACTTACTAGATGCCCCATTCACTTCATAGAGCGAGGCATAGTAGCTCAATGTAAAGCCTCTGTCTCATCTGTGTCTTGAACGGAAATGCATGGAGCCTCTTCCTCAGCCATTTCGACTTCGAGTCGCTCTGCAAAATCCTCAGCGGTCTGCTCGCCTTGATCAACTTCAACATACCCATACTCCATGGCTTCCTGATCGTCTTCTCGACTAAGGGTATGCTCAGACGACATCCTGAAAAACACAAGAGCAAGGCGGATCATCAATCACCTAGACATAGGAGTCGGGCCCAAACGAGCGTGTCTGCTCATCATGACACCTCGTCCCTCCATATTTCCCACAAAATCAGAAAACACTAACCTCCATATAGGACCAATGATAAACACAAAAATTCTGAAAGGGGAAAGGTTGCAAACCCTGGAAAGCAACAAGAGCAGGAATTGGATGCATGCTAAACAAACGGTGAAAAATGCTTCAAAACACTACATTGGGCAGAAAAACGGGACAAAAGCCTAACCAAAACCTTTAAAATTAACCGATTCGTATGAGTTTCCAACATGGTTGCCTACTAAGAGCTATGAAACATGAAAGGAAACTAACGCAGAAAGAAATATCGAAGCTTTTACCCTGAATAGGATGATCTGCTGGGGATAGGATGAATTCAGTCGGAAACCTCAAAGGAACAACCGCAGAAGTATGCAAATGCCACCGGTACTTGTTAAACCACTAGATTCTCTACAAAGTGCCTGAATATTTTCGATAAAGAAATGGAAAAAGGAAAAGAGTATGTCGATTCGAGGTTACCCCCTTTATATTGGAACCTCAAAGGCTGAAACATCATGTGAACTGTTTCGAAATTTGAAATTCAAAAATAAAACCACCTCACGGTTAACGAGAATCTCCTGCCAGTAAGAAGTCGGAGCCGGTCATATAAAATGTCAACCAATTAAGCATTTGAGGTTACGCCTCAGCCAATAGCTGGTCATCTATAGCTACCCAACAAATAAGTCTATCCCCTTTACAGCACAGCATCATGCAATGAGTCATATCGTGACATAAAAGTTGCTGAAACCCGCACACTAATGCGGTCCCAACTTATTTGTCATAGGATGCTGTATTTTCTCGCCTGTCTGCTTCATCGTGCAAGCGTCGTGCAATGAGCCGCAATGCGACACGAGAGTTGCCCAAAAAGCACATCACCTAGGGCGGTCCAGACTGTTCACTCAAGGCGCACAGTGTTTCAGTAAATCAACACACATCGTCAAGTCTAGCTTAAGCCCAATACCGCCCCAATCAGTATTACCTCAAAATATATGTCACTGGGTCATGGTATACAATGCGTGCACAACCTTACACACTGTCTAAACCACAGTGATAGGTTTGACCATGGAGTAAGGGGCCATTGATATACCACGGACAAACACTGTAAACCGGACAACCCTTAGACCCATATTGGTGGTCTCTACTCAGCCTCTGACCCCCATCATCACCAGCCCAACTTGAAATAAGATGACCAAGTCATCGAGCTCACGTGATCATTTCAACCCTCAAACTGGCGGCCGAGCGTGTTGCCCCATGTCCTCCACACCGAGTATTCAGACTAAGCGCTCTATACATAGGCAAGCACGTTCCATACTTAGTATTAGCAAAGACGAGGCAATCCCAGCATGAAGATGTTAGAGCAGCCAACTGTCCCATCAGCATGAACCTCTACAACTGCATGTCTTCTTAATTATGCTTAATTATGTCGTGTCACTGTTAGTCTAATCACGAATAACGTTTTGCCTATAAATAGAGGCTACATGTCACTTGTAAGGATATACGCTATTTAATATAAGTAGATAAACTCTGCCAATTTGTCGACCACGTCTCTTTCCTATCCTTCATCATGTCCGCCGGCTAAACACCACCATGAGTTCTTCATAGCCACCGTCTTCTCACCCTAGAAATCTTCCTTACCATTCAAATATCCACCGTATAAACACCCATACAACCATCGTGATATTTCTAGCAACATCAGCAAATCATGAAATCGCCATGAAGGTAATCATTTTGTGATTGTGCACATATAAATCCACACCAAGTGATAAGAAAAATTAAGTCTGGCTTGTGCATTGCGGCTAATAAAGCTGACCCCAGCATGACCCAAATTTTCTAAAGAGGAGCCATCGGTTTTCAACTTGAAATAATCATTCGCATGGATTGAAACGAAGGCCATGCCTTTAAACAAAATGAGCAGTGCAAAAAGATGTGGTTAGAAGTACCAACACAATCACAAATGGGATACATGTACGGCTCCATAAAACTTGTAAGAACAAGGTTGTGTGGCAGAGGAAGTAACTGGATGGTTAAACACCATATAAAATAGAATTTTCAAACGGTTTATTAGTATTCCATATCTTCTTCATTTCATGAAAATTCAATTTTTTTTATCCCGTGCAAGATTGTATGCCGTAGAGACATTGAAAATGACATCAACCGAAGGTTTTTAAACCTAAGTTCTCGTACCATCCGAGAAGAGCCCACAAAGAGAATGATCAACAAAATCTACCACCGTTTGCATGGATTTCAAAACATGCAGTTTTTCAAGTTGAGGATGATCACCAATGTTTTTACCCCATTAGCATTTTTTAGTGCAATAATTCCACTAAATTTCACATGTAAACGAATTTCAAATACAGAAAAGACTATGAACGCCCAGTATGTTTTAATTAGTGTGCCGACATACCGAGTGTAGTTGCCACATTTTTTGAGGATGTTAAACAACCGAAGGAAAGCCGCAAGCCTTTGGATAATATGTTATGATCTTTAACTTCGTCATTTGCATTTTTATTGTTCCCCGGGGTTGATATTTATTTCAAAGAAAGTCAATTTTTTTAATTATGATGTATCAACAGTTTGATTTCTGACAATGTTGGATCTCGTCTAGTAATAAACCGGGGCTGTTTAATCTGGGGGTAATTGAATCAAGGGAATAAATCAAGAAGATTATGAATGAGGGGTGGTTCTTTTTTGGTGGATTTAGACTGAGTCTGAGAGTTCTTCTCTAAAGTTGCCTACGTATCCTGTAATTGTTCAGGAATCAAGTATTTGGTAGTTTCTTAGGGTTGTTTATATAGGGGAGAATTTATCTCTTTCCTTGTTTTACAATGAATTGTATTATTTTTCCAAAAGGATACACACACGTATATCTCTATAATTTAGGGATAATAATGGACATATTTAAATGACAAGATCAATGTCATTATGTCATAGAATTCTTTCCATTTCTATCCGATTTTATTAAGCACGTGTGCCAAATACGAATAAAGAAGGTTCTGGCCGACCTACGTCAAACCCCCTAAGCCATCTCGACCTATACTGCGTTACCCGAACTTCACTCTTACCGAGCCGACCTGTGGTGGTATGTTAAGAATAGCCGAGCTGACCTCCCACCTGGGGTTCAGGTCCACTTCTTCAGCTAAACTTGAGGCTCCTGGCCTATACTACTTTTTAATTCTCTGTCTTTAATTAATGGTTAGCCAATTTTAAGATGAGATGTGGCTAGGCTTACTTCGACCCTCATCATAAGTCCCTTAGATCTGAATGAACTACTCGTTGTGAGGTCATATCCGTTAGAGGTGTTGTTCGGCCACTATCATCTTGACTCGTAGAATTTTACAAGGACCTACTCTGCCAGGAGACAGATCTACTATTATGACACTGTCAATCATGCCCATGTCTTCTAAAGTGGAACGGTTTTGAGAACGTGTTTGGAGTTTTATAACCCTCATTGAATCAGTTGCCCGATCAGCAGTTGGTTGATGCCGGCCTTAAGGACATAAAATATTTAAGTCTCGCTTCTTCAATCGTACTTTGGAGGTACTCCTAGCAGGGCTTTGTATAAACCTAACATGGGTATGACATGTGAAGCTCATCTGAAGTAGTTCTAGGGAGGGGTAGACATTGTGTCTAAATATTCTTCCCGCCGTGCTGCAGATCCTTTTTTAGTGCCTTCTGCGGTTGTTGCTTCTGCTTCAAATGCTCCTGCCGAGCTGCCCTAGGCCAATGCTTTTGTGGAGAATCTTACTCCTGCTAAAGGGTCTGGGCAAAAATCATCCCTTAATGCTTCTTAGGTTTTTGAACTTGCATTTCATTTATGCTTCATTGTATTTTTATGAGCCTAACCCGCGTAGCTTAGCTCGGGTCCCTTTGAGTACTTAAGAAGTTTACTTCGCAAAGTTAGCGAGCCTAACATGTGGAGTTCGAAAAATTTATCCGACACGCGGACTTGCGTGAGTCTAACCTGTAGACTGGTTGTTCAGAGTTATTCCGACCAGTGGAGCTCAGCTTCGAAAATGCATTCAGCCTGCATCTAGTACTCTGAATTTCTATTCATCCTGAGGACATGCTTTATGAGGAGTCCGACCTGCGGAGCTTGGTTTGAGTTTGTCTAGGAACTATGGAAGTTTGGTCTACAAACTTTACGAAGGCTGAGTTACAGAGCATATACTTTTGTCCGTCCTGTTGACTGGGCGAGTTTGTCTTGCAAACTCGGTGAGTCCGATCTGCGGAGCTCAATTCGATGAGTTTGATATGTAAACTTTGTTGAGTCCGACCTGTGGAGTTCTAAAAGTTGATGTCTGTCCAGCTGACTTAAGCAAACTTTTCGGGTCTGGCCTGTGTAGCTGAAGCTTTCGAGTCCGACCTACGGAGCTCAATCTTTTGAGTTTTTCATGTAGACTTTGGAGAAAATCTTCCAATTTTTCTTGTACAATGTTTTAATATATGAAAGTTTTTGCGAGTTTTTCTCAAGTTTTAATATATGGAAAGTTTTGCAAGTTCTCTTGCCTTAATTTTATTTTCAGCACTTACCTGAAGTACTCTGATCCGCAGTGGGGTGTCTTTCCCCTCAGTATTCCATGCATTAACTTATAGGTTTTTGGATGGCATACTTAGTAGCGTGTGTTGATTTTTTGCCTCTGAAATTTACCTGCAAGGCTCTGCGATTCGATGTCGGCCATGCTTAGGATGTTTGACTGTTACAAACTTGGTGAGTCTGACTTGTAGAGCTCAGGTCAAGCGGAGCTCAGCTGGTCTGCCCTATAGACCTAATGCTTTTGACTGAATCCGGCCTGCGGAGCTCAGTTAGTTCATCTTGCAAACTTTAATGAGTTTGTCCTCTGCAAACTTTATTTTAATTCGACAGAGTCTGACCTGCAGGCCTCAGTTAAAATTTATCTGACCTGCAGACTTGAGACGTTTGTCCTCTTGAGAAGTTTGTCATTTGGACACTATATGAGTCTGACCTGCAGTCCTTAGTTCATGTTTGTCTGACCTACAGACTGGAGAAGTTCTTCCTTTGCAAACTTTCTGAGTCTGACCTGCAGGCCTCAGTTCAAAATTATCTGACTTGCACATTTGGGAAGTTTGTCCTTTGCAAACTTTCTGAGTCTGACCTGCAGGCCTCCTTTCAAGTTTATGTGACCTGCAAACATGGGAAGTTGGACCATTGCAAACTTTCTGAGTCTGACCTACAGAGTTCAGTTGTCAGTCCTGCTGACTTATAATTTTTTGCTGAGTCCGACCTGTAGAGCTCCATTGTCAGTCCAAATATGATGCCGAGCTGGAGTCGGGCTTATAGAAAATTCACTCGAGGGGAGTTAAAAATATGATGCCGAGCTGGAGTTGGCCTTATAGTGCCGTGCTATTAAGCAGACGGTCTTGTGGTGCCGTGCTATTAAGAGAGCGGTCTTATTGTTGGTTAATCATAATCCCGTGTTGATGACGAGCTCGTAATGAAGATCTCACTCATTGAGAGCTTATTTAAGAGAGCTTGTTGATGGCGAGCTCATAGTGAAGAGCTCGTTAATGGAGAGCGTATAATAAGTATTGGTCCCTAGAAAAGGCTGACACAAGTTTAGAGGGGGGGTGAATAAATTTTCACCAAAAAGTGATTCTTAAGCCAGATTAAGTTCGAACTTAAACTTGTGCGGAGTTAAGCTAACTTAGCTGAGTATAAGTCAAGACTGACTTATGCTTAACTAAGTTAACCGGCAGCGGATTGTTAAATCCTTTTTTAAAAAACTTGAGTTATCAGTTTGTAGATCTAATATGTAGTGTTGTGCTGACTCAGTTTCTTATGTTTGCTGAGTGTGATCTAATGTGATATAAACTATAACACAGTAAGTAGATGGAAAAAGTAAGTAAATAAACAAGACAGAATTTATAGAGGTTCCAGGTGGTGTAATCATGTCAGTCCTCTCTTCCCCTGTGATGTGAAGGAAAATTCCACTAGAACTCTTTGAGGTAGCTTGGTTACAAAAAGTCCTAAGATGATAGTCCTTGTATAATCCCTAGCTTCACTATCTGAGTAACTATAGAACAGGTAGAATTGCTACTCGGTAACTACTTCCACCATTAGTCCTTGAAGGTTTATATTTCCACTTCACCAGCTCATCACAAACACAATCTTTCTGACTGCAGCACAACTGTCCTTCACACCTGTTGGTCCCTTGAAAAGGCTTTGGTTAAGTTTAGAGGGGGGGTGAATAAACTTAACACTTAAAACTATTTAGAGTTAACAAACTCAGCAAGGTCAGTAGTCTGCTGACAGTATATATTACTGAATTTGTTGCAGCGAAATAAATTCAAATTATGTCTTATTACTTGTTGTTAGAAATATGATACTAAGTATTAGATACTCAGTAGTGTAAATGTGTGATTCAGTTGCTAGTTTCAGTAAGGTGATGTGATCTGTATACTAAATGCAGACAGTAATGTAGAAAGTAAGTAGGCAGATTTTAAAGTGGTGTAATCCTGTCAGTCCACTCTTCTCCTGTGATGTTGGAGGAAATTCACTAGAGATCTTTGAGGTTGCAGTTACAAAAATCCCTAAGTTGTCTGTCCTTCACCAATAACTATGGCTTCACAAACTGAATATTCGTAACAGGTAGGATTGCTGCTCCAAAGTATTCCACTGGTCCTTGAAAGGTAAGATTTCCTCTTCACCGGCTCCACAACAAACAACAGTTCTTGACACCTAAGTGCTTCTCTATCTTCAGCAGGTTTCTTGTAAAATAAGTTTGAATCAAGTGAATGATTCAATAGTCAGCAGCTTGATCAAGATGAAATGATCAGCAGCTTGAGATCATCAAGTGTGTAAACTTGATGTAACTTGATAGCATGTTACAGTTGAAGAGTTTTCTGGATCAGTAGATTTAAGTTCTGTGTATGTCAGCAGGGTCAATTTCTTGATAGAACTTGATAGCTCAGAGTGGATTGTTATTTTCCATCACTTGTATCTGAATCAGGGGTCTTTTATTTATATGTGAGAATCCTTTGACTTATGTTTGAAATTAAAACATAGCCGTTTCAGATTGTCCCCATCTTGACTTGCCTTCTGTCTCTGTACATACTACTGACACTGTCAGTCTTCTTTTTGACAGTTTCTAGTCTGTCCACCCTTTGACTTATGTCCATTGGTTAGTCCTTTGAATCTTTCCAACGTTCTTTTAATCTTGGCCATCGATTTGTTGACAATATCAAGGATTGTAATCAATCCTTATCCTTGTAATCTTCCAATGTAACATTTCATTAAATCGGGATTTATACTCAGCAGATACCTATGTATATTAGTCTGCTGATGTTCTTGTCAGTCAGCTGTTTTAAGTCTGTTGTGTTTATGAAACACTTCAGCTGATTGCTTTTCATCTAACTTTTTATTATGAAGTTAGAGTACACCATTTTGATCATAACTAAGTTCCAAACACCAGTTAACATATGGAACTTAGACCTTGAATACAAGGTATATGTAATCAGTTTAGGTCATCACAGACTTCCCTAAATTCTGATTCCATATCCTTGACTTAAAATACTAAGTTTGATCCCTTAGCCTTCAATAACTTAATTTGAACCCTTAGCCTTCAGTCTTCAGCAGATTCCTAACTAGTCTACTGACCTAGTTACCTGACAGACCTAGACAGGTGTGCTGATAAAGTCAGCTGACCTCTTTACAATGCTTGTTTGATCAAACCTATACAAAGACCAAACTCTAATAAACCTATACATTTGATCTAGACATCTTTTTGCCTTTGATCTATAACAGCTAGTCTGGCACTCATCATTAAAACTTAAAATAAGTCCAATAATTTCCCCATTTTTAGTGATGATGCCAATACCCTACTTATAGCAAAGCCAAAAGATAAAAACAAAAACAGAACAAATTTAGTTATTTCTCATTATAATCATATTTGTTCAACATTATTACAAACTAGGATCAGCATAAAGAGATAAACAGTGTAAGTATGCTGATTTAGTTTCTGTCATTGTCTTGCTCTTTCTTCTTATAAAACTCCTTGATTTCTCTGACTACATCCTGCATCCATTGATTTTCAATTGGAGAAAAGTCAACCCATTGATTCAGATCTTTCCACCACTTCCAGGCTTCTGTTAGAGTTAATCTTATGTTATAAACACTGCCCTAGCCTATGTAGAAGTGTTTGAATTCATCCAGTGAACTCTTTGCTGATTGAGCAGTTCCCAATCTACCTCTTCCACCTCTAGTAGAAGCTCTCATAGCTTTGACCCGTGTTTCCCAAAGATTCATTCCCAAAAAGGAATCCAGACCCCCTCAAAATATCCCATACGATTGTAAGGTCTTTTCTTTCCATAGTATAGCTGCTTAAATTCTTGTAGGAGGTCATCGGTTAGCGGAAGCCTGTCAGGAGCAGGTTTCCTGAATTCATTAGTGTCATTCTCCTATTTCTTCTTTGCAAAGATCCTTGCAGCTTCCTTTGCTTCTGCTGTGAACACTGTTCTGGGAAAGTAGACCATGAACACTCTTCTGTGTGATCACTATGTTAGCAAGTTGACCTTCCATTATCTCTGTCCTGTGTCAACTTCAGTGATTCTACCTTCCATAGTTTGTTCCAGTAGATTTAACCTCTCAGTGACCTTAGGATCCAATGCAGCAGGTTGAGGTGTTGCAGCAGGTTGAGCTTCAGTAGGCTTGGATGTGTCAGTAAGTTTGTCAAGCTTTTTGTGTAATGAGGCAAATTGTTCCTTCAAAAATTTATCTGTGTTGGTATTGCTTTGTTTTATGCCTCTCACATCTTTGGTCAAGTCAGCAAGTGCATACTGAGTGGAAGTGATGTTGGATGCAACTGTTTCAATTGTTCTCCCTCTATTTTCCACCAGATTGACCAATTCTTCAAATCTTTGTTCTTGTCTATTCAACTGAGCTCTCAGTTGTGTGATATCATCCCTCAAAGCTTACAATTCATTCAAAACATGTGCTGGTACTGCACCAATCACACCTCCAGCCATATGTCCAGCAGCATCATCAGCAGGTTCTTCAACATTGTAGTTTGCCCTCTATGTGCTGACAACCATGTCCCAAGTCCTATCCCGTCCAGCAGGGTCAGGACCTCCTTCAACCATATTTCCAATTATATCTTCCAAGATAGGATCTTGTGCAGGTGGAGGTTCCAAGATATGTTATTCTTCAAATATAGGTACATGTTCCTGTTGAGGTTCATCAACAACTTATTCTTCCTCAGGCACTTGGAATTCCTCATCACTAAAGTCATAGTCCAACAGTTGTTCATCATCATCAACTATGGTTTGGTGACTATTTTTACCTTCAATAGCCTCCACTTCAGTGACCTGCACTACAGCAGTCTTCTCTACAATATTTTCAGGGGATTCCTCCAATCCCATCAAAGGTTCCAACATTTGTCCATGTGCTGTTTGATCCTCAGCATCCTGAACCACCTGTTCCGACCAGTATTCAGGTGCTATTTGTTCCTCAGCAACCTGAACCTCCTTAGAATGTGTGGGTGAGCTTTCCAAACCCATCACCAAATCCAATCTCTGTCCTAACACTGTTAGTTCCTCAGTGATTATGACCCTCTCTTCAACAAAAACAAAAGGAAAAACAGCCAAATTTTTCTCTAGCACTCCTTTGTCATCAGCAATCTTTTGCAGTTGGTATCCAACTTGAGTTAAGGTATCCTGAGTGTCAAACCACTCCTGATATTGAGCTTTGTCCTTAGAACTGATGTCAGGCTCACTATGTGCAATTTCCATTTCTTCATCCAGATTTTCAGTCTGCTGATCATTACACTCAAACACCAGTAAGGTTTCAGACATACTGATCATCCTGTTATCCTCTAGAGTAGCCCCATCATTGATTAGAGCTTCCAGATCATCCATGGTCATATCCTCCATAACTTCATCCATGTGATCAGTTTGTTGTCCCTCAGCAGACTTACCAGCATCAGCAGAATGATCTGCTGTATTGCCTTTGGATCCTTGTCCGACCTCCTCAGTAGATCTTTCCATGGAAGTGCCACTGGATTGGCCAGGAAAGGAAGGGTGATCATCATCAGAGTCAGATGATGAAGAATCATCACTGTAGGGTGTGTACTTGGGATCTTTGAACATTATCTTTGCACTTTTCCTCACTTCATCCAATAAATCCATTAGCCTTGTGTGTAGCATGGTTGTATCCACCAATTCTAGTAGGCTTTCCACACCCAACTGATCAAATGTCCATTCTTCAAATCCACTCATTGGATCAGCAGCTGGTTTTTGTCTTTTGTAGAATCCAAACTTCCATTGAAAATATTTTTGAATAATTTTGAAGTTGGGATCTACTCTTTCCTTCTTTGATTCATTTTCCCTCTTTTCATATGGCATTGAGGGGTTCTTTGGAGCAGATTGCTCAGCTTGTTATCCCCCAAAGGATTCAACAAGATGGGCCAATGTATCTATAGCAGATACAAATAGGTCAGTAGGTTCTTCAGATGGTACATTTGTCCCTACTACCTCCAACTGTTCCACACTAGGTTCCCCCTAACTTCTATGTGTATCAGTAGGGTCTACAGTAGTGTGTTCTTGTTCTTCATCCTGATTTGTAGCATCCACAGCAGGGTCTTGAACAGATTCAACAACTTTCACAGCAGGGTAAGATTCAGGAGTCTGTTGTGATTCTACATTTTGTTGTTCAACAACAACCTCTCTAGCCTCAGTAGGCTCTTCAACTTGTACATGTGCTTCCTCAAAAACACATTTAGCTTCCTTTTGGGCCTCTAACATCCTTAATTCCTTGCCTTTACAATGCTTTTTCTTCTTCACAATCTCCTTCATTCTCTTTGCAGGTATTTCATCTTCAAGATTCTTAGCAGCTTTTCTCTTCCTTGAATATTCCTTTAACTGTTCTTTTAGAATTTCAGCAGCAGCTTTCTTTTTGACTCCAACAGGCTCAGCAGCCTCAACTTCAACGTCTACTGATTGCTGCCTGGTCTTCTTAGGCTTAAAGATCTCAGTAATATTTCTTATGTTAGCAGCCTTTCTTTTTTGTGTAGTTTTCTTTGGTGCAGCAGGTTGTGCAATCTATTTAACCTGCTCACCACCTGCATCATCATCTCCATCATTATCACTTTCAATCCTTTCAGTATCCAAATCCTCATCATCATCCAAACCAGGGATGAGATAACTGATTTCCTTTATATATCTGGACTTGTTGATTTTTACTGGTGCCACATCAGCAATCTTCAAGTGGTTCAGCAAGGCCTGTACCATCAAACCCAAAGGCAGAGTCTTGGACTTCCTGGTCCCCTTTCTGTCCTCTGTAATCACCTTCTTCATGTATTGGACCAAGAATCCTGCCCAATCAAACTTCATACTCTTGCATATAATTATCAGTAGGTCAATCTTGGGTCCAGATAGTGTATCAAGGCTTCCACTGAAACCAAGAATGTTTTTGGCAATAATCTTACTCAGCAGATTATACTCAATTTTGATGTGCTTCACATTGATGCTCAATGATGATTTAATGGAATTTTTGGTCTTTATTGCATCAACAAACTCCGATCTGGATAGCCCCATTGATTCAGGATTGGTAGGAGCACCCATACCAGGTCCAAATCCGAACACTTCCCTCAGCAGGTTTGAAGAAATCTCAATCTCATGGGCATTAACAGTGGTAGTGAATGCCTCTCTATCATATCTAATCACTATATTTCTCCAAAAATTTGTAACATTAGTATAAGAGATGCTTTTTAATCTCAGATTAAGAGCATCCTTTTGCCTTTCAACCCTTCTGATTCTTCGACCAATATTGATAGCTAGCTCAGTAGTGTTAGCATCAACGATGAACCCTCTGACACTTTGGCTCGTTCCAATGTGAATATCACTTTTATCTGCCATTGTAGATGAAAAAGATGAAGAAGAAATCTTTCAAAATCTGTGTTCACACAGTATGTACTTTAGAGAAAATCGATCTGAGTTTGTGTGTAAAGTCTCTGTGTATCTATCTGTATATATAGAGAAAAGTAGTCGGTAGTAACTGTCAGAAAGTACTGTACATGTACTGTGGCATTTAACCATGATCAAAGTTGGAGTGAATGTGATGTTTCCACGTGTCCTACTAATTTATCTCATAAAGTTTTAACCGTTGGATATTTTTAACCGCAGTTATAAAGATAAGAATAATATCCAGTTATTGTTGACTTTCAGTTAAGTTTGATTGTCTTGTAACGTATAACATAGTAGGCTTGATCTTCAGTAGACTTGGATCAGCAGCCTGCTGACAAGAATGGCTCAGCAACCTACTGACAAGGTTACTCTGTTGATCTTCAGTAAGACTAGTTTTGTCCAACCGATAATACAAAGTGAAGTTTAATACCAATGACTGATCTGTCAAGTGAGCTCACCCAACAGGACAAAGACCAATCCCCTTGGCAACTTCATTTGCTCAATTTTCCAAGCTATTTAAGTACATGGAATTGTTGATACCAATGACTAATCTGCTAAGTGAGCTCACCCAACATAGCAAAGACTAATCCCTTTGGTGAATTCCAGTACACTGCTGATTATGAATATCAGTCAACTTTTATGATTCCAAGTTCAGTCATTCACTTAGCAAATCTTTCACTATCCAAAGGCTTAGTAAAAATATCAGCAAGTTGATCTTTAGTAGGGATGTAAAGAACCACCACATCTTTCTTCTCAACATGATCTCTTATAAAATGATGTCTCACATCAATGTGCTGGGTTCTTGATTGCGAAACATGATTTTTTTGTTATGGCAATTGCACTTGTGTTGTCACACTTTATGGGAATTTTCTCTTTCTTCAATTCCAAAATCCCTTAATTGTTGTCTTAACCAAAGTATTTGTGCACAGCAGCTTCCAGATTCAGCTTCAGTAGTGGAAGTTGATATTGAATTTTGTTTTTTACTGAACCAAGAAACCAGCCTATTTCCCATCAACTGACAGGTTCCTGTGGTGCTTTTTCTATCAATCTTGCAACCAGTATAATCAGAATCTGAGTAGGATATAACTTTGAAGCTTCCATCTTTTGAATACCATATCCCTACTCCCAATGTCTCTTTTAGATACTTAAGAATCCTCTTGACTGCAGCTAGATGACTTTCTTTAGGCTTTGATTGAAATCTTGCACCAACACCTACAGCAAAGGATATACCAAGTCTGCTGGCAGTGAGGTACAACAGACTGCCTATCATCCTTCTGTATAAAGTCTGATCAACATCTTTACCTTCTTTATCTTCATCTAATCTGTTGTTAGTACTCATAGGAGTTGATACTTTGGTGCTATTTTCAATGCCAAATTTCTTCAGTAGCTCCTTGGTATACTTGGTTTGATGAATGAAGAATCCATCTTTCATTTGTTTGACTTGTAATCTCGAGGAGTAGTTCATTTCTCCCATCATACTCATTTGGAATTTGCTTATCATGAGATTGGCAAAATTTTCACATAGCAATTCATTTTCAGAACAAAAAATTATGTCAACATAAATTTGTACCAGCATGGTGCAGTCTCCTTCATTGATTCTGAAAAGAGTCTTGTCAATGGTAACTTTGGTAAAACCATTGTCCACCAATATTGAGATAGAGTTTCATACCAAGCTCTTGGTGATTGTTTCAAACCATAAAATGCCTTATTGAGTCTATACACTTTATCTTCTTGATCTTTAACTTCAAAACCAGGAGGTTGCTGAACACAAACCTCTTCTTCTAGAATGCCATTTAAAAATGCACTCTTGACATCCATCAGGTATACCTTGAAGTTTTTGTAAGCAGCATAAGCCAAGAATAATCTTATAGCTTCCAATCATGCAACTACGGCATATGTCTCATCAAAATCTATTCATTCATCTTGAGAATAGCCTTTTGTGACTAGTCTAGCCTTATTCCTTACAATGGTACTAGATTCATCCCATTTGTTTCTATATACCCATTTTGTTACAATTATATTTGCATGAGTAGGCCTTTCCACTAGTGTCCAAACTTGATTTCTTTCAAACTCATTCAATTCTTCTTGCATAGCAATTATCCAATCTGGATCAGATATAGCTTCTTCAACAACTTTAGGCTCTATTTGAGATAGAAAACAAGTAAACATTGCTTCCAATTGTCTTCTAGTCCTTACACCTTGCTGTATGTTCCCAATAACTTGGTCAGCAGGGTGATCCCTTAAGCATTGTAAGTCATGATTAGTTTGATTTACAGAAGATTCATCTTCAGTAGGCTCTTCTGTAGCTTCAGTAGGGGGTTCAGCAGATCCTTGAACTGCTTTAGTTGTTGCATCAGTAGTGTTACCAGTAGGTTCTTCAGCAGGGACAGAGTCAGAAATCTTTAAGTCATTTAACCTTTCCAAAACATCAATACATTATGGATCAGTGACTTGGGGGTTTTCAGCAGGTTCTGGAACATCATCTTCCTTTCCAGTGAACTTTGGTTCATAAAATACAACATGTATTGATTCTTCATGTTTCAATGTCCTTTTATTCAGTACCCTGAATGCCTTGCGGACAGAAAAATATCCCGAAAAGATTCCTTCATCTGATTTTGGTTGTAATGTCTTCGATTGTTCCTTATGATTCAAAATAAAACACTTGCTTCCAAATGGATGGAAATAGGATATATTTGGTTTCCTTCCATTCCAAATCTCATAAGGTGTCTTTAGCAACTTCTTGTTTACTAAGGTCCTATTTTGTGTATAGCATGTGGTATTAATTGCTTCAGCCCAATATCTTTCAGGCAATAAAGCTTCACATATCATAGTTCTTCCTGCCTCTTTCAAGGTTCTGCTTCTTCTCTCAGCAACCCCATTTTGCTGAGGTGTACCAGCAGCAGCTAATTGATGCAACACACCATTTTGTTCATAATATTCTCTTATGACTTTATTGAGAAACTCAGTACCCTTGTCTGATCTGATCTTCACTCACTTTTCTTGTTCATGAATACTACCCAAGTGTATCTTCAATAATCATCCACAACTACCAGAGTGTACTTCTTTCCTGCTACACTTGTTGGTGTTACTGGTCCAAATTAATCCATGTGCATCAGCTCCAAAACTTTTTTTGTTGATTGTTTAGTCTTTGACTTGAAGCTTGACTTGGTTTGTTTACCTTGCTGACATGCATCACATATAACATCCTTTTTGAATGTCATCTCAGGCAAACCAATCACCAATTTATTTTTCACCAACTGATTGATATCATCAAAGTTAAGATGATTCAACTTCTTATGTCATAGCCAATTCAGTACTGACTTAGTATGCACACTCAGGCAGGTTTCTGGAACAGCAGTAGACCAATCCACAATATACATGTTTTGTTGTCTTCTACCAGCCAACACAACTTGTTCACCTCTTTCACTAATGACAACACTGTATCCCTTGTCAAAAGTGACCTTGTAACCCATGTCACAAAATTGTCCATTGCTCAGTTGTAGTCCAGTCCTTCCAAAAATGCAACATTCCTGATAGTTAATCCACTCCTCACCAGTGTCCCATATCCTCTTGTGTATCCTGGTGTGTTCTTGTTGCCAAAATTGACTCTTGGACCATCCTTTGCCACATAGTTTTTCAAACAGTGCTTATGCTTTGTCATATGTCTGGAACATCCACTGTAAAAGTACCAGACACCCTACAAAACAAAGTTAATGTATTTTAGGTACCCAAAACTGTTTGGGACCATAGTGGTTTGTGGTAAGCATGACCCTAGGCAAATTTCCATAAGGTCTTCTTTGAAAAGTATTATACTTTTGTTCATATATGTATTCCACACTTCCATAAGATCTAACATTTGGTTGTGTAGGATTCACATATGCTTTCTGGCCTTTTGGTTCATAATGCTGTTTGAAGTGATTTTTGTTATTAGAAGCACTAGTATAACCATAGGTTTGTTGTCTGATAGGGGCAGCTCTATGATATGGAGTCTGCTGAGGTCTCTGCTAAAGTCTTGAATAAGTCCTCTGCTGAGTCCTCTGCTGATTCCATTGCTGAGGTTTTACCCTAGCATTATGGTTATAACTACTGTTTCTAGCAGTAGGGTTAGGAATATTCCAATCATCATCAGTAGGGAACAATCTGCCTTTCCCCCTGAGATAAGTATCCTTAGAATGATTAACATTTTTAGGTTTAGGATTCTTATCCTTGGAATATTTCTGACTTTTGTCCTTTTGTGGTCCAACAGACTGAGCAGTAGGTCTGCTATCAGTAGGTTTAAAAGGTCCAGCAGTCCTACTTTTGGATTTACCCTTTTTGTTAGGTACTATTGACCTTTTTGACTTTTGATTTGTCTTGTTGGAAGACTTCTCAGTAGGCTTTACTGCCTCAGTAAACTTTTTGGGAGTTGAATCTTGTGCAGGTACAAACTTAGGACCAATTCTGGTACTAGGTTCAGTAACCTTACTGGATCCACTCTTAGTAGATTGCTGAGTTCCAAATCCAAGGCCTATTCTATCACCATAAGGCTTTCCAGATTTGAATGCAGTAGTAGAACTAGATTGTTCAGCAGATTTAGCAGCTACTGAATGTATAACAGACTTATGTTGATTCTGTTCAACATCCTTTTCCTTTCCTTTGAGAGTTCTTAATTCAGCTTTTAACCTTTCAACATCTGTTTGAAGAGCTTCTTTTTCAGCCTTCACAATCTCATAACCAGATTGTATGTCCCTCAGTTGATTAAGGATGGCATCCAAAGTTTCTTCATTGTCAGAATTTTTAGGATTTTAACCACAAGTTGATTCACAATCACTTTCAGCAGGAGTATTTATAGATACAGAATTGTATACCTCCTCTGTTTCTTCCATGTTTACCATTAAAGCATAATCATCCATGAAAGCAACAAGTGCAGTATCATCAAATTCATTTCCCTTTTCTGTTTCAACTTCATATCCCGATTCATCTTCAGCAACCATTGCTTTCTTGCTAGATCTTCTTTGTTGATTCTTGTTCTTCACTAGGTCTGGACAATCAGGTATAAAATGTCCAGGTTTCTTGCAGTTAAAGCACATGTAATCAAGTTCCTTCTTTTGTTTCAACTCAGGACAGTCAGGTTTGAAGTGTCCTGGTTTCTTGCAATGAAAACGCAAGTAATCATTATCTTTCTTGGATTCTTCCTTCTTCCTTTCACTTGATTTCATTGTGAAATTCCTTGGATAACCCCTTCCTATTTTCATCATTCTGATTTTCTTGCTCAGTAGGGCAATTTGCTCTTGCATTTCATCTAGTAGATCATCTTGAGCTCCTGATGATTCTTCTTGATGTGTGGCAGCCAATGCAGTAGTCTTTGGTTCTTCCTTTTCAGTCTCAGGTGCAAGTTTCTTATTGAATTCATAAGCCTTGAGATCTGAAAATAACTTGATGGTGTCCTCTTTATGTAGTCTTCTCATTTCTTCTATGGCAGTAACCTTCATTTCCCAAACTTCTTTTGCAGGTAGGGCTCCTAAGATTTTTGTATTGACTTCCTCTTTTGAGTAGACTATATTCAGTTGGGTGAGTTCATCCATGATAGCACTGAATCTTGACTCCATTTGTTCAATAGTTTCAATTGATTTCATTTTGAAATCTTGAAACTTCTTTTTGTCTACACTGATCTAGTTTTTCTTGATAGCATCAGTGCCTTCACAGATTAGTTGTAACTTGTCCCAAAGTTCCTTTACAGTCTTGAATCCTTCACTTTCATGTACATATTGCTATCCAAGGTTCTGTATATGATATCAATAGCAATATTGTTGAGGTTTGCTCTTTTTCTATCTTCAGCATTCTATTCTCTTTAGGGTTTTAGAATATACTGAGTTTCACTTCCCACAGTCACTGACTTAGTGATCTCTAGTGGTCCATCAGTCAGCACATCCATTATCTCATCATGTGTTGTAGCTAGATAAGCCTGCATACGACATTTATATTCATCAAAACGATCTAAGGAACACATCAACATAGTTCTAGAATACTGGTTGTTATCCGTGATGCAAAGCTTGGAAAATCTGAAACTTGAAAAAGTTTTCAAAGAATTTTCACAAGCACAACAAGTAGGATTACTTCAGAATAGAAGTACTGCTCCGATACCAATTGTTGGTCCCTTAAAAAGGCTTTGGTTAAGTTTAGAGGGGGTGAATAAACTTAACACTTAAAACTTTTTGGAGTTAACAAACTCAGCAAGGTCAGTAGCCTGCTGACTGCTCAATAGTCTGCTGACCAATCAGTAGTCTGCTGAGAGTAGATATTACTGAATTTGTTGCAGCGGAATATATTCAAATTATGCCTTATTACTTGTTGTCAGAAATACGATACTAAGTATTAGATACTCAGTAGTGTAAGTGTGTGATTCAGTTGCTAGTTTCAGTAAGTTGATGTGATCAGTATACTAAATGCAGACAGTAAATACAGAAAGTAAGTAGGCAGATTTTATAGTGGTTCCAGGTGGTGTAATCCTGTCAGTCCACTCTTCTCCTGTGATGTTGGAGGAAATTCACTAGAGATCTTTGAGGTTGCAGTTACAAAAATCCCTAAGTTGTCTGTCCTTCACCAATAACTGTGGCTTCACAAACTTAATATTTGAAACAGGTAGGATTGCTGCTCCAAAGTATTCCATTTGTCCTTGAAGGGTAGGAATGCCTCTTCACCAGCTCCACCACAAACAACAGTTCTTGACACCTAAGTGCTTCTCTGTCTTCAGCAAGTTTCTTGTAAAAGAAAGTTTGAATCAAGTGAATGATTCAACAGTCAGCAGCTTGAGATCTTCAAGTGTGTAAACTTGATGTAACTTGATAGCAGGTTACACTTGAAGAGGTTTCTGGATCAGTAGCTTTAAGTTATGTGTATGTCAGCAGGGTGAATTTCTTGATAAGAACTTGATAGCTCAGAGTAGATTGTTATTTTTCATCACTTGTATGTGAATCAGAGGTCTTCTATTTATAGGTGAGAATCATGTGACTTATTTTTAATATTCAAACATAACCGTTTCAGATTTGTCCCCATCTTGACTTGCCTTCTGTCTCTGTACATAGTACTGACACTGTCAGTCTTCTTTTTGACAGTTTCCAGTCTGTCCACCCTTTGACTTGTGTCCATTGGTTAATCCTCTGAATCTTTCCAACGTTCTTTTAATCTTGGCCATTGATTTGTTGACAATATCAAGGATTATAATCAATCCTTATCCTTGTAATCTTCCAATGTAACCTTTGATTAAATCGAGATTTATAATCAGTAGATACCTGTGTATATTAGTCTACTGATGTTCATGTCAGTCAGCTGTTTTAAGTTTGTTGTGTTTATGAAACACTTCAGCTGACTGCTTTTCATCTAACTTTTTATCATAACTAAGTTTCAAGCACCACTTAACATATGGTACATAGAGCTTGAATACAAGGTATATGTAATCAGTTTAGGTCATCTCAGACTTCCCTAAATTCTGATTTCATATCATTGACTTAAAATACTAAGTTTGATCCATTAGCCTTCAATAACTGAGTTTGAACCCTCAGCCTTCAGCAGATTCCTAAATAGTCTACTGATCTAGTCACCTTACTAACCTAGACAAGTCTGCTGATAAAGTCAGCTGACCTCTTTACAATGCTTGTTTGATAAAACCTATACAAAGATCAAACTCTAATAAACCTATACATTTGATCTAGACGTCTTTTTGCCTTTGCTCTATAACAGCTAGTCTGGCACTCATCATTAAAACTTAATATAAGTCCAACAACACCTTCTTGGTGTTCCACATTCTAAAACCTTTGATAAAATAAAAGTTGAGACTTGAATCAATAACTATGATTCAACTTGTGATTTGAGCTTCTTATTCTTGATGTATATGATTTGCTCATGCTCTGTTTTTCTTCAAGTGTTTGATCTTGATACTTTTTTGAATGTTAGAGAACACTTTGGATATTTCTTAATCTTGCAATGTAGCATGTAGCCGGAGTTCTTTTGATTCACTTTCCCCCTTAGTAGAATCTTCCTTGATAAATTTATTATTAGAACTCCGCACTTCATTTTGAGGTATAAGTGACCAATTTATAGGGGTTTCTCCAACGTTTGATTACGATGAACGTTTCAATTTGAATTCTTGAATCCGTTGGTGGTCCTACATATTTTGTTGAATGTCAGTGTCCTTTCTGACATTTTTAGGTATCCAAAAAAAATTTTCCTTTATAACGGTCAGATTTTTCTTCAGTTTTTATAACTTCAGCTTGAAACTGATTTTCTGTGAACTAGTCAGTTTTCAGCTTTCAAGAGCATTAACTAAGTTTTTACTCTTTATTCAAAACTTTGTACTATATTCTTCATCTGATTAAAATTGATTTTATCAGAGTACACTATAGCGTAGATAAATCTTTTAAGATAACATTGTACTTATATATCTTAGGTCTTCATACAATATCTATAGAGTCAGTTTAGGTCATCACAATCTTTCCTCAATTCTAACTTTATAGTCTCGGCTTTAATCTTCATAAAGTGAGTTTGAACCCTCAGTTGGTTAGTTTTCAATAACTGAGTGTGTGTCCCTCAGTTCTTCAGCTTCGAGATAAGTCAGCCGAGTCTGTGTCCCTCGGCGAACTTACATTCTTCACTTCTTTAGCTCTAAGTTTAGTTTCTCGATCTTCTATTGTGAACTCAGTTTTCATAGTCTCATCAAGTCATTTACTAATTTTCTTAGTTCAGATCCTAGGACTATTACAGTGCTTGTCTGATTTACTTTTACAAATATCAGACTCTATTAAATCCTATACCATAATATATATACATATTTTTGCTTTGCACGATAACATCTAGTTATGACACTTCATCAATGGGGTTTAAAATAATAATTGAATAACAGATAAATCATCATCAAAACATAAATTTTATTTCCAATAATTTCCCTTTTTTGATGATTTCAATACCCTTCTTAAAAGCAATGCAAAAAGATAAATTCAAAATAAAAATAAACACAATAACTGAGAAACTGAGTTTTATTGATGATACTGAGTTATGGAGTATAAAAAATTAAAATAGGACAATATGTGAAAACGAAACTAAGTTTCAGCTTCATTTCCCTTTCCATGGTCAGTTCCTTTAATCAGCGTGTCATTCATTTCAGCAAATTCTTTCATGGCAAGATTTGTTGAACTGCTCTCAATTCCATTAATATTTGGCCATATATTCCCCGAATTTGTCATGATGTGCTTTCCGAAAAACTTGCTCTTGAACAATACTGCAAATACAAACACAATTTTTCTTAAATTTTCATTGGTAGTTGTCGTAAGTAGATCTCTGACAAACTCAGAGTCCGTTTCTTCAACTTTCTTTCCAGCTTTATACAGCATACCATTTCTTTCCCATTTGTTCAGATTTTTCCAATAATGAACAAGGAATTTCTGCATGATTAGAAAACTTTCTAGGGCATGTTCTCTTGATTTACCTTCCTTAGTGGGTAGTACCCTGAAGATACTATAAAGTTTTGAATCTAAACCAAGTCTCTTCTCAGTTGGTTCAGAAAATTTCCTAATAAGCTATATTTCTTCATCAGTTATGTCTGCTCTGGCTTTCTTCAGTTTGACCAGTTTCTCATCTATGCTTTCTGGAACTCCGGGCATTTCAACTGCATTGACTTGTAAGATGGTTTCACTTTCCCCCTTATTGACATCATCATTCCAAATCTGACTCCTCATATAAGAGTTCAAATGCTATTAATTTGATGCCAATTTGGTTTGTTCAACCACTGAGTCTTTTATGGCATTTACCAATATAAGCATTCTTTTATGTACATTAGTGACCATGCCAACCAGTCTCTCCTGAGTATTAGTTTTCATATCTTCCATTTCAATGGATGTTGTTGGTCTCTTGAAATGGATTTGGTTAAGTTTAAGGGGTGAATAAACTTAACACTTAAAATTTTTTGCAGTTGACAAACTCAACAAGGTCAGTAGTCTGCTGACCACTCAGTAGTCTGCCGACTACTAATGTTACTGAATTTTTTGCAGCGGAATATATTTAAATTAGGCCTTATTAATTGTTGTTAACAAGATGATACTAAGTAATGGATACTCAGTAGTGTAAGTGTGTGATTCAGTTTCTTGCTAGTTTTAGTAGGTTGATGTGATCAGTATACTAATTACAGAAAGTAAATGCAGAAAGTAAAGTTGGCAAGTGTTGTACCTTTGGAATGGCAAGTTTAGAGGGGGGGTGAATAAAATTGTCCCTAAAAACTGAATTAGACTTTTAAGGTTCAGTTAAAACTTGTGCGGAGTTAAGCTAACTTAGCTGATTCTAAGTCAAAATCTGACTTATCCTTAACTGAGTTAACCGGCAGCGGATTAAATTAAGCCTTTGTAAAATATGAATTATCAGTTGATATGCTGACACAGTTTCTTATTTTTTATCTGACTATGTGAAATAGATGAATTTAACTAATATGCAGTAAGTAAATGTGTAATGTAAGTAAATAATAATTATAGAGGTTCCAGGTGGTGTAATCCTGTCAGTCCTCTTTTCCCCTGTGCTGTAGGAGGCCAAATTCACTATGTTCTTGAGGTTTACAGTTACAAGACACAAAGTAAATTCTAGACACTTGATTGTCCTTCACTAATCCCTAGTTTCACAATCATTCAGCTTTAGTCTTCAACACGTAGGATGTCTGTTTAAACTAAGCTTTCTACACTGGTCCTTAGAGGGTTGGATTGCCTCTTCACCAGCTCATCACAAACACTGTCTTCCTGACTGCACCTCAAATTTCCTTCACACCTTCTTGGTGTTTCACAGTCTAAACCTTTGATGAAATCGATGTTGAGACTTGAATCAATGACTATGATTCAATTGTGATTTGAGCTTCCTCTTCTAGATATAAAAGTTCTGCACGGCTCTATTTTTCTTCAAATGATTGATCTTGATTCTTCTTGAAAGCTTATGAACATTTGAAGAAGTTTCTTGATCTTGCAATTAAGTATATAGCAGGAATTCTTTTGGATTACTATCCTCCTTAATTTGATCTTTCTTGACTAGATTGATTCTTAGAATTCCACACTCTTCTTGTTGTAGAAGAGATCTATTTATAGG
The DNA here is from genome assembly GCA_024500145.1 of Gentiana dahurica var. dahurica. Classification (NCBI taxonomy): domain Eukaryota; kingdom Viridiplantae; phylum Streptophyta; class Magnoliopsida; order Gentianales; family Gentianaceae; genus Gentiana; species Gentiana dahurica. Next base: position 64,133,565 of record CM044896.1, on the reverse strand, counting down.
GGTTTCTCTAACGGTTAGTTCATTTGAATTTGAATCCTTATAGCCGTTAGTGGTCCTGCATTTCTTTTTGTATGTTAGTGTCAGAAAGGACACCTTTAAAGACAAATAAAATTGCTTAATTTATAACGGTCTGATTCTTCATCAATTTTAATTATTTCCAGTTCCAAAACTGATTTAATAAGACTTGGTCAGTTTCCAGTATTCAAGAGCATTAAGTGAGTTTTTATTCTTCTTCAAATTCTCAGTACTCTATCCTTCATCTGATTATTATTGACTTAATCAGAGTACACCTATTTCAATTGATCATCTAAGATATCATTGTCCTTATGATTATTAATCCTTCATACAAGATACATAAAGTCAGTTCAAGTCATCACATACTTGCCTGGAGTCTAACTTTATTGTCTCAACTTAGTCTTCATAAATTGAGTTTGAACCCTCAGTTCTTCAGTCTTCAATAACTGAGTTTGAACCCTCAAATCTTCTGTCTTTTAGATAAGCCAACTGAGTTTGTGTCCCTCAGCGAAATTACCTTCTTCAGTTCTTTCATAACTGAGTCTGATCCCTCAGTTTCAGTTGGGAACTCAGTTCAATAAGTCAGTTTCTCATTTTCTCAGTTCTGAACCTAGAACTAATACAGTGCTTGTCTGATTAACTTATACAACTATCAGACTATATTAAATCCTATACAATGATTTTAGACATCCTTTTTCTTTGCACTATAACAGCTTGTTATGACACTTCATCAATGGGGTATAAGAACAATAACTGATTAAGTGATGAATCATCATCAAAACATAAATTTTATTTCAAAAAATTTCCCCCTTTTTGATGATGTCAATACCCTCCTTAAAAGCAATGCAAGATGATATAGACAAAATAAAATAACGAAAACGCAAAGAACTGAGAAACTGAGATCTTATTGATAACTGAGTTATAGAGTAATAAAATACAAATACATGAAAAGAACTTAATTTCTAGTTTCGTTTCCAGTTCCTTGACAAATATGCTTATCAAAGATTTTAGCAGCATCTTTCTTGGCTAGGTTAGTTTCTGCGCATTCCACTCCTTGGATATTCACCCAAATATTCCAAGAATTTGTCATACTGTGCTTGCTGAAAAACCTGCTTTTAAATAACACATCAAACACAAAAACATATCTCCTTAGTATTTCACTGGTGGATGTCCTGAGTAATTTCTGAACAAACTCTGATTCAGTCTTTTCAACTTCATCTGATGCCTTATTCAAAGCGCCATCTTTCTCCTATTTACCTCGTTTGTTCCAATAATGAACAAGAACTTTTTGCATATGTAGAAAAGACTCTATGGCTTGTTCCCTTGATACTCCTTCTTGAATCGGTAGATCTTTGAAGACGTTGTACATTTGAGAGTCTAGAGCCAGTCTTCTATCAGCTTGTTCTGAGAACATGGCTATGAGTTCCATTTCTTCATCAGTGGACTCTCCTCTAGCTTTCTTCAGTTCAACCAGTTTCTCTTCAATACATTCATAAACTTGAGGCATGTCAGCTGCATTGGCTTTTAACAACTCAAAAATTTCCCTCTTAGTGATATCATCTTTGTTGCCCAAGCTCCTAATGTATGAGTTTAGGTGCTGCTAATTTGATGCCAAAATGGTTTGTGCAACAACTGAGCCTCTTCATGCATTCTCCAATAAGATCAGTCTGTCAACTACATTGTTAAGAATGCCTTCCCATCTTCCTTGGGTCTCAGTTTTTCTTGCCTCAGATTCAATGGTTGTCTTACTGATTGCGATTAGAGTATCATGACAGTCAGATTTGACACTGTTTAACCTCTTCTCCATGTTTTCTCTTTCAGTTTTGCTGTCTTCCATTGCCTTCAGAACATTTCCGAACACACATAAGTCCTTTTTCTGAATCTTTATAAGCTCATTGAAGTAAAATTTGATAGTGTCAGCTTGTGTAGGTACATCATCTTTAGATTCAGCATTCTTTTCTTCAACTTTGTCTTTTTCAGTTTCAGCTACTTTCACTTCTTTAAGAGGATAAGCAAGCTGCTTAAGTTTCTTTTAGTAATCCACAGATTTTCTTCTCTCCCCAGACTGTCTTCTTATTTCATCTAGACTTGACTTATTAACGTCTCTAACTGGTGAGATTTTCATATTGAACTCATCATTAGATTCTTCACAAGCTTTATTAGCTTCAGTTATTGCAATCTCAAGCACGGTTTGGTCAGCTGGAGACTGATAACCTTCTTTTTCTTGATCTTCAGACTGACCGTCAGAGTCAGTTTCAATTCCTTCACTTTCATCTGAACTTTCTTCAAATAATCCTTCTTCAGCAACATCCTTTGCTCATTCTTTGTCTTGTAGAGAGGCGAGAATCCCTTTTTGTAAATCAGGATCTCCCTGAGAATCATCATCATCATCATTGTCATTTTACTTAGAACTCTCTCCTACAGCAGTTCTCTTCCAATAACTATCTCTGATCAACACATATCCATTGTTCAAAAATTCATCAGTGTTGATCAGCTAGGACAGATGATTGATGTTGTGGAGACTGAACAGCCATTTCTTAATGATTTCCATTTCAGCTAAATGACTTCTCTGATTAGAAATGGAGCTGTGTTCCAAATTCTGATAAGCATGCAGTCTCTTGCAGTCAGCTACGATCAGTTCTCCAATATTTACAGATGATTCAGATGGTGTTGCGGTTACTACTCTTTCTTTTGTAATCTCCGAGACAGATTCCACAGGAACCTCAAATCATTTAGCTACTTCAGTTTCAAACTGATCAGTTTTGCTAGCTTCCTCCTCAGCTACAACTGGGACCAAGCTGGTTTCAGTTCAATCAAGGGAACTGAGATGGTAGTTTCAGTTTCTAACTTTCCTTCAGCGGTAACAAGTTCTTCTTCAGCAACATGTTCTACAACTGATCCATGTTCCAGTTCAGCATCTGGTTCCTCTTCAGGTGTTCGTTCAACAACCTGATCTTTTGCTGGTTCAATAATCAGTTCAGCAACTGATTCCTCTTCTTTCTTATCTTCTGGAACTACTTCTTGTTCATCGACAAGCTCATCCAGAGTGATGATTCAACTTCAGCAGCTTCTCTTTCTTGTGACTGAGAATATTCTAGTTCTTTGATAGACTCCTCATATTCAATTCTGGATGCTGACTTCTATGGTGTAGATCTTGATAAAGATATCAGATTAAGCATTTCGATCACACCGGGTCCAATCAATTCCTCATCACTATCCGTCTCCTCATTATCAACATCAGCTCTCAGGGTTTGGTCCCCCTGAGTTTCAGTTTCTTGTACTGATGGAACAGCTTCTTGAAAGTCCTTTGCTGACTCTTCAATAGGTATTTTCTCAGCAATAGGTTCTACTTCAGCAAAAATCTACTTGGTGGGGGTTTCCTAAGTTCTAGATTTCATCCCTTGACTTTTAGCAACTGAGGTGGCTGACTTTGTTGGTGAAGCCACCACTGTTAACTCAGTAACTGGTCTAGTTGTGCCTTTTTCAAGTTTTCTCTTCTTTTCTCTCAGTCTTTCAAGATGTTCCAGTGCTTCAGCTATAGTTTTAGTATTCTTGGAAGACTTCTTCCTTTTCTTCTTGGGTTCAGTTTCAGAACCTCATGCTTTCCTTTTCTTTGATTTTTCTTTCTTGGATGCAATTTTTCCATTAACAACTGCAGTTTCCTTTCTTCTTGCAATCCCAAAATGGTCAATAATCCTTTGGGCTAGGAGAGCAAGAGTCGTCTTGAGATAAACCTCCCTTTCTTCTAAGCATTCTACTTTTTGGGTACATCATAAGATTGAGCGACCAATTGATCGAAGATATATCTTTTCTAATTGAAATTCTCTTCGAACCAAATCATATAAAGTAGATCTATCTTAGTGCCGGATAGATTACTTAAATTGCCTGCGTTTCCAACTACGTAATTTGCTAGCATCTTTGTCAGGAAACATAATTCAGGCTTGAGCAGCCCTGTTGATCCTGACGGTAATACATTTGAATCTCCTAAGATAGCAATGTCTTTCCATAGTTTCTCTCGCTGTTCTTTAGATATTTTGAGAACTGAAGTGAATACAGATTTTTCAAAACCGAAAATGTCTGCTATAAGGTTCTCTATAACCTTGATCTCTTTTCCTTTGACATGTGTGGTGTAAGTAAGTACATCCTCATCTTTATTGCTTTTGCTTCCAAATTCATAAAAATCACCGATGCTGTCCAGGCACATATTCTTCAGGTTTATATTGAATACTTGCTCCAATCCTTTGATTTTCCAGATTTTGTCTGTGATTTCGTTGGCTAGAGTTTGATCAGTGTATTAAGCCACAAATTGATCTAGAGATATGATCATTCCGGGTTCAACTCTAGTGAAGGCCATTAATTCAGATTGTTGGAGAAATTGAAGATAGAGCACATTCTTTCAGCAGATGGATTATAAAGAGAGAAAAGAGTGTAAATGATTTTAGGTAAGACACAAGGGAATTTATAAGTGGTAGATATGGTGGTTGTGAAATCTGGGTGGGTAATAAAACGTCTTGTCATTAATCAAGTCAAACGTTGAAATACAGAAAAAGCGGTGAGGGGAAAAGATAGACGGTTGAGATGTGTGTAGGGTATGACTGTTCATTAGTGGCTCGTATTAGTTGATACGGTATATGTCCAGTATATCTCCAGCTGTAAATGTCTAGCTTTGATCTTATCCAAACTTTGAGTCAGTTGTCCGTTCAGTTAGTTCCAAACACAGTTTTGATTTAGAAGTCAGTTTTTTTTCTGCAAAACAAGTTAAGAGCTTTTTGGTACCCATATCTGTTTGGGTCCTTTTTGATTCGGTTTCGTGTTCCTGTAAGTCTTAAATGACTCGTCGGTTTTATACCTATCTTGATTTTTTAGCTGAGTATGGCCAGTTTGCACAAAATTCTGCCTTCTTGACTCGAACGTCTTTTCATTTTTGTGAAACTGAGTAAACATATGTCCATTCCAGTCTTCATCAGTAGGAAAGAGTCTTCCTTTCCTCCTGAATCTATTATTCCATGAATGATATTCATTCTTTTGTGAATATGACTTGAATGTTCTTTTGACTGATCTCTGATCAGTTCTTCCTTTTTCAGTCCTCTGATACTTTCTATAAAATCTTTCAGTTTGCCGTTTGCCACTGACTGGTTTTATAGTTTTGTAAGTTTTGAGTTGAGACTGAGCTGAGTAATTATCAGTTCTAATTTTGTCAGTTTTCTGAGTTCTTGACTGTTGTGTAGCTACAAACTTAGGTGCAACTGTACTAGTTCTAAACTTAGAATTTTGCTAACTATCAAACCCTAAACCTGATCTGTCTCCAAATGGTTTTCCAGGCTTGAACTGAACGTCGGGAATTGGGTCATCTGATCTGATGCTTATTACCTCTGTTAGTTCATCAGTTTAGTTCTCTTTAGTTCTATTATTAGCCTTGATAAGATTGATCTCAGCAGTCAATCTTAGGACTTCAGTTTTCAATAGATCTTTTTCCTTTTTGACATTCTCATAATTCTTTTGAATTACCTCTAATTCCTTTATGAGTATGTCCAAGGTTTCATTGAAATCTTCATTTCTATGATTGTTCATGGCAGTGTGAGTGTTGGATGTAGATGCATTTACCTCATGATGTTTGATAGATAAATTTTCAGTTATAGCTTCTTCATCTTCTAATGTCTGCTTCCCTTTATCCAATCCAGTACTGTTGCTTACTGGGTCAGTTCCAAGAAGTATGATTTCATCATCACTTTCAGCATGATCATTTCCACCAAAGCTTAAGGGTAATATTTCAGCATTATCTTCATTGTTTGTGGGGGATGATTCGTCATTGAATTTTTCAAAAAGCTTTTCTTGAGTTTCAGCAATAAGAGCCTGAAATTTAGTTTTATAGTCATCAAATCTTAAAAACGAACAACTAAGCATATTTCTAAAATGATTGTGTGATTCCATGATGCAGTTTTGAAAAACTTTAAAGACATAAACAAACAAATGAGGTTGAGATTCAGCTATGGATCTCTTCAGAACAGAAACACCGCTTCGATACCAATTGTTGGTATCGGAATAACTGGTTTCCAGTTACTTAAACTGATAAAGCTCAATCAGAGATCTCTTGAGTGGAAGATTTGTTCGATACCAATTGTTGGTCCCTTGTAAAGTCTAACAAAAGTTTATAGGGGGGAGGTGAATAAACTTGTCCCTAAAAACTGAATTAGACTTTTAAGGTTCAGTTAAAACTTATGCGGAGTTAAGCTAACTTAGCTGAGTCTAAGTCAAAAACTGACTTATCCTTAACTGAGTTAACCGGGAGCGGATTAAATTAAGCCTTTGTAAAATATGAATTATCAGTTGATTTGCTGACTCAATTTCTAGTGTTTGTTGAGTATGTGAAATAGATGAATTTAACTAATATACAGTAAGTAAATGAGTAATGTAAGTAAACAATAATTATGGAGGTTCCAGGTGGTGTAATCCTGCCAGTCCTCTCTTCTCCTGTGATGTAGAAGGCCAAATTCACTATGTTCTTGAGGTTTACAGTTACAAAACACAAAGTAATTCTAGACACTTGATTGTCCTTCACTAATCCCTAGTTTCACAATCTTCCAACTTTAATCTTGAATAGGTAGGATGGCTGTTGATGAGAGATAAATTTATGATCATTATTACGATATTTTACCCCAATATTGATACCATTTTGAGCATTATTGTATCAAATCAAGTCAAAATTACTAAGTTTTATTCAAATGTATAAGTAGTAGTTATTATATAAATTGTCGTATTTTTATAAGTTTTTTATTAGTTTTTGTACCGGTTTAGTAACCGGAGTGTCGTGTCGGATTTACGTTTGGTATTTTGGTGGTTCATTGTAGGATTATTCATTGACCAAGATTCCACGTAACGACATGTTTTGAGCCTAAGAAGATGTATTTTGATGGATGGAAGAATGTGCCATAAGCTAACAAGTTCAAACGGATCAATTGTCCTGAATGCTTCTACCGTAAAATATCTTCGACAGACATTTGACCCAACTTAGAGGCATTTTCTGGGGAAGAGTTCTTCATAAAAGTTGTAGATATTCAAATGAGCTTTCCAACGAATTTTGAATCACGTCAATTGGAGGTCTACAACTCAAGTTATGATTTTTTACCGAATTAGCGCCGCTTTGGAAATTCCGGGAAAAGCGGAGATATTTTTCCAACTTGATTATATTCTCCCATGTGGTGCATGTTACTTGCAATGATGGATATTCCTCCCATGTGCTTGATGATGGCTCCCATGTGCTATATATATATTATATATATATATATATATATATATATATATATATGTATATCTCTCCTATATATACTCCTCCATCTCCATTGATCTTTCTTGCCCCATCTTGGCCACTCTTGGCCAAGATCTCTCTTCTCCACCTCCTCTCATTTCTTCCATTCCCCTCTTCTTCATGTCCCTTCTTCATCTCTTTTCTCTTTTTATTTTGTTTTCGGGCCCGTATATATACATATGTCTATGTATGTATATATATGTTTTTTTTTATAAATAAAGTAGTAATGTTGTAATGCTTGATAAATTATCGAAGAAGTTGCTTTTGAGGAAAGGTTGCTATTTTCAAGAATACGACTTAGATCTAAAGTAAACGGGTAATTTTATTGAGTTTTACTTTTGTTGTTCTATATTTATATATCTATATGTTTGTTTCTATATATATGTGAGAATTTGATAAGTGTTTGGATCGAAAGGCTAAATTTGGTTGTAATAGAATTTTGTCATCTTGACAGAAGGCTATTATGGAAAACTTCCAGCCGTTTAATCCATGACATTTTGACAAAATCGATATATATATCTATGTATAACTAAAAATATATCTAGCCAAGATATGAATCAATTAGTTAATCTTTTGGTAAAATGAATGATCGACTGGTAATAATGATTAAAACAGATTATAATGAATCTCTTTCTATTTGAACGTAATCTAATGAATTGACAACTCACGATTAGAATACGAGATCGTAATAGAAAGACCGGAGGGTAAAATTGGCCGAGTGAAAACGTGACAACGGAATCCTATTTCCTACCCGGGGGCAGATTTGTCCTAGAAAAACAAATCTTATTAAAATTGTGCTCAAGATCGTATTACATTAATTTATCTGTTTTAATCAAGATCCGAAACATTGCTCGTATGACAAAACGGGAGTGACCTATGCTTTGGATGACATTGGACAGTTGATGAGACATATGACAATTTCATACGCTCGTGTGAGGAGGAGTTGTCTAGCTTAGGAGTACACCGATTCATATATAATTTACACCTTGAATAAAGGAAGATCTGTCTCATTTATTTCTACTAAAAGATATTGATTCAGTAAAGTATTCTTGGCTAGATCCAAAAATATATATTATATTAGTATTTATTTGTTTTATTTTCTGCTTTACTAACATCTAACTCTAACATTACTAACTAATCTAACTGATCTAACTATCTAACCCGAGGAAAAGTAAAAACTGCGACTTAGATCGAGTTAATAATAGCTTCTTGGTGTTTAACCCCACTTAAAAGAATTACCATGTTTTCCCTGAGGAATACGACCTGACTCACCAGACTAGAGCTACAATTTGACCCGGTACACTGCCGGTTAGGATCTGTATAGCCTAGGTAATGTCCGTCAGCTTTCTGGCGCCGTTTCCAAGGTTAGGTTTAGGTCTGTCAGTATTTTGGCGCCGTTGCCAGGGAAAACGTCGCTAATTTCTTTCTTTGTGTCTAGGCGTTACTACTTGTGTTAGCTCAAAATTCTCGAGGATAAGTCAACACTCTTCTTATCACATTTCTTTTTTTTTTTTCCGTTGGTATCTACCTTCTTTTAGTTACCAATTTTATTCTTCTATAAAATTCGAGCATTTTCTATTTTCGTTAGTTGATGACCAGAAACGGTAAGACCCCAAAACGCGGTCATATCAGTCAGGGAAATCGACCAAGTATCATCTTCAAATCGAAATACGAGAATGATGAAATCAGTAATGGAACACCGGAACAAGGGCTTGATCATGCCCAAAGGAATAGAAATAATCAGAATCGGAATAAGCATAATCACCCACCAAACCCGAGACTTATTTGTGATCGGACCGAAAGAAGGTACCAGATTAATAATCCAATTCGTTTACCCAATAAAGGAGCAAATAATTTCGAAATAAAATCTCATCTTTTTGGTTTAATTGACACAAGAGCCCAATTTCTAGGAGAAGATGATGAGGATCCACATCATCATCTCTATCTTTTCAAAGAGTTGTGTAATACAGACCAAAAGTCATGGTGCTCATCGGGAATTAACGAGGATGTCTTTGTTTCCTTTTTCTTTAAAAGGAAGAGCACGAGATTGGTTTCTGTCACTTCCACATCATTCACTGACTAGTTGGGAGGATATTCAAACCGAGTTCATAAAGCAGTATTTTACTCCTGGTAGAAAATTGGAATTAATAGTCGAAATTTCCAACTTTAGACAAGGATCTGAAGAAACGCTTGGGAATGCTTGGGGAAGATTTAAAAAGCTACTAAGAGCTTGTCCCGATCATGGTTATTCCTTAGACATGCAAATCCAACTTTTCTGTCGTAAATTAAGGAAAGACTCACGTGCATATGTAGATCACGCATGTGGTGGTTCGTTAATGATGAGTTAAGCTCAGATAGTTTACGATGCTATTGAAAAGATTTCCAAAAATAACAGAATGTGGGAAACCGGTTCTAGCACAAGAAAAGTAGCATTTGCAGGAGAATACACATCGAATACGGAAGTTCTAGCACACTTGGAGAATTTGAGTAGGAAATTTGACGGCTTATTAGCCAGTAAAAATGTAAACTCAGAAAATATCTTACCAAATGAATACTCAAGTCATGATAATGTGTCATTAGGGATGGAAGAACCAGAAGGCTATTCAAGGGAAAAGGTGAGTTTTTTAAAACAGCATAGGAATTTGAACGACGCGTATTCAAACTCGTTTGATGCTATTAGAAGAGATCACCCTACTTTTCGTTGGTCTGAAACCCCTAGTAAGCCAGGACAACCGCTGTATCCAGTTCAATACAAGAATCCATATAATAATCTAGTTTATCAAGGAGATACCACGAATCAGAACCTACAATCATTACCTAAACCATATCCACAACATACCACTCAAAGCATACCAGTCACCCAAAGTTCAACCCAACCTGAAGGAGTTGACAAATGGGAGAAATTAATGGAAAATCTGATAGGTATGATATCTACTCAAGCTCAAAATATGGAAATTATGATAACTTCTATAGGTACAGTCACTAAGGATATGAGTACGTTGAAAACATCTATGAGTGGACATGATACCAGAATAAGAATTATAGAAGCTTCATTGAGGAATCTGGAATATCACTTGAGTAGAGAAGTGGAACGTAAAAACAGTAAACCCTCAGAAGGATTGCCAAGTAATATCGAAAGAAATCTGAGTGGGGTAAATGCTGTTATTACCAGAAGTGGAAGGATCTGTGGAAGTACTGAATTAGAAAACATCAGAATTAATGAAGTAGAAGATGATTTAGATGGTAAATATAAGAAGAATATGGAATCTAAAGGGCCATTTCAAACCGAACCTTATCCGGCTCAACCTAAATTCACATCGGTTCAACCTGGAAGGGCATCACCACATCCACTGCATATTTTGAAGAAAAAGGTACTGAATGATGACACACTATGTCTTCAAAAGGCACAATCATTCAAGGAAGCTTTACCATCTTCATCTAACGACAAGGGTAAGGGAGGTATTCATTCTAACCCTACTGATCTTGAATTACTTCCCCATTCCCCGAGAAATGAAATGAAAAAGATGAAGTTGGATAATAAGTATGCATATTTTCTTGACACTTTTCGGCACTTAACTATTAATACCCCTTTCATCGATGTTTGTAAGGGAGAGCTTAGTTTGGGAGTGAATGATGAGAGCGTTATCTTCAACATTTACAATTCATTGAAATATCCATACATTACACTAGAATCTAGTTCTTGTGTAGACACTTTGTGTTCTCTTGTGGTGGATCGTACTAACACGCAGGTAACTGAAGAAGATGACTCCAGTAATAATGTGAAAGCTCGTAAACTCAAAGCTTGAAAATCAAAGGAAAAGGTCAAGAACCGTTGGATTCGACGGCATTCGTCTAACATATGTTGGAAAGCAATATTGATAAAAAAGACGGATGCAGTGCGTGAGGATGACCCACCACCAGTGCCTTAAAAACTGAAGCACGGTAAAGTCCGGCTATAGACTATAAATGTAGTCAATGACGGGTACTATCCTTCCTTTTACTCCTTAAGCATTTATTTTTAGTGGATTATGTGCTTAATTGTTACGTGCTTTTGTGAGTAATTGTTAGAAGTATCCCGTTTTGTTTAGTATATTATATTAGTTAATCCTTATCATTTTGGTCGAGCAAACGACGTTAACCAAAAGCGCTACCGGAGGCAGCCCGTAAAAATGTTAAATATAATAATTACTCATACTTTGGATGATACTTTGCTAATACTTAGGATTGATTTTCATTTTGTTTCACCAAGTCTTAGGATGAATGTTTGAATGTCATTATAACGGGAATGATTAGGTGGTTATCCGAAAATCCTGAGGGAAAAAAGAGAAAATTCAAATGCATCATTTCTTAGACTTAGATTGTTAGAACGATTTGAAATAACCCTTGAGGATCTGGGTATAAAAGACTCAGAGTTAATACTTTGCCATACATTTCATATCATGATCTAGTCTGTTTTAAATTTCAAATAATGTGTGACATGTATTAGTTCAACTACTGTGGAATATTGTGTGTTTTAAATCAATAAAAGTTTATGTGGTGTGTTTATCTACCCTTTTGCATTACATTTGTCACACTCCACATACTTTTTTTTTATTTGCACACACAACGGTCATAACTTTGACCCACCCACCCACCCTTTTTTATCATCCGAGTATTTGTTTTGACTTGTTTTAGTGCACCATTGCTTTCCCAACAACTTTTTTTACACTCACTTTACATTGGGGACAATGTAAGTTCATAAGTGGGGAGTGGAGTCGTTGGTCTAGCAATGGCGTTAATGTTTATTTTGTATCAATAAATCCCTTAGTTTTCGATCTTTTTCGAGCATTATTTAGTTGATTAAAATAAACTGTATAAGGTATATATTTCATGGATTTGAAGATGTAATGATCAATTTGGATGTGTATAACCAACGTGAACCGTAAGTGCATTGTAATTCCAAATATATTTGTGTAACATGAATTCCTTCACGTAAGCCTTTGATATTGAAACGAAAATTTTAAACTGTATCCATTAAGTATCCTAGTGGTTATTCTATAGATAATTGCAGTAACTTAGTACCTAACTTTTGAATGTGTACTGTGAATATCTGAAGGTTTGAATGTGATGGAAAGGATATAAGTTAAGTGGAATAAAAAGAAAAATACCAAATTAAGATGAACTATCTATATGTTGGTTGTAGCTACCAATGATTTGAGTGCAGTAGGGCGTTATCACGAAACGTCCTATATCACTATGAGGTTTAAAAGCTCCCGACTGCCTGATGATAGTAGTCCAGCTAGGGTGTTATCACGAAACGTCCTATTGCTGGGAATGAAGGCATATGCTACACATGTGAAATTAAGTTCATCAAAAGAAAAAAAAAATTTAAGCGTGGTTGAAAACTTAGCTATCTTCTGACTATCCCCAGTATAAACTGAATGATATGCTTTAGGGATTATCCTAATAAGTACACGGGAGAACTTTGTGTGGAACTGTTCCTGCTTATACCTAGGAAAGTCATTAGGGCTGTCTGAATGGATATTTGTGTGTTTTGCTTGATTTATTCAAGAGAGGATAGTGGAAATTGAAAAGGTTTGTCACACACACACTCTGTTATACATTTATATTGAGGTTAACGCCTGGTTGTAATTCTAATGGTTGTATTATCTAATTGTCCCTTATATCTTCTATCTTCATGAATTTATCTCTCATTCATTTTGTTTTATCGCTTGTTTTGATCGAGGACGACCAAAAGCTAAGTAGGGGGTTGTGATGAGAGATAAATTTATGATCATTATTACGACATTTTACCCCAATATTGATACCATTTTGAGCATTATTGTATCAAATCAAGTCAAAATTACTAAGTTTTATTCAAATATATAAGTAGTAGTTATTATATAAATTGTCGTATTTTTATAAGTTTTTTATTAGTTTTTGTACCGGTTTAGTAACCGGAGTGTCGTGTCGGATTTACGTTTGGTATTTTGGTGGTTCATTGCAGGATTATTCATTGACCAAGATTCCACGTAACGACATGTTTTGAGCCTAAGAAGATGTATTTTGATGGATGGAAGAATGTGCCATAAGCTAACAAGTTCAAAGCGGATCAATTGTCCTACGAATGCTTCTACCGTAAAATATCTTCGACAGACATTTGACCCAACTTAGAGGCATTTTCTGGGGAAGAGTTCTTCATAAAAGTTGTAGATATTCAAATGAGCTTTCCAACGAATTTTGAATCACGTCTATTGGAGGTCTACAACTCAAGTTATGATTTTTATACCGAATTGCTGGAATTTGGGACGAACCGGGAGATATTTTTCCAACTTGCTTATATTCTCCCATGTGGTGCATGTTACTTGCAATGATGGATATTCCTCCCATGTGCTTGATGATGGCTCCCATGTTCTCGATGATGGCTACATATGCTATATATATATATATATATATATATATATATATATATATATATATATAATATATATATATATATATATATATACATATATATATATATCCCCATATATATCTCTCCTATATATACTCCTCCATCTCCATTGATCTTTCTTGCCCCATCTTGGCCACTCTTGGCCAAGATCTCCCTTCTCCACCTCCTCCCATTTCTTCCATTCCCCTCTTCTTCATGTCCCTTCTTCATCTCTTTTCTCTTTTTATTTTGTTTTCGGGCCCGTATATATACATATGTCTATGTATGTATATATATGTTTTTTTTTATAAATAAAGTGGTAATGTTGTAATGCTTGAGAAAATTATCGAAGAAGTTGCTTTTGAGGAAAGGTTGCTATTTTCAAGAATACGACTTAGATCTAAAGTAAACGGGTAATTTTATTGAGTTTTACTTTTGTTGTTCTATATTTATATATCTATATGTTTGTTTCTATATATATGTGAGAATTTGATAAGTGTTTGGATCGAAAGGCTAAATTTGGTTGTAATAGAATTTTGTCATCTTGACAGAAGGCTATTATGGAAAACTTCCAGCCGTTTAATCCATGACATTTTGACAAAATCTGATATATATATCTATGTATAACTAAAAATATATCTAGCCAAGATATGAATCTGAATTAGTTAATCTTTTGGTAAAATGAATGATCGACTCTGGTAATAATGATTAAAACAGATTATAATGAATCTCTTTCTATTTGAACGTAATCTAATGAATTGACAACTCACGATTAGAATACGAGATCGTAATAGAAAGACCGGAGGGTAAAATTGGCCGAGTGAAAACGTGACAACGGAATCCTATTTCCTACCCGGGGGCGGATTTGTCCTAGAAAAACAAATCTTATTAAAATTGTGCTCAAGATCGTATTACGTTAATTTATCTGTTTTAATCAAGATCCGAAACATTGCTCGTATGACAAAACGGGAGTGACCTATGCTTTGGATGACATTGGACAGTTGATGAGACATATGACAATTTCATACGCTCGTGTGAGGAGGAGTTGTCTAGCTTAGAGTACACCGATTCATATATAATTTACACCTTGAATAAAGGAAGATCTGTCTCATTTATTTCTACTAAAAGATATTGATTCAGTAAAGTATTCTTGGCTAGATCCAAAAATATATATTATATTAGTATTTATTTGTTTTATTTTCTGCTTTACTAACATCTAACTCTAACATTACTAACTAATCTAACTGATCTAACTATCTAACCCGAGGAAAAGTAAAAACTGCGACTTAGATCGAGTTAATAATAGCTTCTTGGTGTTTAATCCCACTTAAAAGAATTACCATGTTTTCCCTGAGGAATACGACCTGACTCACCAGACTAGAGCTACAATTTGACCCGGTACACTGCCGGTTAGGATCTGTATAGCCTAGGTAATGTCCGTCAGCTTTCTGGCGCCGTTTCCAAGGTTAGGTTTAGGTCTGTCAGCTGTTTAAACTAAGCTTTCTACACTGGTCCTTAGCGGGTTGGATTTCCTCTTCACCAGCTCATCACAAACACAGTCTTCCTGACTGCACCTCAATTGTCCTTCGCACCTTTTTGGTGTTTCACAGTCTAAACCTTTGATGAAATCAAAGTTGAGACTTGAATCAATGACTATGATTCAATTGTGATTTGAGCTTCTTCTTCAAGTATACGATTTGCTCTAGCTCTATTATTCTTCTAGTGTTTGATCTTGATACTTCTTTGAATGTTAGAGAAAACACTTTGAAGATTTATTGATCATGCAATGTAGCATGTAGCAGGAGTTCTTTTGATTCTTTTTCACCCCTTAGTGTAATCTTTCTTGATAAAAATTTATTCTTAGAACTCCGCACTTCTTTTTGAGTTAGAAGTGATCTATTTATAAGGGTTTCTCCCACATATAAATAAGATGAACGTTTGAATTTGAATTCTTGTATCCGTTGGTGGTCCTGCATATTATGTTGAATGTCAGTGTCTTTTCTGACATTTTTGTGTAAGTTTCCTTTATAACGGTCAAATTTTTCTTCAGTTTTTATAACTTCAGCTTGAAACTGATTTTCTGTGAACTAGTCAGTTTTCATCTTTTAAGAGCATTAACTAAGTTTTTACTCTTTCTTCAAAACTTAGTACTATATTCTTCATCTGATTAAAATTTATTTAATCAGAGTACACCATAGCGTAGATAAATCTTTTAAGATAACATTGTCCTTATGTATCTTAGGTCTTCATACAATATCTATAGAGTCAGTTTAGGTCATCACAATCTTTCCTCAATTCTAACTTTATAGTCTCGGCTTAACATTGTCCCCGCTTTAATCTTCATAAACTGATTTTTAACCCTCAGTTGTTCAGTTTTCAATAACTGAGTATGTGTCCCTCAGTGAACTTACCTGCTTCAGTTCTAGTTTTAGATTCTCGATCTTCTATTGTAAACTCAGTTTTCATAGTCTCATCAAGTCTGTTACTCGTTTTCTCATTTCTGATCCTAGGACTATTATAGTGCTTGTCTGATTTACTTATAAAAATATCAGACTCTATTAAATCCAATACATTAATATATAGACATCTTTTTGTTTTGCACTATAACAGTTAGTTATGACACTTCATCAATGGGGTTTAAAATAATAACGGAATAACTGATGAATCATCATCAATACCTAAATTATATTTCCAACAATAAGAGAGCTCATACTTGGAGAGCTGTAGAGCTCGTATATGGAGAGCTGAAGAGCTCGTATATGAAGAGCTAAAGAGCTTGTATATGGAGTGCTGATGAGCTCGTATATTAAGAGCTGAAGAGCTCGTATATGAAGAGCTGAAGAGCTCTCGTATATGAAGAGATGAAGAGCTCGTATATGAATAGCTAAAAAGCTCGTATCTGGAGAGCTGAAGAGCTCATATCTTGAGAGTTGAATAGCTCATATCTTGAGAGCTGATGATTTTGTATTTGGAGAGCTGAAGAGCTTGTATGTAGAGAGTCCTTAAAATAATAAAGCACGACCCGCGATGTCTGGGGAGTGAGTTCCACAAACAAGATAGCTCGAACTGCCATGTGTGGGGGAGTGAGTTTCTAATGCGATGCCTGATGGCTGTTTTACTGTAAAGCCAACTTTGATCGGTTGTAGTATAAAACTAGCGAGCAAGGTCGTAAACCCACATGGAATCTAGTTAAGTACAAAATCTAGCGTCATCTCTAGTTCAGATCAACACAATTTTTTGGAAGGTTATTAAACTACCAAGACTATTTCTATAACGACTCAATTAAAACGGGAGTTTTAAACGATTAAAAGAGATAGCCGATTGATGTTCCAATCAACTACTTACCAAACCTTAGCTATGTCCGGAGGTTTTTTTGACTTACCTAGGCATTCTCGATGTCACTCGAAGGGTGTCGTTTCATAATTCTGAGAATAGACATTATTTCAATAATCTACACTCCTATGATAGGTTCAACAGTCCGCTGACCAGATTTAACTGACCTAACACAGTCTACGTTCAATGAAACGCTCACCAAGTCGATATTAACCTCACACAAGAAACCGAATCTAAACAACTCAGTCAGTTTTACTAGGTCATCTTAGAACCCCGGTTCCCGTATCTTCTCGCAAAATACAAATATAAAGACGATACGTGTAATACGATTATCAAATGGCCAATTCATCAAACGTGTTTAAGAATAAATTCTAGAACTATGGTAGCAACGAGAATCAATAATCAAAATATCAAGAACACCTCAATCAATAAACTACTGTTTGATTTTGGTGATTATCGCATAACTCGGCTATATAACGATTAGCTACTCATTAAAACTAGGAAAACACAATATTTCATCATATAATTATTACACACAAACAAAATAAAGATAAAAGATATACCAATATAGACAAAACCGGAAGAAAGATCGAATCCGAAAAAACCAACTTCATATATATAAATCCCTAACGATCAAAGCATTTATTACAAAAGGCTATTGTGAATAAGCTAGAAATCTATTTCAATGATGAAGAAACGGAGTTGCAAGTTTTCTTCCTTCGAAAGAAAGAGATGAAGACAGGTGATAACTATACATATATGGAAAGTTCCTTCTTTTAGAAAGCTAGTGGTAATAATAATATATCTCTCTTTTTTTTTGCTGCTCCTCACCTTATATATATATATATATATATATATATATATATATATATATATATATATATATATATATATATATATATATATATATATATACACACACACACACAAAGAAAGTCAGCTGCAGCCCCCCTAACGATTCAAATATCGTCTCCTTCAACATGAGGGTTCTTTCTCTTGGTGATAGCCTAAAGAAACTCCCAGAATATGAAGAACGACAAAATGAAGGGGATGATTTGGGGTGTTCTAGACTGCACTTGAGATGTTGTTTCTCAAGCTGCCTACGTATCCAATCTGGGATTGGAATAAAGTCTTCATAGTTCCTTAGGGATGGTTTATATAGAGGGGCTCGTGCCCTAGAGTTAACGTGTAGTGTACAGGAGATGGACTCTGATTACCATGTTCCCTAAGGAAATGGATTACGTTGCATTAATCTCATTGATTTTAGGGGATAATTATGGTATTTTAATATTTGTATTCAGTGATAGAGATTGGAGCCTTTGTAAATCAAGATTCTTTCCAAAGTTAGTTGTTAATTGAGCGTGTGGGAAATATAGCTAAAAGACAGACTCTGGCCGACATACATGGCCCGAGCTGAACTGTCCGACCCATGGAGGTCGGGGTGGAAGGCCGAGCTGGTGTAAGCTCGGACTCTTATACTTGGTAAATCAGGGGGACTTAGGCTGACTGATGAGGTTTGCCATCGGTTGGCTAGGATGTAAGCGACGCCCGACCATAAGAGGTTGGGCACGGAGCTCGAATCTGCACCGGTCGACATGAAAATGATAAGGCGAGCAGCAGGACTGCGCTAGACCGGTTACTGGGATATCCGGCACCATGGTGGACGTGTAATGCAATTTTTGCCCTAAATAAGGTCTAAAACTACCCGGAATGAACCAAAAGTGCTGTAAAAGGGAGTTGAAACATACACCGGAGCAAAGTAAAGTTGAGTCTCATCAGTGCCACATAGGTAGGTTCAAAATCTGGCATTGTCATAAGCCCCCCAGATCCAGCCAAACTTTGGTTAGTCGGCTCGGACCTGCCTATGTGGTGGCTCGGTTTGAGTGTTTGTAACTTATAGGTTTTGAATTTAAACTGCCAGGTGGACAAGCTAGCCATGATGTCATTATAGATATAATGGGAATCGAGGCATCACTGCCCACTAGCATTAACTGAGACCATTTCTCGAGGTAATACAGGGGTTATAACCCTATTACTCCAAACGTCATTCCACACTTGACTACTCTCCCAGTTATCACTCTGCTGCAATTTCTTATTGCAATCTTCTTCCCTTTTTTTACTTCATCCCATATGTTCGATTTCTCTGAAGAAGAACCACTTTCCCCCAGGACCGAAGCACATATCAGAGAGGCCTGGACTAGACCGGTGGTTTTTGAAGAGATTCCTTGGGTTTCTCCCTAACCGATATCCGTTGCTTCTTCATCTGCTCCTTCGTCAAATACTTTTGATACTCTCTTTAGGTACAAGATTCAAAAGGCTACCCAGGATATCATGGGGAGTCATGGGTTGGCCTCAGTCTTGGCCCAAAGCAGTGTGGAGTACATTTGTCAAGAATACGGGATAAAGCAGGAGGAGTTCATCCTTCTACTTCATGCGGACCCTAGTCCGTTCGCTTCATGTCCTCCGGATGGGTACTTTGCTATCTACGAGGCCCAGTTAAAGGCGGGTCTGAGGTTGCCATTGTGCCCAGCCTTTGTGGTTGTGCTGCGGCATTATGGCTTAGGAGTGGCTCAACTAGCTCCTTCTGGAGTTAGAACAGTGGTAGGTTTCGCAATACTATGCCGTGCAGTCGGGGTGCGGTTTTTAGCTGGTCTCTTCCGGATCTTTCATCGCATAGCCCAGAGCCCTGGGTTGAAAGGATGGTACCACTTCTCCCATCGGACGGGAGTAAGGGAAATGATGCCTGAGTGTCCCAAGTACAACGCCTGGCGGGGGAACTTCTTCTTGTTCGAGACGGCGGGGATTCTCGGCTAGGACGATGGAACACAAGCTCCCTACAAAAGGACGAGTGTCCGACTCTCCTGTAGACGCTATTCAAAATGCAGGGATCATCCTGAGGCTGCATGAAATGCCTTATAAGCTGATTGCTGCAACTCGTCTGGCTGAGGCTGGTCCCGACCCTTACCTTCCTTTGGATAGCGACTGTCGCGACCTGGGTAAGTATCGTTTCTCCCTTGTGTGTTTCCAAGTGTCATAAGTAATGTACGTTCTTATTCTCGCAGTAAGGATTTTGGCCGGCCTCCAATCCCCCGGTCTCAGGGAGGAGGTAGAGCAACAAACTAGGAGGTGAACGAGACCATTGGACATAATAGTCAACCTCAGACGACCAGGACCGTGGGGTCTCTCGTCGGGCCTGAGGTGGCTCGCCTGTTAGCCGAACTGGAGGATGATACACTGGAGGAACCTCCTCTTTCTCGGAGGAACATGAATGTTTCTATCATAGTGGTGGATGACGAGGGGAATGAAGAAGAGTATAAGGAGGAAGAGGAGTATGAGATTCCTCTTGTACGGAGATCCTCCGCCTCTAAGCCAAGGAATGCTGACACGGAAGAGGGGTGGAAAAGAGATGCAAAATCGATGCGGGGTCAGACTCAGAGAAGCATGGTGAAGGGGCGTCTGGAGCTTGCCAAGAGGATGAGGGGGTTCAGGGCGATCTCCGGACTTTGCCCCTTGCAGTTGATCATGCGCAAGATGTTTCCTAGATGTATGACTTGGATTTGATTGAAGCAGGCTTCAAAGCCATGAGATACGTAAGTTCATCTTTTTGTTTCCTTAGTACTTACCCAGCCCGAGTGATCTTGACCACACGTCGTGTTTTTTAGGGGTCAGTCGTAGGTGAAAAGATTTTTTGCCGTCATACATGTTCGTCTGCTGAACGGGAAAAAAGGACTTCCGACCTGAAGTCTAAAGATGATCGAATAAAAGAGCTTGAAGAGCAACTACAGGCACAAGTAGAAAGGACAAAGACCTTCAGGTCCGAATATGAATTTCGCCTTCCAGAGTTCATGAACGAACACTTGGAGAAAAAAGCTAAATTGGATGGTCATGTCGCGAGACTTCGAGGAGAGCTCTCTGCTTCCAATGCTATTGTCCGAGATTTTCCTGCTCATCTCTAAGTGGCCTCGGCTCAAGCCGTTAAAGATTACAAATCATCCTCTGCCTTTATCAAATCTTTGAAGTGGCTACTGAGCCCCGTCGTGAGAACTAGCTATATGCTAGGGGCAAATGATTGTAGGGTCCATCGCCCGGACCATACCATCGACAGCTTGGCTCACCCCGACTTGTATAATCCTGACGCCGAATCAATGTACTCTCTTTGGGTATAGGAATTTCATGCGGGGGTGGATCTTGAGGCGAAGTACCATATGTAGGCTTCGTCTCTAGCTCTTGATAGTATGCCTTAGTGTAGATTCTGCTGGTTTTCTGTAATTATGCTTATTTGTGTTAATAAATTTTTTCAGCTTTTGTCTGGTCGTGATTTGTGTTTTGCAATTTATAATATATTTTATTTGCGTGATAGCAGTTGCCCCCTAGTATGTCATGCCTATGATTATTCAGGGATGGCATACTAGTGTTATTGGGTGTTATTTACGCAATTAGTTTAAGTTTTTGTTAAGAGGTACTGCGATTGGGGTACGATTGGGCCGACCCATGGTATGAGAGACTTGACAAATAGGTCCAGAATAGTGCTGACTTCTCATTTTAAAGGGATGCCGATCGGCGCCAGTGCGGCCTGAAGTCTCACGTGAAAACTTGGACGAGCAGGGCCAGGCTAGTGCTGACTTCTCGTTTTAAAGGCATGGCGATCAGGGCCAGTTCGGACTGACGTCTCGCGAGAAAGCATTGTGTGGCTATAATAAGACGTTATACTGATAGATTAATGATAAAAGCATTTTATTGGAAAATGACAAGAAGATAAAACATCAATTAAAAGAAAACAACAGCTAGGTAGGGGCTATTCACGAGATCTGTTCTAGGGATAGAACCTTCACAGATAGTTTTCCCCTTAGAGTCGGCCAACTGATAAGCACCTTTTCTTTGCACTTTGACCACTTTGTAGGGTCCTTCCCAATTTGGGTCTAGTTTGCCCCCTAGACGTTGCTTGCTCACCTCATTCATTTGGAGTACCAAGTCTCCCTCCTTAAAGTACAAGTGCTTCACCATACTGTCGTAGTACTAAGAAAGCTTTTGTTTGTATTTGACCATTCGGATGAATGCTATCTCTCTGTTCTCTTCTAGATCATCTTTGGCATGTCGGAGCTCGACTTCCATGTCTGTTTCGGCATGCAGCTGGAGCCTGGGTGAGGGAAATCCGATCTTGGTAGGTATAACAACTTCACTTCCATAGGCCAAGGAGAAAGGCGTTTCTCCCGTGGATGAGTTCGGGGTTGTTCGGTATGCCCATAGGATGTTCGGCAGATGTTCTACCCAGCTTTCTCCTTTTTCTTCGAGTCTTTTCTTCATCCCGGCCTTGATCTATCGATTGGTCTGCTCGACTTGTCCTTTCACTTGTGGATAGCCTACTGAAGTGAAATGTTGGGAAATTCTTAATTCTACGCACCAGGATCTGACTCCCTTATCTTCAAATTGTGTAACATTGTCCGATATCAATGTCTTTGGAATCCCGTATCAACACAAGATGTTTTTCCATAGGAACTTCTGTATGAATTTAGCGGTAATCGAGGTGAAGGGTTCGGCCTTCACCCATTTGGCAAAGTAGTCTGCGGAGACCACTAAGAATATGAGGTTACCCGGCGCCCGAGGTTAGGGTCTGACCAAATCGATGCCCCACTGGTCGATGGGCCAGGCCGCGGCCAGGGGCGTCATTTGTTGAGAGGCTAGATGGGATATATTGATGTGTACTTGGCACGAATTACATCTTCGAACGAGGTCCTCGGCATCTCGTCTCATGGTCGGCCAATAGTAGCCGAATAGACGACACTTTCGTGCTACCGTCCGAGCCCCGGGATGGTGTCCACAAACTCCTTAATGGATTTCTCGGAGTAGATAGTTACCTTCATCCTTGGTCATGCACCTGAGCCAGGGCGCCACAAAGGACTTCTTATAAAGTACGGTATCAAAAAGCGTGTATCGCGCAACTCGAAATTTCATCTTTCTCGCTAAGGTATGTCCTCCAGAAGTATTCCATTACGGAGATAGGACACTATGGGATCCATCCAAGTGTCTTCCTGGGTGATTAGCTGAACTTCTTGGGCATCATAGCTTCTTTCTTGTAGCAGTTGTACCAGTACGCTTTTGTTGGAGATGGAATTAGATGCTAAATTAGAGAGGCATCGGCTCGGCGATTCTGGGATCGGGGGACTTGCTCAATGAGGATGGTGTGGAAAGCCTTTAGTCGGGCATTGGCTACAACTAAGTATTTCTTCATAGGCTCCTCTTTAGCTTCGTATTCTCCTTTTAGGTGATTGACAATCAACTGAGAATCGCTGTAAACCCGGTGATCAGAGCTTCATACTCGGCCTCATTATTGGTGGCCTAGAAGCTAAATTGGAGTGCGTAGGGAAATTCTTCACCTTTTGAGCTGATGAGTAGGAGCCCTGCCCCGGATCCATCCTTGTTAGAGGCCCCATCGATGTACAACGTCCAATATTCAACCTCGGTGGTTGGTTGACTTTTTTCGGCAGTTATGGCCGCTTCTAAAGCCAGGAAATCCGCTAGTGCTTGGGCTTTGATTGCTGTTCGAGGATGGAAATCCAATTCGTACTCAGTTAATTCTACTACCCACTTTGTCAATTGTCCTGACGTTTCGGGTCGGGAAAATATCTATCGAATAGGCTGGTCGGTTAGCTTTCTGGAGGTGTGTACTTAGCCAGAACTTTATTGTTGGTCCCAGAGAAGGGTAAAACTATAGTCAGAGGGGGGGGGGTGAATGACTATAGTGGAGTTTCAAAAACTTTTCTTGTGTTTAAAAGCGTTTGCGCAGCGGATAAGTCCCTTCTTACTATGTTGTTTAAAATGTTTAAACAATCACATATATGGATTATAATCTAGGGAATATAAATGAAAGCAGTAAGGTAAATTGCAGAAAGTAAATTGACACGAGGCTTATAGTGGTTCAGGGTGGTGTAATCCCTTAATCCACTCTTCTCATGTGATGATTGGAGGAATGCACTATTGTTTTCATAGATACAATAGTATGATTGTCCTTGACTTCCAAAGCTTCACAATCTACAAGACTATCACTCCTTGACTGCAACAGCTTCAGTGATTTAGTCTCTTTCACTGCTCCTTGAGATCAAATCCTTCAGTAGCTATTACAAACACAACTCCTTCTCAGATGACTTATGATTCAGTTGCTTCAGTTTATTGTGAATGAGATTCACAAACTTGATTGATCAATCTCAGTGCTGAATATGAAATTGTAGTTCTGATGTCTGAGTTGATTTTAGATAAATCCTTGTAAGTTCAGAGAGATGGCTTTTCAAATTGACAGAGTATCTGCTTGATTTTCTTTTTTTTGTTGTTGTTTTTATCTGCCTATCAATGCCTTCTACTTATAGCCTTGAATATCCTGGATTTGAAATTCCGTCCGTTGGCTATATTTATGAGGGGAATAATCCTTGATTTTATTCTTGATTCCCCCTTAATTATATTCTCCTTGATTTTAGTGATCGGATTTTTCTTCAAATGTATAGCAGAAAATCCGTCCTTGATTGATCCTTTATTGATTGAGCATTAAATGTATGATCCTCTGAATCTTCATCACATTTCAATTCTGTTCTGATAAGGAGTACTTCGCCGTTCTCTAAACGGTCGAGTGATCCATCTGACTTTGCCGTGTAGATCTTCATTCACTATTTTTGCCTTCACTTTGCCGAAAGTCAGTTTACTCTGCCGATTCATTGTTTCCTTCACCACTTCAGTTTAAGGAGAATCTTTGTACTTCACTGATCATTGATTTGGGAGAGATCAGTGTACACCATATTTGAACATTAGGTTTCATCACTTGAACCATAACTTAGACTTATCCAAGGTCATCACAGACTTCCTTGGTTATAAGTCATACCATTAAGTCTTCATTGCTTCTCTTCATGTACTTGGCTGGCTTCACTCTGCCGAATGTCTGTTTTACTTTGCCGTCCTACCAACTAGTACAATACTTGTCTGACTTAACTTATACAATATGTCAGACTCTAAGTAAAGACTTATACAGAGAATTCTAACTTATTTCAGGCTTGCTATAACAGCTAGTATGGTCATCATCAAAACATATTAAAATGTTCCTAACAATTTCCCCCTTTTTGATGATGCCAAAAACCTCATAAGCCTGAACATAAGTAAGCCAAATTTTTCATAATAATTAACAGAATGAAACTCAACAATTTTATTCATCCATTCAAGGGCAATAAGATATTGCATATTTTTATTCAAAGACAAAGGCAGAATAGAAATAATTCAAATTAAGTATAAGGTCTACTTCTTCATTTCTTCAAACCTGATGCCTTTGCCTTTGTTGCCCTTTCCCTTTTCTGTTGGGCTTGCCTCCCCTTTGCCTTTCCTGCCCTTGCCTTTTTCTGTTGGGCTTGCCTCCTTTTTACTGGAGCTTTCAAGCTTTGCGCTTCCTTCCCCCTTTTTGGCAGCACCAAAAAGTGCTTCAAGATCTGCAGTTGCTACTTCAGCCTCTGGGAGAGGACCATACTTTCTCTCCAGTATTTTGTTGTTTGCCTCACCAATTTTTAGAAGGGTGTCGATTTGTTGCCCAGAGTGCTCCATTATCTCATTCAGATGTTGAATTTGATGAGTGTGAGCATTTAAAGTGTCCACCAACGGTTTGAGATTGTTGTCAATCGTTTCAGCATGAAACTCAAGGTTGGTTAGGACATGATGAGGAATATGTTGCTGGAGGTTGCAAAGCATGTTTCCTTGTCTTTCCATGACCTCATCTTGTATCTTGATATGGCTGATGAGGGCTTCAATCTTGTGGTTGAAAGAGGTTGCTCCACTCCTTAAGGTAGTCTTCAGGTTTTGCCTGCTGTGATATTGCCTTTCCATGTCCACAATGAGAGGTTGAAGGTCCAGGTTGAAGATTCTTTCTGGATTAATTTCCTCTGGTGTCACATTAACCTCCTTTTCATCTCCATCTTCCTCTTTCTCGTTGTTCTCCTCATCCTCTTCCTCTTCCTTCTCTTCCTGTTCACCTTCTGTCTCTTTTTCTCCCTCTCCCACTATTTCTTGTTCTTCCTCTTGTTCCTC
The DNA here is from genome assembly GCA_024500145.1 of Gentiana dahurica var. dahurica. Taxonomy (NCBI): domain Eukaryota; kingdom Viridiplantae; phylum Streptophyta; class Magnoliopsida; order Gentianales; family Gentianaceae; genus Gentiana; species Gentiana dahurica. Next base: position 64,107,445 of record CM044896.1, on the reverse strand, counting down.
TTCAACCTTAGTGTCATTGAGAGGTTGTGGAGGAATGCTTGCTTTTCCATCTTCTTCTGCTGGTGTTCCCCCTTGGTCAATAGTGGGGGACTTAACAAGTTCAGCGAAGTGAGTTTGATCAGCTGGCTCACTTGGCTGTTCATCAACTTTGCTTAGGCTCTTGAAAAGTACCTCTTGAAGAGTTAGATCATCATCAGATGTCTCCATGGTTTCCGGATCAGCTTCAAGATGGTCACCTTCAGAATGTTCATCCTCTGCCTCAGCTTCTTCCTCATCCATATCTTCATCTTTATATGAAGTAATTCTATATCCTTCCTCACCTTCCTCCAGGTAGGTGATTTCCTCATGTTGTGTTTCTTCTTCTGTTGCTGTATAATCACTGATTGTCACAGGGTCATTCATGTTGCTGGTACCAGTCATTGGGGTGTTCTCTTATGTCATATGGGATCTGGTTCTTCATCCTACTCCTGATCTGCTGCTTTCAGGTTGTTTTCTTTTGCTCCCAGCAATGGGTTTGGGTTTCATGGATGCCTTGATGTAGGTAAACATTACCTTGGACCTGTGTGGAGGCTGCAAATTTGTGGGTTTTACCTTCAATGCGTTAAACAAGTGTTGAAGAGGGAACCCGTATGATTTCCTCTCCCAGAAATCACCTTTCTTCTGCAAACCCTTGCTTGGTGCCGTAGTGGAAAAATCAATTTCCTTTTGAATCTGATCCTTCAATCTATTGAATACAAATGTTGCCCAGTCGAATTTGGTGCCTTCGTAGATAATAGCCATCAGTTTAATCCGCAACTCAGTTAAGTTTTCCATTGACCCTTTTCTGCCTTCGATATTCTTGGAGATGACCGGTGCAAATTCTGCAAACGGAAGTTTTAGCATTGATCTAGGGAGATTCTATGTTTTGCTGTTTTTCTTGGGGTTTTTGGCTATCTCAGCCCAGAATTTTGTGATGTCAATCTTCACAAACTTTACATTAGCTGGACCTATTATTGGTAGTTGTAGGAACCTGTTGAGAAGATCAGGCGTTATGACTACCTCTTTCCCAAATATTGAACTTTTTATGCAATCGACCTCAGTTTTCTTTGAGCTGGGCACAAACTTGGCATTTTTCCAAAATGCAATCAGATTTTCATAGCAGATTCCAGTGATTGGGGGGTTTAGGAAGGCCATTAACCCCAGATTTGAACAACAATCAACCAAGCGTTGAGCTTTTGCATCATTGTCACAGAAAGAAAGATAGTGTTAAGGTTTGAAAAACGAGCCAGTGATGATGGATTTCTCATAGAATTTTTCAGTGGGAGAGATTGTGGAAGATGAAGCCATTGATAATTGATTGATGTTCAGAGAGGAATACTTCTAGTTTTCAGAGAGAATAATAAGTAGGGCTTGTAATTTTGCAAAAGAGTGTAAAGATTTCTGAAAATTTCTAAGTGTAGTTTATATAGGATGATTTGGGTAGTGTGAATGTGGTTTGAATGTGGAAGGATTTTATGACATAATGGCGTGATTTTGTGTATGTAAATCGTGATATTTGAGTGAAGTGGGGGAGTGGATTGAGGTAAGTAATGATAGAGCCTGGGAATCGAGGCGTTTGTAATTCAAAGAAAATAATATAATTACCTCCATAATTATAAATTGATCTCCACGTGTGAAATCATCTTCAGGATAATCTTCCATAACTCCCTTATTCTCCACGTGTATAAGAGTTGATTATGTTCACACTTTAATTTACCCATGACTCCAATCTTTATTTCGGTAAAGTGTCTTGGCTGACCACTTAGCCGGTGTAGGGATTCTTTCACTGAGCCGCTTTATTTGACTGTTCCTAAAAATCAGTGAAGTTAACTTCGCCGAGTACCAGTGCCTTACCTGCTACATCTCCTGTAATGGCAAAGGTTTAACCAGCTGATGAAGTCACTTAGCCGATTAATCCAGTTAGCCGCGCTTTGGTACTTAGTCGATTTCAATCATTCCTAACTCAGTTCTCAACATGCTAAATCTTTCATGACTGAGTGGTTTTGTGAAGATGTCAGCCAATTGATCTTCAGTGGATATGTATTTTAGAATGATATCCCCTTTTTCAACATGATCTCTGATAAAATGATGTCTCACATCAATATGCTTTGTTCTTGAATGCAACACTGGATTTTCAGTAATAGATATTGCACTTGTGTTATCACACATGATTGGAATTGTTTTCTCCTCCACTCCATAATCCTTTAGCTGTTGTCTAATCCAAAGTACTTGTGCACAACAACTATCTGCTGCTATATATTCTGCTTCAGCTGTTGATGTAGATATGGAGTTTTGCTTTTTGCTAAACCATGAAACTAGTCTGCTGCCTAGCATTTGACAAGTTCCAGAGGTGCTTTTTCTATCTATTTTGCATCCAGCATAGTCAGAGTCTGAATATGATATCAACTTGAATCCTCCATCTTTTGGATACCAAATTCCTACATTAATAGTGTTTTTCAAGTATTTGATTATTCTTTTGGCTGCTAGAAGATGTGATTCTTTTGGTTGATCTTGAAATCTTGCACATACTCCTACTGATATCAGGTCTACTTGCAGTTAAGTATAGTAGGGATCCAATGATTCCTCTATACATTTTATGATCAACATCCTTTCCAGTTTCATCTTTTCCAAGAATGACTCTTGCACACATTGGTGTATCTGCTTTGCCACTTGTCTCCGTACCATACTTGTGTATCAAGTCTTTTGTATACTTGGCTTGACTAATAAAGATTCCATCCTTCATTTGCTTTACTTGAAGGTCAAGAAAATAGTTCAGTTATCCCATCAAGCTCATCTGAAATTTGCTCTTCATCAGGTTTGCAAATTTCTCACACAACTTTTCATTTTCTGATCCAAAGATGATGTCATCAACATAGATCTATACTTGCAATGTGCTTGTTCCTTCTTCTAATTTGAATAGAGTCTTATCTATAGTTCCCTTATTGAATCCATTCTTGATCAAAAATTGAGGTAGTGTTTCATACCAGGCTCTGGGTGCCTGTTTAAGTCCATAAAGAGCTTTCTTTAGTTTGTATACTTTGCCATCTTTTCCTTTGAGTTGGAAACCAGGGGGTTGTTCCACATATACTTCTTCATCCAAAAGTCCATTCAGAAATGCACTCTTGACATCCATTTGATAGACTTTGAAGTCTTTGTGTGCAGCAAAAGCTAGAAAGAGTCTAATTGCTTCCAGTCTTGCTACTGGTGCAAATGTTTCATCATAATATATTCCTTCTGCTTGAGAGTAGCCTTTTGCAACTAGCCTTGCTTTGTGTTTGACAACTGTTCCTTCCTCATCCATCTTGTTTCTGAATACCTATTTTGTACCAATGATGTTGGCCATATCTGGTCTGTCAAAAAGTTCCCAGACTTCATTTCTTTCAAATTCATTTAGTTCTTCTTGCATGGCTGAGATCCAATCTGCATCTTGAATTGCATCATCTATTGTCTTAGGTTCCACTTGTGATAGAAAACATGTTAGCATATGCTCCAGTTGTCTTCTGGTTCTCACTCCTGTGTGAATGTCTCCAATAACTTGTTCTTCAAGTTGATCTCTTAGCTAGTTTAGGTCAGGTTGAAGTTGTTCTACACTTGGTGCTTCTGTAGTTTCATGTTGTGCATGAGCTTCAAGTTCTGGTGCTTCTTCTGTTGTATTGACTTGTGGCTCATCTTGATTTCCAAAATTGTGATGCAGAATAGCTGCTGGTATAGTTGTATTCATATACACTTGTCTTTGTGCTGCTTCTTCTTCTTGTTCTTGAAGATGATCACCATTTGTATTTGGTTCATCAAAGACTACATGTATTGATTCTGCAATCACAAATGTTCTTTTGTTGAGTACTCTGAATGCTTTGCTGGTGTCTGAGTATCCCATAAAGATTGCTTCATCAGCCTTTTCATCAAAGGCATGCAGCTGATTCATGTTCAAAACAAAGCATTTTGATCCAAACATATGCAAATATGAGATATTAGGTTTTCTACCATTCCATATTTCATATGGAGTCTTTCCATGATGTTTGTTGATAATAGATTTGTTTTGTTTATGGCATGCTGTGTTTGCTGCTTCAGCCCAAAATCTCTTTGGCAAGCATGCTTCTGCAATCATTGTTCAGACTGCTTCTTTGAGAGTTTTGTTTCTTATTTTTGCTACACCATTTTGTTGTGGGGTTCCTGCTGTAGATAATTGATGCAGTACTCCATTTTCTTCATAATAGGTTCTGATAATTTCATTCAGAAATTCAGTGCCTCTGTCTGATCTGATCTTGATGATTTTCAGTTCTTTCTCATTTTGGAGTCTTCTTAACAAATCTGGCAGCTTTTTGAGTGTCTCTTTCTTCTTGTTCATGAAGATGGTCCAGGTGTATTTTGAGTAGTCATCCACCACAACTAGGGTGTATTTCTTACAACTTACACTTACTGGTGTGACTGGTCCAAATAGCCACATGCAACAGATGTAGAATTCTTGTTGTTGATTGATAGGGTTTTGACTTGAAGGAACTTTTGATTTGTTTCCCTTTCTGACATGCATCACATAGACTTTCTTTCTTGAATGTGATCTCTGGCAGGCCTTCAACTAGCTTGTTCTTTGATAATTTGTTGATGGTCTTGAAATTCAGGTGATTTAGTCTTCTATGCCATAACCAGCTAGTTGACTGTTTGTTTTTGACAAACAAACAAGTTTCTGCTTTGGCTGTTTTCCAATCCACCACATACATATTATCTTTTCTTCTTCCTGCAAGTACTACTGTGTTGGTTTGGCTGTGAATGACTTTGCATCCTTCCTTGTTGAAGTGCACATTATAGCCTTTGTCACAAAATTGACTAATGCTCATCATATTGACCTTGACATATGCCACATTTTGAATCTTCAGATTATTCTTGAGCATTGTGCCTTCCCCCTTAATCTTGCCAGGGTTTTCTTTGCCTCCAAATGTGACTTTGGGTCCATCAAAAGCTTTGAAGTCAGTGAGCCATCTCTTGTTTCCTATCATGTGCCTGGAACATCCACTGTCTATGTACCAGACATCCTACAAAACAAATTAATTAAGTTTAGGTACCCAACACTGTTTGGGTCCATACCTGTTAGCAGTCATGCCTCCTACTCCAAGTGTATATCCAAATGATCTTCTTTTTGGATAGTTAAAGTCATCAACTTCATATATATAAGGCATGGCAGAATAGCTTCTAGTTCTACTGAAATTATTCTGATACTTTTCTCTACTTTTTGGTGCATTTGCATTCTTCTTCACTTTCCAATATGTAGTGGGAAACCTGACATGCTTCATGTGTCTAAGAACATACCTAGTTTGATTTTTCTTAAACACATTATGCATATTGTGGAATGGTTTCTTTTTGTATTATGGAGGTGCAACATTCCAATCATCCTCTGAAGGATAAAGTCTTCCTTTACCTTTCAGAAAGTCCTTGCTTTTGATTGACTTGACTGATGATTTAGTCTGCTGTTTTACTACACTGGGTTTTGACTTCACCGGTACATGATGAGTGGTTGAGATCATGGTCTGTCCCTTTCTGAATTTTGGTTCAATGTTGATCATGGATTTAGAATTGTGTTGACCATTGTTTCTACTCTCATCCTGACTGTTGTAGCCAAGACCAGACCTGGATCCAAACCTTTTTGAGGGTTTGTAAACTAGTTCATTTGTTGTTGGTCCCTTGAAAAGTCTTTGATTTAGTTCAGAGGGGGGGTGAATAAACTTAACACTTAAAACTTTTGGAGTTAACAAACTCAGCAACTTCAGCAACCTGCTAATACTTCAGTAGTCTGCTGAAACTCAGTAGTCTGCTGACTGTTGAGTTTACTGAATTTGTGCTGCGGAAATATATCAAAAATTAAGCCTTATTACTTGTTGTTAAATATGATACCAAGTATTAGATACTCAGTAGTGTAGGTGTGTGATTTAGTTGCTAAATTCAGTAGATTGATGTGTTAGATAAACTAAGTGTAGAATATAAATGCAGAAAGTAAGTAGGCAGATTTTATAGTGGTTCCAGGTGGTGTAATCCTGTCAGTCCACTCTACTCCTGTGATGTTGGAGGTAATTCATTAGAGATCTTTGATGTAGCTGTAACAAAAATCCTTAAGTTGCTTGTCCTGCACCAATAACTACGGTTTCACAAACTGAACACTTGGAACAGGTAGGATTGCTGCTCCAAAGTCTTCCACTGGTCCTTGAAGGGTAGGATTGCCTCTTCACCATCTCCACCACAACCAACAGTCTTTCACACCCAAAGATGCTTCACTATCTTCAGTATATTTCTTGTAAAAGAAAGATTGAATCAAGTAAGTGATTCAGCTTTCAGCAGCTTGATCAGGATTATATGATCAGCAGCTTGAAGTCTTCAAGTGTGTAAACTTGATGCAGCTTGAAAGCAGATTACACTTGAAGAATATTTCTGGGTCAGTAGATTAAAGCTCAGTAGGGTCAGCAGGGTGTTTTTCTTGATCAGAAATCGAAGCTCAGGATTATCTTTATTTTCTCATAGTGTTCATCAATCTTCATCTGAGTTAGGAGTCCTCTATTTATAGGTAGGAATCCTTGTGACTTATTTTTGAAATTCAAACATAGCCGTTTCAGATTTTGTCCCATTTGACTTGCTTTCTGTCACTGTTCATAGTACTGACACAGTCAGACTGCTTTTTGACAGTTTACAGTCTGTCTACCCTTTGACTTGTATCCATTGGATAATCCTCTGTATCTTTCCAACGTCCAATTGATCTTAGCCATTGATTTGTTTCATAAAATCAGAGGTTGTTAGCTGTCCCTTTCTTGTAATCTTCCAATGTAGCCTTTGATTAAATCGAAATATGTGTCCAACAGGTTCCTGAGAGCATAAGTCTGCTGATATACACATCAGTAAGCTTATCCTTATTATGTTGTGTTTAAAAACACTTCAACTTACTGTCTTTTACCTAAATTTTCTTTATGAAGTTAGATTGCACCTTTTTGCATATAACAAAGTTCCAATCGCCACTTAATTTGTGGAACTTAGACCTTGTACACAAGGTATATGTAATCACTTTAGGTCATTACAGACTTCCCTAAATTCTGATTCCATATCCTTGACTTTAATTACTAATTTTGATCCCTTAGCCTTCAATAACTCAGTTTGAGCCCTCAGTCTTCAGTCTTCAGTCTTCAGCAGGTTCCTGATCAGTCTACTGACTCAGCTAACCTACTGATCTAGACTAGTCTGCTGGTGTAAGTCAGCTGACCTTTTACAGTGCTTGTTTGATCAAACCTATATAATATCAAACTCTAATAAACCTATACATTTGATTTAGACATCTTTTTACCTTTGCTCTATAACAGCTAGTCTGGCACTCATCACTAAAACTTAAAAATAAGTCCAACAATTTCCCCATTTTTGGTAATGATGCCAATACCCTCCTAACAACAAAGCAAAAAGATTCAAAAACAAAAACAGAACAAATATCAGTCATTTATCATTATAATCATTTGTTCAACAGTATTACAGTGTAGATACAACAAATGATAAAACAGAATAATGTGTGCTAATCTACTGTCTTTTTTCCCTTTCTTCTCTTGCTTTCTCCACTTGTTCTTCGTAAGCTCTTATCTCTCTGATCATATCTCTCATCCATTCATTTTCAATCAGAGAGAAATCAATATGAGGATTCACTTCTTTCCACCAATGCCATGCTTCAGGTAGAGTAAGATTGATCTGATGTACTCTAAAGCCTAAACGCATGTATACTTAATTAAACTCATTAAGTGACTCCTTTGCATTTGTAGTAGGTAAACTTCTTCCACATCTTCAACCTCTGTGTGTAGCCCTCATGGCTTTAACTCTTGCTTCCCAGAACTTTAAGCCCAAAAAGGAGTTTAAACCTTCATGAAAACCTTTGTCATGATAGGGTCTCCTCTTATTAAAGTAAACCTTTTTGTATTCTTTGAGAAGATCATTAGTAAGTGGAAGTCTGCCAGGTGCAGGCTCCCTAAAAGCATTAGTATCCTCTTCCCATCTTTTCTTAGCAAAGATTCTGGTAGCCTCTATTTCTTTTGTTGTTTGGCTCTCTTCCCCCTTATTGACATCATCAACAAACGGAACAGCAGACCATGTACACTCTCATGTGTGAGCACTAGGTTGTTCAGTGGACCCTCCATAATTTCAGTCCTAGTGTCAACAGCTGTGATCCTTCCTTGAAAAGTTTGCTCCAGTAGAGTTATCCTCTTAGTGACTTTAGGATCTAGTACAGCAGGTTACAGTGTTCCAGCAGGTTCCGTCACAGCAGGCTTAGGTGTCTCAGCAAGCTTGTCAAGTTTTGGATGAATGGATTCAAATTGTTCTTTTAGAAACTTGTCCTTCAGTGTATTTCCATGATTTATTCCCTTCACATCTTGAGAAAGGTTAGCAAGAGCATATTGGTTGGAGGTAATATTGGAAGCAACAGTTTCAGTGGTTCTTCCTCTATTCTCCACTAAGTTCAATAAATCTTCAAATCTCTGCTCTTGCCTATCAAGTTGAGTTCTTAAATTTGCAATGTCATCTCTAACAGTCCTCAACTCATCCAAAACATGTGCTGGTACCCCACCAGCCATTCCTCCATCATGTCCATCAGTAGGCTCTTTTACATTCTATTGTTGCCTCTGTCTCCTGATAACCAAAGCATAGCTCATATCCCTTCCAGCAAGGTTAGGTCCTTGGAATTATTCCAGAATGGGATCAAGAGCAAGCTCTTCAAAAATTGGTACAAATGCCAGTTGAGGTTCATCATCAATAGGTTCTTCCTCAGGCATTTGAAACTCCTCATCACTATAGTCATAGACCAACAGCTGCTCATCCTCATCAATAACAGCAGTCTGCTGACCATCTTTCCCTACAGTGGTCTTGTCTCCAGTGGGCTCCACTACAGCAGCAGGTTGAACAACAGCAGCAGGGGTTTCATCCAAACCCAAAGATTGTTCCAACCTTTGTCCAGGTGCTGTTTGAGACTCAGCAACCTGTACCTCCTGTTCCAACCTTTGTCCAGGTGCTGTTTGAGACTCAGCAACCTGTACCACCTATGCCATAACAACTTGATCAGGGAATACATCCATATTTTCTTTTTGAAATTCCCTAAAGTCAGATATCCTTCTTATAAATTTGCAGCCTTGGTTAGAGTGTCCTCAGTGTCAATCCAGTCTTGATATTGAATTGAATCTTCAGAACTGACATCAGGCTCACTATGGTCAGTATTCCTCTCATCATCCAAATCTACAGTCTGCTGATCATCAGTATGTTCAGCAGGTTCAACAACAAACAAGGTTTCTATCTCACCAACCATCCTGTTTGCACCAAAGTCTATTCCCTCATTGATTTGTGCCTCTAGATCATCCATGGTGAGATTTTCCACATCCTTATCCATTTGTTCAGTTTGTTGTCTCTCAGTAGACTATCCAGCATCAGTAGACTGCCCCACTCTTGGTTCAATTATCATAGCAGTTCCACTAGTTCCTCCTGGACCAGAAGGATAGTTACCTCTAGAATCAGATGATGAATCATCACTGTCTGATTCATCTCTGGGGTCTCTGAACTTGATACCCTCTTCTTTCTGTTGTTCATCAAATAGAACCATCAGTCTTGATTTCAACAAAGAGGTATCAACCTAATCCAGCAAATTTTCCACTCCCAACTTCTCAAAAGCCCATTCTTCAAAATCTGTCATTGGTTGTGTAGCAGGCTTTTGTCTTTTATAAAATCCCAATTTCCATTGGAAATAATCAGCCACTTGCTGGAGTTTAGGATCAACAAACTCCTCTTTCTTCTTCTTCTCATGTCTATCAAAAGGCATGGTTGGCTTTCTAGGATCTGGTTGTTCACTCTGCTGACTTCCAAAGGTCCCAACTAGCAGAGTCAGAGTTTCTTCAACAGATACCTCTAGGTCAGTAGGTTGCTCAGATTTTATATTTGTTCCTACTACCTCCATTTAAACTACACTTGGTTCCCCCTGACCTACATGCTCATCAGCAGGGTTAGCAACAGATTGCTCTTCCCCCTGAACTATTTCAGAAATTACAGGGTCTTGTACCAACTTTTCAACTTCCACAGCAGGTGTAGACTCAGTAGTTTGATGTGGTTCTTCTACAAGTTGCTCAACAACAACTTGTGCAATTTCAGTAGGCTCAGCAGCCTTTACTGGGAAGGATTCAACAACTTCAACAGCAGGCTCAGTTCCAGTAGTATGCTGTGATTCTCCAGCAGGTTGTTCAATAACAACCTCTACATCCTCAGTAGGCTTAATAATTGTTAAGGGCTCAGCCTCAATAGCCTCTCATACTTCTTCTTTTTTCTTCTTCTTGTTGCCTTTGAGCCTCTAAGGTTTTCAATTGCATTCCTTTGCCATGTTTCCTTTTCTTAGCAATTTCTTTCATTCTTTTGGAAAGATCTTCTTTTTCAATTTCAGCGGCTTTCCTCTTTTTACTTGCTTCCTTCTATTACTCCTTCAAGATTTCAGCAACAGTTTTCTTCTTTGCAACTGTAGGGTCAGTAACCTCAACCTCTACTGGACCCTCAGTAGACTCAGCAGTCTCTGATGTTTACTTCCTTGTCTTTCTAGGCTTTAATAGTTCAGTAATTTTTCTTGTGTCAGCAGCCTTTCTCTTTTGAGTAACCTTCTTGGGTGCAGCAGGTTTAACAACTTTCTTAACCTGGTCACCACCAGCATCATCATCTCCATCATTACCATCACATTCAGTAGCCTCATCATCTACATCTTCATCATCATCCAGACCAGGGATAGGATTACCAACTTCTGGCTTGAATCTGGATTTGTTAATCTTTTCACATAAAACATCAGGTATCTGAAAATGATTCAGCAGGGTTTGAATCATTAGACCTAAAGGCTTGACCTTGGACTTCCTTGTCCCATCTCTATCTTCAATACACACTTTCTTCATGTAGTGTATGAAGAATCCAGCCCAATCAAACTTCATACTTCTGCAGATGATGATCAGCAGGTCTATTTTGGGTCCAGACAGTGTATCTAGACTTCCAACAAATCCCAAAATGGTTTTGGCAATCAATTTGCTCAGCAGGTTGTACTCATAACCAATATACTTCACATTAATTCCCAGATTTGAAGCAATTGTATCATCTGTCTTTATTGAATCCACAAAAAACTTCATTCTTGGTAGATTCATTGCTTCTGGATTGGTGGGTGCATTGTTTCCAGGTGCAAATCCAAATACCTCTCTCAGTTGGTCTGAGAATATTTCAATCTCTCTTCCAATAACAGTTGTAGTGAAGGCCTCTCTACCATCATGTATGGCAATGTTTTCCAAAATTCCAACACATTGACATAAGAGATTCGTTCCAATGTTCTATTGATAACACCTTATAGCCTAGCAAACCGTCTGATTCTTCGTCCAATATTAATGGCTAACTCAGTGGAGTTACAGCTAGTAACATATCCTCTTACACTCTGACTAGTTCCAATATGAACCTCATCCTTCTTTGCCATTGTTGTAAGAAAAGGATGAAGAAGATAGCTCTCAAATCTGTGTTCACACAGTGTATACGTAGAGAAAATCGATCTGAGTTTTTGTAAGTAGTCTCTGTGTATAGGTCTGTATATTTATAGATAGATATGGTGGTAACTGTCAGATCGTGTACTGTGCATTAACCACGATTAAATTTGAGTGATTACTGTTTTGACACGAGGCCCATAACTTTTCCATAACGTCCGATAACCATTTGATCGTGTAACTATGGTTATAAAGATAAGATAAATATCCCGCCAATTGCTTTTTGACTTTAGTAAGTTTGAATTTGTAACGTTTCCTTCAGCAGCTTTGTCATCAGTAGACTTGGCTCAGCAGCCTGCTGATAAAATGTCTCAGCAGCCTGCTGATAAAGTTACTCTGCAGATGTTTAATTTCTTTTGTATTGTCCAATTGATAATACAAGATGAAGTTTAATACCAATGACTGATCTGTCAAGTGAGCTCACCCATCAAGACAAAGACCAATCCCCTTGGCAACTTCATTTGCTCAATTGTCCAAACATAAGTACATGGAATTGTTGATACCAATGAATAATCTGCTAAGTGAGCTCACCCAACATAGCAAAGACTAATCCCCTTGGTGAATTCTAGTACTTTGCTGATTAAGATTATATCAGTCAACTTTTATAATTCCAAGTTCAGTCCTTAGTTTAGCAAATCTTTCACAGTCCAGTGGTTTACTGAAAATATCAGCAAGTTGATGTTCAGTAGGGATATAAAGAACCACCTCATCTTTCTTTTCAACATGATCTCTTATAAAATGATGTCTCACATCAATATGCTTGGTTCTTGAGTGCAAAACAGTATTTTCTGTGATAGCAATTGCACTAGTGTTGTCACACATAATTGGAATTTCTCTTTCTTCAATTCCATAATCCCTTAATTGTCTTAACCACAGTATTTGTGCACAACAGCTTCCAGCAGCAATATACACAGCTTCAGCAGTGGAAATTGATATAGAATTTTGTTTCTTGCTGAACCAGGAAACCAGTCTATTTCCTATTAACTGACAGGTTCCTATTGTGCTTTCCTATCAATCTTGCATCCAGCATAATCAGAATTTGAGTAGGATATAACTTTGAAGCTTCCATCTTTTGAATACCATATCCCTACTCCCAAAGTCTCTTTTAGGTACTTGAGAACTCTTTTGACTGCACCTAAGTGACTTTCTTTAGGTTTTGATTGAAATCTTGCACAAACACCTACAGCAAAAGATAGATCAGGTCTGCTGGCAGTAAGGTTCATCAGACTGCCTATCATCCTTCTGTATAAAGTCTGATCAACATATTTTCCTTCTTTGTATTCATCCAATCTAATATTTGTTCTCATAGGAGTTGAAATCTTGGTGCTATTTTCCATACCAAATTTCTTCAGTAACTCCTTGGTATACTTGGTTTGGTGAATGAAGATTCCATCTTTCATTTGTTTGACTTGTAAACCCAAAAAGTAGTTCATTTCTCCCATCATACTCATTTGGAATTTACTCTTCATTAGATTTGCAAACTTTTCACATAGCAATTCATTTTCAGAACCAAAGATTATGTCATCAACATAAATCTGTACCAGCAGGGTGTTGTTCCCTTCATTGATTCTGAAAAGAGTCTTATCAATGGTGCCTTATGTAAAACCATTGTCCACCAAGAATTGAGATAGAGTCTTATACCATGCTCTTGGTGCTTGTTTTAATCCATAAAGTGCTTTGTTGAGTCTATACACTTTATCTTCTTGATCTTTGACTTCAAACCGGGAGGTTGCTGAACATACACCTCCTCTTCCAGAATGCCATTCAAGAATGCACTTTTGACATCCATCTGATATACTTTGAAGTTTTTCTAAGCAGCATGTGCCAGGAATAATCTGATAGCTTCCAATCTTGCAACAGGGGCATAAGTCTCATCAAAATCTATTCCTTCTGCTTGAGAATATCCTTTTGCTACTAGTCTGGCCTTATTCTTCACAATGGTACCAGGTTCATCAAGTTTGTTTCTGTATACCCATTTTGTACCAATTATATTTGCATGATTAGGCCTTTCCACTAGTGTCCAAACTTGATTCCTTTCAAATTCATTCAATTCTTCTTGCATAGCAATTATCCAATCTGGATCTGATATTGCTTCTTCAACAACTTTAGGCTCTATTTGAGATAGAAAGCAAGTAAACATTGCCTCTAATTGTCTTCTAGTCCTCACACCTTGCCGTATATTGCCAATAACTTGTTCAGCAGGGTGATCCCTTAAATATTGTGGATTTTGGTTAGATTGATTCTCAGGAACATCATCTTTAGTAGGGTCTGCTGTTGCTTCTTCAACAGAGGGTTCAGCAGATCCTTGAACTGCTTCAGTTGTTGCATCAGTAGTGTTACCAGCAGGGTGTTCAGCAGGGGCAGAATCAGAAATCATTAAGTCGTTAAATCTTTCCAAAACTTCAACATATTCTAGATCAGTGACTTGTTGACTCTCAGCAGGTTCTGAAGCTTCATCTTCCATTCCAGTGAACTTAGGTTCATCAAATTCAACATGTATTGTTTCTTCATGTTTCAGTGTCCTTTTATTCAGTACCCTGAATGCCTTGCTGACAGAAGAATATCCCAGAAAATTCCTTCATCTGATTTTGGTTGGAATGTCTTCAATTGCTCCTTATGATTCAAGATAAAACATTCGCTTCCAAATGGATGAAAATAGGATATATTAGGTTTTCTTCCATTCCAAATCTCATAAGGTGTCTTCAGCAGCTTCTTGTTCACTAAAGTTCTATTTTGTGTATAGCATGCTGTATTAACTGCTTCAGCCCAATATCTTGCAGGTAGCAATGCTTCACAAATCATAGTTTTTCCTGCTTCTTTTAATGTTCTGTTCTTCTTTCAGCAACCCCATTTTGCTGAGGTGTACCAGCAGCAGCCAGTTGATGCAGTACACCATTCTATTCACAATATTCTTTTATAACTTTATTGAGAAATTCAGTACCTTGTCTGATCTGATCTTTACTACTGTCAAAATTTTCTCATTTTGCAATCTCTTCAAAAGTTCAGGCATCTTTTGAAGTGTTTCACTTTTCTTGTTCATGAATATCACCCAAGTGTATCTTGAATAATCATCCACAACCACTAAGGTGTATTTCTTTCCTGTTACACTTGTTGGTGTTACTGGTCCAAAAAGATCCATGTGCATCAGCTCTAAAACTCTTTTTGTTGATTGTTTAGTCTTTGATTTGAAGCTTGATTTTGTCTGTTTACCTTGCTGACATGCATCACAAATAGCATCCTTCTTGAATGTGATCTCAGGTAAACCAATCACCAGTTTCTTCTTCACCAACAGATTGATATCATCAAAATTTAGATGATTCAACTTTTTATGCCATAACCAATTAAATTCTGACTTGGTATGCACAATCGGACATGTTTCTGGAACAACAGTAGACCAATCCACAACATACATGTTTTGTTGTCTTCTTCCAGCCAACACAACTTGATCACCTCTTTCACTAATGACAGTACAAGTGTTTTTGTCAAAAGTGACCTTGTAACCCATGTCACAGAATTGTCCAGTGCTCAGTAGGTTGTAGTCCAGCCCTTCCATATATGCAACATTCCTGATTGTAAATCCATTTCTCACAAGTGTGCCATATCCTCTTATGTATCCAGGTGTATTCTTGTTGCCAAAATTCACTCTTGGACCATTCTTTGCCACGAAGTTTGACAAACAGTGCTTATTCTTTTTCATATGTCTGGAACATCAACTGTCAAAGTACCAGACACCCTACAAAACAAAGTTAATGCATTTTAGGTACCCAAACATGTTTGGGTCCATAATGGTCAGTGGTAAGCATGACCCTTGGCAAGTTTCCATAAGGTCTTCTTTGAAAGGTATCATACTTTGGTTCATACATTTATTCTACACATCCATAAGGTCTAACAATTGGTTGTGTAGGATTAACATATGTTTTCTGGCCTTTTGGAATATAATGTTGTTTAAAGTGATTTCTTTTATTAGAAGCACTAGGATAACCATAGTTTGCTGTTTGTTAGGAACATCCCAGTAATATGGAGTCTGCTGAGGTCCCTGCTGAGGCCTTGTATAAGTCCTCTACTGAGCCCTCTGCTGATTCTATTGCTTAGGTTTTACTCTAGCAACATGGTTATTTCTTTTGTTTCTTGCATTAGGTGCAGGAATATTCCAATCATCATCAGTAGGGAACAGTCTACCTTTCCCCCTGAGATAAGTATCCCTTGAATGATTAGCATTTTTGGATTTAGGATTCTTATCCTTGGAATATTTTTGTTTTTTCCCTTTTTGTGGTCCAGCAAACTTGGTAGTAGGTTTGATATCAGCAGGTATAGAAGGCATAGCAGTCCTATTTTTATATTTATTCTTTTTATTAGGAACTGTTGACTTCTTTGACTTCTGATTTTGCTTCCTTGAAGCTTTCTCAGTAGGCTTTACTGCCTCAGCAACCCTTCTGGGAGTTGGATCTTGTGCAGGCACAAACTTAGAACCAATTCTGGTACTAGGTTCAGTGACCTTACTGGATCCACTCTTATTGGATTGTTGAGTTCCAAATCCAAGCCATGTTCTATCACCATAAGGCTTTCCAGATTTGAATGCAGTGGAGGAACAAGATGGTTCTGCAGACTCAGCAGCTGCTGAATGTTCAGCAGGCTTATGCTGATCTGTCTGACTTCTTTTTCCTTTCCTTTGAGAATTCTTAATTCAGCATTTAACCTTTCAACTTCTGATTGAAGAGCTTCTTTTTTATCCTTCACAATCTCATAACCAGATTGTATTATCCTCAGTTGATTAAGGATGGAATCCAAAGTTTCTTCATTATCAAAATTTTAAGGATTTGAACCACAGGTTGATTCACAATCACTTCCAGCAGGAGTGTTTATATATACAGTATTGTATACCTCCTCTATTTCATCCATGTTAGCCATTAAAACATAATCTTCCATCTCAACAACAAGTGCCGTATCATCGATTCATTTCCCTTTTCTGATTCTACTTCATATCCTGATTCATCTGCAGCAACCATAGCTTTCATGCCATGTCTTCTTTGTTGACTTTTGGTCTTCAATAGGTCTGGACAGTCATGTCTGAAATGTCCAGGCTTCTTGCAATTAAAGCAAAGATAATCAGGTTCATTTTTCTGTTTTAATTCAGGACAATCAGGTTTGAAGTGTCCTGGCTTCTTGCAATGATAGCACAAATAATCTTTATCTTTCTTTGATTCATCCTTCTTCTTTTCACTTAATTTCTTTGTGAAATTCCTTGGAGAACCCTTTCCATTTTTCATCATCCTGATTTTCTTGCTCAGTAGGGCAATCTGCTCTTGCATCTCATCCAGTAGATCATCTTGAGCTCCTGATGTCTCTTCTTGATGTGAAGCAGCCAATGCAATGGACTTTGGCTCTTCTTTTTCAGTTTCAGGCACAAGCTTTTTGCTAAATTCATAGGCCTGAAGATCTGAAAACAGTTTGAAGGTGTCTTCTTCATGCAAACTCCTCATTTCTTCTATGGCATTCACCTTCATCTCCCAAACTTCTTTTGCAGGTAATGCTTAAGAGATTTTTGAGTTGATTTCTTCCTGTGAGTACTTCACACTCAGTAGGGTGAGTTCATCCATGATTGCATTGAATCTTGATTCCATTTGCTCAATGGTTTCATTTGGTTTCATCTTGAACTCCTGGAACTTCTTCTTTGCCACACTGATCTTGTTCTTTTTAATTGCATCAGTGCCTTCACATATTAATTGCAACTTATCCCAAAGTTCCTTTGCAGTTTTGCAATCTTTCGCCTTCATATACATATTGCTATCCAAAGTTCTGTATATGATATCAATAGAAATATTGTTGAGATTTGCTCTTTTTCTATCTTCAGCAGTCCATTCCCTTTTTGGTTTTTGAATGTACTATGTCTCATCTCCCACTATTACTGACTTGGTAATCTCCAGTGGTCCATCTGTCAGCACATCCATCATTTCATCATAAGTTGCAGCTAGATAAGCCTGCATACGACGTTTATACTCATCAAAACGATCTAAAGAACACATCAACATTGTTCTAGCATACTGGTTGTTATCCATGATGCAAAGCTTTGAAAATCAGTAACTTGAAAAAGTTTTCAAAGTATTTTCACAAGCACAACAAGTAGGATTACTTCAGAACAGAAGCACTGCTCTGATACCAATTGTTGGTCCCTTGAAAAGGCTTTGGTTAAGTTTAGAGGGGGGTGAATAAACTTAACACTTAAAACTTTTGGAGTTAACAAACTCATCAACTTCAGCAGCCTGCTGATACTTCAGTAGTCTGCTGAAACTCAGTAGTCTGCTGACTGTTGAGTTTACTGAATTTGTGCAGCAGAAATATATCAAAAATTAAGCCTTATTACTTTTTGTTAAATATGATACCAAGTATTAGATACTCAGTAGTGTAGGTGTGTGATTCAGTTGCTAAATTCAGTAGATTGATGTGTTAGATAAACTAAGTGCAGAATATAAATGCAGAAAGTAAGTAGGCAGATTTTATAGTGGTTCCAGGTGGTGTAATCCTATCAGTCCACTCTTCTCCTGTGATGTTGGAGGTAATTCACTAGAGATCTTTGATGTAGCTGTTACAAAAATCCCTAAGTTGCTTGTCCTTCACCAATAACTATGGCTTCACAAACTGAACACTTGGAACAGATAGGATTAATGTTCCAAAGTCTTCCACTGGTCCTTGAAGGGAAAGATTGCCTCTTCACCAGCTCCACCACAACCAACAGTCTTTCACACCCAAAGATGCTTCACTGTCTTCAGTAGATTTCTTGTAAAAGAAAGATTGAATCAAGTAAGTGTTCGGTAAAAACGAGTTTTACAATTTATAACCGAAACACCCCAAGTATAAGGATCATAGTATAGGATGTTAACGGGTCGTCCTAAGGGAGTGGAATGTTTATCGGATCAAGGAACAATTATTCTATCGATTATGTCACAATTATTAACTAAACTAAGGTTGAAACTAGCTAAAACCTAAACCTAAGAATTGAAACTAAAACAGGAATAAAAACAAGCAGGAAATAAGAAAACAGAAAGACGGACGAGCGTTCACTTTGATGAACGAGCGTCTGAAAGCTTAATATAATGGACGTTCGTCTACTATTGCGGACGAGCGTCTAACTACGAACATAAACAGAAAAGTGCAGGAAAACAGCAGGAAATTAGGGTTTATAAAACTAGGACTTAAACTAAACTTAATCTAAACGATTTTGATTAAAACAATTAAAGGAAAACACAGCAAGGCAACGAATCCACCCATCAACCAACAACCCCCAACTAGATGGTGATCTAAGATGTAGTTTTTAGTAGTGATTTTTCACGAATTCAATTAAATTTCTTCAACCAAATTCTAGGGTTTCGTTTATCTTTTCAAACAAACTAAACATGCAATCAAAACGAAATCACGAGATTGTTTCCAAACTCTTACTCAACTAATCATGCATAATCTCTTACAACACGAATAATTGCATTACTTTGAACGAATCAAACTTAAACAATATATTTTCATATATTAATCCAAGCATCAAATATAAATAGATCGTTTCATCAAATTCATAATCCAATAAAACATAACAATGCAAACCAGCGTTAAAGTAATGAAAAACTAAATCTTTTACTCACTAAACATAGGCATAAAATCTCTAGTTGGTTGTGTTGATGATGGGCTTCCTTCGTCGTCTCACCGCGAGTTGCTTAGCCAACAATCATGTTGGTGATCATGATTGTTGGGTTGGAAGAGTTCATCTTCTTGTTTTCCTTGAGTATGTGGCTGCTAGGGTTTCTTTTTAGTGAATAATGCGTATGAGATGATCCTTAGGGTTTAACACACGCTGCTATTTATAGAATTTTAAGGCGGCTAGGGTTAAGTCGGCCCTGAACGCCCGTCTGGTCTTGTGGACGCCCGTCTGGTGGATCTTGACTTTGCTCTAGACGTCCGTCCATGCTGCGTCCAAACTCTCTGTATGTGATTTCCTCTCCTGGACGCTCGTCCATGAAATCAAACGCCCGTCCAGTGGACGCTACATCAAACGTGCGTTCAACTTGGGGTCAAATTGATTTTCTCATCTTGATCTTTAAACGATTTCATCTCTATCCTTTCTCCATCATATAAATCCAATCATGCACCTCCTTCAATCCTTTTTAAGCTCGAAAAATGTGTATCTACAAGAGGGTCAAAACATGCAAACTGTAGAAATACATATATAGATAGAAAATGACTAATAAACCACATAAATAGCTCGAATTTGCATTTTAATAAATTCTAAACCCATTCTTCCAATTTATCCTTTTAGCCATGTGATTTTCTATAAAAAAATCACTAAAACACGGAAGATATTGCTACGAAATAACTCGATAAAAACCATAAAATTAGTCGTAAACAACTCCCCCACACTTAGACTTTTGTTCGTCCTCGGACAAAACAATCAAAACTATAGCTCAACTTTCATGCAATCCACATAGATCTCTAACTCACGTAACAAAAGATACAACAACTATAGCAAACAATACCATCACCGAGATAGATTCAGTGTATGTGTGACAAGCCCTTTTCAAATTTAACAAGCCTTTCAAAGAAATATCCTCTCAAAAATCCAATGATTATCCTAGACATAGGCAGTAATAGCTCCACTCAAAGCCTTCCCACGCACTCAGTAGGATAATCCCTACAGCATATCATGCGGTTCTACTGGGTATAAGATCCATGACAACAAAGACTTCACTTCATTTTTACTCATCATTTCCAAAAATTTTCAAATTTGACGCATATCAGAATGAGCTCTTACCCATCATAGTAGAATAGGATGTTTCGTGATAACACCCTACCTTACTCAAATCATAAGGTAGCTTCTCCTGACTGTCGTGAGCTTTTGGTCATCATAGTGGTATAGGACATTTCGAGATAACGCCCTACCGCACTCCAATCATCGACCAGCTTCCGACAAACGTATTTATTATGATTGCTTATTCATTCTTTTTTTAAGACATAAGTTACATCTCACTTATCACATTCAAACTTTATGATATTCACAGCACACGGTCTAACTAAGGTGTTACTATACTGACCTTCCTAAGATAAATCACTAAAACAATGAAAAGATATAGTTCAAAAATCTTGCTTCAAAATCAAAGGCTCTCGTGAACGTGAAGAATGAATACTAGCTCCATGAAAGTAAAGACATGCTATAATTATCTCACTAAGTCACATACTATCATCGTTAGAAAACTACAACTAGCAAGCATTCAGTTTCAACCATATGCTCGAGACTGACAAAAATTTAAATTTAGTGGAAAATTTAACATTCACTCATATTTCAAAGGATATAGCATGAAAACATACCCAATTTACCCCCCCACACTTAAATCACATTATGTCCTCAGAATGTGCAGAATAAAAGAAAAAGAAAACTTAGCTGGTTTCAACAGTGGTTGTCGGATGAAAGTTGGCAGAGGTCAGGCCGGAGCATGAATATACCGCGACAACTCGAATAGACAACACTGGACATAAAAGCTTTTGAACCTGCTCAAAAGTATCTGCCACACTCGACATACCATATAATCTCGGGGTACACGGGGTATATGAGCAACACATAACACAAAACACTTACAATGAATGTAGGAGGAATAACCATCAACACAAAATCAACTAAAGTATTATTTCTAAAACAATAAAACAACCTAAGAAAAGAAAACAAACAAAGAAAACTAGGTTGCCTCCTAGGAGCGCTCTTTTAATGTCAATAGCTTGACACAAAGTTCAAGAATCAACCCGGATCGGGCCACTTTTGTTTGACTACCGCCACCTCAGTATCAGAATCAGGAGCACTGGGGCGGAAATGATTTTCACCACAACAACAAGTCAAGTGTGCTATAAGATCATTAAACTTTTCTCTCCAAACTACACTGACTCTCTTCTTCTTGTTCTTGCGGATGATAGGCATAGGTGTGCTAACCTGCTCAGGGGTCTCAGGAGAAGGTTCCTCACAGGTAGAGGTAGGAATGTCATCATCTGACTCAAATAAATAAGATGGAATCTCTTCACAAATCAGGACATCTATACTCTCATCTCTTCTTTGGAAATAAAGAGTCTCGGGCTTTTCCTTTGGTTGCCCAAAATATTTCTTAAGTCGATGACCATTCACTTTAAAAGCTTGATTACCATACCCGTTCAAAGTAATTACTCCACTCGGATTAACCTCGAGAATCTCAAAGGGACCAGACCATCTAGACTTGAGTTGACCCGGAAACAGGTGAAGTCTAGTATTATAGAGTAAAGCCATTTCACCAACTTTGAATTCTCGGTCCTTGATCTTAGCGTCATGGAGTATCTTCGTTCTTTCCTTACTAAGCTTAGCATTCTCGTACGCTCTGAGTCTGAATTCGTCGAGCTCGTTCAATTGTAACAACTGTTTCTCCCCACAGAGCTGGCTATCGAAATTTAAGAATTTAATTGCCCAGAAAGCTCTGTGTTCAAGTTCGACAGGTAAATGACAAGCTTTGCCATAGACCATTTGGAAGGGTGACGTGCCCATCGGGGTTTTAAATGCAGTACGATAAGCCCACAATGCGTCATCCAACTTAAGACTCCAATTAGATCGATTATTGTTCACGGTCTTCTCTAAAATTCTTTTCAAGCTCTGGTTGCTTACCTCGACTTGGCCACTGGTTTGGGGATGATATGGTGTACCAACTTTGTGTTTGACACCATATTTTTCAAGGATTTTATCAACCGGCGCATTGCAAAAATGGGTACCATCATCACTAATGAGTGCTCTCGGACAGCCGAATCTGGTAAAGATATTCTTTTGCAAGAATTTCTTCACGACTTTATGATCATTAGTTTGGGTGGCTATTGCTTCAACCCACTTGGAAACATAGTCGACACAGACGAGGATATATTTATTACCGCACGAAGATGGAAAGGGTCCCATAAAATCTATGCCCCAAACGTCGAAAACTTCGCATTCAAGAATGGGCTTAAGTGGCATTTCCATCCTACTACTCTGCCGTCCAGTTCTCTGGCACCTATCACAACCTTTACAAAAGGCTTCTGCATCCTTAAACAGAGTCGGCCAGTAGAATCCAGCTTGGAGGATTTTTGCAACTGTCTTGGGTGCTCCGTAGTGTCCTCCCGTGGGACCACTATGACATTGCTCCAGAATATCCCATTGCTCATGTTCCGGAACACACCTTCTAAGCAACCCATCTTTACAAACCCTGAACAAATAAGGATCCTCCCACACGAGATATTTTAGATCAGAAAAGAACTTCTTCCTCTCCTGATACGTCATATCCTCTAAATGACCACTCGCTAAATAGTTGACGTAGTCAGCATACCACGGCCTAACCGTTTCAAGCTTCATCAATTGCTCTGTCGGAAAATCAATGCCTATATCATTGTGATTCTCTCCACCCTCATTTACTAAGCGAGATAAATGATCAGCCACAATATTCTCACTACCTTTCTTATCCTTAATCACAAGGTCAAACTCTTGTAAAATCAGAATCCATCGAAGTAACCTTGGTTTTGCATCTGCTTTGTCCATAAGGTAGCGCAAGGCTGCATGATCGGTCCAAACAACAACTTGAGACCCTAGAAGATAACTTCTAAACTTGTCAATGGCAAAAACAACAGCTAATAATTCCTTCTCAGTTGTGGTATAATTGCATTGAGCCAGGTTCAAGGTGCGGCTCGCATAATAAATGGGCCTGAACCTTTTATCAACTCTTTGACCTAAAACTGCGCCTACGGCGTAATTAGAGGCATCGCACATCAACTCGAAAGGCTTGGTCCATTCAGGTGCAACTAAAATAGGGGAACTGATAAGCTTGTCTTTCAGACAATTGAAAGCTTCTTTGCACTTCGCATCGAACAAGAAATCTACATCATCTTTCAAAAGATTTGATAAAGGCTTGGCGATGGTAGAAAAATCTTTAATGAAACGCCTGTAGAAGCCAACATGACCTAGAAAACCTCGTACCTCTTTCACTGTCTTAGGGTACGTCATCCTTTCAATGGCTTCAACCTTAGCCTTATCAACTTGAATACCAGCATTGGACACCTTATGTCCCAAAACGATTCCTTCGCCTACTAGAAAATGGCATTTTTCCCAATTAAGCACCAGATTTTTCTCAACACACCGTTGGAGTACCATATCTAGATTCTTTAAGATTTCATCAAAGCTATCGCCGTAGACTGAGAAGTCATCCATGAAGACCTCCATGCACTGCTCCACAAGTCCATCAAAAATGGCCAACATGCACCGTTGAAAAGTCGCGGGTGCATTGCATAGGCCGAATGGCATTCTGCGAAACGCAAAAGTACCAGATGGACACGTAAAAGTTGTCTTCTCTTGGTCATTAGGAGCAATGGCTATCCGGAAGTAGCGAATAGCCATCAAGGAAACAATAATACTTATGACCACTCAGTCGTTCAATAAGCTGGTCAATGAAGGGTAGGGAAAGTGGTCCTTGGCAGTAACCTCATTAAGTCTACGATAGTCAATACAGACTCTGTAGCCTGTCACGAGTCGTAAGGCAACTTCCTCCCCTTTTTCATTCTTTTCGACTGTGATTCCGCCCTTCTTTGGCACAACTTGAGTAGGGCTGACCCACTCGCTATCGGCGATTGCATAGATGATGCCCATGTCAAGCCACTTTATCACTTCTTTCTTGACAACCTCCTGCGTATGCGGATTCAGCCTTCTCTGAGGTTGTCTAACCTTTTTAGCTCCCTCCTCCGTTCGGATTTTATGCATGCATACATCTGGGCTGATTCCTCGGATATCACCCACTTGCCATCCGAACGCGAGGATATTCTTTTTAAGCACTTCTATCAGCTGTGCTTCTTGCTCAGGGTCGAGTTTCGAAGAAATGATCAAAGGCAATTTATCTCCATCCTTATGAAAGATATACTTAAGGTGTTTCGGAAGCGGTTTGAGCTCTAAATCAGTAGGTGGTTGCTCAATACTAGACTTTAACGAGCCACCTTTCTCTTTATGAGCTTGGAGTGGTTGACTAAAGAATAACTCATCTTCCCGAGGCTCAACCCCAGAAAGGTACTGGATCAAATCATCCATCGGAATCCTCCGGTCAACACTTGCTTCCTTTTTCTTGTGATCGATCATTTTTCTTAACTCTTCGTCTTTAAGCTCTTCTGCCAGCTCTTCCCAGTCATCTACTTCCTAATGAGTAGCTTCTCTCCAAAATTCTACCTCGTCCCAACTACCCATCAGAGCTTCTTCTTCACCAGGGATGAAGTCTTCCTGACTCAGTTCTTTGAAATTATCGTTTGTTGCTGGGCATCTCCATGCTTCTAACTCAATAACAGGCTCAGTGTGAGCGAGTGAAGATGACTCGTCAATGCCTACGGCTTGAAATGAATTAGAAGATGGTCCGCAGTCAGCCGGATCCTCAATGTCCATGACTTCAAAAACACCTATCTCTGTCAACTCCTCTGCTTCTTCAAAGTAGGCATCTTTTTCGTCCTCATAGATAGCTTCGACAAACGATATTTCATCAATTACGGCTCTTTCAGGATGTGTCCCCCGTGTGAAGGTGACAGATGTGTCACCGACTCTAAGAGTAATCTGTCCTTTGCAGAAGTCGATGAGAGCGTTAGAAGTGTCTAAAAAGGTTCGACCTAGAATTAGAGGCATCTCCTTATCAGGTGGATAGTCTAGAATAACCCAGTCGGTAGGGAAGACTAAATGTTCAACTTGAAGGAGAACATTAGCTACACAACCGGCTGCAGTCCGGCTAGATTTATCTACCATCTGAAGAGAAATCGGGCGTTCCCGCATACTTTTATCTAACCCGAGCTTTTTGCATACGTTTAATGGCATCACATTAATAGAGGCCCCTGAGTCGCATAAGACATTTTCGAATAAATGGCCTTCGATCTCACAGGAGATTGAAGGTCTGCCAGGGTCACCTCGCTTAACAGCAATTTTCTGTGAAACCATCGCGCAATCCTCGCGTAGCACTTCTTCAGCCATCCCCTGAGGTTTTCTCTTACTCCCACAGAATTCTTTAAGATACTTAGAGCATTTAGGCATTTCAGTTAATACCTCGGCTAAGGGCATACTAACTTGAGTGTCTCTAAGCATCCTCATCACTCCAGCATACTGCTTGTCATTAGTGAGGGCTTTCTCTTTCCTTTTTGGGGGATAAGGAAGGGCTTTATCATTCCCTGTAGCTTGATTCTTTATCGCCTCATCCTCCCTATCCTTCCATCTTACGAACTTTTCTTTCTTTTTCTTAGTCAGGGGTACCGCCCCTTGACTTTCCTTACTTTCCTCATTATCAGAATTATTTTCATCCTCCGAAGAATTGTCACTAAGCTCCTCATCGTTGCTTTCTTAGGCATGTGGTTTCTGATTTCCCTCTCCTGAACTCATGGCGTCAGGAGGGGCTACTCGTTTCCCGACATCTTGCCGGGTCCAGCCTGTTTACCACTTCTCAACGTTACTTCATTCAACTCCTCTTCTTGTCCATACTCCCATTGTGGTGTAATGGCAGTGCAAACATTCACATCAGCTTTTGGGTTTCTCTCGGTATAACTCGGGAGTTTACCGTGAGGTCTGCTTGCTTGCTGGTCCGCCATCTGACCAACTTGTCTCTCAATAGCTTTAACACTAGTAGACAGAGTCTTCACCATGTCTACCAGCTCATCAAATTTGTGTTGAGGGACACATGAGGTGGTATGATTTTGAGTTTGGTTCCATCCTCCTTGAGGCCTTTGGGAGTTAGGAGTTGTCCTTTGATAGTTTGAGTTGAAAGAATTCGAATTTGAAGGGCCAGGTGGTAACTTGGCTTGATTGAAGTTTTGTCGTTGAAATCCTGAGTAGTTCTGGCTTTGATTGAAGTTTCGGAAGGGTTGGTTTTGATTATCCATTAAATTTACTTCTTCCGTTATCTCCGTTCCTACCTGCATTCCAAGATCAGAAGGCTGCGTCTGAAGATTGGCCAGCTGCTTGCTTATCAATTCCATCTGAGCAACCAATAGCTTTGTATCAGGATTGCTTGCAGTACCTTCTTTCTTAACAACATTGGTCTTCTTGGGAGTCGACCACATATTGTTCTTGGCGATGGTCTCAGCCACTCTGTAGGCAGTCTCATCACCTCCCCCTAAGAAGGATCCATGAGCTGTGGAGTCAAGATAGTCTCTATTAGGTTGAGAGACACCTCTATAGAACAGTTCCAGCAACTCATGTCTGTCATATCCGTGATTGGGGCATTTCCTCATCAAGAGATTCAATCTCTCCCAAGCTTTGCCAACAGTCTCGTCCTCCAACTACTCAAACGTAGCTATTTCCCGTTTCATCTCCATAATCTTGCCTGGTGAAACCCACTTAAGAGCGAAGGCTCTTTTGACATCATTCCATGTATGGAGAGAATGATGTGCCAACGATTTAAACCACCGACTTGCTTCACCTTTCAAAGAAAAAGGAAATAGCTTTAACTTGACTATTTCAGAATCAACACCAGGATAATGGCCTGCTTCACAGATTTGTACGAATGTGGATAAAAAGTCGTGTGGATCTTCTTGAGCAGTACCATGGAAAGAGCTATTCTGAACTAGAGCAACTACTCCGTTCTTTAGATCGAAATTCACTCCTCCCATGTCGGGAGGACGAATAGGTCTATGCCCCTCGAGAAAATCTTGATTTAGATATGGGGTGTAGGGGTCCTGGTTCAGTTGATTAAGCTGGTTTTGTCTAAATTGTTGAAGTTGTTGATTTATGCCAGCTTGTTGATTCTGCTGTTGCTACAAAGCTTGCATTTGTTGCAGAATTAGATTTAATTGAGCTTGGGGATCAGGATTTGGAATTGGTGGATCTTGATCTGCCATGGCGTCAAGATCAGGAAAAAGCCTCCTTCTTAGGATAGATCATTCAGGTTCAGGATCGAAGATCAGAAGTCCCTTCTTACTTCTCGTTTGCATAAACCAGAAGAAAAGAAAAGGAAAAAAAATCAACCTTAGGGTTGATGAGAACGAGTTTAGAGAAGATTGGAGGATTTAGAAGTGTAGAAAGATAAAAGAGCAGAGAAAAGAAAAGTGGAATTTTCAGGGACTGAACTGGCGTTCAGTGTAAGTGGACGCTCGTTCAGAGAGGATTCAGGAAGTGAACGCTCGTTCAGAGCACTGAACTGGCGTTCAGAAGAAAGATGGGGGCAGACGGGCGTTCAGTATGGGTGAACGCTCGTTCAGAAGGTTTTTATTATTATTATTATTATTTTTTTTATTTTTTTTATTAATATCTTATTTTCGAATTTAGAAAAGGATCTAGAAACAGAAACAAGAAAAGAAACCTACCTACGAAAAATTTAAAACAGAAAAGGCACTAGGACGGTAAAAAAACGTGTTGAAATCTTCTAGGGCAAAAATGGAGGAGAAAACAGTGGATTTTGACCTCGAAAACACACTGAACGGCCTACGGCGGTTCACCACGTCGTCGGCGTCGGAACGAGCTTTCCGAATTGGGGTCCTGCGTTCCAAACGGACACTCGAGCCGAAAGTTATGGTCAAAATACTACCGTGTGCCCTAACAACCCCTTTTTACACAGAAAATTGTCCTAAATAGAATCCGACAACCGTTACCGACTCCCCGGCAACGGCGCCAAAAACTTGTTCGGTAAAAACGAGTTTTACAATTTATAACCGAAACACCCCAAGTATAAGGATCGTAGTATAGGATGTTAACGGGTCGTCCTAAGGGAGTGGAATGTTTATCGGATCAAGGAACAATTATTCTATCGATTATGTCACAATTATTAACTAAACTAAGGTTGAAACTAGCTAAAACCTAAACCTAAGAATTGAAACTAAAACAGGAATAAAAACAAGCAGGAAATAAGAAAACAGAAAGACGGACGAGCGTTCACTTTGATGAACGAGCGTCTGAAAGCTTAATATAATGGACGTTCGTCTACTATTGCGGACGAGCGTCTAACTACGAACATAAACAGAAAAGTGCAGGAAAACAGCAGGAAATTAGGGTTTATAAAACTAGGACTTAAACTAAACTTAATCTAAACGATTTTGATTAAAACAATTAAAGGAAAACACAGCAAGGCAACGAATCCACCCATCAACCAACAACCCCCAACTAGATGGTGATCTAAGATGTAGTTTTTAGTAGTGATTTTTCACGAATTCAATTAAATTTCTTCAACCAAATTCTAGGGTTTCGTTTATCTTTTCAAACAAACTAAACATGCAATCAAAACGAAATCACGAGATTGTTTCCAAACTCTTACTCAACTAATCATGCATAATCTCTTACAACACGAATAATTGCATTACTTTGAACAAATCAAACTTAAACAATATATTTTCATATATTAATCCAAGCATCAAATATAAATAGATCGTTTCATCAAATTCATAATCCAATAAAACATAACAATGCAAACCAGCGTTAAAGTAATGAAAAACTAAATATTTTACTCACTAAACATAGGCATAAAATCTCTAGTTGGTTGTGTTGATGATGGGCTTCCTTCGTCGTCTCACCGCGAGTTGCTTAGCCAACAATCATGTTGGTGATCATGATTGTTGGGTTGGAAGAGTTCATCTTCTTGTTTTCCTTGAGTATGCGGCTGCTAGGGTTTCTTTTTAGTGAATAATGCGTATGAGATGATCCTTAGGGTTTAACACACGCTGCTATTTATAGAATTTTAAGGCGGCTAGGGTTAAGTCGGCCCTGAACGCCCGTCTGGTCTTGTGGACGCCCGTCTGGTGGATCTTGACTTTGCTCTAGACGTCTGTCCATGCTGCGTCCAAACTCTCTGTATGTGATTTCCTCTCCTGGACGCTCGTCCATGAAATCAAACGCCCGTCCAATGGACGCTACATCAAACGTGCGTTCAACTTGGGGTCAAATTGATTTTCTCATCTTGATCTTTAAACGATTTCATCTCTATCCTTTCTCCATCATATAAATCCAATCATGCACCTCCTTCAATCCTTTTTAAGCTCGAAAAATGTGTATCTACAAGAGGGTCAAAACATGCAAACTGTAGAAATACATATATAGATAGAAAATGACTAATAAACCACATAAATAGCTCGAATTTGCATTTTAATAAATTCTAAACCCATTCTTCCAATTTATCCTTTTAGCCATGTGATTTTCTATAAAAAAATCACTAAAACACGGAAGATATTGCTACGAAATAACTCGATAAAAACCATAAAATTAGTCGTAAACAGTAAGTGATTCAGCTTTCAGCAACTTGATCAGGATGATATGATCAGCAGCTTGAAGTCTTCAAGTGTGTAAACTTGATGCAGCTTGAAAGCAGATTACACTTGAAGATTATTTCTGGGTCAGTAGATTAAAGCTCGGTAGGGTCAGCAGGGTTTTTTTCTTGATCAGAAATCGAAGCTCAGGATTATCTTTATTTTCTCTTAGTGTTCATCAATCTTCATCTGAGTTAGGAGTCATGTATTTATAGGTAGGAATCCTTGTGACTTATGTTTGAAATTCAAACATATCCGTTTCAGATTTTGTCCCATTTGACTTGCTTTCTGTCACTGTTCATAGTACTGACACAGTCAGACTACTTTTTGACAGTTTACAGTCTGTCCACCCTTTGACTTGTATGCATTGGATAATCATTTGTATCTTTCCAACGTCCATTTGATCTTAGGCATTGATTTGTGTGATAAAATTAGAGGTTGTTAGCTGTCCTTTTATTGTAATCCTCCAATGTAGCCTTTGATTAAATCGAAATATGTGTCCAGCAGGTTCCTAAGAGCATAAGTATGCTGATATACACATCAGTAAGCTTATCCTTATTATGCTGTGTTTAAAAACACTTCAGCTTACTGTCTTTTATCTAACTTTTCTTTATGAAGTTAGATTACACTTTTTTGGATATAACTAAGTTCCAATCACCACTTAATTTGTGGAACTTAGACCTTGTACACAAGGTATATGTAATCAGTTTAGGTCATCACATACTTCCCTAAATTCTGATTCCATATCCTTGACTTTAATTACTAATTTTGATCCCTTAGCCTTCAATAACTGAGTTTGAGCCCTCAGCCTTCAGTCTTCAGCAGGTTCCTGATCAGTCTACTAACTCAGCTACCCTACTGATCTAGACTAGTCTGCTGATGTAAGTTAGCTGACCTTTTACATTGCTTGTTTGATCAAACCTATACAAGATCAAACTCTAATAAACCTATACATTTGATCTAGACATCTTTTTGCTTTTGCTCCATAACAGCTAGTCTGGCACTCATCACTAAAACTTAAATATAAGTCCAACATTTGTTATCTTAACTGGTAGGGGGATTTTCTCAACTGATCTGTCAACAACAGATGTATGAACCTCTGATGTTTGTTGATCATTTGAGTATATCTCCTTACTAGTTAGTTCAGCTTTTTCTTTATCCAGTTCTTTATTTAATCTTTTATTTTCTTTTCTTAGATCCTTGCATTCCTTTTCCAGAATTTCATGATTCATCTCAATTTTATCAAATTTAGTCATGAGATTTTGGACTAGGTCTGTTGGATCTAAAGGGAGAATAGAAGATTGTGCAGTGTTAGATGTGGACCCATTTGATGAAGAGTAAGAGCTAGATGTTACCTCAGTTGCATCTGATTCTTTGGCCATTAGACGTAGGCTTGTTTTCTCAATGTCTGAGCTATCACCTTCATCATCATCTAATTCTTTGGTCATGAGGCATAGACATGCTTTTTCATTGTCTGACCTGTCTTCTTCATCACTGTTATCTGAGTTATTATCAGATGATTCTTCATTCTTTTCACTGCTAGATTCAGCCTTGAGTGCTTTCTTGCCTTTTCTCTTTTCAGATGCTTTGTATTTCTTCTTTTCATCATCTTTATCATTTTATTCAGGACAATCAGCCTTGAAGTGACCTTTCTTATTCCAGTTGAAGCATCTGTATTCATCATCTTTCTTCTTCATGTCTTTGTTTGAGCTTGACTTCTTGTTTGATGATGAGTTTCCTTTGAATGGCTTCCTTTTGCTGAACCTGTCAAAACATTTAACTAATAAAGCTACTTGTTCTTTAAGTTCATGTGTCTCTTTGCTGATGCAATCGGCAAAGTTACTTTGCTGGGGTGCTATCAGTGCAGTGACTTTTTGTGTCTCTACCGGAACACCATCTTCACCGTTCAGTTCGAATTCATGAGCTTTAAGTTGGGACATCAGTATCAGAGTGTCAGTGTTTGCAAGGTCTGTGGTTCCTCTGATTACTGATGTTATGATCTTCCATCTTTCAGGTAAGCCTCTTAAGATCTTTAAGCATACTTCTTTTTGGGGATATGTGTGTCCAAGCTGTTGCAGTTCACTGATGATGCTTGAGAATCTGTTGTCCATTTGATCAATTGATTCACCAGCCTTCATTTTGAAATTTTCAAATTTCTGTTTTGCAACAGATAATTTGTTTTCTTTAACTGCTTCAGATCCTTAATTTATCAATGCAAGCTTGTCCCACATCTCCTTTGCTGTTTTGAAATCTTTGATTCTCATGAACATGTTGCTATCTAGAGTCTTCAAAATCATATCTTTTGCAACAAAATCTAGATTTGCTCTTCTCCTGTCATATCCTTGGTCCAATCTTTCTTGGGTTTGTCTATTTCCTTCCCTTGATCTGCTCCTGTGGATACCACAGTCATGATCATGATTGGTCCATCATTAATTACGTCCAGCATCTCCTCATGAGTTGCTGCAAGATGAGACAGCATTCTTATTTTATATTCATCAAAATTATTAACATTGAAAACAAGTACTTTTGACATAAAGTTTGAGGAATCCATAAGCACAAATAATATATCTATATGTGAATGAATAGAAAACTCAGATTTGAAAACTACGTTGAAAATATGTGATCTCCTTGTTACCAGAAATTAGATCTGAACAGGTTCTGATACTAGGAACACTGCTCCGATACCAATTGTTGGTCCCAGAGAAGGGTAAAACTATAGTCAGATGGGGGGGTGAATGACTATAGTGGAGTTTCAAAAACTTTTCTTGTGTTTTAAAGCTTTTAGGAAGCGGATAAGTCCCTTCTTACTATGTTGTTTCAAAGCAGTTTAAACAATCACAGATATGGATTATAATCTAGGCAATATAAATGAATGCAGTAAGGTAAATTGCAGAAAGTAAATTGACACAAGGCTTATAGTGGTTCAGGGTGGTGTAATCCCTTAATCCACTCTTCTCCTGTGATGATTGGAGGAATTCACTATTGTTTTCACAGATACAATAGAATGATTGTCCTTGACTTCAAAAGCTTCACAATCTACAAGACTATCACTCCTTGACTGCAACAGCTTTAGTGATTTAGTCTCTTTCACTGCTCCTTGAGATCGGATCCTTCAGCAGCTATTACAAACACAACTCCTTGTCAGATGACTTTTGATTCAGTTGCTTCAGTTTATTGTGAATGAGATTCACAAACTTGATTGATCAATCTCAGTGCTGAATATGAAATTGTAGTTCTGATGTCTGAGTTGATCACTAGATAAATCCTTGTAAGTTCAGAGAGAAGGCTTTTCAAATTGACAGAGTATCTGCTTGATTTTCTTTTTCTTGTTGTTGTTTTTGTCTGTCTGTCAATGCCTTCTTATAGCCTTGAATATCCTTGATTTGAAATTCCGTCCGTTGGCTATATTTATGAGGGGAATAATCCTTGATTTTATTCTTGATTCCCCCTTAATTATATTCTCCTTGATTTTAGTGATCGGATTTTTCTTCAAATGTATAGCAGAAAATCCGTCCTTGATTGATCCTCTATTGATTGTGCATTAAATGTATGATCCTCTGAATCTTCATCACATTTCTATTCTGTTCTGATAAGGATTACTTCGCCGTTCTCTGAATGGTCGAGTGATCCATCTGACTTTGCCGTTTAGATCTTCCATCACTGTTTTTGCCTTCACTTTGCTGAAAGTCAGTTTACTCTGCTGATTCACTGTTTCCTTCACCACTTCAGTTTAAGGAGAATCTTTGTACTTCACTGATCATTGATTTGGGAGAGATCAG
Organism: Gentiana dahurica var. dahurica; assembly: GCA_024500145.1. NCBI lineage: Eukaryota > Viridiplantae > Streptophyta > Magnoliopsida > Gentianales > Gentianaceae > Gentiana > Gentiana dahurica. Next base: position 64,073,850 of record CM044896.1, on the reverse strand, counting down.
TGTACACCATATTTGAACATTAGGTTTCATCACTTGAACCATAACTTAGACTTATCCAAGGTCATCACAAACTTCCTTGGTTATAAGTCATACCATTAAGTCTTCATTGCTTCTCTGCATGTACTTGGCTGGCTTCACTCTGCCGAATGTCTGTTTTACTTTGCCGTCCTACCAACTAGTACAATACTTGTCTTACTTAACTTATACAATATGTCAGACTCTAAGTAAAGACTTATACGAGAATTCTAACTTATTTCAGGCTTGCTATAACAGCTTGTATGGCCATCATCAAAATATAATAAAATGTTCCTAACATTTACTAACGTAGAAAATTGGTTTTTGCACATTTCCCTGCCACTTGAGGAGGACGGCACTGATGGCCTAACCGTACACTGCCAGATAGGCAAATAGGGTATCTCCTTTCCGTGGTGAGGTTAACGTGGGCAGCTCGGCTAAATAGGATTTTTTATCCTCGGAGGTTTGCTGGCACTCTTCGTCCCACTTGAACGGATTAGCTTGTTTTAGAATCTTAAAGAAGGGGAGGGCCCGCTGGGCCGATTAGGACAAAAATCATCCGAGCACGGCCATTCTTCCTATCAGCTTCTGAACTTTCTTGATGTTTCTCGGTGTCAGCATAGTTCTTAAAGCTTCTACTTTGTCCGGGTTAGCTCTGATGCCTTCCTGCGATATCATATATCCTAGGAACTTCCCAGTCTGGACTCCAAACATGCACTTTTTGGGATTAAGCTTCATCTGTGAGGTTCTGAGTACGTCAAAGACTTCATTTACGTCCGTCAAGTATTGGTCCAGGGTCTTGCTTTTGATTAGGATGTCATCTACATATACCTCCATACACTTGCCAATCCGATTTTCAAATATATTGTTAACGGCCATTTGGTAGGTCTCTCCAGCATTTTTAAGGCCGAATGGCATAGTCTTGTAACAATATGTCCTAAATTTGGTGATGAACGAGGTCTTTTCGACATCCTGTGGGTCCATGAAAATCTGATGGTAACCCCTGTAAGCATCTAGGAAACCTAAAACTCCAAAGCCTATGGTCGAATCCACCATTCGGTCTATATTGGGTAAGGGATAACAGTCATTGGGGCAAGCTTGGTTGAGGTCAGTAAAGTGTACACACATCCTCCAACTACCGTCCAACTTCTTTACTCAGACGGGGTTTGCCAGCCAGTCTGGGTAACTCACCTCACGAATGACGTTGGCCTGGAGCAGCTTAGTTACTTCATTCTTAACGGCGTCCATTAGCTCTTGCGCAAAAAATGTCTTTTCTTCTGGCGAACAGGCTTCCGGCTCGGGTCGAAATTCAGTTGATGCATAGCTAAGGCTGGGGATAGACTAGGCATCTCTTGTACAGTCCAGGCGAACACATCCTTGAATTCCTTGAGCAAGGCTATTAGCTATCGGTGCAGACCTAGTGTCTTTGGACGCAAAGTAGCTTCTCATCTGATCCATGTTGCCCATGACCTCTACGAGGCCCCCATTGGCTAAGAATCTTAGGCAATTATGTACAAGTGATAAGACGGCTCGTAAACTGATCAACGGAGGGCGTCCCAAAATTATATTATAAGAGGATGGTGCCTTAACCACCATCTACTCAATGAGAAGAGTCCGGCCTAGCGGAGGTCGGCCGAAGGTGGTAGGGAGGACGATGGTACCCTCAGGATACACTGGTGACTCGGAATAGTAGAACAAAGAGGTAGTTGCTGGACTAACTAAAAGCTATTTAAGCGCATCAAAGTAAAGTATAATAGTACAAAATACTAACCGCGCTTCTGGTGTCAATGCAAATGCTTCTTACCAGATTTCGATACACCAAGGCTTCGATCATGAGGCCACTATTGTTAATTACCAAGGGGATAGGGTCTCCAATGTGGTAAGCCACCTCCTTGAGAAATCGTTGCCGTTTCTGGGACTTTGGGGTCCCGGAGTATCGATCATCTTCTTGTGTTAGGACCTGACCGCCATATTTACTGGAGATGGTGTTCACGCTCTACATCTTCAGGCAGATTCCACAGACAAATTAATCACAAAAAAGAGGTCCTCCTTCTAGCGCCAATTGATGATTCAAAGATTATCTCCTTCAACTTTAGGGTTCTTTCTTTTGGTGACAGCCTAAAAAACTCCCAGAATATGAAGAACGACAAAATGAAGGGGATGATTTGGGGTGTTCTATACTGCACTTGCGAAGTTGTATCTCAAGCTGCCTACATATCCAATACTGGATTGGAATCAAGTCTTCGAAGTTCCTTAGGTATGGTTTATATAGAGGGCTCATGCCATAGAGTTAGCATGTAGTGTACAGGAGATGGACTCTGATTACCGTGTTCCCTAAGGAAAAGGATTACGTTCCGTTAATATCCTTGATTTCAGGGGATAATTATGGTATTTGAATATTTGTATTAATTGATAGATATTGGAGCCTTTATGTCAAGATTCTTTCCAAAGTTAGCTGTTAATTGAGCGTGTGGATAATATAGCTAAAAGACAGACTCTGGCCGACATAGTTGGCCCGAGCTGAACTGACCAACCAGTGGAGGTCGGGGAGGAAGGCCGAGCTGGTGTAAGCTCGGCCTCTTATACTTTGTAAATTAGGGGGTCCCGGAGTATCGATCATCTTCTTGTGTCAGGACCTGACCACCATATTTACTGGAGATGGTGTTCACGCTCTACATCTTTAGGCAGATTCCATAGACAAATTACTCACAAAATAGAGGTCCTCCTTCTAGCGCCCATTGATGATTCAAAGATTATCTCCTTCAACTTTAGTGTTCTTTCTTTTGGTGATAGCCTAAAAAAAACTCCCATAATATGAAGAACGACAAAACGAAGAGGATGATTTGGGGTGTTCTAGACTGCACTTGCGATGTTGCTTCTTAAGCTGCCTACGTATCCAATACTGGGATTGGAATCAAGTCTTTGAAGTTCCTTAGGGATGGTTTATATAGAGGGGCTCGTGCTATAGAGTTAGTGTGTAGTGTACAGGAGATGGACTCTGATTACCGTGTTCCCTAAGGAAAATGATTACGTTGCGTTAATCTCCTTGATTTTAGGGGATAATTATGGTATTTGAATAATTGTATTAAGTGATAGAGATTGGAGCCTTTATGTCAAAATTCTTTCCAAAGTTAGCTGTTAATTGAGCGTGTGGAAAATATAGCTAAAAGACAGACTCTGGCCGACATAGTTGGCCCAAGCTGAACTGACCGACCCGTGGAGGTCGGGGAGGAAGGCTGAGCTGGTGTAAGCTTGGACTCTTATACTTTGTAAATCAGAGGGACTTAGGCTAACGGATGAGGTTGGTCATCGGTTGGATAGGATGTAAGCGACGCCCAACCTTAAGTGGTTGGGCAAAGAGCTCGAATCTGCACCGGTCGACATGAAAAAGATAAGGCAACCAGCCGGACTGCGCTAGTCCGGTTACTAGGATGTCCAGTGCCATCTCTCCCCTTCTCTTATAAGCGGGAGGAGTTTGAGATTCATACAAATCTTGAGAATGCAGCTAACTCACCTGGAGACGAATTGGAAGATTAGAATGATATCTATGTTGAGGTGGAGGTTCCAGAACTTACACCTGAGGATAGACAACCAGAATATATTGCCACCAGTAGACCGAAAATAAATATTCAGAAACCTGCTCGCTACACTGACATGGTAGCATATGCTTTTCCAATTACCGGAGATAATATTCCATATAACATCAAAGAAGTTGAGAAAAGTGTTGAAAATGAAAATTGGAATATGGCAATGTAAGAAGAGATGCAATCTCTTCATCACTTATTCCACTTCCAAAATGCAAGAAGGCGATTGGTTGCAAATGGGTCTATGCCAAGAAGGATAGTGCTCATGGCCGAGACAATATTAAATACAAAGCTAGACTGGTAGCAAAAGCCTATGCTCAGAAGGAAGGTATTGACTACAATGAGATATTTTCACCCGTTGTTAAGCATTCATCTATACTAATGCTGCTAGCTTTGGTTGCACAATTTAACCTTGAGCTTGCTCAACTTGATGTCAAAACTGCATTCCTACATGGAACTTTGAGTGGGGAGATCTATATGGCACAACCTAAAGGATTCAAAGTTGCAGGTCGTGAAAACTGGACTTGCAAGTTGAGGAAATCACTTTATGGTCTGAAGCAGTCTCCAAGATAGTGGTATAAGCATTTTGATAGTTTTATGAAGAAATAGAAGTACAAACACAGTCAGTATTATCACTGTGTCTTCTTGAAGAAGCTCCGAGATGGTACATTTGTCTATTTTCTCTTATATGTTGATGATATGCTGATTGCATTAAGAGAAAGGTGGAGATCGACAAATTGAAGGCTAAACTGAGTTCAGAGTTTGAGATGAAAGATCTTGGAGAAGCCAAAAAGGTTCTCAGAATGGATATCCGTAGATACAAGTTGAACGGCACAGTCTGTTTAACACAGACTCAGTATCTGAAAAACATACTTCGGAGGTTCGGTAATGATGACAAGACAAAACCTGTCAGTACTCCACTAGCCCCGCATTTCAACTTGAGTGCATCTATGTCTCAAATGGATTCTATTCCATATGCACATGCAGTTGGAGCTCTGATGTATGTAATGGTGTGTACAAGGCCTGACATTTCTCATGCCGTCAGCATGGTAAGCCGATATATCCACAACCCTGGTAAGGGACATTGGCAAGCAGTAAGATGGATTTTACGGTACATTCATGGAACAATGGATATTGGCTTGAAATTCCAGAAAGACAAGACGAATGTCAATCATATAGTCGGATACGTCGATTCAGATTAAGCTGGTGATTTAGACAAGCGTCGATCAATGACTGGTTACGTGTTTACCATGGCAGGATGACCAGTATGCTTGAGATCAACGCTGCAGTCAACAGTTGCTTTGTTACCACAGCGGCAAACTATATGGAAATCTGTCACGGATTTTATCTAACAAAACAACAAGTAATAAAATTTATAAATCCGGTATTCCCCAAGTGTAGGGATCGTAGTATAGCGATTAATACCGGAGTCGATCACAGGGAATCAGGGTATCTAGTTCATTAATTTTCCTAAGGTTGATACTAATTATTTCTAAACACAAACAACAAAACGAAAAGATAAACTGGACAGAGGATTGTCAGTCCAAAGCCAGGAAAGATAAAAGCGATAATAAATAAATAAAGCTATAAACGAGAAAAAACAATAAAAACGATGATCATGGTGATTAAACAACGAACAAACAATAATCCACCGTTCCCGCAACCCTTAATTTCCTCTCTAAAGTTATCTTGTGATGATTTAAATAAAGATGTGGTTCACCTGTCAATGGTATGAATTTCTACTCTCGTAGATAACTCGCCTATCAATCTCTCATCTCTCGATATATAAGATTGACGCTATCAAAACAAGGTGTAAGATCTCTCAATCTAGCTACCTAGAAATCTAACCTATCAACTCTCGTTATGTCAAGGTTAAAAATCTCATCTTTCCTATGGTGATCTAAGATTTACACCGATTCTCATCATATGGTAAACATCAATAACAATTCATCTTTCGATATCGATTGCATAGCACATAAGCATAGGAAAAATACAACTTTGAATTAAAATCACAACATAAACTCAGATTGGAAATAGAAAAACCTGATGGAAAAGATTCAAATCGTTTGAACATGTTCAGCCCCAAGCATTCAGCATCAAGACATCAGCAAAACGGAAATAAAAACAGAAAAGAAACACCCTCGGCCGGCCAAGCACCAAGGCTCAGCCGGCCGAGGTGACTTGATCTTGAAATTAGGGTTTTCTAAGTATGCGGCTGTGTAAAATTATATGTCCTAGGGTTTGATAATGCGTTGTATTTATAGGAAACTAGGTCGGCTGCTGCTTAAGTCGGCCGCGGACGCCCGTCTGACTTTCTGGACGCTCGTCCAGCTGCTCTGGACGCTAGGGCAGACGCTCGTTCACTCAGCGTCCAAACTCTCTGTATCAAAAACTCCTCCTGGACGCCAGTCCACTTATTTGGACGCCAGTCCACTCTGGACGGGACTTGGACGCCCGTTCACACCCTTTTTCTTCCAAATTCATCTCTATCTCTTTCCTTCCATGCAAATCATCACTTGAACATCTTTTAAGCTCCTTTCACCTCATGCAAGCGTACCTACATCACGATAAAAACATGCAACATGTAATATCATCCAAATCAATATAAAACCATCAATTTTACACATAAATCATACAATTTTGCAACGAACCCATTGAAAACATCACTTGCTCAATATTTCAATATAAAGCTCGATTTCTATGAGAAACATACGAATATGGAGAGAATTGTTACAAAATATATCCTTATAAAACGTATAAAATCACCCTTAACAAAATCACAGAAGCATTTAAGGAAGGCATTTAGCTCCATTATTTGGTGAAGGACTTAGGGATTCGTCAAGAGAAAAATGAAATTTTCTGTGACAGTCAAAGTGCCATATGTCTGGCAAAGAATCAAGTCCATCATGGTCGCACCAAGCACATCGACGTTCGATACCATTTTGTTTGGTAAATAGTAAAAGAATGGGACATTCTATTATAGAAGACCGGGACTGCAGACAATCCGGCAGACATGTTGACAAAGGTGGTTACAAATATCAAGTTCCATCACTACTTGGACTTGGTCAATATTTCCCGAGTGACAGGCGCCTAAGGATGCAAATGGAAACATCATTTTTCCAGTGGGGGAAAGTTCTCCAAGGTGGAGATTGTTGGAATTGTGGCTCATTTTCAAGAATGTGTTGTTAGCTTTTCAAATGGTTCCTAACTATTCAAATGATGGCTGCTGGAAAAAAGTCTCCCATGGCTGCTAGGAAGATGTCTTACGGAAGAAAATATGACATCATCTTCTCCTATATAAACCACCCCAATCCTCATTGTAGAAGCAACCCATTTTCAGCTAAGTATTAGCTTCCGTACAAAGCGAGGATCCTAAGAGATAAATTTGTGTGTGTAATTTTTTTTCTAGTCTGATAATTGTTGTTCCCCGTGGATGTAGGTGAATTGCCGAACCATGTTAAATCTGTGTTCTTGTTCTTCCATTTATATTCCGCTGTGCTTTACTTTCATTTCGGGTGTTTCTACACAACATGTTCTTAGACATTGGGGGGCAGATTGGTAATTATGTACATTGGTTGCTATGAAGTTTTGTGTGACCATTCCATGGAAGTTGTAGAAGATAAAAATGGAAGTGAAGCTGCCATTTTTCTGTATAACCCTTAATTAAAGTTTTAACTCATTTGAATAATTTCCCATCTGCCATTTTAGGTGTTTTTGTTAAGTTGGTATGACTATAAAAGTCACAGCTTTCTGTTGGAGTCTATGTCAATTAATAATAGTATGTAGTATAATAACTAGCAAAATGCACGTACATTGTACATGTTGGTGTTGGTGTTGGTTAAACCGATACATTTATATGAAATTTAACAACATAATTTAACATTGTACAATGTTAAGTATGTGTTTATCTCATAAAAAAAATAGTATAGTGTCCAATCAGCTTCCTCGTTACTCGGTCCTGCATAACACATAATTTTCTTGTAAGCTGCAAAACACAGTCAATATCATCCTGTAATTGGGTAACCGAGAGCAAGTTACAATTCAATTTTGGCACGTATAAGACATTTTTTAAGCATTAATTTCCGGGCAAAATAACACTCCCTTCATGAGTCGCCACCGTTTAACTCCCATCGGGCACTGAGCAATTGGTTGTGGATCAACAGGAGACTCAAAAAAACCGGTCACGTGATGTGTCGTTCCTTTGTCAACAATCCTCACAGATTTCCCTGTCAAGCGGACCGGTGATTTTGGATGGGTCAAAAAATTTAAAATGGTCTCCCATTGGGCTGGTGTGATATTACCGAGCTCAGATTGCTCCAAACACTTGATTCGAGCCGAAACGATGGGCTGAGCCGAGCCCATCACGACACCTACAACAACCGTGTTCACCTTTGGCTGAATGATAATAGAACCTGCTTTTCGCCGTCGTCCGCGTCCATCGGTCTGATCACCTCCACGGTTGCTTCGGCCATGGGCATGGGTGGCGTTTGGACCATCTCCCCACCATTCAGGGCATGTGTTTTCTTCATGGTCTTCGCGGTGATAAAGGGAGCACACGTCTCCGGAAAGAGCGAATTCCCCCGAGTTTTCCCGTCAATTTTCCTGAAAAAACCCATCATCTCTTCGCCGCCGTCCTTCTGACCACCACCGAGGTAGCCGGGGTTGTTGGAGGTGGTGAGAAAATCATCATCAAGCTTCTTTTTGGTTTCTACAACTTCGGACATGACCAACTATTACGATATGGAAAATATTATATGTTATGGAAAATATTGATATTAGTATATTAAATTAGTAAGGGTAGTTTGGATATTTGGTTTAGAGGTAGAAGCCCTAAAGGTGGCTATAAATATTGTACTATGTGATTGATGATGAGGGACAGAAATATATTAATCAAAACTTTTCATGGTATCAGAGAAAGGTTCAAAGAAAAAGAAAAGAAAAAAAAATTCGCAGGTTGGTTTTGTGTTTTGCAGAACTTTTCCGGTGACGATCGGCTATCGAAACGGATTCCGATCGTGATGAAATTTTGACAGATTGTTCATTTCATCTTCTCCGACAATCTGAACGGTGGAAATTTTGTTTGGACGGTTCAATTTCGTCTAATCGTCCCACGACCGAACTGAATTCGCTGGGAATTTTTCGGTTTTGCAGAAATTTTCCGGTGACGATCGGATATCGAAACGGATTCCGATCGTGATGAAAATTTGACAGATTGTTCGTTTCACCTTCTCCTACAATCGGAACGGTGGAAATTTTGTTTGGACTGTTCAATTTCGCATAATCGTCCCACAACCGAACTGAATTCGCTGGGTATCTTTCTGTTTCAGCAGAATTTTTCCGACAACGATCGGACATCGAAACGGACGCCGATCGTGACGAAATTTGGAGGGATAATTCTTATATTTACCTTTTACAATCTGAACGGTGGAATTTTATTTTGGACGGTTCAATTTCCCTGAATCGTCCCACGACCAGACTGGTGTTATTGTTGTGACACGACGGCAATTATGACAGTGACCGACGGTGGAGATGGACGGGGAAGAGGAGCAAGCTATAGCCCCTCACACCCGTCGGTGACCAGAATTGTAACAAGTGGTTCAGTGGGCTCGACTCAGCCCACCACTTCGGCTCAGACAAGCAATTTAGACCAATCCGGATTGGTCAATATTACACCAGACCAATGGCAGGGAATCTTGGACCTATTAAGCCTTCCAAAACAACATGATCGCTTGACAGGTAGCTCTGCATGGATTATTGACACAGGAGCAACTCACCACGTGACAGGATTTTTTGAGTGGCTTGTTGATCCTCAGGAAATTGTTCAATGTCCCATTGGCTTGCCGGATGGGACTTCGTCTTTTGCAACTCATATTGGAACTATTATCTTGTCGGGAAATTTACGGCTTATGAATGTTTTATATGTACCGAAATTAACTTGTAACTTGCTTTCGGCCTCTCAATTCTTGGATGAACATCGTTGTGTTATGCAGATCACTGCTCGTTTATGTGTTATGCAGGACCGAGTGACGAGGACACTGATTGGATTGGGTGAGCGTGTGGATGGACTTTTTCTGTTCTTGGGAGTTCCAGAGGTTCGGGTTCTAGCAGTTGATGGTGGACAGACTAGGGATTTGTGGCACCGGCGTTTGGGACACCCATCAGAAAAGGTACTACGGCAGGTGCCTAATATTTCTATTTCCCAACCTTTAAATAAAGATGGATGAGATATTTGTTTTCGGGCAAAACAGCACCGTGAACCTTTTCCCCTTAGTGAAAATAAAGCTAGTCGTATTCTTGAGTTGATACATTGCGATTTATGGGGTCCCTATAGTGTTCCCTCGACATGTGGTGCTACTTATTTTTTAACTATTGTGGATGACTACTCTCGCGCGGTTTGGATTTATTTATTGTTAAATAAAATAGAGGTTGAAACCGTTTTTCTGGATTTTGTCGCTTTGATTTCTCGTCAGTTTGAGGTTACGATTAAACGAGTTCGTAGTGACAATGGGACGGAGTTTAGGCCTTTGCTTCCTTATTTTCGTAAAGAAGGTATAATTTTTGAAACTTCATGTGTTGGTACTCCGCAGCAGAATGGAAGAGTAGAACGTAAGCATCAACACATCCTAAATGTTGCACGAGCCCTTAGGTTTGATGGTCATTTACCCCTTAAGTTCTGGGGAGAGTGTGTTATGGCGGCTGCCCATATAATTAACCGAACCCCGTCAAGTATTTTGAACTACAAAACACCTTATGAGACTCTATTTCACAAAGAACCGGATTTATCGATGCTTAGAATTTTGGGGTGTTTGTGTTATGCCCACGACCATCGTCCCTCACATAAATTTGCCAGCCGTAGTCGTAAGTGTGTGTTCTTAGGGTATCCTTTTGGGAAGAAGGGATGGACCCTGTACGACCTTGATTCGGAGGAAATTTTTGTATCCCGGGCTGTCAAATTTTATGAGCATGTTTTTCCGTTTTCTCACCAGACCGAGGGTAGTGTGCCTTCCGTTCTCCCTTATCCCATGTTTGATAATGTTGATATAGACGATTCTGGGTTCGAACTCCCTCCTGCTTCTTCTGGGGCTCCACCCTTGCCAGATCCTCCGGTTGAGGGGGGGACGACAGTGACAGATGTAATAAATGACATTCCGCGCTGTGATGCCGCACCTTCGCCACAACCACGACATCCAGGCAATGGTATGGAGGAATTAGGCAGAGGTCGACGACAGAAAATCCCGAACTCACGGTTTCAAGAATACGTGACTCATACTTTGATCGAGCAGAAAAGTCCCCATCCACGCTCTTCCTCTCCGTCAGCGCCCTCAGGTACTCCGTATCCTCTTATGCATTTTATTAGTTATGATCGGTTTTCTAATAAGCACCGCAAGTATCTTGCAGCCATTACAATTGGGAATCCTCCGAAGTCCTTTAAGGAGGCAGTTAAACATGAGGGTTGGAGTCGGGCCATGGCAGAAGAGATTCAGGCTTTGGAAAACCAGGGTACGTGGGAGTTACACCCTCTTCCTCCCGGGAAGAAGGCATTGGGAAGTAAATGGGTGTATACTGAGAAATATGATGAGCATGGAGTTTTGCAGCGGTTGAAAGCACGATTGGTGGCGTTTGGGCATCATCAAGCGGAAGGTATTGATTATACCGAGACGTTCGCCCCTGTGGCGAAGATGGTTACTGTTCGCACATTCCTCAGTGTTGCGGCGGTTAAACAGTGGGAGATTCAGCAGATGGATGTCCAAAACGCATTTTTGCATGGTGATTTACAGGAGGAAATCTATATGAAAATACCTCCCGGTTTTGAGAAGAAGGATCCGAACTTGGTGTGCAAGATGCGTAAATCGTTGTATGGATTGAAACAGGCACCGAGATGTTGGTTTGCAAAGCTTGCTTCCGCTTTGCGTGAGTATGGTTTCCGTCAATCATATTCGGATTACTCATTGTTTACCTTACATCGGGGTGGTATTCAGCTCAGTGTTCTTGTGTATGTCGATGATATGATCATAGCTGGTAATGATAAAGTTGCAATGATGATTTTTAAGGAATATTTGGGGAAGTTTTTTAAGATGAAGGACCTTGGGGTTCTAAAATATTTTCTTGGGATCGAGGTGGCACGGAACAAGGAAGGGATTTTCTTGAATCGGAGGAAGTATGCCCTTGACATTATTCATGAAACCGGTTTACTTGGGAGCAAGCCGGCTGATTTCCCGATAGAGCAGAATCACAAGTTGGCTCTTGCTTCTGGCACGTTGTTGAGTGATCCAGGACCTTATCGTCGGTTGATTGGACGTTTTATATATCTTGGAGTTACCCGACCCGATCCGGCATATTCTCTTCATGTGTTATCTCAATTTATGCAGGCACCTCGGGTTGATCATTGGGAGGCAGCCTTGCGCCTGGTTCGTTATTTGAAGAAACATCCCAGACAAGGTATCTTGCTACGGTCTGACAGTTCTCTTACTCTCGAGGGTTGGTCGAGGGTTCACTTTGAAGAAACATCCCGGACAAGGCAGCCTTGATGAAATTTTGATAGATTGTTCGTTTCATCTTCTCCTACAATCTGAACGGTGGAAATTTTGTTTGTACGGTTCAATTTCGTCTAATCGTCCCACAACCGAACTGAATTCGCTGGGAATTTTTCTGTTTTGCAGAAATTTTCCGGTGATGATCGGATATCGAAACGGATTCCGATCGTGATGAAAATTTGACAGATTGTTCGTTTCACCTTCTCCTACAATCGGAACGGTGGAAATTTTGTTTGGACGGTTCAATTTCGCATAATCATCTCACAACCGAACTGTATTCGCTGGGTATCTTTCTGTTTCAGCAGAGTTTTTCCGACAACGATCGGACATCGAAACGGACTCCGATCGTGACAAAATTTGGAGGGATAATTCTTATATTTACCTTTTACAATCTGAACGGTGGAATTTTATTTTGGACGGTTCAATTTCCCTGAATCGTCCCGCGACCAGACTCGTGTTATTTTTGTGACACGACGGCAATTATGACAGTGACCGACGGTGGAGATGGACGGGGAAGAGGAGCAAGCTATAGCCCCTCACACCCGTCGGTGACCAGAATTGTAACAAGTGGTTCAGTGGGCTCGACTCAGCCCACCACTTCGGCTCAGACAAGCAATTTAGACCAATCCGGATTGGTCAATATTACACCAGACCAATGGCAGGGAATCTTGGACCTATTAAGCCTTCCAAAACAATATGATCGCTTGACAGGTAGCTCTGCATGGATTATTGACACAGGAGCAACTCACCACGTGATAGGATTTTTTGAGTGGCTTGTTGATCCTCAGGAAATTGTTCAATGTCCCATTGGCTTGCCGGATGGGACTTCGTCTTTTGCAACTCATACTGGAACTATTATCTTGTCGGGAAATTTACGGCTTATGAATGTTTTATATGTACCGAAATTAACTTGTAACTTGCTTTCGGCCTCTCAATTCTTGGATGAACATCGTTGTGTTATGCAGATCACTGCTCGTTTATGTGTTATGCAGGACCGAGTGACGAGGACACTGATTGGATTGGGTGAGCATGTGGATGGACTTTTTCTGTTCTTGGGAGTTCCAGAGGTTCGGGTTCTAGCAGTTGATGGTGGACAGACTAGGGATTTGTGGCACCGGTGTTTGGGACACCCATCAGAAAAGGTACTACGGCAGGTGCCTAATATTTCTATTTCCCAACCTTTAAATAAAGATGGATGTGATATTTGTTTTCGGGCAAAACAGCACCGTGAACCTTTTCCCCTTAGTGCAAATAAAGCTAGTCGTATTCTTGAGTTGATACATTGCGGTTTATGGGGTCCCTATAGTGTTCCCTCGACATGTGGTGCTACTTATTTTTTAACTATTGTGGATGGCTACTCTCGCGCGGTTTGGATTTATTTATTGTTAAATAAAATGTAGGTTGAAACCGTTTTTCTGGATTTTGTCGCTTTGATTTCTCGTCAGTTTGAGGTTACGATTAAACGAGTTCGTAGTGACAATAGGACGGAGTTTAGTCCTTTGCTTCCTTATTTTCGTAAAGAAGGTATAATTTTTGAAACTTCATGTGTTGGTACTCCGCAGCAGAATTGAAGAGTAGAACGTAAGCATCAACACATCCTAAATGTTGCACGAGCCCTTAGGTTTGATGGTCATTTACCCCTTAAGTTCTGGGGAGAGTGTGTTATGGCGGCTGCCCATATAATTAACCGAACCCCGTCAAGTATTTTGAACTACAAAACACCTTATGAGACTCTATTTCACAAAGAACCGGATTTATAGATGCTTAGAATTTTGGGGTGTTTGTGTTATGCCCACGACCATCGTCCCTCACATAAATTTGCCAGCCGTAGTCGTAAGTGTGTGTTCTTAGGGTATCCTTTTGGGAAGAAGGGATGGACCGTGTACGACCTTGATTCGGAGGAAATTTTTGTATCCCGGGATGTCAAATTTTATGAGCATGTTTTTCCGTTTTCTCACCAGACCGACGGTAGTGTACCTTCCGTTCTCCCTTATCCCATGTTTGATAATGTTGATATAGACGATTCTGGGTTCGAACTCCCTCCTGCTTCTTCTGGGGCTCCACCCTTGCCAGATCCTCCGGTTGAGGGGGGGACGACAGTGACAGATGTAATAAATGACGTTCCGCGCAGTGATGCCGCACCTTCGCCACAACCACGACATCCAGGCAATGGTATGGAGGAATTAGGCAGAGGTCGACGACAGAAAATCCCGAACTCACGGTTTCAAGACTACGTGACTCATACTTTGATCGAGCAGAAAAGTCCCCCTCCACGCTCTTCCTCTCCGTCAGCGCCCTCAGGTACTCCGTATCCTCTTATGCATTTTATTAGTTATGATCGGTTTTCTGATAAGTACCGCAAGTATCTTGCAGCCATTACAGTTGGGAATCCTCCGAAGTCCTTTAAGGAAGCAGTTAAACATGAGGGTTGGAGTCGGGCCATGGCAGAAGAAATTCAGGCTTTGGAAAACCAGGGTACGTGGGAGTTACACCCTCTTCCTCCCGGGAAGAAGGCATTGGGAAGTAAATGGGTGTATACTGAGAAATATGATGAGCATGGAGTTTTGCAGCGGTTGAAAGCACGATTGGTGGCGTTTGGGCATCATCAAGCGGAAGGTATTGATTATACCGAGACGTTCGCCCCTGTGGCGAAGATGGTTACTGTTCGCACATTCCTCAGTGTTGCGGCGGTTAAACAGTGGGAGATTCAGCAGATGGATGTCCAAAACGCATTTTTGCATGGTGATTTACAGGAGGAAATCTATATGAAAATACCTCCCGGTTTTGAGAAGAAGGATCCGAACTTGGTGTGCAAGATGCGTAAATCGTTGTATGGATTGAAACAGGCACCGAGATGTTGGTTTGCAAAGCTTGCTTCCGCTTTGCGTGAGTATGGTTTCCGTCAATCATATTCGGATTACTCATTGTTTACCTTACATCGGGGTGGTATTCAGCTCAGTGTTCTTGTGTATGTCGGTGATATGATCATAGCTGGTAATGATAAAGTTGCAATGATGATTTTTAAGGAATATTTGGGGAAGTTTTTTAAGATGAAGGACCTTGGGGTTCTAAAATATTTTCTTGGGATCGAGGTGGCACGGAACAAGGAAGGGATTTTCTTGAATCAGAGGAAGTATGCCCTTGACATTATTCATGAAACCGGTTTACTTGGGAGCAAGCCGGCTGATTTCCCGATAGAGCAGAATCACAAGTTGGCTCTTGCTTCTGGCACGTTGTTGAGTGATCCAGGACCTTATCGTCGGTTGATTGGACGTTTTATATATCTTGGAGTTACCCGACCCGATCTGGCATATTCTCTTCATGTGTTATCTCAATTTATGCAGGCACCTCGGGTTGATCATTGGGAGGCAGCCTTGCGCCTGGTTCGTTATTTGAAGAAACATCCCAGACAAGGTATCTTGCTACGGTCCGACAGTTCTCTTACTCTCGAGGGTTGGTCGAGGGTTCACTTTGAAGAAACATCCCGGACAAGGCAGCCTTGATGAAATTTTGATAGATTGTTCGTTTCATCTTCTCCTACAATCTGAACGGTGGAAATTTTGTTTGTACGGTTCAATTTCGTCTAATCGTCCCACAACCGAACTGAATTCGCTGGGAATTTTTCTGTTTTGCAGAAATTTTCCGGTGATGATCGGATATCGAAACGGATTCCGATCGTGATGAAAATTTGACAGATTGTTCGTTTCACCTTCTCCTACAATCGGAACGGTGGAAATTTTGTTTGGACGGTTCAATTTCGCATAATCGTCTCACAACCGAACTGTATTCGCTGGGTATCTTTCTGTTTCAGCAGAGTTTTTCCGACAACGATCGGACATCGAAACGGACTCCGATCGTGACAAAATTTGGAGGGATAATTCTTATATTTACCTTTTACAATCTGAACGGTGGAATTTTATTTTGGACGGTTCAATTTCCCTGAATCGTCCCGCGACCAGACTCGTGTTATTTTTGTGACACGACGGCAATTATGACAGTGACCGACGGTGGAGATGGACGGGGAAGAGGAGCAAGCTATAGCCCCTCACACCCGTCGGTGACCAGAATTGTAACAAGTGGTTCAATGGGCTCGACTCAGCCCACCACTTCGGCTCAGACAAGCAATTTAGACCAATCCGGATTGGTCAATATTACACCAGACCAATGGCAGGGAATCTTGGACCTATTAAGCCTTCCAAAACAATATGATCGCTGACAGGTAGCTCTGCATGGATTATTGACACAGGAGCAACTCACCACGTGATAGGATTTTTTGAGTGGCTTGTTGATCCTCGTGAAATTGTTCAATGTCCCATTGGCTTGCCGGATGGGACTTCGTCTTTTGCAACTCATCTGGAACTATTATCTTGTCGGAAATTTACGGCTTATGAATGTTTTATATGTACCGAAATTAACTTGTAACTTGCTTTCGCCTCTCAATTCTTGGATGAACATCGTTGTGTTATGCAGATCACTGCTCGTTTATGTGTTATGCAGGACCGAGTGACGAGGACACCGATTGGATTGGGTGAGCATGTGGATGGACTTTTTATGTTCTTGGGAGTTCCAGAGGTTCGGGTTCTAGCAGTTGATGGTGGACAGACTAGGGATTTGTGGCACCGGCGTTTGGGACACCCATCGGAAAAGGTACTACGGCAGGTGCCTAATATTTCTATTTCCCAACCTTTAAATAAAGATGGATGTGATATTTGTTTTCGGGCAAAACAGCACCGTGAACCTTTTCCCCTTAGTGCAAATAAAGCTAGTCGTATTCTTGAGTTGATACATTGCGGTTTATGGGGTCCCTATAGTGTTCCCTCGACATGTGGTGCTACTTATTTTTTAACTATTGTGGATGGCTACTCTCGCGCGGTTTGGATTTATTTATTGTTAAATAAAATGTAGGTTGAAACCGTTTTTCCGGATTTTGTCGCTTTGATTTCTCGTCGGTTTGAGGTTACGATTAAACGAGTTCGTAGTGACAATAGGACGGAGTTTAGTCCTTTGCTTCCTTATTTTCGTAAAGAAGGTATAATTTTTGAAACTTCATGTGTTGGTACTCCGCAGCAGAATTGAAGAGTAGAACGTAAGCATCAACACATCCTAAATGTTGCACGAGCCCTTAGGTTTGATGGTCATTTACCCCTTAAGTTCTGGGGAGAGTGTGTTATGGCGGCTGCCCATATAATTAACCGAACCCCGTCAAGTATTTTGAACTACAAAACACCTTATGAGACTCTATTTCACAAAGAACCGGATTTATAGATGCTTAGAATTTTGGGGTGTTTGTGTTATGCCCACGACCATCGTCCCTCACATAAATTTGCCAGCCGTAGTCGTAAGTGTGTGTTCTTAGGGTATCCTTTTGGGAAGAAGGGATGGACCGTGTACGACCTTGATTCGGAGGAAATTTTTGTATCCCGGGATGTCAAATTTTATGAGCATGTTTTTCCGTTTTCTCACCGGACCGACGGTAGTGTACCTTCCGTTCTCCCTTATCCCATGTTTGATAATGTTGATATAGACGATTCTGGGTTCGAACTCCCTCCTGCTTCTTCTGGGGCTCCACCCTTGCCAGATCCTCCGGTTGAGGGGGGGACGACAGTGATAGATGTAATAAATGACGTTCCGCGCAGTGATGCCGCACCTTCGCCACAACCACGACATCCAGGCAATGGTATGGAGGAATTAGGCAGAGGTCGACGACAGAAAATCCCGAACTCACGGTTTCAAGACTACGTGACTCATACTTTGATCGAGCAGAAAAGTCCCCCTCCACGCTCTTCCTCTCCGTCAGCGCCCTCAGGTACTCCGTATCCTCTTATGCATTTTATTAGTTATGATCGGTTTTCTGATAAGTACCGCAAGTATCTTACAGCCATTACAGTTGGGAATCCTCCGAAGTCCTTTAAGGAAGCAGTTAAACATGAGGGTTGGAGTCGGGCCATGGCAGAAGAAATTCAGGCTTTGGAAAACCAGGGTACGTGGGAGATACACCCTCTTCCTCCCGGGAAGAAGGCATTGGGAAGTAAATGGGTGTATACTGAGAAATATGATGAGCATGGAGTTTTGCAGCGGTTGAAGCACGATTGGTGGCGTTTGGGCATCATCAAGAGGAAGGTATTGATTATACCGAGACGTTCGCCCCTGTGGCGAAGATGGTTACTGTTCGCACATTCCTCAGTGTTGCGGCGGTTAAACAGTGGGAGATTCACCAGATGGATGTCCATAACGCGTTTTTGCATGGTGATTTACAGGAGGAAATCTATATGAAAATACCTCCAGGTTTTGAGAAGAAGGATCCGAACTTGGTGTGCAAGATGCGTAAATCGTTGTATGGATTGAAACAGGCACCGAGATGTTGGTTTGCAAAGCTTGCTTCCGCTTTGCGTGAGTATGGTTTCCGTCAATCATATTCGGATTACTCATTGTTTACCTTACATCGGGGTGGTATTCAGCTCAGTGTTCTTGTGTATGTCGATGATATGATCATAGCTGGTAATGATAAAGTTGCAATGATGATTTTTAAGGAATATTTGGGGAAGTGTTTTAAGATGAAGAACCTTGGGGTTCTAAAATATTTTCTTGGGATCGAGGTGGCACGGAACAAGGAAGGGATTTTCTTGAATCAGAGGAAGTATGCCCTTGACATTATTCATGAAACCGGTTTACTTGGGAGCAAGCCGGCTGATTTCCCGATAGAGCAGAATCACAAGTTGGCTCTTGCTTCTGGCACGTTGTTGAGTGATCCAGGACCTTATCGTCGGTTGATTGGACGTCTTATATATCTTGGAGTTACCCGACCCGATCTGGCATATTCTCTTCATGTGTTATCTCAATTTATGCAGGCACCTCGGGTTGATCATTGGGAGGCAGCCTTGCGCCTGGTTCGTTATTTGAAGAAACATCCCGGACAAGGTATCTTGCTACGGTCTGACAGTTCTCTTACTCTCGAGGGTTGGTGTGATTCTGATTGGGCGAGTTGCCCTCTTACCCGGCGTTCGTTGAGTGGTTGGTTTGTTTTTCTTGGTCTTTCGCCTATATCCTGGAAATCTAAGAAACAAACCATGGTTTCTCGGTCCTCGGCCGAAGCAGAATATCGATCTATGGCGGAGATTACATGTGAATTGAAGTGGTTGAAACAGTTACTAGCTGAGCTCGGGGTCCGCCACCCCCCGGGGATACGACTCTTTTGTGATAGCCAATCGGCACTTCATATTGCGCAGAATCCGGTGTTTCACGAACGCACGAAGCATATCGAGGCAGACTGTCACTTTGTGCGTGATGCTATCACGGATGGCTTGATTCTTCCTTTGTATGTTCCTACGAAGCATCAATTGGCAGATATCTTTACGAAGGCGCTGGGTCGACAACAGTTCGAGTATTTGTTACGCAAGTTGGGCGTTCGAGATCTTCACGCTCCCACTTGAGGGGGTATTACGATATGGAAAATATTATATGTTATGGAAAATATTGATATTAGTATATTAAATTAGTAAGGGTAGTTTGGATATTTGGTTTAGAGGTAGAAGCCCTAAAGGTGGCTATAAATATTGTACTATGTGATTGATGATGAGGGACAGAAATATATTAATCAAAACTTGACAGTTCCTACGGTTCAATTTAGACAAGGCAGCCTTGATGAAATTGGCAGATTGTTCCTACGAAGAACACACACTTGACAATTCCTTAGGGTTCGAGGGTTTACTTGACAGTTCCTACGAAGCATCAATTGGCAGATATCTTTACGAAGGCACTGGGTCGGCAACAGTTCGAGTATTTGTTACGCAAGTTGGGCGTTCGAGATCTTCACGCTCCCACTTGAGGGGCGGTATTACGATATGGAAAATATTATATGTTATTGAAAATATTGATATTAGTATATTAAATTAGTAAGAGTAGTTTGCATATTTGGTTTAGAGGTAGAAGCCCTAAAGGTGGCTATAAATATTGTACTATGTGATTGATGAAGAGGGACAAAAATATATTAATCAAAACTTTTCACCAACACCTCCATTGATGAGAGTTGTTTGAACAATTGGTGCAGGCAAAGCTCCGCAATAAAAAAAAAATTCGGAAAAGACCTCAACCTGTCTTTGATATCTATTCAAGAAGTTCGGGAAAATATTTTTCATATCATTCAACAATACAATGGACCAGTATTTATTTATAGTACAATCTAGGATTTCCTCTCTTATCCGTAGTTACCAAACTATTCATCACTAAAATAATTACAAAATACATCATATAATATCGCAATATATCGTAAAAATTTCTCTTCTTTCTCCCTTATTCTCATAGATGTGTTCTTCTTTTTATCTGTTTATTCCTTTGCAATTTTATTTCCTTCGGTTCATTAAAAAATAAAATAAAAACCTCATATATTGATCAAAGTTAAACAATTTTTTTTGACAGTAAAGTTATTTTTAAACCTCAAAAACAAGGAAATATCTTTTCACACCAATTTTTATCTTATCACACAGAAATTTATTTCCAATTTCGCACTTACTTTTTTTATTTTACGCGCGTTCATTCTGACCAAAGATTGGTCAGAATGTGACACATTATCCATACTGAAACATGGTCAGAATATCCGTGTTGAGAGTCCACACTGGTTGATTCTGACCATCTTTTAGGTAGAATGTTTGAAGTTTTCTAAACTCATATATAGTCAGAGCATCATTCTAACCAATATTGAGTCCGGAATACTCTACACATTTAGACTAGAATTGGGTCAGGATAACAACAACAATATAAGAGCACCACTATTGATTCTGACTGAATTTCAGACAGAATATTAAAAGTTTTTTTTTACTCAATTTAAGTCAGAATGTCTTTCTGGCAGGTATTGAGTATGAAAAACATTCAAAATTCTGACTAGAATAAAATAAGTATAATGATCGTATTCTTACTCAAATTGGGTCAGAATGGTAGTTGTGTGAATAGACCATAAATTGGCCAAAATAGCATATATTTTCTGGACTCATTTACGGTCAGAATGGCACGTGTGTGGAATATCCAAAGGAAGCCCACTCTCGGCTCTTGGTAAGTGTAAAACAACATCGGTGTGAAAAGATAGTCCTAAACACATACTGTAATCTAATTTTCAATTTCCCCGTTCTTTACAAAACAAAAACAAAAAAAGGCCGTTGTATTAGGAGATCGGATCCTCTGCTGTGGCGAATTCACAGCAGACGGTGTTGTAACAAAGAAACGGCGACGTTTTGAGTCTAAGCGTCGCCATTTTGGTCCAAGTTAAAAATAATAATAATTACACGGCGTCGCTGTGAGGTAAAACGACGCCGTTTTACATCACAGCACATCACAGCAAACCCCCCTTACAGTAGACGATCCGAAGTCGGAACTCCTGTACCAGTATTCTTACACTATCTCTCCAACCCCCTCCTCTTCCCTCATGTCTCTCATGTGGAGTACATCCAAGCTATCTCAGCTTGATCAGCCCTCAATTCTGTCCCGACATTATTGACAGGCGTCTTGCTTCCTCCAACGCTCCTACTTAGTTTTACGGGTTAATTTGATTTTTAGTCCTCTAACTTTCCCTGTTTTTGTAAATAGTCCTCTTTTTGCTCCGGTAGCATTTTAAGTCCTATAACTTTCAATTTTCTGGATTTTTAGTCATTTTTGCCAATTCATCACCGGAGCTCCGGTGAAATGGCTTAGGTGGCTGCCATGTGGATGCCAACTGTGTTGTGGGCCCCAGCTGCTCTTATTAAGTTTTTTTTTCTTTTTTAATAGGAAAAAATAGATTTATAATTATCTTATCCAAAAAAAAAATTCATTAGATTCCATATCACTTAAGTCGTCGACCCCATTTCCCAATCAGCCCCAAATCCGAAGCATTTCCTTTCATCTTCCCCAAAATGTTGAATCCATGGCTATCCCCAAAATCCCCAATTTCCATCTTCAACAATAACTAAAAAATTATTCCTAAATTTGCCTAAATTGGAGTGGAATTTCGTCGAAAAAATTACTTTCTACTACACTCCAATTTCATCTATCCCCAATTTGATTTAGGGTTCATCTTCAATCGAGAACAGTGAAGGATTTTTACAGTGCAGGAATCTTCAATCGTGTATACCCAATCTTCAATTAGGGTTCATCTTCATCCATCTTCATGCTGCAAAATTTTATATTAAAAAAAATGGGTTTGCTCTCAGTTTTTAGTGAAAGTTGTTACTTGATTTTGAAGCTCCAGTGAAGGAATACGGGGCAAAAGAAGGCCCCATGAAAAAATACCTCGCAGTGGCACAAAGGAAATTGCAAAATTTCTTAATGGTAGAAGTGGAACAAATAACTCGGGCCCAAAATACCAGAGCAGATACTTTATCAAAGCTAGGATCGAATTTCTTATCCAACAAAAAGGTGTTAGTTGAGCAGTTAAAGCAGAAGAGTTGTGATGAAATTGAAGTACAACCAATAACACAAGCAGAAACCTGGATTGGTCCGATTATGATGTATTTGAGAGATGGAAGACTTCCTGAAGATAAAATACGTGCCAGAAAAATGATAAGACTCTCAGCCAGGTATGCTCTATTCAAAGATGTTCTGTATAGAAAATCTTATGCAGCACTTTGGTTGAGATGCGTTACTCTAGATGAGGGAGATTACGTACTAAGAGAAATCCATCTCGGAATTTGTGGAAATCGTTTGGGAGCCAGAGCTCTGGCCAGGAAATGTAGGCTTTACAGGTATTACTGGCCAGAAATGCAAGACGACGCAGAGAATCTGGTCAGAACTTGCAGGACATGCCAGGTGCATAGCAATTTATCACATAATCCTGTACATAAGATGATACCAATTGTATCTCCATGGCCATTTGATCAATGGGGAGTAGACTTAGTGGGTCCACTACCCCGAGCACCGAGAAATTTCATGTTCCTAGTGGTGGCAGTGGATTATTTCACCAAGTGGGTGGAAGCTGAACCTTTAACCACCATTACAGCCAACCAAATACAAAAGTTCCTATGGAGAAATATTCTATGCAGATATAGAATTCCTAAAGTTTTATCTCTGATAATGGCACACAATTTGAAGATCAAGGAGTGCAGGCCTGGTGCACAAACCTAGGAATCTCCCAACACTTTACATCAATGGCCTATCCCCAAGCCAATGGGCAGGTAGAGCAGACCAATAGGCAAATAAAACAGGGACTGATGAAAAGATTGGAACAGGAGGGATCTCATTGGGTAGACCGTCTCCCAAATATCTTATGGGCATACAGGACTACACCGAATACAACCACACAGGAAACTCCATACTCCTTGGCATACGGATGCGAAGCAGTGATACCAGCAGAGATTGGACACAAATCTCCCAGGACAGAATTATACTGTCCAGAAACACAATAGGTAGACATGCTGCACGTCAAGGATGAGTTGGAGCACAAAAGAGACATAGCCTTGATACAGATGGCCAAATACAAGCAGAGGATTGCTCAGTACTACAACTCCAAAGTTAGAGGTACGTATTTTAAAGAAGGCGATTTAGTTCTGAGGTGAAATGATGCTAGCAAGCAAGGTCCCACTGGAAAGCTAGACCCAAATTGGGAAGGTCCTTATAAAATTATCAAAGTGCATGGAAAAGGATCTTATCAACTAGCTAATGCCTCTGGAAAAACAATTCTTAGAAGTTGGAATGCTGTTCACCTAAGGAAAATTTTTCCTTAGGATAATTTTATTTCCTTGAGTAATGCTACGTTGAATTATTATTCCCTTTTTAATTTTGTGATTATACGAGTGAATATTTTTAACTTGTGTTGGAACAAGAAATTAAAGACAGGATGCTTGATTGTCAATAAACTTGCAACGCAAGAGAATTCTGGGCAGAAGACCCAATTGAAAAACATAAGATTAAACTTGCAGCACAAGAGAACCTGGGCAGCAAGCCCAAGAAAAGAAATATAAGTGCCAAACTTGCAGCGCAAGGGCATCTGGGCAGAAGTCCCAGGTAAAAAACTCAAGTGACAAACTTGCAGCGCAAGGGCATCTAGGCAGAAGTCCTACTTAAAAAATGTAAGTGCCAAACTTGCAGCGCAAGGGCATCTGGGCAGAAGTCCCACTTAAAAAATATAAGTGCAAAACTTGCAGCGCAAGGGCATTCTGGGCAGAGGACCTACTTAAAAAAATAATAAGTGCCAAACTTGCAGCGCAAGAGCATCTGGGCAGAAGTCCCAACCAACTACAAAATTCAAGTGTAAAACTTGCAAGGATGTTCTGTGCAAGGCATACAATTAAAATATATGGAACTTTCAGTGCAAGAATATTCTGTACAGAGAACATTAATGTCCTAGATAGTTAACTAGCAAGGCATTTCTGTGCAGAATATACTATAAAGATAAATAAGCTAAGGATAAATAATCCTAACTTCTTAGCAGCGCAACAAGGAGATAACACTCTAAGCCCATAAAACATCAAAAAAGAAGCAGATTCAAAAATTTCAAAGGGTCAAAGTATCACCAAAAGCTGAACAGAAAAATTATTACATCAAAAGCTGTTTAAAAGTTGCAGCAAAATCAAAAGTTTCAAGATAATATATGAGTTAAGATGACGGAGTAACAGAAGGCTGAGTAGAAGGAGTAGTAGAAGGCTGAGTAGGTTTCATTTTTGCATATTTGGGATCAATATCTTCTCCGCTTTTATACTCATCATACCGCTTAGTGAAAATCTCTCCTGCCTTTTTGTCATACAACTTATGGTTAGGCAGAGTGCTAATCACCAAATCGGCGGGTTTAGCTTCATCAACTCCCAGAGTATATCCTCTACGTAGAGCAAGAGCCAAAATGACTTGAATCTCTTCGTAAGTTTGATAAGAAGCTTTATACCCTGCAACGACCTTCTGGATAACATTCTGGGCAGGGGCATCTTCCATTTGCTTCAGAGTTTCATCAAAATCAGCTTTCATCTTCTTTGCCTTAACCAGGTGCTGTTGATTCTCCTCATCCACCTTTTTCAGCTGTTGCTCTCTAAGCTTTAACTGCTCTTCTTGGGTAAATATCAAACCCTCAGCTTTGGCAAGTTCGGCTTTCAATTGCTCAATCTCCTGACGAGCAATTGCCTCTGAAGACATCAACGAGCGATTAGCCTCCTCCAGGTTTGTCAATTTAGCATTGGCCTCCTCCAAATTGGCCACTTTCTGTCGCAACACAGAAATCTCCCTAGCCATTCTAGAGTTCTTCTTATACAAGGATTTGCCCAGTCGGTAACACTGCAAAAGATTAAATCTTAGAAGATGAAAATCGAAGGAAATTATAATAAAATTTATGAAGAACTGCTTACAGAGTCAGCAAAATCTTTAGCAGACATGTCCTCAAAATCAAAGGAGGAGTCACTAGTAGAAGTCCCCAATCGTGCAGGTCTATGCCTTTTCTTGCTTTTTTGAGGAACGGATCTCAATGGCACAGCAGTCAGAGCAGAATCCAGGTTAGTTGGAGGAATTCCTAAGTCGATTGGTGTGGTGTTCTCAGCGATGCTTGGAAGTATCTGAACAGAAGGTTCCAACGCAGCAGCAGTATTCTGGGCAGCAGTCCCAGAGTCAGTATCTACATCTCCTGTTATTTTCTGAGCAGAGATCTCGCCTTGATCAGGAACGACTGACAATGTCTACTCAGAATCCTCTTGTATCTGCTGCCCAACTTCCTCCTCCTCATCAACGTCGATGTTAATCAAATCATCCACATTGGCCACTACAAAGAAAATTACAATTAGAATGTATTCAAAAACGAAAGCAAAGAACAAATACAAACATACATTTTCTATACTGTTCTTTGGAGAACTCCACATAACCAACAAGACCCGCGGTGTGAAGCTGCACAGCATTTATCAGAGCATAACTTATAATGTCTAAGGTTAAAGTGATCTTATTGCTGGCAATATACTCGGCATGAGTAGCATCAATAAAGTCTTCCAATTTGTCTTTCATGGAAGAAGTGTTCGAACGACCCAAATTTGCCTCAGTATTGTGCTTCACAAAGAAGAAACGCTCTGACCATTTTTTCCTAGTTTTGTCTTTGCCGGATAAAGGAATAATATGGCTTAATTTACCGGATCTACGACAGAAGTGGTACCATCCTCCACTACCCTGTGTCAATTTACACTGATAAAAGTTCCTAAATAACTTTACAGAGAAAGGCGTGGTGTTCAGGAGACACCAGATCACTAGGAATTTGACACTGTTTGGATGTATTTGACCAACCCCCAATTTATAATACTTCATTACCTCAATATACCCAGGAGGGAGAGGGAACCTTAAACCGCTATGGAGCTGATCATCATATACTGTACAAAAGCCTGCTGGGGGATTATAAGCATACTCAGTGGACTTGGGGAGCAGAACTTCAAAAGGTTCAGTGCGAATTTTATAGGTTTTCAATAGGCTAGCCATTTCGGTTTTGGTCATTTTACTAGCAACACCATGACAAGCCATTATAGCTTTCGTTTTAGCAAATCGATTGATTTCCCTCTTTAAAGTGTTTAAGAACGCAGTGTGATCTTCTGGATATTGATGGACGATGGAAGTGGGAGTAAAAATCCCAGGAGGAAGAAGATGATAAGGCAAAAGGCACAGAAGGTTATCCCCAAAAGTAGAAGTATTTCCTAAATCAATCTGAGAGGACGGATGATCGGCCGGTATTGCAGTTTCAGAGCGAGAGATGGGGTTGGAGGAACTCACTTCCTCACTTTCTAAGGCAATCGAGACTTTTTCCGGTGATTCAAACAATTTTTCTACAGAACCACTAGAGGCAGTATTGGCTCTCAAACTCATGAACGAAACAAAGATTCAAAGGAAACAGGAGAATAATGTAGAAACGAAACTTACGTGTAACTGCCGAAGTGCGATTCCAAAGGTCTGATATAGAGGTGTTGTTTGACAAGAGAGGTGATTATATGACAAGAAGGGGATACGACGCAAGGGTTCAATTCACAGTTATAATAATGACTAAGTGTGACTTGGCCTCGTTTCACGATATAATAATAATAGAAGTTAAAGCGTTTCAGACTAGGGCGGCTGTGAAGCAGTCCACCCTAGTTTCACAGCCGCCCTAGTCTGGGGGACTTATGACGATAGGTGGGCCCATTGGGCCAGGTTATCCATAATTGGGCCAGGCCCAAAGTTAGACAATCAAGATAATGGATTGGCAAGGCAGGACCGAAAGTGCCGACCAGAATAATTAGAGGAGCAGGACTCCATCATACGCTGCGCAGGAGTATCTCTAGACAGAGCGATTGGCTGTGCAGCAGTATCTCTAGACAGAATGCTCATCTGGGTACAACAAAGACTGAGTCAACATCAGTTCAACCGCTTGTAGACGTGGGTAGAACCCACGACCAGTGACGTACAGAGATAACCGGTGATAACTTCCCATCACGCAAGGAAGAAGATCACGATCTACAACTATAAAAGAAACACCCTGAACTACGAGGGGGACTTGATTCCAGTTTACCATCTAAATTGGATACGTAGGCAGCTCTCTCAAAGAGTTCAGTCCAAATTATACATAAATCTCATTGTTCTTATATTATTTTCCTAATTAGAATTACCCAATTGTAATATTCAGACTACATCAGGGACCAATTTTTTATGTATTGTGGGGACCCCTGTCGGTGAACCTGATTACAATTTCATACCCGGATTGTCAACGGTGTAAGAAGTGCGTAATTGAAGTGGAAATCCACAAATGCAAAGCGTATTAGGAGTTGAGTTTTGAGACGAAGAAGACATCCTTCAACCTTTGCGTTTGCATTTCACAATTCAAAAAAATGAAGATTTCTTCCTATCTCTTGCGTCTGCAGCAACAAAATTGCAGAGAATCGGGTTGTAGATAGCAAAACCCAAATGACTCGATTGAAGATGAACCCAAATTGAAATTGGAATTAGGCGAATTTAAGGCTACAATTTAGGCGAATTTGGGGAAATTGGGGATTTTGGGGAATATGATGGATTTTGGGGAAGATGAAAAGAAATGGTTGGGATTTGGGGCTGATTGGGAAATAGGGTCGACGACTTAAGTGATATGGAATCTAATGAATTTTTTTTTTTTTTTTTTTTTTTGGATAAGATAATTATAAATCTGTTTTTTCCTATTAAAAAGGAATTTTTTTTTATTTTTAATAAGAGCAGCTGGGGCCCACAGCACAGTTGGCATCCACATGGCAGCCACCTAAGCCACGTCGCCGGAGCTCCGGTGATGAATTAGCAAAAAAGACTAAAAATCCAGAAAATAGAAAGTTATAGGACTTAAAATGCAACCGGAGCAAAAAGATGACTGTTTACAAAAAAAAAACATGGAAAGTTAGATGACTAAAAATCAAATTAACCCTAGTTTTACTCAGGTATTTTATTTCCTCCGATTTTTGCTTATTTTCCACGTCTCATGCATAAAGATGTCTTCGTGAATCACAAAATGAAAACGAACATGAGTTTTTTGGGTTTTCATTATTGACTTTATAGCTTCAATTTGTTCTCTGATTTAAAAAAATAATAATAATAATAAAAAATAAAAAATAAAAAATTCCTCTTTCCTCTATTTTATCTTCATTTTCATTTAGCTTATCAAAATCAGTTACTTGAAATGGCGTGTTGCTGCTTGTTGGGATGAATTGAGTTCAAAAAAGATAGTAATTCAACATGATATTATGAGAGCACAGCTCATGGATTCAAACCTCCCTGTCTCTACTCCTGTCCATTTATATTTTCCAAGCCTGTGCCTTTTGTCGGCCTTGCCGAGTTGCCGTGCCCTTTAAATGCTTTTGTTGGCCTCTGTAAGTTTTTGTGTGCCCTATGTTGATTCAGACCATACTAGCTCTTTGTATGCTTTTGTGTGCACTATGTTTGTTAAGACTCTTTATTATAGGTGCACACCTTAGGGGCGTGTTGAAATGAATTTAGTTCAAATATGTAAATTATTTAACGTTGTACAACATTGTTGGACTTGTTATGTATATCATAATTTGGATATTTTGTTTGAACGTTCGGATGGGGGAGAAAATATGAGAGGTGCAGGTAGGGAGGGGAGGAGTGGGAAAGAGGATTGGTGGAGACATAGAGGATTTGTAATATTCCGATTTTCGGGAAAGGGCAGACGTGTCTTTTTGCGAAGACGAAATATTAGGTTCGGTTTCCTTTTATTCGGAGTTAATTATTTTGGGACGTTTTATATATAAAATTTCGAGTTTCATATATATAATTAAAAGAAAATTTCATTTTTAGTGATCAAGGGCAATTAAGGAAAAGATTGACCCCTTTTAATGTTTAGACCTAGCCTAAAAATCAGAAATTCAGTCTAACAATTCCTCCCCTTATGCGATTGAGAGAAAGAGAGAAGAGAGGCTAGAAAGTTCTTCACTTTTGCTAAGGGAAGGTTGATCGTTTTCAGAACGGATTCAAGAATTGGACTCGGCGAAAAGAGCACAGCAATTTGGCATCAGTTCTGTGGGATTGTAGCAGATTTTCGGAGCAGTTTTGATCAGTTTTGGGGCTGCAAAAAGGTAAGAGAAACAGTCCTATGAATTCCATCATTAGCTATAAGGAATTGATCATGTTTTAAGACGTCTTGGTGTTAGAAATATGAATCTTTGTTTTGGTTAATGACTATAATTGTTATAGTACGTTTAGATGGGGATTTTGTGTTGTTGTGTTGATTATTTGCTGGTTTTGGGTTGAATTACGATCTGGAAATCGCATGGTGATGAAGTTAGGGTTTAGGTCGAACCCAGGTGAACGAGCGTCCGGTATTCTGGACGAGCGTCCAGCCTAGGTTCCACCTTGGACGAGCGTCTGGTTGTATTGGACGGGCGTCTAGGGTGCTATTTTACATTCAGGATTGAATCGGGTTTGGTGGACGGGCGTCCACTATTTTGGACGGGCGTCCAGTAAGCTTGAACGGGCGTCCAAGTCTTTAAACGGGCGTCCAGTTCTGTACTGCATCTTTTCTATTGTTAATTGTTGTTTAGCCATATATACATGCTTTACTTACTTAAAATCTATAATTATGATATGTTAAACATGGTATAACTTAGACAAGCCTGAATTGAGCTTGATTCGTTCAGTTAAAACACCGAATGTACTCTTAAAGGGAGTTGAAGTTCGGATCCGTCGGAAGAACATGATAGGCTTGTGCTTTGATGAATTAGCATTCATCAATGTCTGTGTATGTGCTAGGACTTGTCCGTGTCTAGTGGTCTAGGAAGAGAGAGTAGTATGTGTGAGGGAGATTATTTGAAAATACTTAGGCTGGCTAGTTAATAACTTAATAAACAACGTATGTGACTAGTAAAAGATTAAACAACATGTCTCTCTTGGCTAGGCACCAGGCTAAATCGCGATGCATGTGCTACCTCTGAAGGTGGAAGAACTTCGTAGGTCAAAAGACCCTAAGTACGGAGGGACTCTGCTGAGGTGTGCGTGCTATCGGAGTCTACCTTTTCTAGACTTCGTGGGTATTGGTGTGATCCACTAATATGTTGCAATAGAGTGTTCCCAAGGTAGAATAACTCTGTAGGTCAATGACCCTAAGTACAGAGGGACTCTGCTGAGGGGATGCGCGTAGTGCCCTTGAGTGCGGTTGTAACATAGATAGGTTAAGTTAGAAACAGTTAGTCACAACGTGTTGATGAGCATGAAGTGAACCTTAGATGGAGTTGGTCTCATTTAATCAACTAATTAAATAAATGTCTATTCGTTATAACTATGATTGTTTTCATAGCTTCTCTTTCTTTCTAAGTACGTTGTACTTACCTCGAATGCATACTTTTCTATGTGTTTGGGGACGAGAAGACGAACAGGTTTTCGAGGAAGAGTTTGACGACGACGTTTGACGCCGCTCGTTGAAGAATCAAAATGTTTCTTTTCCGCTTTTCTTTGGTTGTACTTTCCGTACTTTTGAGGTAGACTACCGGTTTTTGACGATTTGTCGTAGTTCATCTTTTAGGATTTTCGTACTTTTCCAAATGTAATAATTTACATTTCTACCCTTTAGATTTCTTTTCTACTCTTTAATTTTGGGAAAAAATTTTATATACCCGAGTTTGCTTCCGTTTTGCCTTCATTTTGATACGACGTAGTAGAGGCTTACGTATAAAATGAATTTATATTTATTTTATACGTGCCGAACGTTTCTTTTCCGGATAAGGACTCGGTGTCCGGGAACGGGGCGTTACAGTTGGTATCAGAGAGAAAGCGTTCTTTAGACTTCCTTTCTTTAAGATAAGTTTCTTTAGATCTTTAGTAACGTCTGGTTTTCTTGATCTTTCAGCATGGTAACGACAAGGAGAGGCGTTCATGGAGCTGGGAGCTCAGGGGTTAGTCAAGGGGCAGGGAGCCCAGTGCCCGTAGTAGGGGGCGGGTTTGTGAGGCAGAATCCTTCGCCTCGTTTGAGTCTTTCGCCACCACCCCATACAGCCACGCCTACACCACGGTCTCAACAGGATGTGTCACCGAGGCCGCATCAGAATCTGCCACCCCGACCACCGCCAAGATATAACTACATTTATGGAGAGCCTGGACAAGCACCTATTCGTGTCACTGTAATAGGCGACATCCCACCGATTAGTGCGCCACCACCAGTGACCAATGTGTATCCTCCACCATCTAGTGCATATCCTCCAGTGTATCCTCAGCAGCAGCAGGTCTTTTACCCTCCTCCTGTAGGTCATGTTCCTCAGCCTACAGTACCCCCTTCACCACGCTTTGACCACCAGCAAGGAGTTGGTCATCCACCCTTTGGTTTTCAGCAGCCTCAACAGCATCAGTTTTATCAGGGGTACTATCCGTATCAGAATGAGCCTCAAGTAATCCCACCTTATCCTCAACATCAGCAGTATCAGCCGCATGTATCTTATGGTTACCCTCCAGTTCACCCACCAGTTAGACCGGCCTTTGAGCAAGCACCAGCGGTGGATTGGTATACGAGATTGAGGAGAAATCGAGTTGAGAACTTCTTTGGTAATGTGGAGCATTCTAAAGCAGAGGAGTGGATAAGGGGATTCGAGAAAGCCTGTAGGAACATACATGTTCCTGAGACAGAGATGGCACAGCTAGCAGTCAGTTTTATGTTGGGAGCAGCAGAAGCATGGATTGATGCCTTTCAAAGCAGCAACGGTAAGGTAACGGATTGGGAAGGGTTCAAGACGATGTTTT
Organism: Gentiana dahurica var. dahurica; assembly: GCA_024500145.1. Taxonomy (NCBI): domain Eukaryota; kingdom Viridiplantae; phylum Streptophyta; class Magnoliopsida; order Gentianales; family Gentianaceae; genus Gentiana; species Gentiana dahurica. The sequence goes on along the minus strand of CM044896.1, from coordinate 64,041,563 downwards.
ATAATGAGTACTTCCCGGTTACAGTTCAAGCAGATAAAGCAAGTCAATTCCTGAAGCACAAGCAAGGTAATCATCTGACAGTGTCCCAGTACACTAATAAATTCAATGAGTTAGGAAGGTTCTATCCGGAATTGATGAAAGTGGAAGAGAGAAAGATGGCCCTCTATAAGGATGGGTTGGCCTACGAGATTCAGTCGGGCATGCTAGGATTCACGGCAAGGAATATGGCAGAGTTGATGAATAAAGCCTTGGAAGTCGAGACTTTCAGGAAGAGAGCTACAGTGGTTGTCAATAATAAGAGAAATTTCAGGACAAGTCAAGGCAGTTATAGGGGAGCGCCACAGCAGGCAGCCAAGAAGACTACGGCACCTACAGCAGCTAAAGCCCCGAACAGTGCACCACTTTGCCCCAAGTGCAACAGAAATCATACAGGAGAGTGCAGGCAGAGTAGTAACGGTTGTTACGTTTGCGGTGAGCAAGGACACTTTTCTAGAGCGTGTCCAAACAGAGGAAACAAGAGTGGTTCGAGCCAAGGTAGCGGGAGAGGCGGCCCGAGCCGACCGGTTCGAGTTTTTGCAGCGGATGCTAATTTTGTGGAACCAGAGGATGACGTTATTTCAGGTACCATGTTTTGTTTCATTCTTTTGTTAAGATATTTTATAGCGTGATTATTCATGTTGTAATTATATTTAAATAAATGAATATGCATCCTAGGTACGATAATGTTAGAAAACCTAGTGGTCAAGGCTTTGTTTGACACGGGAGCGTCAAATACTTTTGTGTCAACCAAGGTAGCTAAGAAGTTGGATTTACCTTCAGAGCCTTTAAGAAACACTTTGGAGATAACTACGCCGTTAGGGAAAGTAACAAGGGTAACTAGAATGATACCACAAGTGGAAGTTCGAGTCGGACCTTATCGATGTAAGAGCAACTTTACAGTTTTGGACTTTTCGGATTTTGATGTAATCCTCGGAATAGATTGGCTATCCGAGAATTATGTACACTTGGATTGTAAAGAGAAGAAAGTGACTTTTAAAGTACCTGGGAAATCAGACAAGACGTATCAAGGGAATGTATACAAGCCGAGTAAGAAGAAACATCCGATCATATCAGCGGTTAAGGCAGTAAGGGCTTGTCAGAAGGGTTGTGAGGGCTACTTGTTGTATGCAGTGGACGTGGAGCAAGTGAAGCCTAAGTTCGAGGAGACTCCCATAGTGAGGGAATATTCCGAGGTGTTTCCAGAAGAGCTACCGGGAAACATGCCGGACAGAGAGATAGAGTTTGAGATCCAGTTGATACCAGGAGCGGCACCAGTTGCTAAGGCACCTTACAGAATGGCACCGGCCGAATTAAAGGAGTTGAAAGCTCAACTTAAAGATATGCTTGAAAGGAACATAATTCAGCCCAGTACCTCGCCTTGGGGAGCCCCTGTTTTGTTCTTGAAGAAGAAAGATGGCAGCATGAGAATGTGTATCGACTACAGAGCACTGAACAACCTTACCATCAAGAATAAGTATCCTCTACCAAGAATAGATGACCTGTTTAATCAGTTGCAGGGTAAGAAAGTGTTCTCCAAGATTGACCTGAGGTCCGGATACCATCAACTGAAGGTTAAAATAGCAGATATACCGAAGACGGCTTTCAGTACGAGATATGGACATTATGAGTTCCTTGTCATGCCTTTTGGACTCACTAATGCTCCATCTGCATTTATGGATTTGATGCAGCGAGTTTTCATGCCGTACTTGGATAAGTTCGTGATAGTGTTCATAGACGATATCCTAGTTTACTCTAAGGATGAGAAAGAACACGAGGAACACTTAAGGATAGTGTTGGACACACTGAAGAAGAATCAGTTGTATGCAAAGTTTTCTAAGTGTGACTTTTGGTTGGATCGAGTGAGTTTCTTGGGTCATGTCATTTCTGGAGATGGCATTCAAGTTGATCCGGCAAAGATCGAGGCAGTTGAGAAATGGCCTAAACCTACCACAGTTTCAGAGGTAAGAAGCTTTCTTGGGTTGGCTGGTTACTACAGGAAGTTCGTACAAGATTTCTCGAAGATAGCTACTCCACTCACCAGGCTGACACAGAAGAATGTGAAATTTGAATGGACTAATGAGTGTGATAAGGCCTTTCATACCTTGAAGAGTAAGTTGACTACGGCACCAGTGTTAGCAGTTCCGGAGATTTTTGATAACTATGATGTCTACACGGATGCTTCGGGACAGGGTTTGGGTTGTGTGTTGATGCAAGGAGGAAAAGTGATAGCTTATGCATCAAGGCAGTTGAAGGTGCATGAGAAGAACTACCCAACACATGATCTAGAGTTGGCAGCGGTAGTTTTTGCCTTAAAGACTTGGAGGCATTACTTATATGGGGTTAAAGCAAGGATCTTCACCGACCATAAGAGTTTAAAGTATTTCTTCACACAAGAGAACCTGAATATGAGACAGAGGAGATGGTTAGAGTTCGTTAAGGACTATGATTTGGATATTCAGTACCATCCGGGAAAAGCAAATGTAGTAGCAGATGCTTTGAGTAGGAAACCAGTGTTTGCGGCTTCCAGTGTTGAGGTAGTGGCAGAAAGGTTAGATGGGTTAGAAATCAGAAGCTTCGATCAGATTGAAGACCGGCAGTTTGTGGCACCGTTGTTAGCAAGATCAGAGTTGATGGATGATATTCGGGGAAAGCAAGACGAAGACCCGGTTTTGTTGGATTTGAAGCGTGTTGCTAGAGAGAAGCCTACGGTTGGTTACGTGTTGGATAAGAGTGGAAATCTGTGGTATCGGGATCGTCTATGTGTACCTAATGTTGGCGGCCTGAGACAAAGAATTTTGGAAGAAGCACATAGGATAGCTTTTGCGGTTCATCCGGGTGCTACTAAAATGTACAGAGACTTAAAGGAAAGATTTTGGTGGCCCTCGATGAAAGTGGAAATAGCCAAGTTTGTGGCCGAGTGTGATGTATGTCAGAAGGTTAAGGTGGAGCATAGAAGACCCGGTGGAATGCTTAAGCCATTGGATATCCCGGAATGGAAATGGGATAAGATCACAATGGACTTCATCACCGGATTACCTAAGACAAGAGGCGGACACGACGCAATTTGGGTAATCGTAGACAGATTGACCAAATCTGCCCATTTCTTACCGTACAAGTTTGACATGCCATTAAAGAAGATGACGACACTATATCTGGACAATATAGTGAAGTTACATGGTGTTCGGTAAAAACTAGTTTTAAATTTATAAACCGAAACACCCCAAGTATAAGGATCGTAGTATAGGATGTTTACGGGTCGTCCTAAGGGAGTGGAATGTTTATCGGATTCAGATAACAATTATTCTAACGATTATGTCACAATTATCTATCTAAACGAAAGTTGAAACTAACTAAAACCTAAACCTAAGAATTAAAATTAAAACAAGAAATAAAAACAAACAGAAAATAAGAAAACAGCAAGCCAGACGGGCGTTCACTAAAGTGAACGAGCGTCTGAAAACTAAACCTAATGGACGGGCGTCTGCTATTGCGGACGAGCGTCCAACTACGATCAGAACAGAAAATTGCAGAAAAGTTGCAGGAAATTAGGGTTTATAAAACTAGAACTTAACTAAACTTAATCTAAAGATTAAACTAATGATTCGATTAATAAACAATAAAAGAAAACACAGCGAGGCAACGAATCCACCCATCAACCAACAACCCCCAACTAGATGGTGATCTAAGATGTAGTTTTTAGTGGTGATTTATTCACGAATCCAATGAAATATCTTCAATCAAATTCTAGGGTTTCGTTTATCTTTTCAAATAAACTAAACATACAATCAACACGAAATCACGAGGTTGTTTCCAAACTCTTACTCAACTAATCATGCATAATCTCTTAAAACACGAATAATTGCATCACTTGAACGAAATAAAACTTAAACCAATATATTTTCATACATAGATCCAAGCATATAGATATAGATATATCGTTTCATCAAATCGTTAATTCCAACAAAACATGATCAATACAAAACAGCATCCAAAGTGATGAAAAACTATAAATTAAACTCACTAACATAAAGCATCGAACTCTCTAGTTGGTTGTGTTGATGATGGGCTTCCTCCGTCGACTCACTGCAAGGTTTCTAGCCAACAATCATGTTGGATATGATTGTTGGTTGGGAGATTTGCATCTCTGTGAAATTAGGGTTCTTTGGCCGCAGCTTTTTGGTGAATTTGCGATCTCAATTATGTGGTATATGAATTAGGGTTGGGGCTGCCGCTTTATATAGAGTTTCAAGTCGGTTAGGGTTAAGTCGGCAACGGACGCTCGTCTGGTCTTACGGACGCCCGTCCAGAATGCCTGGACGCTGAGTAAACGCTCGTTCATCCTCCGTCTGAACTCTCTGAATGTAAAACACAATTCCGGACGCTCGTTCCCTTTATCAAACGCCCGTCTGGAATGGACGCTGCACGAACGCTCGTTTGAACTGCTTAGGACCAGATTTCTTCATCTCTATCCGATTTCTTCAAGCCAATTCCAACTCTATCTCTTATGATTCGACTTGAGCTTCATTTATCCACTTATAGCACTCGAAGATTAACTCCTACATGATAAATAAACAATGCAAAAATGTAATAAAATCCAAATAATAATAATTCCATTAAATCAACACTCAAAATCATCAATTTTGCATACAACCCTCTTAAAATCATCTTTATTCAATAATTACACTTAAAACCTTAATTCTCATGTAAATTACGCAAATGTGGAGAAAATAATAATAAAATATACCCTTAATAATCATATAAATATGGCCTTAACAACACCCCCACACTTAACTTTTTGTACGTCCTCGGACAAAACAATCAAAACTATAGCTCAACTTTAAAAATAATCCACATAGATCTCTAACTCACGTAACAAGAGATACAACAACTATAGCAAATAATACCAACACAGAGATAGATTCGGTGTAAGTGTGACAAGCCGTTCTCAAATTTAACAAGCCTTTCAAAGAAATATCCTCTCAGAAATTCCAATGACTATCCTAGGTACAGACAGTAACAGCTCCACTCAAAGCCTTCCCACGCACTCAGTAGGATAATCCCTACAGCATATCATGCGGTTCTACTGGGTATAAGATCCATGATAACAAAGACTCTACTTTATTCTTAACTCATCATTTTTCAAAATTTTCAAATGTGACGCATATCAGAATAAGCTCTTACCCATCATAGTAGAATAGGATGTTTCGGGAAAACACCCTACCTTACTCAAATCATAAGGTAGCTATAAACTGACTGTCGTGAGCCATTGGTCATCATAGTGGTATAGGACATACGAGGTATACCCTACCGCACTCCAATCATCGACCAGCTTCCGACAAACGTATTTATTAATAATTGCTCACTCACTTTATTTATTCACTTTTCAAAGTCATAAGTTACATCTCACCTATCACATTCAAACGTTATGATATTCACAGCACACGGTCTAACTTAGGTGTAACTATACTGACCTTCCTAAGATGAATCATTAAAAATAATGAAAGGATATAATTCAAAAGTCATGCTTCAAAATCAAAGGCGTTAGTGAGTGAAAAAAAACGAAACTATCTCCATAAAAGTAAAACATGCTATAATTATCTCACTAAGTCACATACTATCATCGTTAGAAAACTACAACTAGCAAGCATCTCGTTCCAATTATATGCTCAAGATTTACAAAAAATTTTAAATTTCGCAAGAAATTTAACATTCACTCATATTTCAAAGGATATAGCATAAAAACATACCCAAACACCCCCCCACACTTAAATCACATTATGTCCTCAGAATGTGCAAATAAAAGAAAAGAAAACTTAGCTGGTTTCAACGGTGGTTGTCGGATGAAAGTTGGCAGAGGTCAGGCCGGAGCATGAACATACCGCCACAACTCGAATAGACAACACTGGACAGTAGTAACTCGAAAACCTGCTCAAAAGTATCTGCAACACTCGACATACCATATAATCTCGGGGTACACGGGGTATATGAGTAACACATAACACAAAACACTTACAATGAACGTATGAGGAATAACCAACAACACAACATCAACTAAAGTATTATTTCTAAAACAATAAAACAAAACAACCTAAGAAAAGAAAACAAACAAAGAAAAATAGGTTGCCTCCTAGGAGCGCTCTTTTAATGTCAATAGCTTGACACAAAGTTCAAAAGATCAACCCGGATCGGGCCACTTTGGTTTAACAGCCGCCACCTCAGCATCAGAATCAGAATTACTAGGGCGGAAATGATTTTCACCACAACAACAAGTCAAGTGCGCAATAAGATCATTAAACTTTTCTCGCCAAACTACACTGACTCTCTTCTTCTTGTTCTTGCGCATGATAGGCATAGATATAGTGGTATGATCAGAAGTTTCAGCCGAAGGTACCTCACGGGTGGAGATAGGAACGTCATCGTCATCTGACTCAAAGAAATAAGATGGAATCTCCTCACAAATCAGGACATCTGTACTCTCATCTCTGCTTTGGAAATAAAGAATCTCAGGCTTTTCCTTTGGTTGCCCAAAATATTTCTTAAGTCGATGACCATTCACCTTAAAAGCTTGATTACCATACCCGTTCAAAGTAATTACTCCACTAGGATTAACCTCGAGAATCTCAAAGGGACCAGACCATCTAGACTTGAGTTTACCCGGAAACAGGTGAAGTCTAGTATTATAAAGTAAAGCCATTTCACCAACTTTGAATTCTCGGTCCTTGATCTTAGCGTCATGGAGTACCTTAGTTCTCTCCTTGCTGAGTTTAGCATTCTCGTATGCACGGAGTCTGAATTCGTCGAGCTCGTTCAATTGTAACAATCGTTTCTCCCCACAGAGTTGGCTATCAAAATTTAAGAATTTAATTGCCCAGAAAGCTCTGTGTTCAAGTTCGACAGGTAAATGACAAGCTTTGCCATAGACCATTTGGAAGGGTGACGTGCCCATCGGGGTTTTAAATGCAGTACGATAAGCCCACAACGCGTCATCCAACTTAAGACTCCAATTAGATCGATTATTGTTCACGGTCTTCTCCAAAATTCTTTTCAAGCTCTGGTTGCTTACCTCGACTTGGCCACTAGTTTGAGGATGATATGGTGTACCAATCTTATGTTTGACACCATACTTCTCAAGGATCTTGTCAAGCGGCGCATTGCAAAAGTGAGTACCTTCATCACTAATGAGTGCTCTCGGACAACCGAATCTAGTAAAGATATTCTTTTGCAAGAATTTCTTTACAACCTTATGATCATTAGTTTGAGTAGCTATGGCCTCGACCCACTTTGAAACATAATCCACACAGACGAGGATATACTTATTACCACAAGAGGATGGAAAGGGTCCCATAAAATCTATGCCCCAAACATCGAAAACTTCGCATTCAAGAATGGGCTTAAGTGGCATTTCCATCCTACTACTCTGCCTTCCTGTTCTCTGGCACCTATCACAACCTTTACAAAAGGCTTCTGCATCTTTAAACAGAGTTGGCCAGTAGAATCCAGCTTGATGAATCTTTGCAACCGTTTTCGGTGTTCCATAGTGACCTCCGGTAGGACCACTATGGCATTGTTCTAAGATATCCCATTGATCATGCTCAGGAACACACCTTCGAAGCAACCCGTCTTTACAGACTCTGAACAAATAAGGATCTTCCCATACGAGATATTTAAGGTCAGAAAAGAACTTTTTCTTCTCCTGATACGTCATGTCCTCTAAATGACCACTCGCTAAATAGTTGACGTAGTCAGCATACCACGGCCTAACCGTTTCAAGCTTCATCAATTGCTCAGTCGGAAAATCAATGCCTATATCATTGTGATTTTCTGCACCCTCATTTACTAAGCGAGATAAATGATCAACCACAATATTCTCACTACCTTTCTTATCTTTAATCACAAGGTCAAACTCTTGTAGAATTAAAATCCATCGAAGTAACCTTGGTTTTGCATCCGCTTTGTCCATAAGATAGCGTAAAGCTGCATGATCTGTCCATACAATCACTTGAGACCCTAGAAGATAGCTTCTAAACTTGTCAATGGCAAAGACGACGGCTAAGAATTCCTTCTCAGTCGTAGTATAATTGCATTGAGCCGGGTTCAAGGTACGACTCGCATAATAAATGGGCCTAAACCTTTTATCAACTCTTTGACCTAAAACTGCGCCTACGGCGTAATTAGAGGCATCGCACATCAGCTCGAAAGGCTTGGTCCAGTCAGGTGCTACTAAAATAGGGGCACTGATAAGCTTATCTTTCAGACAATTGAAAGCTTCTTTGCACTTCGCATCGAACAAGAAGTCTACATCTTCTTTCAAGAGATTTGATAAAGGCTTGGCAATCGTAGAAAAGTCTCTAATGAAACGCCGGTAGAAGCCAACATGTCCTAGAAAACCTCGTACCTCTTTCACTGTCTTAGGGTACGTCATCTTTTCAATGGCTTCAACCTTAGCCTTATCAACTTGAATACCAGCATTGGACACCTTATGTCCCAAAACGATTCCTTCGTCTACTAGAAAATGGCATTTTTCCCAGTTAAGCACCGATTTTTCTCAACACAACGTTGGAGTACCATATCTAGGTTCTTTAAAATTTCATCAAAGCTATCACCGTAGACTGAGAAGTCATCCATGAAGACCTCCATGCATTTCTCAACAAGTCCATAAAAAATGGCCAACATGCACCGTTGAAAAGTCGCGGGTGCATTGCATAGACCGAATGGCATTCTACGAAAAGCAAAAGTACCAGATGGACACGTAAACGTTGTCTTCTCTTGGTCATTGGGGTCGATGGCTATCTGGAAGTAACCAGAATATCCATCGAGAAAACAATAATACTTGTGACCACTCGGTCTTTCAATAAGTTGGTCAATGAAGGGTAGGGGAAAGTGGTCCTTGGCGGTTACCTCATTCAATCTACGATAGTCAATACAGACTCTGTAGCCAGTCACGAGACGTAGGGCAACTTCCTCCCCTTTTTCATTCTTTTCAACTGTGATTCCGCCCTTCTTTGGCACAACTTGAGTAGGGCTGACCCACTCGCTATCGGCGATTGCATAGATGATTCCCATGTCGAGCCACTTTATCACTTCTTTCTTGACAACCTCCTGCATATGCGGATTCAGTCTTCTCTGAGGTTGTCTAACCTTTTTAGCTCCTTCCTCCGTTCGGATTTTATGCATGCATATGTCTGGGCTGATCCTCGGATATCACCCACTTGCCAACCGAACGCGAGGATGTTTTTCTTAAGCACTTCTATCAGCTGTGCTTCTTGCTCGTGGTCGAGTTTTGAAGAAATGATCAAAGGCAATTTATCTCCATCCTTAAGAAAGATATACTTAAGGTGTTTTGGAAGCGGTTTGAGCTCTAAATCAGTAGGTGGTTGCTCAATACTAGATTTTAACGGGCCACCTTTCTCCCTATGAGCTTGAAGTGGTTGACAGTAGAACACCTCATCTTCCCGAGGCTCAACCCCAGAAAGGTACTGGATCAAATCATCCATCGGAATCCTCCGGTCAACACTTGCTTCCTTTTTCTTGTGATCGATCATTTTCCTTAACTCTTCGTCTTTAAGCTCTTCTGCTAACTCCTCCCAATCATCTACTTCCCAATGAGTAGCTTCTCTCCAAAACTCTACCTCGTCCCAACTACCCATCAGAGCTTCTTCTTCACCAGGGATGAAGTCTTCCTGACTCAGTTCTTTGAAATCATCGTTTGTCGCTGGGTATCTCCATGCTTCTAACTCAATAACAGGCTCAGTATGAGCGAGTGAAGATGACTCGTCAATGCCTACGGCTGGAAATGAATTAGAAGATGGTCCGCAGTCAGCCGGATCCTCAATGTCCATGACTTCAAAAACACCTATCTCTGTAAGCTCCATTGCATCCTCATAATAAGCATCTCCTCCGTCCTCATATATGGCTTCGACAAACGATATTTCATCAATTACGGCTCTTTCAGGATGTGTCCCTCGTGTGAAGGTGACGGATGTGTCATCGACTCTAAGAGTAATTTGTCCTTTGCGGAAGTCGATGAGAGCGTTAGAAGTGTCTAAAAAGGTTCGGCCTAGAATTAGAGGCATCTCCTTATCAGGTGGATAGTCTAGAATAACCCAGTCGGTAGGGAAGACTAAATGTTCAATTTGAAGGAGAACATTAGCTACACAACCGGCTGCAGTACGACTAGATTTGTCTACCATCTGAAGAGAAATGGGGCGTTCTCGCATTCTTTTGTCTAGTCCGAGCTTTTTGCATACGTTTAATGGCATCACATTAATGGAGGCCCCTGAGTCGCATAATACATTTTCGAACAAATGGCCTTCAATCTCGCAAGATATTGAAGGTCTGCCAGGGTCACCTCGCTTAACAGCGACTTTTTGTGAAACCATTGCACAGTCTTCTCGAAACACTTCTTCAGCCATCCCCTGAAGCTTTCTCTTGCTCCCACAGAATTCTTTGAGATACTTAGTACATTTAGGCATTTCAGACAATACCTCAGCTAAGGGCATACTCACTTTAGTGTCCCTAAGCATCCTCCTCACTCCAGCATACTGCTTGTCGTTAGTGAGGGCTTTCTCTTTCCTTTTTGGTGGATAGGGAAGGGCTTTATCATTCTTCGTAGCTTGATTCTTTATCACCTCGTCCTCCTTATCCTTCCATCTCACAAACTTCTCTTCCTTTTTCTTAGTCAGGGGTACTGCCCCTTGACTTTCCTTCCTTTCCTCATCATCAGAATTATTTTCATCCTCCGAAGAATTGTCACTAAGCTCCTCCTCATCATTGCTTTCTTCGGCATGTGATTTCGATTTCCCCCTCCTGAACTCATGGCGTCAGGAGGGGCTACTCGTTTCCCGACACCTTGCCGGGTCCAGCCTTCTTACCACTTCTCAAAGTTACTTCGTTCAACTCCTCTTCTTGCCCATACTCCCATTGTGGTGTAATGGCAGTGCAAACATTCACATCAGCTTTTGGGTTTCTCTCGGTATAACTCGGAAGTTTACCGTGAGGTCTGCTTGCTTGCTGGTCTGCCATCTGACCAACTTGTCTCTCAATTGCTTTAACACTAGTAGACAAAGTCTTCACCATGTCTACCAGCTCATCGAATTTGTGTTGAGGGACACATGAGGTGGTATGATTATTGTTCTGAGTTTGATTCCAGCCACCTTGGGGCCTTTGGGAGTTCTGAACTGGCCTTTGATAGTTCGAGTTGAAAGAATTTGAATTTGAAGGGCCAGGTGGTAGCTTGGCTTGATTGAAGTTTTGTCTTTGAAACCCCTGAGTAGTTCTGGCTTTGATTGAAATTTCGGAAGGGTTGGTTTTGATTATCCATTAGGTTTACCTCCTCCGTCATCTCAGTCCCTGCCTGAGTTTCAAGATAATTTGAATCAGAAGGCTGCATCTGAAGATTGGCCAACTGCTTGCTTATCAATTCCATCTGAGCAACCAACAGTTGTGTATCAGGATTGCTTGCAGTACCTTCTTTCTTAACAATATTGGTCTTCTTAGGAGTCGACCACATATTGTTTTTGGCTATGGTCTCAGCCACTCTGTAGGCAGTCTCATCACCTCCCCCTAAGAAGGATCCATGAGCTGTGGAGTCAAGATAGTCCCTATTAGGTTGGGAGACACCTCTGTAAAACAGTTCCAACAACTCATGTCTATCATATCCGTGATTGGGGCACTTCCTCATCAACAGATTTAATCTCTCCCAAGCCTTGCCAACAGTCTCATCCTCCAACTGCTCAAACGTAGCTATTTCCCGTTTCATTTCCATAATCTTGCCTGGTGAAACCCACTTAAGAGCGAAGGCTCTTTTGACATCGTTCCATGTATGGAGGGAATGATGTGCTAACGATTTAAACCACCGACTTGCTTCACCTTTCAAAGCAAAAGGAAATAGCTTTAACTTTACGATCTCAGAATCAACACCAGGATAATGGCCTGCTTCACAGATTTGTACGAATGTGGACAAGAAGTCGTGTGGATCTTCTTGAGCAGTACCATGGAAAGAGCTATTCCGAACCAGTGCAACAACTCCGTTCTTTAGATCAAAGTTCGCTCCTCCCATGTCGGGAGGACGAATAGGTCTATGCCCCTCGAGAAAATCTTGGTTTAGATATGGAGTGTAGGGGTCTGGTTTAGTTGATTAAGTTGGTTTTGTCTAAATTGTTGAAGTTGTTGATTTATGCCAGCTTGCTGATTCTGTTGTTGCTGCAGAGCTTGCATCTGTTGAAGGAGTAAATTTAACTGAGCTTGGGGGTCAGGATTTGGAATTGGTGGATCTTGATCCGCCATTTTGTCCAAATCAGGGAGGAGCCTTCTTCTAAGGATAGATCGTTCAGGCTCAGGATCAAAGATCAGAAGTCCCTTCTTACTTCTCGTTTGCATAAACCAGAAGAAAGGAAAAGAAAGAAGTCAACCCTTTGGGGTTGACTAGAATAAGTTTAGAAAAGATTAGATGGTTTAGAGGGAGAAAAGAAAAAGAAGTGTCAATTGAAGAGAGTGAACTGGCGTTCTGTATAAGTGAACGCTCGTTCAGAGGAAATTCTGGAAGTGGACGCTCGTTCAGCTCACTGAACTGGCGTTCAAAAGACAGATTGGGGAGAGACGGGTGTTTAGAGGCTGGACGAGCGTTTGGTAGTTCAGACGCTCGTCTGATCAGCTTAAACGATGCAGAGAGGAAGATTTTTTGAACAGACGGGCGTCTGAAAGGATGGACGCCCGTTTAAAAACTGAAAAACGAAACAGATACAGAAAAGAATAGCAGGAAAGAAAATAAAAACCTAAAATAGTGATAATTAAGGCAATATATTTATACGATCTAAAATCTAAGGCAAATCTAAGCTAAATCTAAGGCTTCTAACTAATAAAAATCTAATGCGACCAATAACATAAAATAAATAAATAAAAACTAAAATAATTAAAATCAAATTTATAAAATCGAAAATCTAAACTATGATAAAGTGAAATAAAATAAAAAATAAAACGTAGCAATTAGATTATTACCTAAAAAAAATAGTACCGAAATAAAAATTGCACCTAGAAGAATCCGACAACCGTTACCGACTCCCCGGCAACGGCGCCAAAAACTTGTTCGGTAAAAACTAGTTTTAAATTTATAAACCGAAACACCCCAAGTATAAGGATCGTAGTATAGGATGTTTACGGGTCGTCCTAAGGGAGTGGAATGTTTATCGGATTCAGATAACAATTATTCTAACGATTATGTCACAATTATCTATCTAAACGAAAGTTGAAACTAACTAAAACCTAAACCTAAGAATTAAAATTAAAACAAGAAATAAAAACAAACAGAAAATAAGAAAACAGCAAGCCAGACGGGCGTTCACTAAAGTGAACGAGCGTCTGAAAACTAAACCTAATGGACGGGCGTCTGCTATTGCGGACGAGCGTCCAACTACGATCAGAACAGAAAATTGCAGAAAAGTTGCAGGAAATTAGGGTTTATAAAACTAGAACTTAACTAAACTTAATCTAAAGATTAAACTAATGATTCGATTAATAAACAATAAAAGAAAACACAGCGAGGCAACGAATCCACCCATCAACCAACAACCCCCAACTAGATGGTGATCTAAGATGTAGTTTTTAGTGGTGATTTATTCACGAATCCAATGAAATATCTTCAATCAAATTCTAGGGTTTCGTTTATCTTTTCAAATAAACTAAACATACAATCAACACGAAATCACGAGGTTGTTTCCAAACTCTTACTCAACTAATCATGCATAATCTCTTAAAACACGAATAATTGCATCACTTGAACGAAATAAAACTTAAACCAATATATTTTCATACATAGATCCAAGCATATAGATATAGATATATCGTTTCATCAAATCGTTAATTCCAACAAAACATGATCAATACAAAACAGCATCCAAAGTGATGAAAAACTATAAATTAAACTCACTAACATAAAGCATCGAACTCTCTAGTTGGTTGTGTTGATGATGGGCTTCCTCCGTCGACTCACTGCAAGGTTTCTAGCCAACAATCATGTTGGATATGATTGTTGGTTGGGAGATTTGCATCTCTGTGAAATTAAGGTTCTTTGCCGCAGCTTTTTGGTGAATTTGCGATCTCAATTATGTGGTATATGAATTAGGGTTGGGGCTGCCGCTTTATATAGAGTTTCAAGTCGGTTAGGGTTAAGTCGGCAACGGACGCTCGTCTGGTCTTGTGGACGCCCGTCCAGAATGCCTGGACGCTGAGTAAACGCTTCGTTCATCCTCCGTCCGAACTCTCTGAATGTAAAACACAATTCGGACGCTCGTTCCCTTTATCAAACGCCCGTCTGGAATGGACGCTGCACGAACGCTCGTTTGAACTGCTTAGGACCGGATTTCTTCATCTCTATCCGATTTCTTCAAGCCAATTCCAACTCTATCTCTTATGATTCGACTTGAGCTTCATTTATCCACTTATAGCACTGAAGATTAACTCCTACATGATAAATAAACAATGCAAAAATGTAATAAAATCCAAATAATAATAATTCCATTAAATCAACACTCAAAATCATCAATTTTGCATACAACCCTCTTAAAATCATCTTTATTCAATAATTACACTTAAAACCTTAATTCTCATGTAAATTACGCAAATGTGGAGAAAATAATAATAAAATATACCCTTAATAATCATATAAATATGGCCTTAACACATGGAGTTCCAATCTCGATAGTTTCAGACCGTGATTCGAGATTCGTAAGTCGATTTTGGAAGAGCTTGCAAGAAGCCTTCGGGACCAAGTTGGATTTGAGCACGGCTTTTCATCCTCAGACAGATGGACAATCTGAGAGGACCATCCAGACACTCGAGGACATGTTGAGAGCTTGTGTTTTGGAGGTAGGCGGATCATGGGATGATTACCTATCGGTAGCGGAGTTTGCCTACAACAACAATTTCCATGCAAGTATAGGCATGCCGCCGTTTGAAGCGTTGTATGGGAGAAGATGTCGCACGCCACTGTTTTGGGATGAAGTCGGGGAGAGACAGATTACAGGGCCAGAGATGGTTGAACAAGCAAAGGAAAGGGTTCAGTTGGTCAAGAAGAATCTGAAGGCAGCTCAAGACAGGCAGAAAAGTTGGGCTGATGTTAGAAGAAGACCTCTTGAGTTTGAAGTCGGCGATAGAGTTTACCTACGGGCTTCACCGATGAAAGGAGTGAAACGCTTTGGACAAAAAGGAAAGCTAAGTCCAAGGTATGTTGGACCTTTTGAGATTTTGGAAAGAGTTGGGACGTTAGCTTATAAGCTTCAGTTGCCAGAATCAATGTCGAGAGTCCATAATGTGTTTCACATTTCAATGTTGAAAAAGTGTTTGACGAAGAATGATGTGGAAACTACGGTTGACCCAGGAATCTTACAAGATAACCTTGCATATGACGAGAGACCAATCAAGATTCTGGACCGGAAAGAAAAGATGATTAAGAGACGGATGATCCCCTTGGTGTTAGTTCATTGGAGCAATCATTCACCCGAGGAGGCAACTTGGGAAGTGGAAAGCGACATGCTTAGTGAGTTCCAAGAGTTTGGGGATTTACCAGGTATGTTCTAGTTTCGAGGACGAAACTCCTTTTAAGGGGGGGAGAATGTAATATTCCGATTTTCGGGAAAGGGCAGACGTGTCTTTTTGCGAAGACGAAATATTAGGTTCGGTTTCCTTTTATTCGGAGTTAATTATTTTGGGACGTTTTATATATAAAATTTCGAGTTTCATATATATAATTAAAAGAAAAATTCATTTTTAGTGATCAAGGGCAATTAAGGAAAAGATTGACCCCTTTTTAATGTTTAGACCTAGCCTAAAAAAAATCAGAAATTCAGTCTAACAATTCCTCCCCTTATGCGATTGAGAGAAAGAGAGAAGAGAGGCTAGAAAGTTCTTCACTTTTGCTAAGGGAAGGTTGATCGTTTTCAGAACGGATTCAAGAATTGGACTCGGCGAAAAGAGCACAGCAATTTGGCATCAGTTCCGTGGGATTGTAGCAGATTTTCGGAGCAGTTTTGATCAGTTTTGGGGCTGCAAAAAGGTAAGAGAAACAGTCCTATGAATTCCATCATTAGCTATAAGGAATTGATCATGTTTTAAGACGTCTTGGTGTTAGAAATATGAATCTTTGTTTTGGTTAATGACTATAATTGTTATAGTACGTTTAGATGGGGATTTTGTGTTGTTGTGTTGATTATTTGCTGGTTTTGGGTTGAATTACGATCTGGAAATCGCATGGTGATGAAGTTAGGGTTTAGGTCGAACCCAGGTGAACGAGCGTCCGGTATTCTGGACGAGCGTCCAGCCTAGGTTCCACCTTGGACGAGCGTCTGGTTGTATTGGACGGGCGTCTAGGGTGCTATTTTACATTCAGGATTGAATCGGGTTTGGTGGACGGGCGTCCACTATTTTGGACGGGCGTCCAGTAAGCTTGAACGGGCGTCCAAGTCTTTAAACGGGCGTCCAGTTCTGTACTGCATCTTTTCTATTGTTAATTGTTGTTTAGCCATATATACATGCTTTACTTACTTAAAATCTATAATTATGATATGTTAAACATGGTATAACTTAGACAAGCCTGAATTGAGCTTCTGATTCGTTCAGTTAAAACACCGAATGTACTCTTAAAGGGAGTTGAAGTTCGGATCCGTCGGAAGAACATGATAGGCTTGTGCTTTGATGAATTAGCATTCATCAATGTATGTGTATGTGCTAGGACTTGTCCGTGTCTAGTGGTCTAGGAAGAGAGTAGTATGTGTGAGGGAGATTATTTGAAAATACTTAGGCTGGCTAGTTAATAACTTAATAAACAACGTATGTGACTAGTAAAAGATTAAACAACATGTCTCTCTTGGCTAGGCACCAGGCTAAATCGCGATGCATGTGCTACCTCTGAAGGTGGAAGAACTTCGTAGGTCAAAAGACCCTAAGTACGGAGGGACTCTGCTGAGGTGTGCGTGCTATCGGAGTCTACCTTTTCTAGACTTCGTGGGTATTGGTGTGATCCACTAATATGTTGCAATAGAGTGTTCCCAAGGTAGAATAACTCTGTAGGTCAATGACCCTAAGTACAGAGGGACTCTGCTGAGGGGATGCGCGTAGTGCCCTTGAGTGCGGTTGTAACATAGATAGGTTAAGTTAGAAACAGTTAGTCACAACGTGTTGATGAGCATGAAGTGAACCTTAGATGGAGTTGGTCTCATTTAATCAACTAATTAAATAAATGTCTATTCGTTATAACTATGATTGTTTTCATAGCTTCTCTTTCTTTCTAAGTACGTTGTACTTACCTCGAATGCATACTTTTTCTATGTGTTTGGGGACGAGAAGACGAACAGGTTTTCGAGGAAGAGTTTGACGACGACGTTTGACGCCGCTCGTTGAAGAATCAAAATGTTTCTTTTCTGCTTTTCTTTGGTTGTACTTTCCGTACTTTTGAGGTAGACTACCGGTTTGACGATTTGTCGTATTCTGTCTTTTGGGATTTTCGTACTTTTCCAAATGTAATAATTTACATTTCTACCCTTTAGATTTCTTTTCTACTCTTTAATTTTGGGAAAAAAAATTTATATACCCGAGTTTGCTTCCGTTTTGCCTTCATTTTGATACGACGTAGTAGAGGCTTACGTATAAAATGAATTTATATTTATTTTATACGTGCCGAACGTTTCTTTTCCGGATAAGGACTCGGTGTCCGGGAACGGGGCGTTACAGGATTGGTGGAGACATAGGAGGCGGGGAAAGGGAGAGGCCTGAAAAAAGGGTGTTGGGATTCACATGGAAGAGAGTAGGAGGACGATGGAGGAGTGTGATAGGGAGGCAGGTGAAGTAGGACTAATGAGGGAGATGGTTAGAGTACGTTTGTCAATACAAATTTAAAAGACCAAAAGCGTTTGTGAATTTATATAAATTCGAAAAGAGGGTGCATATATCAAAACTCCTATTATAATATTGATTCTTGTGTATATCTGCCAGGGAGAAAATCTTTTTACTCTTTTTGGTGATTAGTTTCCAACAGCTTATTTAATTTGTCAAGAAATGCATAAAATTTGGTTTAAGATTAGCAAACCTACAAAGATTTTACACTGAAGTCAACCTTCTCTTTAGTATTCTGTTATTTGATTTCTCAATTTTCTCACTCCTTTTACATTTATTGTTGCAGCATTTTTCATTTGAAGTCAGGATGTTGCTTTATGTGGTAATTTCCTTTCCTTGTTAGATCGCAAGACTGATGCCAGGCCCCATCATACTATGTTGGTGAAAGTGGAAAACGGATTTTCTATTTGTTAGATGATCTGTTTGTTGCGAAGCTTGTTAGAAATTGAAGGGTTCCACTATGATTTCAATTAGTGTGAATGAACTTTGCTTTGCTTTTGGTGGGCATGAACAGGTAACTCAGCTTTGGAATGGGTTTTCTTTTGACATCATTTCTTGTTTACATGTTGAATTATTAAGCTATATATATATATATATATATATATATTGCCTAGACATGGGGTGTCAGAGTAGATTCCCTGATGCGGTCAAAGATGGTTGATTACTATACCCCTTCCCCACCAAGTACACATAAGTTTGTTACCAATGTGAATAAGGCAAGTTATAATACTATGTAGTATGTACTGTTAGTATAGTCGTTTCTGTTTGTTCTTTGACAACCATCCAAGGTTCTATTCTACTTTAATTGTCTTGTAATTCTTATCCAACTCCAAGGCATTTTTTTTGATCTGCAGGTAAGTAGTTTAGTGTCGGCCGGAGATAGAAGTCGTTGCAAAGCCATATCTGTAATTTGTTCCTTTACGAGGCAGAGGTTGGTTAATTCCTTTCCATTTAATGGATGAATGATTTGACATTCATTCATTTGTTGTGTATGAAATAGTCTTTTGATTCCCTTGCCCCCTCTTCTTCATCAAGAAGGAAGCAGTTTCTTGGCTTCCAATTGAAAAATGTTTCTGAACTTATTTTTAAGCTTTTTTAAGGCAGGGTGTTTTTTTTGCCCCCTCTGTAAATGAGATTGTTTAAACATCAATCGTTTGAACACACATGCTGACAATTCAGGTATTTGCTGATATGGAAGAGCTAGACGTGAGACCGGATGAAGATACTTTGAAAAGAATTGCAAAAGCCTTCGAGACCCTAGGTCAACAATACAAAAAGAAGCTAGTTCTGAGCAAGTACCAGAATAAATGGAAGTATATCCATTTCAATGGCGAACGTGTAAGGGTGATGAACGATCAATTGAAGTAAATGATGCAAATCCGCAGTTTCCTGCTGGCCCAAAGGATAAAAGACCGGTTGTTCGCTCTGTACCATGATCTAAACCATCCACCCGGGACTTCTTGATTCAACAAAGCTATTGCTTTAATTTGTCATGTTTAATGCTGTTAACGAGCCGAGTCAAGCCGAGTAGCTGAAGTTCAAGCTTGAGCTCGTTTGTAATCGTGGATAAATCGTTGTTAATTTAGCTCATCACTAAATTGATGCACCTTGCCCTTTACATTTCCATCACAATGTTTTACTTTTTTGACATTTATACCCTTCATTTGTGTATTTTATTCTACCATTTTAAGTTTATTTTTACTACATGTCAAATTTTTATTGATTAGGCATTTTGTAACTTTGATGCTTGTAGCTTGACATTTTAACTGAAAATGTAATAAAAAAATTGCAGGGATGAGAGGTAAACAATATGAAACATTAAGAATATAAGTTGTTAAAATCACAAAATAAAAGAGATATAAGAAAATGTGTATCCCTTGTTGAGATACATATGCATTTTAATATTTGAAGTACCAAGCCTATCTTAACAAATCAACTCCTAAGAGGTCTATGCTCAAGGGGATCACATCCTACGAAATTCAAATCATAGACAATAGCCTAGTTTTATTTAAAAACCATCTAACAACGAATTAATTAACTACGATTTATCGCATCTAAACACTTGGAACTACGAAATGAACAATTTAGAACATCAGAACATCCTCAAGATTCTAGATTTATGGGAAACAAACCGCGACCTTTCAGATTAACACGAAACTTGTACCAAAATGATTCTGATTGTGATCCTCTAATTGAATCTGCGTTTTAAGGCTTGAATTAGGTTCTATGTTGATGATTCCCTTTTCTTTATTTCTTTTCTTTCTGTGAAGTTCGAAGAAGGCTTATGCCAGAGGAGTTCTGACAAGTCTATGGAGAGTTTTATTTATCCTAAATAAAACTTCCCTGCAGTAGTATATTATTTTTTTCTAATAAATAATTTTGAAAATAATAAGGAAAAAAGAAAATAGAAATCATAATTTTCACAATTTCATTAAAATACAAATTTGCCCTTTCTTAAAAAAAAACCGTGATGTTACATTATATATGCTTAAAAAAACAGACCTAAACATCTTTGTGGTGCCAAAATAATCAAGAATGCCATGACAGGTTGAGAGTGGTAGATTTACAAATTGAGATTGTCTAACTTAAGCCAACAAAAGAAACAAAAACCACATTTCTAAAACATATGTTTCATCTTAAGAAGCTAATTAAACCTAGTTGTATCGCACTATATATATATATATATATATATATATATATATATATATATATATATATAAATAAAACGATTGAGCAAAGGAAATATGAACTAGCTAGTTGTGTGATGAGCAATCTGCCAGTTGACTCAGTAAATGCACAACATCACTTGAAGACTGAAGAAGATATCTTGCGGTTGACCTCTTCCGCCCAACGGCACAAGAGAAGTAATTTTCAGCCTTTAGATCAAGGACAGATGATGAGCCTTCTTGTACGACTGGTGTTGACATTGTATCGCGCGTAGGCGTAGCTGAACACCAGCGACTGTTGTTGCCATAGGTCTGAAAAGATTCGTGGGAAAGTGGCCAGATCATGTTTCTTTGTGCTGGAAATCTTGCGTCTGAAATATTTGCAGGATTCATTGTCTTGGTTCTTGAAGGACAAGCTACTCTTGCAGGAAGCTCTGGATCGAAATATGTATAGATGTCCTCGTCCTGATCGAGACAATTGAAACATTCTTAATTTGTAGAAATCATGATAAATATGTATATATATCACAAGGATAAGGGTAAAGCCTTAAGGCAGATAAAGATGGATCACACACCTTTGGTAGAAAGTGACCGACGCACAAGACATAGTCAATTGGTGATTTGATGTCATTGTTGCGAATTACTTCTCCCAAAATGCGGTCCATAGCAGCACCCTGTATAAACAATCAATCATAAAGGGCCAAAAAAACAAAAATGTACATCATTTGAACTTGAAGGTTACAGGGACAGGGGGCGGAGGGCTGCAAAAGCCGGGAAAACAGACCTTTGTGATGCCCATTGCTCGGGCTTCAACAGAGCGTTCCCCTTGGACAACATCCAGTGAGGCATTTGAAATAGGACCCGTCCAGAGATGTTGAAGCAAGTCCTTGCTTTGAAGCCTACCAAACTCCACATCTGCATACTTGTAATTCCACACGAGTGAAGTTTGACGGAGCTCAAAGTGAGAGCGCGGCGTCCTCTCAGTGAAATACTCAAAGACATGCTGAGAAGCAAGGAATCAATTAATCAATGGCTTCGTTCGGATTGAATTTAATTCTATCTCAAAACAAACAAACAAACAAACGAAAAGGTGGTTGTTTTATAATAAGCCTATATACCTTCACACTGTCGACCCAGTCCATCCGTAGGCACTCGGGCATTGTAGTCATCCATTCACCCTTTCTCGTATGGCGTAAAAACATACCATGCTCAGCTGCTAGCCACAAGTTGTACTTGCTGAAATTCTGCTCATGTTTAAAAAAATAAGAGACAAATAGTATTATTGTATTTTACCGTAAATGTAGCGCCCCATTCCAAAAACCCAAGTATTATCGTTCATGAACGACAGTACGGGTCAGTTGACCGGATAAAGGAAAAGAAAAGAAAAATCATGGCTACCTTGTCAAGGACAGATCTGTCGCTTCCACTGAGGATAATAACGATATTGTTTGGGTCCTCGCAAATCTTATGAAGCGGTGCATTTAGTAGCGGATACAATTTAAGTTCCGTTTCGTGGAACTGATCAATCCTTCTTCCTTTGTGGTGGTTATCTTCTGGTTCTGTGAGAGTGGCATTAAATCCCTGAAATCAACCATATTTCATTAGAATTAATTAGAGAATCCTGTGGTAAAGAAACATGCTTGCTTCAAGTGATAAAAAGACAGATACCAGGATTAGTAGTCTATTCTTGGCCTTCAAGTATTGTTCAACAGAATCTTCGGTTGGAAGTATAGGTGGAATTTCTCTAGTCCTCGTTTGAGCTTCAACAATGGCTTCATTGAGTTCACTTGGAAGAAAAAAAACGCCAGCCATTTCAATAGGAATTCAATAAACTTTATTAAACAAGTTGGAAGATGCTCGATCCTCAAGGAACACGAATACATGTAATTGATGTTATGTTAGTGTTTGATTCACGAAGTATATATATATATATACCTGACAAAAGTTTCAGCCCATGATTGTGAGGTATGAGAAGTCACATAGTTGAAGTTATGCTGGTGTCGTTTTTCTCTCTCGTAGGCTGATATTGTCAATGCATTACGGATTTCTGATGCAACTTCAGCGATATTCCATGGGTTCACCAGTATTGATCCAGCACCAAGACATTGTGCCGCACCTGCAAACTGAAAAGGGAACGAGGCCTGGTAATTGCTATTACTTACCTGCCGCCATATCTAGTCATAGTAAAAGGGAACGAGGCCCGGTACCTCACTTAGGATGAGAACGCCTTTCTTCTCAGCTTGGCAGGCCACAAACTCGTAGCTAACAAGATTCATCCCGTCCCTCAACGATGTAATCAAAGCCACGTCTTGAAAGAAAGAAATAAAGAAAAATGAATATGAATATTTAATTAACACCAAGAGCAAATACACAGCATATAAAAGAAGAGAGGCAGTAATGCATTATTATATAAATAGTGAAAAACAGTACCAGTCACAGCATATAATGCACATAATTTATGAAAGCCAATCGATGTATCCTGCAAAAAGAAAGCACATGTTGCATTTAGAATCTACAAAATGGCAGAACATAGAATGTTAAATGCACCGCACACAATCTACTGTGGCACCACATACCACCATAGCAAAAAAACCGACTTTCAAAAAGTCCAATGTGGTAATCGACTTTCTAAAAGTCGCTTATATTGTCTACTTGAACGTACGTAATCAGCTTCTTAAAAGTCCATCTTTGGGTGTGGTGCTGCGGTAGACGTGATTCAAGCAGTTGCGCCCGAATATGATAACAAGGCTCAAAAGAAATCAAGCTCCAAAAAGAGTACAGTTATATAGATAGCCTTTTCACTATTAAAACTAGACATCACCAGACTTTGTTTCATTTTTTATTGAGGACCAGTCTATGAACACTAATTTTTTTTTTTCTTCTTTCGGTTTAGCAGTTCAGATGTTTTGACATGTACACATGAATTCAGGATTAATACCAACAAAACAAAAGGGGTAATTTGTGAGCATCCATAAATGATAAGGAAAAGAAACGAACCAAATGTTGTATAGGGACAGTGGTAAGAGTCCCAAATTTTCCATTAATACGTCCAACAATTTCATGAACTTGGCCAGCGAGCTTCTGATCTGCGGGGAAAAAAGTTAACAAATCAGCACAATTAAGTCCCTTATATCTTTGGTCCGACAAAGAATGAGAAACAAAATCAACGAAAAAGCTATACAACAGATGAGTACGAGTACAATGATCATTAACATATATGTAAGTTACGAGAATAGACACAGCAACGAGGTAAAAGTATTTAGCAACATGAAATTATGCCCAACTAACAAGCAAACTAGTTTAAAATATATATATATATATATAATAAAGTATGGAAGCTAAGTTCAGTAAGCTGATACTCATGTGGAAAAAAGGTGGGTGATCTATACATGTACAATTAGAAACTAAAAAAAAGAAAGTAGTTGAAGACGGAGAAGAGAGAAAGGATCATACACTCTGGAACATCTGTCCGCGTAGGAACGGCAATTTGAATCATAACAACCTTGTCATGCCAGTCAGGATTCTCATCAAGGAACTTTTCAAATGCCAAAAGCTTTTGAGGAATTCCCTTAATCATATCTAGACGATCCACTCCCAGCATTACCTGTCCACAAATCCATCACAAACTCTTTGTTTCATAAATAAAGCCACCAATTATTGCCAGAATTTATTTTCAATGGAACTGGATTAGAATAATCATGAGATAGCAGGCAAATGGGTGATCATGACGCAAACTTAAAACGAAGCATACAGATCAATACCTATGAGGGAAAACACTATAATGTCCAGTTTTTGTGCAAATGGCATCGAGATAGAAAGAAAAAAAAGCAAATTCCAGATGGATCAAATTCACATGGTTAACTTTTACTTTCCAAGTAGATTAAAAATTTCAAACACATTTGCAGAGAGCAAAATCAGTCCGTGTTGTACTGAAGAATTTCTTTATAGTTTTTTTTCCACATGTGGCATGTCATACCACAACATGGTTGTACTTATCATGATAACACAGAATAGCAAGTAGAAAGGTTCGGCAATCGAATTTGACACATTGACAGACTCATATATAGGTCACCACTAATCAGCCAAACTAGAGTATAGCCATGCATATAGGTGCCAGGCAAGTTGCTCAAGTGCTAATGAGAAAAGCAGCTCTACTCTCCATCTAAGATATATAAGTACGTCCCGAGTGCTCGTACAACAGATCGAAAATTGCACCGGAAGCAAAGGGAACTAAAAGTGTAGAAAAGATAGGAGGAAACTAAGTATTATTGCTTGAAAAGCCTTATGAGACCATAAGGAGTGATTGCAATATAAAGGAAAACCTCCAACGGCAGGATACACTGTTCCAACGGTTATGAACAGTGTATCCTGGCCAATAACAGAGAAAAAGACAAAAACAAGGAAAAGGTCCCTAAAAACACCATTAAGACCCTAAGAAAAAGGAGAATAAGCTATACTAAACTATTATATAACATTATATAGCCTATATTTTAACACCCCTCCTCAAGCTTGATTGTGGATAGAGTAACAACCTAGCTTGCTTCTCATCTTGATAAATATAGGTAGAGCAGACCCCTTAGTGAAAATATCAGCCACCTGATCTTGAGAAGGTATGAACTCAATGTTGATATCTTGATTTTCAACTTTTTCCTTGATAAAGTGTCTATCAATATGTTAAGGGTGATTTTATACGTTTCACAAGTATATATTTTATGTTAATTTCCCCCATATCTGGATAAATTGCATAGGAAATGAGCGTTTAAATGAACCTATTGAGCAAGTGAGGTTTTTAATGAGTTATTCGCAAAGTTGGTTTATTTTGGTGTTTTAATCTTGATTTTATGATTATTTGGATGATATTACGTTTTGCGATGTTTTACTGTGCTATAGGTACGTGTTGATGCTTAAACGGTGATCACAAAGAGATGAGAATCGAATTACATTGAAGAAAAAGAGATAAAGATGAGAAAATCGCATTCTGAACAGCTGAACTGGCGTCCAGAACATTGGACGAGCGTCCATGATGAACGGGCGTCTGATCGAATAGACGGGCGTCCAGAGTGGATATGTTACATTCAGGAAGTTTGGACGCAGGTTGGACGCTGGCACGGACGGGCGTCTGAAGAAGGCTCGGCCCGACTCAAAGATCAGAGCATACCAGACGAGCGTCCAGGCAGACTGGACGGGCGTCCAGCGCCGACTGAACGAGCAACCGACCTAGTTTTAACCTAGCCGCCTTTAACATCTATTTAAGCAGCAGCGCCCCGAACCCTAGAACATACATAGAGAGAGTCGAAATTCACCTTTAAACACAGCAGCAACTTTGTTCTTTTCGTTTTTTTTTATCAAAACGATTTGTTGATTTCAAGACTAATATGAGTAACTAAACTCCAGGGTTGGATGAACGGGTGAAGCAAATCAGGAGGCGTTTGGTTTTCTTATTTTCTGCGTTTTGCAATCAATAAAGGTCAGATTTTTATTGCGTTTATTTCGTGTTTCATATCGATAGATAAAGCATGCGATATTTGTTTGACGATAGTTGAATAAATTATAGATCACCGCAATAGTAATCAGTTTAATCGATTTGTCTAAAAACGAAAGTTATCAAATTGTTAACCTAGATAATAGATTCGGAAGAATTTATGCCTATCGTGCTTGAAGAATCAATCTTTGATAAAAGTTGATAAACGGATTATCTAAGAAATTAGTAATTTGCATTGGGTATAGGTTAATCTTGGCCTTTAGTTGATTTGCATGCGTAGGGAGTTAGAATCTTTTACCGCTATCTTGAATTGTGGATCCCTGTTCGTCTGCCTTTCTCCCCATTATTTGATAAACCTTAAATTGTTAATTCGTGACACGTTTAGCTTAAACTTAAAAACACATTCAACCTCACGTTCCTCGTGGGATCGACCCGGAATAACCGCTTTACTACAAGCTTTGCACTTGGAGCGACTAACCGGATTTTTATTTCTTGTCTTTTTGTTTCATTTACAAAAATCCACCACAAGTTTTTGGCGCCGTTGCCGGGGAACTGGCACGGTTTTATGTGTTTTTAGCATAGGTTTAGGTAGATCATTCGCTACTGAATCAAATAGCTTCGTTTTTCTGAACCGTTTTTTTTAACTTTCCAGACGAGCGTCCATCCAATTTGGACGTCCGTCCAGTTCGTCAACTGATCGGACGAGCGTTTGGACTTCCAGACGCCCGTCTAGCTCAAATTCCAGGCAGACGCCCGTCCAGGACCTTGGACGCCCGTCTGTCCTCTTGATTCAGTGTCTCTGTTTGACTCCTTTCTTCTTTTTCTCTCCTTAGTTTCAGTTCGTTGTATGCAAACACGAAGTAAACAAGGACAGTTAATTTTTGAGCCTGAGCTTGAACGAGACGTAGTTCGAGTAAACCGTAAACGAAAAGTTCCCGAGCCCATTCCGATTTCCGAAGAGGAATTCGAAGGGAGTTCGAGTGAAAACTCTTCTGAAGATAATTTCTTCTCCAACCTTTTCTTTGAGGAAGAAACTATTGTTTCAATGGCTCAAGCCGACCGCACCCTGGCAGACTATGCCACTCCCGGTGATGTGAACATTCGCTCGGCTGTGGTTATCCCTACCACTACAGCCCCGTTTGAGATAAGACCGGCTCTCATCCAGATGGTGCAGCATGCATCAACTTTCTATGGGTATCAATCTGAGAACCCCTACACGCATCTTTATGTATTTCTGGGTATATGCGATACCACTCGCATTAAGGATGTCAGTCAAGACATCATTAAGCTGAAACTATTTCCATTTTCACTCCGTGGAGAAGCAATGGAATGGTTTAAATCTCTCCCTTCTGAATCTATCCAAACTTGGGCCCAGCTCGAAAGTCAATTTTTGGCCCAATATTTTCCTCCGTCTAAGACAGCCCAATGTCTTAACGAGATCTCAAATTTTCATCAACTGAGTGATGAATCCTTCTTTGAAGCATGGAAGCGTTTCAAACTTCTTTTGAACAAGTGCCCCCATCATGGAATGGATTTGCAGAGAAGGGTCCATACTTTCTTCAGTGGTCTGAATGAGTCCACAAAAGGGATGGTTAACTCCTCATCTGGAGGAGTCTTCTTGAAGAAAACCCCACAGCAAGGGTGGGATTTATTTGAAGATATAGCTAGGTACAACTACGCACCTACGTATCAATCACCAACGGCCCCTGCTGCACCTAAAATTGAAGAAGTCAACAACCAGAATCATGGTCAAATGATTGCAGCCCTGCAGGCTCAACTTTCTGCTTTGACCATGACTAAAAATCAAAATCAACCCTCTCTCCAACAGAATGCACAAGTATTTTCTTGTGATAACTGTTATCAGACTGGTCACATCAGTGACCATTGTCAATACACCCCTCAAGTCAACGCCGTCCAACAAACGAGGCAGTATGCTTCTGTGAACTGCTATACCTGTGGACTTAGAGGTCACATCTCTGCAACATGCCCCTTGAGTGGTGGAAATGAGAGATACGATTCTTCTGGCCCGCAGAACCAGAGATCTTCAAACCAGAATAACTCTCAAGGTCAGAACTACAACCAGAACAGAAATTATGTTCAGAATCAAGGTTATGACCAAAACCATACTCAGACTTCGGGCTACAATCAAAATTCGGGACAGAACACCTCTCGTAATGCCTACTACCAGAACCCCAACTCGAGTCAAAGTTCAAATTCTCAACCAAAAACAAATCCAACCTGGCCCACTAATCAAAACTCACAGCAAAACCGCCCTACTCAGGACTCCTCAACTTATGGTACTACCCCTACACGGGCAGAGTATGAAGAGCAACAGAGGACGATGAAGAACATAGAAAGACAGTTAGGACAGCTAGCTGAACAATTAGCTGCCAGGCCTCAAGGTCAGCTACCGAGTTTTACAGAAAAGAATCCTAAAAGTGGGCATGCAGCCCAAGCTGAAGCAAGAACAAACCACTGCTCCGAGCTCGCACCCATTACTTCCTATGGACAAGAGGAGTCCAATGCTATGAATCTGAGATCCGGTACACAATTGCAACAACACCCTGGTTACAGACAGAACTAGGGAAACGAGTAAACCCTCCTACCCCTGATTCGGTAGGAGGGGAAGAATCGCAGTCCCCTGACCTGGATGAAGAGAAAGATGAAAAGGAGATTGAAGCTGGGAAAAGATTTCGGGTGATTGAAAACCAAAATGATGAACCTGAGAAAGTCACTCAGGCGGATGATCCACTGACAAGTAAAAAGACTGAAAAAGTGGTGAGGTGGAAAGATCTTGAGGACAAAGCTATAAGAGCTTCCTCCCCCGGGAAAGTCTTCTCCGAAGAAGAACTGAATAAGCTCCCCTTTCCACCAAGAAAGCAAAACATTTCATTATCTGAAGACAAGAAGTACGAGAAGGTACTCAACCTACTAAGAAACACCCAAGTAAATTTGCCTTTATCTGAAGTGTTGGTTGAAATGCCTAAGTACGCCAAGTTTGTGAAGGATGTTGTGTCTTCAAAGAAGAAGTTGGGCGAAATGGAGAAAAGATTGGGAGAAGAATGCTCCGCTATTGCCGACGGGGGAATTCCTGAAAAGTGCAGCGATCCCGGAAAATTTGTCTTAACTCTGAAAATCAAGGATTTAAGCTTCCCAAATTCTCTGTGTGATTTAGGAGCATCCATTAGTTTGATGTCTCTATCTGTCTGCAAGAGACTACACCTTGACCATCTATTGGAGCCTACCCCCATAAGTATCCAGCTTGCAGATAGATCTTTCAAGAGGGCCGACGGAGTGCTTAGAGATCTTCTGGTCCAAGTAGACAAATTTACATTTCCTGTGGATTGGTACGTCTTGGACACTAAAGAAGAAGATACCCCCCTCCTCCTGGGACGACCTTTCCTATCCACTGCCAGAGCCTCTATAGATTGCGACGCAGGATTTGTCACCTTACGTGTTGGGGATGAAGAAGTACGCTACAGTGTAGTCAAAGCTCTCAGAGCACCTTCTGAAAACCCCTCAGGTTTTGTGATTGAGACGACAGACGATTTCACAGACTACACTCTGGACGAGCTAGAGGCTGCCTATGGAGAAGAGCTTGTTGAAGAGGACACAGTGCTCTGCGAACGAACTCTTTCCCCCTCAGAAGAAGTCGATTTGCTTGAGGCAAGAGTTTTCGACCCTATCAGTGAGGAAGATCTAAAACGAGGAGAAGCCAAAACCAGTTTAGAGGAACCTCCTGAGGACCTTGTTCTAAAACCTCTACCTCAGCATCTGAAGTATATCTTCTTGAGAGAAGGCGAGCGCCTACCTCTGATTATCTCCTCTACACTGTCAGCAGAAGAAGAAGATGAGTTAGTTGATGTTCTGAAGAAAAATGAGAAAGCCTTCGGTTGGCAGGTAGGTGATATAAGAGGAATATCTCCAGACGTCTGTATGCATAGAACCGAAGAAGGCGCAAAGAGTATAAGACAACCGCAGAGACGTTTAAACCCACACATGCAGGAAGTGGTGAAGAAGGAGATCATTAAGCTGTTGGATATGGGGATCATTTATGCGATAGCAGATAGCGATTGGGTGTCCCCCACTCAGGTAGTACCTAAAAAGGGAGGTATTACCATTGAAAAGAATGACAAAGGTGAAGAGGTAGCTGTCAGATTAGTTACTGGGTACAGAGTCTGTATAGACTATAGGAAGCTAAACGAGGTAACCTTAAAAGACCATTTCCCTCTCCCCTTCATAGACCAAATGTTGGAACGGTTGGCGGGGCATGCTTTCTACTGTTTTCTGGACGGTTATTCAGGTTACTTCCAAATCCCTATTGACCCAGTAGATCAAGAGAAAACAACCTTCACCTGCCCCTATGGTACTTTCGCTTATAGGCGAATGCCCTTTGGACTTTGTAATGCACCGGCTACATTTCAGAGATGTATGTTGGCTATCTTTGATGGACTTATAGAGAAATGCATGGAGGTATTCATGGACGACTTCTCGGTGTTTGGGACATCGTTTACAGACTGTCTTGAAAATCTAGACAAAGTACTGCAGAGGTGTGTGGAGAAGAACTTGATTCTCAACTGGGAGAAGTGCCATCTTATGGTAACCGAAGGGATTGTTTTAGGTCACAAGATTTCCGCTAAAGGCATAGAGGTTGATAAAGCTAAGATAGAAGCTATTGAAAAGATGAATTACCCCAGAAACACGAAAGAAGTAAGAAGTTTCCTTGGTCATGTGGGGTTCTATAGGAGATTTATAAAAGATTTTTCAAAAATATCTAAACCTTTATCAACTTTACTGAAAGATGACGTCACTTTCAATTTCGATAATGACTGTCAAAGTGCCTTTAAAGAGCTTAAACAGCGTTTGACCTCTGCCCCTATCCTGATCTCTCCGGATTGGAACATGCCATTTGAACTAATGTGTGATGCCTCCAATTACGCTGTTGGTGCTGTATTGGGGCAAAGGATTAATGGTAAATTCCAACCTATTTCCTACGCAAGTCATACCTTGAATCCAGCCCAAGCAAACTATACCACTACGGAAAAGGAACTGTTAGCGGTTGTGTTTTCCATGGATAAGTTCCGCAGCTATTTGCTTGGTGCCAAGGTGATTGTATGGACTGATCATGCGGCTTTGCGTTACTTGATGAACAAGAAGGATGCTAAACCGAGATTGCTGAGGTGGATTCTTACACTACAAGAATTCGATGTTCACATCAAGGACATACGGGGTAGTGAGAACACCGTAGCGGACCATATTTCGAGAGTATTGCCAGTAGCTGAGGAAGACCCCCAGGACATTGATCTTTATTATCCCTTCGAGAGCGTTATGAACGTGGATGCCCACACTCCCGACCTTCCTTGGTATGCTTCGATTGTCAATTACCTTCACTCTGGCTATCTGAGCCCTGAATTCTCTTACCAGGAGAAGAAGAAGTTCTTCTCTGATCTAAAGTACTATGTCTGGGAAGAACCATATCTGTTCAAGATCTGCAAGGATGGGTTGCTTCGCCAGTGTGTCCCTGAATCCGAGCAACGGGATATTATTGAGCAATGTCATAGTGGTCCCACTGGTGGCCATTTCAATCCGTGGAAAACCGTTGCCAAAATCTTCCAATGTGGTTTTTACTGGCCTAGAGTCTTTAAAGATACTGAAGCCTTCTGCAAAGGCTGTGATAGGTGCCAGAGAACCGGCACTTTGACCAGGCGGTATGATATGCCGCTTAAACCCATTTTGGAGTGTGAAGTGTTTGACGTATGGGGCATTGACTTTATGGGACCTTTTCCATCTTCCTGCGGAAATAAATACATTCTGGTCTGTGTAGATTACGTATCTAAATGGGTCGAAGCTGTCGCAACCCCACTGAATGATCATAAAACGGTAATGAAATTTCTGAAGAGGAACATTTTCACGAGGTTTGGCTGCCCTAGAGCTCTGATCAGCGATGAAGGTTCGCACTTCATTAATAAACCCCTGGATAGCCTGTTAGCTAAGTATGGTGTTAAGCATAAGAGTGGCACACCGTATCACCCTATGACCAGTGGGCAAGTTGAGCGCAGTAATCAGAGTATAAAGAAAATCCTCGAGAAAACAGTCAACTCCCATCGAAAGGATTGGAGTCTGAAGCTGGATGATGTACTGTGGGCTTACAGGACCGCATACAAAAATCCTATGGGTACATCACCATACCAAATGGTCTATGGAAAGCCCTGTCATTTGCCAGTAGAACTAGAGCATAGAGCTTATTGGGCAACTAAGTTCCTAAATTTCGACTCCCAAGCTTGTGGAGAACGTAGGCTCCAGCAGATACATGAATTAGACGAGTTCAGGCTTCAAGCTTATGAGAGTTCACGGATAAGCAAGGAAAGGATGAAATTCCTTCATGATAAAAAGATCAAGAAAAGAGAGTTTCATGCAGGCGAGCTGGTACTGTTATACAATTCCAGGCTGCATCTTTTCCCCGGAAAGCTAAGGACGCGTTGGTCCGGTCCATTTGAGGTCCTGTCTGTCTTTCCTAGCGGCGTTTTGGAACTTAAGGGGATTGGTGATCAGCCTTTCAAGGTCAATGGTCAACGATGCAAACACTACATTGGCCAACCGAAGGAATCACCCGAGATAGTTAAATTCCTCGATCTGCTAGGTTGTATCACTTCAGGAGTCGATGATTGCGATGAGTTCTCACCAGACCTATTTTCCGATGATAGTGCTGAATCACCAGCTGAAGCTTTTGCCGGAAGCTGGGACATGGAACAATATTGGAAGGAAGTGGCTTTGAAGAAAAATAAAGCGCGGAAAAGGACCCCAGTCAAAAAGAAGATCAAGCAGGCCTGGGAAAAATGGGTGGGTCGAATCCCGAGTCTGCACTGCTGTTTCTGTAGTCATAATTTTGTTAAGAATTCTGTTGATAAGATGACCGGCAAAAAGCCAAAGTGGCCCGACCCGGATTAAACCTGAATTGAATGTCGAGCTAACGACATTAACCAAAAGCGCCACTAGGGGGGCAACCTAGATATCCTTTTTGTTTTAGTTATTTTCGTTTTGTTCTTTTTGTTTCGGTTAGGTCTAATTAGGGTAATTGTTGACTCTGCTTGTCGGTTGATTCGATTTTCCTTTATCAATCTCTTTATCTTCATTGTGCCATGTCCCCCTATGTTCCCCGAGATCTTGTCTTGTTTTTCAAGTGTGCAGGATAGTTGCGACAGTAATTGTGAGTTCCAGAGGATGTCAGGCAACTCTGGATTTGAGTTGCAATACTTCCAGAATTTCCCCATTCGAATTACAATCAGCTAAGTTCTTTTATCCTTTCCTTTTAATTCTGCACAACCTGAGGACATGTTGTGGTTTAAGTGTGGGGGAGGGGATAGATGATTTATGTATCTACTTTGATTTGCTCATATTAGTTTTAATTTTCTGTGAAAAGTGCTTCAATTTTCAAAAAAATTTTTGTTTAGTCCTGAGTAACATTTCAATGGCATGCTAGTTTTGTAATATGGCACCCTTTAGTTGTTATTAGTAGTCATATCGTGTTTTGAGAATAGGTTTAGTAAGTCGATACTCACTTGAACTTCATTTCACGAACCTATTAGATGAAGAGCCAAATATAGAATAGTTTCCGGTTAGTTAAAGGAAAGTTAATTCTTGATACAGATAACACTTATTTAGCATTAATGAAAGTTAAGAACTTGTGCTATACTCACAGTTAGAATCTCAGTACCTTAGTGTTCTTGAGAACTTTGAGAGTCTTGAATGTGTTAGAAATATATTTGACCGAGAGTTTCCAAAGAGTTTGAAAAATATAAAATATATATATATATATATATATATATATATATATATATATAAATAATAAATGAATAAAATTTCTTTGTGGGAATTTTGTTTATAACTATCACCTCGAGTCCATTTGGATACTGCCCCAATTGGGGAGTGTGGTTTACCTTGGACAGTATGGGTTCGAGTGATCTCAGGGTGACTGCCTCTAATGTAGGGGAGTGTGTTATACTTTTGAGACGCGACGATAGGAAATATAAAATATAAAATATCGTTTTTTTTGGAATTCTAAGTCAAGTTGATCTAAACCCAGTAGAGACCCGAAAGGTATTTTCTTGGTACTAAGTAAAGGAATTTAGTTGTGAGTTGGTTACTATGTTCTTGGTAATTAGTTTTTGTTAGGTAAGTGCTGTAGATAGAATGAAGTTTTCGTTTAGTTGACGGGATAACTGTTAGTGCTTGATGTATTATATCGAGAGAGGATCGGTGGAAGTTTAGTAGGTTCTGCACACACATCACCGAGTGAGGTCGATTTGCTGAATACTAGCTTGTCATGATTTTGACTATATTTCGTGTCAGGTTATGTGGATTCTTTATGGTATGTTCTTGTTTTGTTTTGCTCGGGACGAGCAAAAGCTAAGTGTGGGGGAGTTGTTAAGGGTGATTTTATACGTTTCACAAGTATATATTTTATGTTAATTTCCCCCATATCTGGATAAATTGCATAGGAAATGAGCGTTTAAATGAACTTATTGAGCAAGTGAGGTTTTTAATGAGTTATTCGCAAAGTTGGTTTATTTTGGTGTTTTAATCTTGATTTTATGATTATTTGGATGATATTACGTTTTGCGATGTTTTACTGTGCTATAGGTACGTGTTGATGCTTAAACGGTGATCACAAAGAGATGAGAATCGAATTACATTGAAGAAAAAGAGATAAAGATGAGAAAATCGCATTCTGAACAGCTGAACTGGCGTCCAGAACATTGGACGAGCGTCCATGATGAACGGGCGTCTGATCGAATAGACGGGCGTCCAGAGTGGATATGTTACATTCAGGAAGTTTGGATGCAGGTTGGACGCTGGCACGGACGGGCGTCTGAAGAAGGCTCGGCCCGACTCAAAGATCAGAGCATACCAGACGAGCGTCTAGGCAGACTGGACGGGCGTCCAGCGCCGACTGAACGAGCAACCGACCTAGTTTTAACCTAGCCGCCTTTAACATCTATTTAAGCAGCAGCGCCCCGAACCCTAGAACATACATAAAGAGAGTCGAAATTCACCTTTAAACACAGCAGCAACTTTGTTCTTTTCGTTTTTTTTTATCAAAACGATTGTTGATTTCAAGACTAATATGAATAACTAAACTCCCGGGTTGGACGAACGGGTGAAGCAAATCAGGAGGCGTTTGGTTTTCTTATTTTCTGCGTTTTGCAATCAATAAAGGTCAGATTTTTATTGCGTTTATTTCGTGTTTCATATCGATAGATAAAGCATGCGATATTTGTTTGACGATAGTTGAATAAATTATAGATCACCGCAATAGTAATCAGTTTAATCGATTTGTCTAAAAACGAAAGTTATCAAATTGTTAACCTAGATAATAGATTCGGAAGAATTTATGCCTATCGTGCTTGAAGAATCAATCTTTGATAAAAGTTGATAAACGGATTATCTAAGAAATTAGTAATTTGCATTGGGTATAGGTTAATCTTGGCCTTTAGTTGATTTGCATGCGTAGGGAGTTAGAATCTTTTACCGCTATCTTGAATTGTGGATCCCTGTTCGTCTGCCTTTCTCCCCATTATTTGATAAACCTTAAATTGTTAATTCGTGACACGTTTAGCTTAAACTTAAAAACACATTCAACCTCACGTTCCTCGTGGGATCGACCCGGAATAACCGCTTTACTACAAGCTTTGCACTTGGAGCGACTAACCGGATTTTTATTTCTTGTCTTTTTGTTTCATTTACAAAAATCCACCACACAATATCTATGTGTTTGGACCTGTCATGGTGAACAGGATTCTCAGACATGTTTATAGCAGACACATTATCACAGGATAAGAGAATAGGATGATCTTTCTTGATGTGTAGATCAGCCAGAATCTTTTGAAGCCACAACCCTTCACAAATCCTTAGGGCAAGGGCCCTTAATTCCGCCTCTGCACTGCTTCTAGAGACCACATGTTGCTTCTTGCTTCTCCAGGTAGTGAGATTACCCCAAAAATAGGAGCAGTAACCAGTAGTAGACCTCTTATCAATAACATATCCTGCCTAGTCAGCATCAGTATAAACTTGGATTTTCTTTTTTGTTGATTTTTTGAAAAGAAGGCCTTGACCAGCAGTCCCTTTTAGGTACCTCAACATCCTATGCACAATATAAAGGTGTTCTTGGCAAGGATGATGCATGAACTGACTCACCAGACTAACATCATAGCAAATGTCTGGTCTGGTATGGGCCAAGTAAATATGCTTTCCCACCAGTCTTTGGTATTGGCCAACATTCACAGGAGCAGATTTGCTTTCCTTTTCCAACTTCATCCCTGGGTCAATAGGGGTGGAAGAAGGCTTGCAGTCAAGCATACCAGTTTGAGCAAGAAGATCAGTAATATACTTCCTCTGAGAGATGAAGATCCCAACCTGAGACCTGGCCACTTCCATTCCAAGAAAGTATTTCATTTGGCCAAGGTCTTTAACCTCAAACTCTTTAGCAAGTGAACACTTTAGTGAATGAATTCCAGGGGTATCATCACCAGTGATGATAATGTCATCTACATAGACAATAAGGATGACCCTTTTTTCCAGTAGGTGAAACCTTGGTAAACATAGTATGATCAGATTGGCCTTGCCTGAATCCAAGGCTTTTAATCACTTTGGTAAACCTACCAAACCAGGCTCTAGGAGACTGCTTTAGTCCATAGAGAGCTTTGTGCAATTTGCACACTTTGTTTTCTGCCCCTGGATAGTCAATTCCAAGAGGCAACTTTAAGTAGACTTCCTATTTTATGTCACCATTTAGGAAGGCATTCTACACATCAAGTTGGTGCAAGGGCCAATCCAGGTTCACAGCAATAGACAGGAGCACCCTTATGGTGTTTAGCTTTGCCACTGGTGCAAAGGTCTCCTGATAGTCTATGCCATGGGTCTGGGTGTAACTCCTAGCAACCAACCTAGCTTTATGCCTACATATGGTTCCATCAGAGTTAAATTTCAGTGAAAAAATCCACTTGCACCCAACAGTCTTCTTTCCCTTGGGAAGAGGAGTTAGGGTCCAAGTATGATTATCATTTAGAGCTTGCAATTCATCATGAACAGCCTTTTTCCATTAAAGGACCTCAAGGGCTTCTTGAATAGATACAGGAATATGATGCTTGTCCAAGTTTTGTACAAACACTTGGTAGGAACTAGATAGGTTCTCTGTAGTTAAAAGATTATACAGAGGGTACTGAGTACAGGTTCTAGTCCCCTTTCTCACAGCAATGGGTCTATCATCATAGTTCACAGTGCTTACAGATCTATCAGGGGAATCTGAGGTAGCAACATCCTCAGATTGATGTTGATCCTCTTGAGGATCAAGATTATGCATGTTTCTTCTGGAATAAACCAGTTGTACTGGAGGTCTTGGACACAAAGATCCTCTTTCAGGACTCAGAGTTGAAGTAGGATGAGTATTATCAGAGGTAATTACTTCCTCTTGATTTGTACTTCCCATATCCAAAGAACTAAGGGTATTAGGACTCATATCCCATCCTTGAGAGGAGGATATATAGTCCTGGTTCAGGACTTTCTGATCAAAGAAGGGCTTATCTTCAAAGAAGGTAACATCCATGGAGTTAAAGAACTTCCTGGTTTGAGGACAGTAGCATTTGTACCCCATTGTCTAGGTGAATACCCAATAAAGACACATTTGAGTGACTTAGGCTCAAGTTTAGTTCTATGGTGAATATGCACAAACACAGTACACCCAAAGACCTTAGGAGGAAGGTTTTGGATCAAGTGTCTAGATGGTAAACTTTCTGACAGAACATCAACAGGGGTTTTAAACTTCAACACCCTAGAAGGCATCCTGTTAATCAGATAAGTGGCAGTCAGGACAGCCTCTCCCCAGAAATGCTTTGGCACCTGCATGGCAAACATGAGGGCCCTTGCAGTATCAAGGAGATGCCTGTTTTTCCTTTCAGCCACCCCATTTTGTTGGGGTGTGTCAACACAGGAAGTTAGGTGAATTATACCCTTCTCCCTAAAGAATTTTCCAAGTTGTTTTTCAAGATATTCTGATCCATTATCAGATTTCAGTATCTTGATATCACTATCAAACTGTGTTTTGATCATGTTATAAAAGTTCATGAATATAGGACCAGCTTCAGCATTCTCCTTCATTAAGAACACCCAGCAAAGTCTGGTGTGATCATCAATGAAGGTGATAAACCATCTTGTACCAGTGATATTCTTGGCCTTGAAAGGTCCCCAAATATCACTGTGTATAAGGTGGAAGGGCTTAGAAGGAGTATGAGACTTGGAGTGATACACAGTCCTACATTGTTTAGCCATACAACAAACTTCACATTGAAATTGAGAGACATTTTTATTAATGAACAAATGAGGCATGGGCCTCTTCAAATACAGAAAATTGGGGTGACCCAATCTATAGTGCCATAGAACAATTTTGTCACTACAATTGTTCCAACCAGAATCAGACACACAAGCAGAGTCTTGATCATTCTCAGAATCACATAAAGCAGGCAGCATGTAGAGACCAGAAGTTGCACTAGCATTGCCAATCATCTTCCCAGAGTTGGTGTCCTGTAAAACACACTTGTTTTCATGAAAAATGATAGAGATGTTCTTTCTCTTGGTCAATTTGTTCACAGACAAGAGATTACAGGACAGATTTGGGACATAGAGCACCTGATCAAGGATGATATTCCTTGAAAAACTGATGGATCCTACCCCATGAACTCTGGAGGTAGATCCATCTGCAATTTTCACAAACTTTCCTGTTTACAGGGAATAAGATAGTGAAACAGCCTCCTATTCCCAGTCATATGTTCAGAGGCACCAGAATCAACAATCCATTGTTGTTGACCATGGTCAGAAATAGTATAAGATAGAGAAGTTTTACCAGAATGAGCAACATAAGCTGTTGAAGTTGTGGATAGAGTGGTAGAGTTAGGAGCAGATTGCATGAGTCTCCTCAGAACTTCCATCTATTCATGAGAGAAAGCAGGTGCCTCCCTAGGTGTTTCCCTAGGAGCACCCTCACTCATATGAGCAGATGGGAGGCCTTGAGGCTCCTTTCCAGCCCCATTTCTGGGTTTCCAATCAGCAGGCTTTCCATAAAGCTTCCAACATGAATCTTTTTGATGGCCAACTTTCTTGCAATTATCACAAAAGGGCCTCTCCTTCTTGTTCCTTGGAGGTGGACCACCTTTTGAGAGAAGGGCAGAGGCTGAGACTTCAGATTGAACCGAGGGTTGGTGGGGTTGAGTTCCTAGCATCAGTGTCCTCCTACTCTCCTCATGTTTGACTTCTGAAAAAACAGATTTGAGGCCAGGTAGGGGAGATTTGCCAAGAATCCTACCCCTTACATCATCAAGACTAGGGCTTAGACCCATAAGGAAAGTAAAGACCCTGTCATTTTCAGTATTGTCCTTGTGGATTTTTGCATCAGCAGTGCATTTCCATTTGTAATCACTGAAAAAATCAAGTTGTTGCCATATTTTGTTCAACTGATTGTAGTACTGAGTGACTTCTTGATCCCCTTGCCTTAGATCCTTCAATTTTGACTTTAGATCATAGATGGCTGAAGTATTGTCCTTCTTGGAGTGGAGATCATGGACAGCAGACCAGATTTCTGCAGCAGAATTATAGAACATGAAGTTCTCACTTTGCTCCTTGGTCATAGACCCCACAAGCCATGACATAATCACATTTTTCTCAGCCTTCCATTGCCTTAATTGAGGATCATTAGCAGGAGGCTCAGTGATTTCTCCAGTTAAATTCCCCTCTCTGCTCTTTCCAGCGATGAACATGAGCAGAGATCTGGACCACAGATGGTAATTGTTACCATCGAACCTGTGGTTAGTAAGGAGATGGGAGTTATCATTGCTACCCCCTTGATTGAGAGAAGCTCCAGTTGAAGCTGGAGTTACATCAGAGGAATCAGCACTAGATGCCATTTTTGTGGTTTTTGAAAAACACAGAAAAATGGGATTGAGGAAGAAGATGAAGATTTTAAGCACAAGGCTCTGCTACCATGTAGAAAAGATAGGAGGAAACTAAGTATTATTGCTTGAAAAGCCTTATGAGACCATAAGGAGTGATTACAATATAAAAGAAAACCTCCAACGGCATGATATAGTACTGTTCCAACGGTTATGAACAGTGTATCCTGGCCAAAAACAGAGAAAAAGACAAAAACAAGGAAAAGGTCCCTAAAACACCATTAGGACCCTAAGAAAAAGGATAATAAGCTATACTAAACTATTATACAACATTATATAGCCTATATTTTAACAAAGAGATACTTCTAGTATATGTACACCAAACAATTCTTCGCCAAGAAAACCAAGACAAGAATCATTTTCATATTCAACAGTGAGGCCAAGGCAAGGAACCACACATGGGTGAAAATAAATGTGCAATTACCATTAATCATAATACAGGGAATAGAGAATGGGAAATACCTTTTTACCAGCAAATTTATCCTTCAATTTTTGGATGTAACCCTTAACTGTAGGAAGCTCGAGAGCTTGGATGAATCGATCAGAATGTATACCAATAGGGAACTGTTGTTTCCAAGTGCACAAAATGATACTAGCTTTAGATAGCTTGTAAATAAGGAAATGGAGTTTCAGAAATACTCCATCCGTCCGTCCGTCCCAAAATATAAGTCATTCTAATCAAGGACAAAAGTCCGAAATACCCTTTGAATATCATTATTGTAATAGTTGTAAAGAAATGAAAAGTAGTTGGATGACTATAAATTAGGGGTAAGATGAATAAAAAATATAATAAATGCTTCATTATTATTCTAAAATGACTTGTATTTTGGGACAAAACCAAAAAGCCAAAATGGAGGGAGTAGTTGGAAGCTGAATTAGTGACAAAAGTATAGTACGTACCGCTGCAACACGTGTAAGCTTTCCTTGATCTTCCACTCCTTCTGGTGTCCCCTCAAGTCCAAGAATACGAGTGCAAGCACTAACAAAATGTCTTGCATAATCGTAAGTGTGGAAGCTGGAAAGAAAAGTTTAAAAAAGCTTCAGTACATACCTCAATATATTAAACGAAGCTTGAGTCACAAATCTATTTAATGTAGGAAAGAAAAATATACTGGAATGTTTTTTTATGGCATCACATGCACATAAAGCTTTGAATATATTTCATTAAACAAACATGGGAAATCAGCTTTTGCTGAACTCACATATCATACGCATATGAGCCTCTCACTTCCATGTACATGTGAACAAAAACACTATATATATATCTTATTAGCTAAAAGCGTATTACTACTATGGGTACATTAACTTTTCCAATGAGAGTGGCTTGGTTCAATCTCCATTCTTTCACATGATTTTATGAAGTTTGAAATTCAATGGACTTACACTTACGGTTTAGCATTATATGCAACTTTCATTTTTCCCTTCGTTCGAAGAAGGTAGTTTTGTCACATTTCTACAACGGGAATTGCGGAGAGGTTTTGCTTAGTAGAATGGTCAGGCATTGCATAGGTGTCACCTAGGCAACCGGGCAAATCCGCTTTGCCTTGACATTGCCTAGGGATTTAACAACTATGCTTCGATCTCCATTCTCCAAGAGTCGTGCATGTGTTTTGGTTAGCTCAAATTCGTTGTAAGAAAAATATAACGAATGTGTTGGATCCAAGGAAACAAATAAATGGCGCACAACAAAACAAACTAGAAGAGAAGAGAGAGTTCGTATGCTTAACTCTAAGATGAAAAAAAAAAATGAAAAAAAAAAAAAAAAAAAAAAAAAAACTCACCCAACCAAGTCAGCAGCGAGAACAGATTTCAGCAGCTCAGATCTTGACGGAAGTGTCTTGTAAATTTCAGATGAAGGGAAAGGTGTGTGTAGAAACCAACCAACCTTGATATTGCTGTTGTGCTCTTTAAGATATTGGGGAAGATACATCAGGTGGTAATCATGGCACCAGACAACGTCACCTTCTTGGTAATGTTCAGTCACAGCATCTGCAAACATCTTGTTCGCTTTCTTATATGCTGAAAGCTGTGACTGAAAAGTACGTGTGGTTGCAAGACGGTCTTCTTGGGGAAGCCCAAGATAATGGAAGAGAGGCCACAGTATATTGTTGCAGTATCCGTTGTAATACTGCTGAACAACTTCCTCGTCAAGGAAAACTGGAATGCATCTCTGTACGTAGTCAAAAATCAGAATACCAACAAAAATAACCTGATTATTTTAAATCAGATAACGACAAACCTGTTCAGACATAGCTTTGGTAAGCGACTTTTGGCCAACTTCATCCGGTACATTTACACCAGCCCACCCTATCCACCTGGTTTCTAATTTGACACCTTCATGGAGACATTCATCTATTAGCATCTTCCGGTATATCAAATTCGTTAACAAGATATTAAATGGGTGGGCTGTCTATAAATAAACAGTATAAAATGCAGAGAATCATCAATCATACTTAATTACCTAACAGTGCACTCACTAATCCTCCTGCACTTACTTCCAACGCCCATGAATCCTCACCGTCGTTTCTAATTGCTGTCACAGGTAGCCTGTTGGCCACCACCAGTAAACGCTTCTCACGAGAATGGACATCTCGTCTCTTATGGCCATCACATTGATTTCCTGAACCTATAAGCCCTTCCAACAACTTGACATCAACTTCTCTGTTTACTTCTTGAATAATATCGTCAACTGAACATGATAACGTATTTGATCTTCTAAGTTCTCCTTCTCTTAAAGGCCTTTCCAATATTGTCGTTATGGGTATGGGAGAGGAGTCAAAGTCATATATCCTTCCAGGCATATTCCTTGTTTCGATAGTATCCTGCAGTAACGTACTTGTTCACATTGCTATATATATGAATAAAATCATCAAAATCAGTTTTATTATTTTGCTTTAACTTCTGTTTATTCTAGTAAAGAGATAGTAAGATCTCCATATGCTACTGAAACTGGATTGCAAAAAAAACAACTGAAATTTCAAATTTTGGTTTGAAACATGAACACAGCAATTATCAGAGAAATCAGTGCTGTTAAACAGAACAGATTGAAGGACCATAATCGCAATCACGAAAGAAAAAAAGCAACACCGCACTCAACTAGAAAGCCTCCAGATCACCAATCAAGAAAGAAAAAAACACCGCGATATGAAAATGCATATAATGCAAGATAAAGCTAATCATATGACTGCTGAATCACTGCATATACATATATAAAGTCATTGTGTTGCCATAGTTAAAACAGTGCAGCTATCATCAATTAATGCTTCAATTAAACCTTTTCCAAAAATTATTTTTCCCCCTTCTTCGAGGCAATTAATGTTGGAATATTATTTCTTGTGCACATATATACATGTGAGAATTCAAAAAAAAAAAAAAAAAAAAATTAAAATAATATTAACATATTCACTATTGCTATATATTTGTTCTTACCAAATTGAATGAACTCAATGAAGCCTAATAACATATACACGTAATCAGTAGCCGATGCAGCATAATCAGTAGCCGATGCAGAGAAAAGAGTCAGCGGGGGCGGGCTTTAATTAATGTGGATACATATATAACAAAGGAATTTCTCAATTCCATATGTGTTTAAAAAACATCTTAATACCATATGTATGCATATAGGTTTAAAAAAAAATCACCGGGCGCCGCCACCGGTCCGTGAAGTGTGGGAAGTGTGGATCCGAACCCTGCGCGTACTCCTTTTGAATAAGTATATAGTCACCCGGGCGCCGCAAGAGGGTCCAAGTATAATGTCCCAAAACCCCATCCAATTAAGTAAAGCTTTCTAAAA
Source organism: Gentiana dahurica var. dahurica (assembly GCA_024500145.1). Taxonomy (NCBI): domain Eukaryota; kingdom Viridiplantae; phylum Streptophyta; class Magnoliopsida; order Gentianales; family Gentianaceae; genus Gentiana; species Gentiana dahurica. Next base: position 63,997,703 of record CM044896.1, on the reverse strand, counting down.
CAGCTAATTAATGAGCATAGCGCCCTAGCACCGCAATTAAAGTACTCGTAAATACTTTCTAATTAAAATTTTCATGAATTTTTTGCAACTGCTGTGTATGTTCACTACGCAATATATAGCAATTACGTACGATCGATTGTGTTATCCCTTTCCAAACTCCCTCTGGAGGATCAAGGAAGGCCGTGTATTCCCTCTATAATAATAACACAATGCAACAAGGATTCATGTATCCTATACAAATAATTAATTAAATAGAAAAACCAATCAACCACATGCAAAAGTAATAGCAATTTACTGGTAAAAATTCACATTAAACGTTATTTTTTACATTATAAACGTCAAAACTGAAGAATTTATAAAATAAAAACACAGAATTTTCAAAAAACTTAGTTGTTAAATTCCTAAAGTGCAAGTATTCATTCAATAAACAATGATACTTATTTTCAAAACAAATAAATAAATTAGAAAAAGGCAAAAACAAAGGAACGCAACCAAAACCCAGAAAATAGCACAATCACGCAAATTAATTAAGACACACAAGACAAATTAAATAAGAATCCGAAAAAGGATAATCCAAACTAATCGTACCAAATCCGTTTGCAGAATGCCGCTGCTCTCCTGAGATGATTCCTGCAGGCTCATTATTTCACAATTTCAAGAAAAACCCACTTTCGGTGTGAGGTTTTTGAAGTGTAGCAACACGCCATATATATATATCCAATCCAATACTACACAAACAGTAAAAATAAGGTAATTTGGGTGGATGTGCAAAGGAAAAATTAAGGAAAAAATCTTTTAAGAAGATCGCCCAACGCTGATGGAGTTGATTGGGATTTTAGCTGCCAAAACATCAATCAAGTATGTAAATAAGGAGAGAGAGAGCGCGCGAAGTTTAGGATATGATTAGTGAAAATGAGTCATAGATAGGGGCCATGCAAAAACGCTTGATCGAGGCCGTGAGGGTTTATATATATATATATATATATATATATATATATATATGTAACATCCCGACTTTTCGAAAAAGGGTAAAATAGTCATTGGGTGTATTTACTACGACTTAATTATTATTTATCCTATTTATTTAATTAAAAAGGAATTTAATTAATGTATTGGGAATTAGTTATAAGGAATAAAGGGGATTTAATTATTAAGAAGGATTTTAATTAAATCTATAAAAGGAAACTAAATCCCTTAATTTCCCCAAAACTCAAATCACGTAATTCTGGGTAAAAAAAATTAGAGATGAACGGCGGCATAGAAGAAGGACGCAGAGTTGCCAGGAAATAGAAGAACGGAATCGTCAATCGTGCGGCTAATCCGTCAGGATTTTGAGCAGGCAGCAGTAGAAGAAATCGATCACTGGATGAAGACGGTCATTCCCATACTCTTCGTGTTCCAAACAGTGAGTTTTCATTTTAGCCCTAAAATTGTAATCATGATCGTTTTGGATAAAAGTTCGAGCTTTGATTGTGTGATTGGTTGTTTTGATCGTAGAGTATCGTTTAAATATTGTAGTTTGGTTGTAGGAGTTGTGAATCGAAGGATTCAAGCCTTGCTTTCAGTTTTGGGATCGGTTTTGCTCGCAATTAAGGTAAGAGGCTCTTCCTAATGAGAAATTACGGTTTTACAATGATTAGGTTGAGTGTGAGTGAATGGTGTATTGTTTTGTTGCTTCCGTATGAGATTGGAGTTGCAGGATTGGTTTATTTTAATTTATATATAGAAAGGGCTATAATTGTAGTTTCAGGAGAATTCAAATTTGTTTTTTTAATTTTTTTTTTCATGGTTATCCTCGGTTAGAAGGTATCACTAGTGCTGTATATACATTTTTTTGGTAGGTTGACTTTTGATAGCCTATTCTAAGAACTGCAGCCATAAATGAATGAATATAAATAAAACAAAATAAGCAAAAGTGATGATAAAATAAAGAATAGATAATGTAAATACTTTTAGTGGTTAAGAATGAGGTAGAAAGATATATATATATTCCGGTGAAAGAAATATAGGTACTCGCACTCCGTATATTTTCCCTGGTTCGAGAATATATACGAAACATTGTAGAGATTATGCAGTGATTATGTTTTTGGTGGTAAAGGTATATATATATATATATATTGTTGTTCTGGAAATATTTATGAATAGTTGTGTTTAGTTATTTTTACCGAAAGAAATATAATTATAAGGTTTGGTAGAAAATGGTAACGCAGTAAATGTTATTATGATGTTTAGCTTGAATTGTAGTATTGTTAATGAGTTTAAATAAGATAATATGAAAATAAACAAGCCTCGATTGAGTTTCTGATGCGTTTGGTTCCGGCACCGGACGTACTCTTAAAGGGAGTTGAAGTCCGGGACCGTCGGAAAGACATGAAAGGGCTTGTGCTTTGATGAATTAGTATTAATCAATGTCTGTGTAATTGCTAGGCCTCGTTTATGTCTAGTGGTCTAGGAAGAGAGTAGTATGTGTGATGGAGATTATTTGAAAACACTTAGGCGGCTAGTTAACTATTTAATAAATACGTACTTGCTTAGTAAAATGTTAAACATCATGAGAGCTTGGATAGGCACAGTACAATATCGGCAATGTGAGGTTTGGCCAGATAAAGTGGTGATGATCACTGCCGGATTCTAGACCCGCCAGATAAAGTAGTGATCATTCCGCCGGACAAACTCACGAACGAGATAGACATTCACTGGTCAGCTCTCTAGGGTTGGCCAGACAAAGTGGAATGACTGTTTCGGGACCGCTAGAGATTTATCTCTATAGGGTTGCATCTTTTGTCTTAGTGCATATCTCACTAAGTGTAGTGCCCTCGCAAACATGCTGTAACAAAGATAAGTTAAGTTAGAAACGTTTAGTCATGACATGTTGATGGACATGAAATGAACCCTAGATTGAGTTGGTCTCATAAAGGTAATTTAATAATAATAAAAAGAACCTTTCGTTGTATAACTTAGTTGTTCATTAGCTTCTCACTTTTACTAAGTACTTTGTACTTACCTCCTTTGCATTTCCTTTTGTATGCATTGTGGGGTGAGAAGACGAACAGGTTGCCCAAGTGTAGTTGACGACTTTTGAAGACTTTGAAGTCTTGGAGAAGCTTTTAGTTTATTTCTTTGTAAAGGTTGTACTAGACTAGTCGTATTTCTTTTCTAGACTTGTTGTACTTCTTCTTTTAAGACCTCGTATTGTACAAGCCTTTGGGTTTTTCGTCGTTGTAATTTAACTATCCATCTTTAGTATGGTTGATTTCTATTCATAGTAGCATTTATGTTTTTACCCGAGTCTTTTTAGCTTCCGTTTGCTTTATTTTGATACGACGACGTAGAGGCTTGCGTATAATATTAGATTTATTTAATGCTATACGCGCCGAACGTTTCTCTTCCGGATAAGGGCTCGGTATCCGGGAGCGGGGCGTTACAGTTGGTATCAGAGCGAAGCGTCCTTTCTATCCTAGGCTTATTTTCCTCTAAGATAAGATTCCTTAAACCGTGATTAAGTTCCACTAGGACCAAGTGAAGAGTCTTCTTTGACGAAGGTTAAGTTGAGTTCTCTGTTCACATCTTTTATGTGATCACCTCAGGTTTTGTTCCTCCTAGTATCCTTAGTAGAAACTTTTTCTTCCTTTGAAGTTTCCAAACCATAGCTTGTCACATTGGATTTAGTGAAACCCCTTTAGGTAAAGTTTTGGGATAGGAGTCTTATGCCTACACCTTAAATTCGAGGCCCTCTTGGTTGAATTCCTTTTTCCTTACTTTCCCTATTGAAATCTCTTCACCTTCTCTACACGAATGTCTAATTTTACTTTTATCTTGGCCTAACTTTGTAGAGAATGATATTTGATTTAACTCTACAAATCCTCCACTTTCCCTTTTCACCGTCTCTTGGTCTGAGTTTATCAACATTCTTAGACCTTTGCTTTGTTTGAGATGGTTCTACACGAACTCAATGTGCAATTCTACTCTTTCCAAGTACCCCTCATTCGTTTCAACTCATAGTGTTAAAGGTCTCCTACTTTGGCACATAGTTTCCATCATCCTCGTGTTTGGCTTTATCCAACATGAGTGAATATTTTTGTTTTCGTGTTTTCCATTTACCATAAGACTGTTTTCCCCTACTCCGAAAATTCTGCAAATTTTCAGCAAAGTAGATTAATGTCTTATCTACAATTTCTCTTTTTACATCAACTCGATAATCATTATGGATTATTCAGAAAATTCATGTTTATACCGGATACTCTATCCAGAAAATCTGCAGCAGTACTTTCACTTATTCTTCTGTTTTGGACAGGTTAAACACCTTCAAATGACCTGAATTTTTGCTATGTTGCAGACAAAACTCTTATCTACAATTTTCCTTTTGGAATTAAGTTCAGATTCTTTTTCGTTTGATCTCGATTTTCAATTCAACTCAGTGTTTACTAATCTGAAAATTCCGACAGCTTGTGCAGTCGTCAGAAATAACAGTTTTTGACCGACTTTATTTCATTCAAAAATTCTAATATTTTTATATCACCTGGAAAACTCCAGTATCTAAATCTTTTCTCTTTTGATCGTGCTCAAATTCCTCTTCGTTGTTCTGTGCAAATTGATAATGTCAGATCCAGAGTAAAAATCATACACAACAACCTAAAAGGAATTCTCACCTCTTTGACTTAGGGTTTGGGCTAAGAGGATAGTAAGTTGTGATTGTCATGTTTTAGGTGTTCCCCGAGTTTGATCTCCTTCTGAGTTAAACCTTTTAGTAGCATGCTTGTAAAGCTAACGTTATAGTTTCTTTTGCAGTTGTAAACAAGAACCAAGATGCTATCCTCCAACATGCCATGTTTGATGTTCAAACCCTTTTTGTGCCTTTTGTAATTATACCTTTTCTGGTAATTTATTTCTCACGTAATCCCACACTTGAGATCTTTAAACTCAACAAATCCTCTCTGCTTGGTGTCATGAATTACCTCAGAAACATATCGCCTTAAGCCCTTCTTTTCAACAAATTCATACTTTCTTACTTTTCAAATCAAGAAACAAATTCTCTTCAAAGTTCTAAATTGTTGCACTCCCATCATTCATTTCAAATTCAAGTTTGGCTAAGCCTTCTAATGTCAGAACATTCTTTTTACTTGTGTTTATTCTCAGCTCCCATTCTAAGGGTAGTGTCGATATTGTAACTTGTTCACCTAATGTTGTCTTTGCTTTTAAGGTATGCATATCTTCTTTGCCGGTCAATTTTTTTTTTTTTAGCCTACCATGACATTCTTTTTCAGTTACTTATCTTTAACCTTCCAGCAATATATGCTAAACCAGTTTCAAGCAGAAGGTAGACCTTTTCAAGATGCCTTCTGAACCTCTCTAGCCAACCAACATTTGAACTCCAAAACTTCTATTGAATTTCAATCTAGATTAATGTACCTTCTACCCTTCAGTTTTAACTCTCTTTCAGGCTATTTAGAGCCATGAACCGCCATATACACCTTTTGACCCCCCATCTTATGATACACCGGTTGAATGCCTTTTGTTTTAACTTTTCCCATTCCCTCATGAGGAATAACCTAGAGCATTTATTCCTTGGCAGTGTACTATTCCTCTCGAGTAGTGCAACCTTGAACCTTTTATTTGAATCGTCAATGATCGTTAAACTTCCTTTGAAGGTTTGAAATAATTCTTTGAATTCAAACCTTATCCGACAATTCTTAAGTGTCGTTTCCTCTTCACTTAAAATCTTGTTTGACGCTTACTTATTCAAACTTTTGATTTTTTTTTCCTTTACCACTGCTTGAGGGAAATTTCTATTTCCTCTAAATCTTGAAATAACCTCTCTTTGACTACTGCAAACTTGGACACTTCATAACAAGTGTTTATTTTATTCCAAGACCTTTTGGTGTGCTCGTTTTATCTCCATGGCTCCTTCATGTTGAGATTTTTGATCTCTTTTGATTTCTATCTTTTTAGTCCTTCTGGTGCTCGACCTTGAACCTTTACCTTGATTTTCTGTTGTGTGGTGTTTCCCCTGACACTCATGCGAACTGAAGATTTTCCTAGTTCGCCAACATCCATTTTTGTTAACCAAGTGTTTAACAATCAAGGTCACATGCCCAATGTCCTCAAGTTTAGCAATCCCTTTCCTTCGCATTTAATGTTTCCACGTCCATCATATGATGTTTCCTTTAACGTCTCCACTTTCTCAAAGCTTATATGAAAGCTTATTACCATCCTTTCAAGTTACCTCTGAAGTCTTTGCAGACCACCGTATCTTGCAGAATTCCTCTCTCTAAAAAAAATCATCTGCAAGGTGTCCTTTTGTTTTCTATTTGTTGGCTATCCCTTGTATTATGATACAATGTCTCATTCTTCAGTTTGGAACCACCTTCAACTTTTCCCCAACACGGGATCATTTTGTTCTGCTTGTAACCCAAGCAACCTGCCTTATTTCAAGTGCATTGTACCCTTCCTTGGCTCACCTAGTTGACATACCACCCTGGTACTCAACTTGTCACTTTTCAACTTCTTTTATTTTCCAAGCTAACCTTAATTGGCACAAGGACTGGATATGACCTCCAGAGAAAAAGTATGGCAAATCATGTTCTCCACCCCCAAGGAGTCTCAGAGGTCCTTCAGCTGGGATCCTTGCAGTTTTTCAGCAAGCTTGTGGTGCCATGATGGAAGTTGAGATCGAAAGAAGTCAAGTATGCCAGGAAGTTGTGAGTCAGTTGGGTAACTCAAGCACTCGGGACATAGGTCAGCAGGAGCAAGCAAAGAGTGTTGAGCCGATGATTGCAAGATTCGAGGTAGTTGATGAGTTCGTGATGGAAAAAGATGAAGATCCAGTGGTTTTTTTGCAAGTGAGTGGTCAGAACCGACCAGCCATTGGTCACGAGTTAGATGAAGATGGCAACAGTTGGCATCAGAATCAGCTTTGGGTTCCGAATGCGAAAGATTGGGAAGGACAATGAAGAATGAAAACCTCGAGATGAAAATTACAGTTCATCTTAGAGCGACCGAGATGTACAAGAGTTGGAACAGTATTGCTGATGATCCTTCATGAAGAAGAGAGATAGAAGAACATGAGTTTCTGGGATGAAGTGGAGTGACAACCGAATACGAGACCAGATTTGATACAGCGTGTCAACGAGAAGATTGAAGTGGATCGTCGCAACCTCAAATTGCCTCAAGACAAGCAAATGAGTTGGGAAGATGGAAGGAGAAGAAGACTGTAAGAGTTAGAAGACGAAACGTTTTGCAAAGTCTAGAGTTCAAGTACCTCTCGGTTACATTTGAGTTTCGAGGACGAAACTCCTCTTAAGGGGGAAGGAATGTAACATCCCGACTTTTCGAAAAAGGGTAAAATAGTCATTGGGTGTATTTACTACGACCTAATTATTATTTATCCTATTTATTTAATTAAAAAGGAATTTAATTAATGTATTGGGAATTAGTTATAAGGAATAAAGGGGATTTAATTATTAAGAAGGATTTTAATTAAATCTATAAAAGGAAACTAAATCCCTTAATTTCCCCAAAACTCAAATCACGTAATTCTGGGTAAAAAAAATTAGAGATGAACGGCGGCATAGAAGAAGGACGCAGAGTTGCCAGGAAATAGAAGAACGGAATCGTCAAACGTGCGGCTAATCCGTCAGGATTTTGAGCAGGCAGCAGTAGAAGAAATCGATCACTGGATGAAGACGGTCATTCCCATACTCTTCGTGTTCCAAACAGTGAGTTTTCATTTTAGCCCTAAAATTGTAATCATGATCGTTTTGGATAAAAGTTCGAGCTTTGATTGTGTGATTGGTTGTTTTGATCGTAGAGTATCGTTTAAATATTGTAGTTTGGTTGTAGGAGTTGTGAATCGAAGGATTCAAGCCTTGCTTTCAGTTTTGGGATCGGTTTTGCTCGCAATTAAGGTAAGAGGCTCTTCCTAATGAGAAATTACGGTTTTACAATGATTAGGTTGAGTGTGAGTGAATGGTGTATTGTTTTGTTGCTTCCGTATGAGATTGGAGTTGCAGGATTGGTTTATTTTAATTTATATATAGAAAGGGCTATAATTGTAGTTTCAGGAGAATTCAAATTTGTTTTTTTAATTTTTTTTTTCATGGTTATCCTCGGTTAGAAGGTATCACTAGTGCTGTATATACATTTTTTTGGTAGGTTGACTTTTGATAGCCTATTCTAAGAACTGCAGCCATAAATGAATGAATATAAATAAAACAAAATAAGCAAAAGTGATGATAAAATAAAGAATAGATAATGTAAATACTTTTAGTGGTTAAGAATGAGGTAGAAAGATATATATATATTCCGGTGAAAGAAATATAGGTACTCGCACTCCGTATATTTTCCCTGGTTCGAGAATATATACGAAACATTGTAGAGATTATGCAGTGATTATGTTTTTGGTGGTAAAGGTATATATATATATATATTGTTGTTCTGGAAATATTTATGAATAGTTGTGTTTAGTTTTTTTACCGAAAGAAATATAATTATAAGGTTTGGTAGAAAATGGTAACGCAGTAAATGTTATTATGATGTTTAGCTTGAATTGTAGTATTGTTAATGAGTTTAAATAAGATAATATGAAAATAAACAAGCCTCGATTGAGTTTCTGATGCGTTTGGTTCCGGCACCGGACGTACTCTTAAAGGGAGTTGAAGTCCGGGACCGTCGGAAAGACATGAAAGGGCTTGTGCTTTGATGAATTAGTATTAATCAATGTCTGTGTAATTGCTAGGCCTCGTTTATGTCTAGTGGTCTAGGAAGAGAGTAGTATGTGTGATGGAGATTATTTGAAAACACTTAGGCGGCTAGTTAACTATTTAATAAATACGTACTTGCTTAGTAAAATGTTAAACATCATGAGAGCTTGGATAGGCACAGTACAATATCGGCAATGTGAGGTTTGGCCAGATAAAGTGGTGATGATCACTGCCGGATTCTACACCCGCCAGATAAAGTAGTGATCATTCCGCCGGACAAACTCACGAACGAGATAGACATTCACTGGTCAGCTCTCTAGGGTTGGCCAGACAAAGTGGAATGACTGTTTCGGGACCGCTAGAGATTTATCTCTATAGGGTTGCATCTTTTGTCTTAGTGCATATCTCACTAAGTGTAGTGCCCTCGCAAACATGCTGTAACAAAGATAAGTTAAGTTAGAAACGTTTAGTCATGACATGTTGATGGACATGAAATGAACCCTAGATTGAGTTGGTCTCATAAAGGTAATTTAATAATAATAAAAAGAACCTTTCGTTGTATAACTTAGTTGTTCATTAGCTTCTCACTTTTACTAAGTACTTTGTACTTACCTCCTTTGCATTTCCTTTTGTATGCATTGTGGGGTGAGAAGACGAACAGGTTGCCCAAGTGTAGTTGACGACTTTTGAAGACTTTGAAGTCTTGGAGAAGCTTTTAGTTTATTTCTTTGTAAAGGTTGTACTAGACTAGTCGTATTTCTTTTCTAGACTTGTTGTACTTCTTCTTTTAAGACCTCGTATTGTACAAGCCTTTGGGTTTTTCGTCGTTGTAATTTAACTATCCATCTTTAGTATGGTTGATTTCTATTCATAGTAGCATTTATGTTTTTACCCGAGTCTTTTTAGCTTCCGTTTGCTTTATTTTGATACGACGACGTAGAGGCTTGCGTATAATATTAGATTTATTTAATGCTATACGCGCCGAACGTTTCTCTTCCGGATAAGGGCTCGGTATCCGGAGCGATATATATATATATATATATATATATATATATATATATATATATATATATATATATATATATAAAAAGAGTATAATGATTTAGCCACAACCGTGTCAAAATCTCACAATATATTTTTACATAATCATGATATAAATTCGTTGATTGATAAATGTCTTATAATAATCACAAACCTAAAAATGCTTTGTAATCCTATATTATTAAGAAAATCTACGGTCTTGTAATTAGTTATACAAACGGACGGTCCGAGATTCACATAATTATCTTTTCTAATTAATGCTAATATTTAAAAATTTGTGTAGTACAAATTAGCTAAAATTAAGGAGAATATGTTGTCTAAAAACATTGACCGTGTATAAAAAGAAATAACGGTTTACATTGTTTTAATGAAAGACTATATAAAATAGAAAAAACATAAAATAAAAAAATTGAAACAATTTAATGTAAAATTCTCCAACTCTTTGTAGGGGTATTTTAGTCCATTCGAATATGTTTCACTTTACTTTTTTTTTTTTTTAAAGTTTTCTTTTCCCTTATGTCAGCAATAATCGACATAGGGCTGCCAGAGGCCTATATAAAGGCTCCCACATGGCCCTAGAAAGCATAATTCACGAACTAGTTGAAGCTTGGGCCACTGCCCCTAGTAGTCTCCCGGGACAGAAAACTCAGAATCCAACTCAAACTGGATGACCACTTTTATTAGGATTCTATAATAGCGCATACCGTAAATAAATATATATAGTCCCATACTTAAATTATTAATTATATAAAATAAGCAACAATCTCCCACTTGGGTCACATATATTTACATAGTACATTATAACCTTACGAGCTCAACAGAAACCGCTATCATCACAAGCATTTCAACAATCCCGTCCATCAGCTTAGTCAACACAGGATTAAAGCACCTTTCGCCACAATAAACGTAGCTAAACCAACAATTGTCAAATGCATCAACCTCACTAGAATGACATGGATCAATTATGGAAGTGTATAATGAAAATTACATGCAATGGGACCATAACGTGCTATTTTCAACTGGTCCTCCTTATAGAGATCACAAAACCCTAACCTTATGAGTTCAAATGAAAAACTTAATTTCGCAAAAAACATGTCTATTACAAACTGTACGAGCATCAGAGTCCCACTGAACTTTATTATCATAAAACGGTACAACACCCATACCAAAGATGTATGAAAGACCTTGGGTGTCAATGCTTTAGTCAGCGGATTTGCCACCAAGAAGTATTTCCCTACATGCTCCATTAACATTGAACCATTTCGAACTCACCTTCACAAAAAGAAACCTTATTTCAATGTTCATAGATTTTGACAAACTCTTGTTGTTATTGGGGTACAACATTGCGGAATCATAATAACAATATTCCTTAAGGGTCTTTCATTTTCTAAGACATGCAGCCGTGAAATGAAATTCTGCACTCATATCCCATGAGCAATGACTTCAAAACAAACCCCAAATATTGCCTCCAAAGTCGAAGAAGCTACAAGTATATGCTTAGCTTTTTCACAAATAGCTCATCTAGCCAGAATGAAGACAAACCTATTGTGGATGACATGGATCAAGTATGGAAGTGTAGAATGAAAATTACATGCAATTTGACCATAACGTGTCTATTTTCCACTGGTTCTCCTTATAGAGATCACAAAACCATAACCTTATGAGTTCAAATGAAAAACTTAATTTCGCAAAAAACATGTCTGTTACAAACTGTACGAACATCAGACTCCCATTGAACTTTATTATCATAAAACGACACAACACCCATACCAAAGATGTATGAAAGACCTTGGGTGTCAATGCTTTAGTCAGCGGATTTGCCATCATGAAGTCTTTACCTACATGCTCTATAGACACTGAACCATTTCGAACTCACCTTCACAAAAAGAAACCTTATGTCAATGTTCATAGATTTTGACAAACTCATGTTGTTATTGAGATACAACACTGTGGAATCATAATAACAAAATTCCTTAAGTGTCTTTCATTTTCTAAAACATGCAGCCATGAAATGAAATTCTGCACTCATATCCTATGACCAATGAAATCAAAACAAACCCCAAATATTGCCTCCAAAGTCGAAGAAGCTACAAGTATATGCTTAGTACTTTTTCAGAAATAGCTCATCAAGCCAGAATGAAGACAAAACATGTTGTGGATTTAAATGTTTTCCTCACATCCACCAAAACTTGAGTCAGAATACTGAATGATCTCTACCTGATCTTAACTCGTTGAATGTGAGCATCCTTAGTTTTGATTTCTATAAGTATCTTATTACCTTATAACCTTATTGGCTACGGCCGAATGAACCTTTCCAAGATCCTTTAAGTATAAGCCCAACATGACAGTAATGTACGCAATATCTGGACGCCAAACCTATGCATACATTAGACTCCAAACAAACGAAGCACTTGGAGTCTACTGTATTTCCTCCTCATTTAAATTAGTATAAGGGCACTGATTGAGACAAAATTGTCTCCCTTAATCACATGGGTACTATGTGGCTTGAAAACCAACATGCCTAATCTCTCCAAAATTGTACCGATACAACCATTTTGTGACAATCCAAGAATACATCAAGAATAATATATACCGAACCCGATGTATCTGTATCCCTAATACAAAAAAGTGTCACCAAACCTTTTGATGATGCAGAGAAAATCAATGTGATGGAAACAGTTGTTTAGTAAGGATATCTGGTTGTTTGTATGTGATTACACCATCGAGGTGCGGTGGTGCTTTCGAGTGAATGGTGGTCGACTTGGGCAATAAGAGATAAGCTAGATAGTCGACAAATTGGCAGAGTGTTGTCTGCTTTGTATATTACTCGATCCCTTTAAGTTTACAATGAGCCCTTGTATATATAGGAAAACTACTAAGTATGATTAAGCCAATGATGATAAGACATAATAAAGTGCGACGAGACACTAAGTGAACTAGACCGCTGATAGGTTATCAGAATGAAGGGCGGACCCAACATGCGGACCCCTAGTTGAGTCTTTATCTTTTGATCGCCATATAGTAGTATGCTTGCCTAGTTGGCTCATAATTGCTTCTGATCTCACCGAGGAGATGGTGGCTTGAAGTCTTAGCGATGAGCTTATGGCCTTTGTCTGGCTTAGAGAAATACAAACTCGGCGGACCCAGAACATTGTTTATTGTTTAGACCGTCGGACTGACTTGACAGTAGATTCGCATACCCTTTTACGGGTTAGGAGTATCAATGGCCCCTCTACTCCGTGCCTTGTGAATTTGTTCAAAATGTAAGGCGGGGAGTAGAGTTTTTAGCTGATTGATAACCTTGTACTGAGATGATAGGCTATTGGGCGGATCGTCTATTAGCGTGATCTGAATGCCAAATTGAGAATCGGTATTAATTGCCATGTCATAAAGCAGATGATCTTGTGGCGCCACACTATAAAACGGATGGTCTTACTTGCCACGTGATGTAAGTCAACAAGATTATACGTTTCGCGATGTTTTTACCCCAATTCTCATGCGTTTATCGATGTTTTTGTATCATCTTAAGAAACTATTGTGATGATTTGAACCATTTTGTGTACATAGTAAATATTATAAAAAACCAATCTTTTGTGTATTATCTAGGCTTATTAGCCAATTTTGTTATCAGATTTTGATTACGCTGTGGTGTAAGGCACGGACTACTAGCAATAGGACTAGGTCTATCGTAGCGGAGTACTGGCGAGTCAAGGTCGAATCCCACAGAGACTCATAAGATACATTTACAACAAGAGTGACATATGGTCCAAAAAGATGAAATATTTTTCTTAAGGAATATCAAGACAACCCTGGCATCGTTTGTAGGTGAGGCCACCACATCTACCCATTTGGAAACTGTGGAAATATTATGGTTAATATTACATTATTATTACACTCATAACATGTTACAATGTAACGTGTTACTTTTTATCAAGAGACATATTAATTGCATTGAATAAACAATTAATATGTCCTAATAGTCATAAAGTAACTATCCTTTGTCCTATTATGTAATAGCATAGACATAGCCGACTCTAGCATTTATTGTAGCCGGCTCTAGTTACTTTTACTTTACTAGCTAGGATCCTCTCTTGTAAGGATCCTCTCGTATCTATTTATACTCATTCTTTCAACATGAATAAACAAGTTGGAGTTTACTCAAGTATTATTACTTTCTCAAACTCTCTTCATGGTATCGGAGACCTAAACTCCTGAAATCCGCTGCAAACTCTCGGCACCCTGCTGAATCAAGAATGTCTTCACTATCTGAAGCTTCCTCACCTTCAGTTGAGTCCCAGCTGCCTCAGCAGACTGGGGTCACTGAATCTTCATCTTATACTAATCATAGACTTGATGGCAACAACTATTTGCTATGGTCAAGATCTATGAAAATGTACATCTCTGGACAAGGTAAGATGGGATACCTGTCCGGCTCTAAACCTGCCCCTGCTGAAGATGACCCAGGATTTGAAGCATGGGATACTGCTAATAATCAAGTCATGACCATTCTCACAAGATCAATGACAAAAGAGATCAGTGAGAACTTTATGATGTATGATACTGCAAAGGAAATCTGGGATAATGCCAGGGATCTTTACTCCAAGAAAGACAATACCTCAGAAGTGTATGAACTTGAAGCTCAGATTCAAAACTGCAGGCAAGGAGATATGACTATAACTCAATACTTCAACCAACTGTCTAGGGCATGGCAACATCTAGATATGCTGGAAACTCACCCCTGGAATGATGTCAAGGATGCTGCCCTTTATAAGGACATTATTGAGAAAAAGAGAGTATTCAAGTTTCTTACTGGACTGAATCCTGCTCTTGATGATGTTAGAGGAAGAATCCTTGCCACAAAACCTCTCCCCAATCTCAAATCCATGTTTGCTGAAGTCAAACATGAGGAAAGCAGGAGGAAAGTGATGCTGCTGAACTCCCCTGCCGACAACCCTGCTGAGAGTGCTACCCTGCTGACCATCAGGAAGCCTGCTGAGGTTACTGAGGCTGTCAGGAAGCCTACTGATAGAACTGGAAAGTTGTTCTGTGAGCACCGCAAACGCACAAATCACACCAAGGACACTTGTTGGAAGCTACATGGCATGCCTAAATCCTCAAACCTACCAGGAAAGTCAGGGCAGGCATGTCCATGAAGAGGAGAATGACAACAAGTTGAATGCTCAGTTTGCTGCATTCAAAGCTTTCCTCACTCAACAAAAAGAAGGTAGTACCTCTACTAACACGGCTACTCAGGCTAGTGCAGGTAAATTCTACTCTTCTATTAGTAATGAAACATGGATTGTTGATTCTGGGGCCTCCTCCCATATGACTGGTAATAAAAACCTCATAACTCACCTTATGCCATGTCAACAAATTCACAATGTTAAGACTGCTGATGGATCTATCTCTCGTGCAAAAGGTTTTGGAAATATTAAACTCACTAACAAGATATGTCTAAAGGATGTCCTATTTGTTCCAAAGTTAGACCGCAATCTCATATCTCTCAAGAGACTTGCAAAAGATTTAAATTGGACTGTTGTTTTTAATAAGAATCAGTGCACTTTCCAGGACCCTTCTTCACAGGAAGTGATTGGGAGGGCTAAACCCCGCTTAGGATTGTATGTGGTCGACCTTGCTGAAGACAGAAGACTCAAGACTGAATCTGCCTCAGCAGCCTGCACTCAAACCTTAGATAATATCATGTTATGGCATTATAGACTAGGACATCCAAGTTTTGGTTATTTGAAGTCTGTAATTCCTGAATTATTTAAAGGATGTAATGTCAATGATCTTCAATGTGATATTTGTCAATTTGCCAAACTTACCAAATCTGTGTATGCCAAACTACCTTATTTGCCTTCCACACCTTTCACTTTAATTCATAGTGATGTATGGGGACCTTCAAGGGTAAAAAGTATAACAGGAAAAAGGTGGTTTGTCACTTTCATTGATGATCATACCAGAACACATGGTTATTTTTAATGAAGGATAAATCCGAAGTTGGACCAGTTTTTCAGGAATTCTACAACATGATCTCTACTCAATTTGACACTAAGATCAAGATCTTAAAGACTGATAATGCTCTTGAATACTATGAGTCTAACCTCAGTAATTTCTTGATGAATAAGGGGATTGTCCATATCAGCAGTTGTGTGGAAACACCTCAACAAAATGGGGTTCTTGAGAGAAAGAACAGGCACCTACTGGAGATGGCTCGATCAATCATGTTCACTACCCATGTCCCAAAGTATATGTGGGGTGAAGCTATATTAACCGCCACATACTTAATCAACAGACTTCCCAGCAGAGTGTTAGGCTTCAAAACTCCTATCCAAACCCTCCCGACCACACACTCCTGCCCTCATCTTATTTCCCAATTACCACCAAAAATCTTTGGTTGTACTGTATTTGTTTATATCCATGCCCAACACAGAAGCAAACTTGATCCCAAAGCTCACAAGTGCATTTTCCTAGGATATGCAAAGGACAGAAAGGTTACAAGTGTTACTCTCCTTCCGAAAAGAGATTTTACAATTCTATGGATGTAAAATTCTTTGAAAGGACTCCTTACTACAGCAAGTCCACTGAGGCGGTCACTGATGGAAACCCGATTGAACTTGACCTAAATCCTTTCCTCAGCAAACTCTTGAACCTCAGCACCCCACTGATCCTCAGGAACCTCCTGAACCAGAGTCTACTGACCCAGAGCCTTCTGAACCAGAGACTACTGACACTCAGCAACCTACTGAGTCACAGCAGACTGAACCTCAGCACCCCACTGACTCTCAGCAGCCTGCTGACGTTGATGATAGACCTATTGCTATCAGGAAGGGAAAGAGATCTTGCACTACTGATCACTCTATTGATAATTATCTATCCTATGATCAGTTATCACCTGTTTTTGCCATGTTTACACAGGACTTGGATTCTCACTCTATTCCTAAGAATATACAGGAAGCTCTCCAACATGATAAGTGGAAGGCAGCTGTCAAAACTGAAATGACCGCTCTCCTTGACAACCATACTTGGGATCTCATCACTCTCCCACATGGAAAGAAGACAATCAGCTACAAATGGCTGTTCACTATCAAGTACAATGCTGATGGTACTATTGACAAATACAAAGCTAGACTGGTTGCAAGGGGATTCACTCAAACATATGGCCTTGACTACAAGGAAACCTTTGCACCTGTGGCAAAACTAAACACTGTCAGGGTACTGATCTCAATTGCTGTCCAACTTGACTGGCCTCTACACCAATTGGATATCAAGAATGCTTTCCTAAACGGTGACCTTACTGAGGAAGTCTATATGAATGTGCCTCCTGGTTTTTCCAACACTCACACTCAAGGGAAAGTTTGCAAATTGAGGAAATCTCTATATGGCCTAAAGCAGTCCCCCAGAGCCTGGTTTGGCAAACTCACTACTGTGGTTAAAGCTGCTGGATACCATCAATGCAACTCAGATCACACAATGTTTATCAAAACAACAAACCAGAAAAGGTCCATTCTTATTGTCTATGTGGATGATATCATCCTTACTGGTGATGACCCTGCTGAGATCCAACACTTGAAGACCCTGCTGGCAAAAATATTTCAAGTTAAAGATTTGGGCTACCTCAAGTACTTTCTTGGTATGGAAATAGCTAGGAACAGCCAGGGTATATCTGTTTCACAGAGGAAGTATGTGCTGGACCTGCTAAAGGAAACTGGCATGCTGGGATGCAAACCTGCTGTATCCCCAGTAGACCCCAGTAATACCCTGCTGCATGGTGACATTGCTGTCAGAAAGGATCAATATCAAAGACTTGTAGGGAAACTCATTTATCTGTCCCATACAAGACCTGATATTGCATATGGCGTCAGTCTGGTTAGCCAGTTCATGCATTGCCCTACTGAGCAACATTGGGATGTTGTGAACAGGATACTGAGGTACCTGAAGTCCACTCGCCAGGGCTTACATTTCACCAAGTCTCCTGATAGATCAATCAAGGTCTACACTGATGCTGATTGAACTGGATGTCACATTGACGGAAGATCTACCACAAGCTATTGCTCATATGTATGGGGAAACCTAGTTACTTGGAGAAGCAAGAAACAGTCTACTGTGTCAAGAAGCAGTGCTGAAGCTGAACTCAGGGCACTTGTACTTGGCATTTGTGAAGCTCTGTGGCTAAAAAGGGTACTCACCGAACTTCAGCAACCTCTTCAGCAACCTATCACACTCTGCTGTGACAATAATTCAGCCTTATGCATGGCAGAGGATCCAGTCCATCATGATAAAACCAAACATGTGGACATTGACAGACACTTCCTAAAGGAGAAGATTGATGCCAAGATTATTCAACTCCAGTATGTTCCCTCAGCAGATCAGAATGCTGATATTCTCACCAAGGCCATACCACCACTTATGTTCAGCAGACTGAGTAGCAAACTTGGTTGTATAAACATATACAACCCAGTTTGAGGGGGGGTGTGGAAATATTATGGTTAATATTACATTATTATTACACTCATAACATGTTACAATGTAACGTGTTACTTTTTATCAAGAGACATATTAATTGCATTGAATAAACAATTAATATGTCCTAATAGTCATAAAGTAACTATCCTTTGTCCTATTATGTAATAGCATAGACATAGCCGACTCTAGCATTTATTGTAGCCGGCTCTAGTTACTTTTACTTTACTAGCTAGGATCCTCTCTTGTAAGGATCCTCTCGTGTATCTATTTATACTCATTCTTTCAACATGAATAAACAAGTTGGAGTTTACTCAAGTATTATTACTTTCTCAAACTCTCTTCAGAAACATAATCGACTGCCACCAGGATGCATTGAATAGATTTTGACGACGTAAAAGGTCCTATGAAATCAATTCCCTAAACATCATATATCTTGACCTTAAGGATACTGTGCTGTAGCATCTCATTTCGCTTCGAAATGTTACCAGTCATCTGATAGAAATGACAGGCTTTCGTAAACTCATAAGCAGATTTGAATATGGTTGGCCAGTAGAATCTGCACTGCAGTACCATCGCTGCCGTCTTATCAGGCCCATAATCGCCTTTAGCTTCTCTTGAATGACAATAGCTCAGTATACTTGGAATCTCATCTGAATATTATTGGGACACATTTTATATAAATACGGATCATCCCAATAATAATGATTTAAGTCCGTAAATAATTTCTTCTTATATATGTTCGTGAATTCCGGTTGTAGGTATCTTCCCATAAGATAATTCACAATATTTGCAAACCAGGGTGACGATGTTGGAAATCGTCGAGTAATTAACATGGGCCATACATTCCTAGTGACAATCTGTTCAATGGCGAAACCCTAAAAAAGATGTGAAACGAAGTGTGTTTGGTGGTGGCTTGAGAAACTGTATCTCAAGCTTCTTACGTATCCAATATGTGTATTGGAATCAAGTCTTCGTAGGTCCTTAAGGATTGTATATATAGAGGGGCGTTATGCCATAAGCCGTCATGGGCATTGTCCTTGTTGGGCTAGGATTTCGTGCTCCCTAAGGAATATATAATGATGATTTGATCTCTTTGAATTAGGTGACAATTATTGACATATTAATGTCATAATTAGAGTCTTGATGACTTATGATTCTTTCTTGATTAATCTGTTTATCATACACGTGGGACATACGATTGAGGATTGACTCTGGCCGACTTAGATGGCCTTAGCTGAATTGGCTGAACCCTTCCATGTTTTTTCCGACCTATGGAGGTCGGGGAGGCTAGCCGAGCTGGGATCAGTTCGGATTCTTGTGTGGGGCTCTTGGCCCTTAAGATGTTGGCTTTCCCTATCGAAATTTATTACTGTGCTGATGTGGAAGTGACATATGGCGTGGTGCTAATCCGACCCTCGTCACTGGGGTATACCTTTCCTAATCTTGATGTGCTATATCTGGGCTGAGACTCAACTAGAGCCACTATAGAGACGGCAAAAAGTTGTTCATCAGGGAAGTACTCCTCGATCTCAGTAGTCTGCTCTTCTTCCAACAGTGTTAATCTCGACAGGTGGTCAGCCACCTAGTTTTCAGACCCTTTCGTATCCTTGATTTCAATATCAAACTCTTGTAAGAGTAGAATTCACCTCAATAATCTCGGCTTGGAGTCCTGTTTGGTCAGAAGATATTTCAAAGCTGTGTGGTCAGTGAAAACAGTGACCTTAGACCCTGCTAGGTAAGAATTAAACTTGTCAAATATGAATACCACAGCTAAGAGCTCTTTCTCGGTGGTCGCATAGTTCCTCTGGGCACTGTTGAGGGTACGACTGGCGTAATAGACCGGTTAAATGATTTTATCCTCTCTTTGTCCCAGGGCTGCTCCAACTGTCGTATCACTTGCGTCACACATGAGCTCAAAAGGTTTGTTCCAATCTGGGGCTACCAGAATTGAGGCAGTTATCAATAGTCGCTTGAATGTGTTGAACGCCTCCATGCATTCTTTTCCAAAAATGAAAGGTACATCTTTCACAAGTAATTCGGTCAATGGTCTCGAGATCTTTGAATATCCCTTGATAAACCTCCTATGGAATCCCACGTGGCCAAGAAAGGCTCGCAACATCTTTAGGTTCGTTGGAGGTGGAATTTCTCAATGACCTCAATCTTAGCTTTGTCCACTTCCTTTCCTTTCCTTGAAATCTTAGGACCCAACACTATCCCTTCAGTAACCATAAAATGTCCTTTCCCAGTTAAGTACAAGGTTGGTCTCTTCACATCTCTTAAACACTCTACTCAGGTTATCCAAGCATGCGTCATAGATATCTCCAAAAACTGAGAAGTCATCCATAAATATTTCCAGAAAATCTTCCACCATGTCCGCAAATAAAGACATCATGCACCTCTGGAAAGTTGCTGGCGCATTACATAATCCAAAGGGCATGCGATTATTGGCAAATGTTCCATAGGGACATGTGAATGTGGTTTTCTCACTGTCTTCGGGGGCAATGTTTATTTGGTAATACCAAGATTACCCATCTAGAAAACAGTAAAAGACATGACCGCTCAATCATTCTAGCATCTAGTCGATAAATGGTAAGCGAAAATCGTTGAAATGGTGACCAAAACCTAATGTCGGGTCGTTTACAGTCAATTTAGTTCATGTAATAACTTTTTTATGATTAATAAAAGCACTTTTGTTATTATAAATTGTTTGTATTTATGAACCAATTACCTTATTGAATATAAAGTAACGTCCTTAGTATTAAACTGTGATAGAGAAACAATGATGGTGATTTTGGTTGATGAGATCTCTATTCACTTTAATATGTTTTATACTTAAATGTCTCTAGTCGTATGTACTGTCAAACGGGACATTGATAGTATGATTCGACTAGCACGTATTGGATGTCTTCTATCTTATTAAAGATAGGAATAGATCTCGTCTATGAAAGTGTAGAGACACTTGGATTGTACGTGGACGTGTATTAGAGAATGCATATGTTATACTGACCCACTTACATTAAGTGTTGCAGTATGTGGTTGTTGTGTAATTATCCTGAGACCGTAGTCTTCATGGCATCACGGTGTGGATTGTCATGCTTTGACTCTATTGAGGTTTCCCCTAGCCATGAGGCGATCATACGGCAGTGCTCGGGCATGATATTGAAGCATGCATAGGATACATGTTTGTTCGTCCAGGAATCGCGTATCCTATGATTATGTGTAAATATCCGGAATGACATTCTTATAAGGAATGTCTCGCTCTCGTGAATCTTTGCAAAGTGGGAGTAAATGAGTTATTCCGAGAGAGCATGAAATGCAGATTATAAGATACGATCGTTGATGTACTGACACTCGAGATATGATTGTATGGATATTATTACAGCGATAGGATTCTATTTACACGGTAACTGTTTCACATGAAAGGTAGTTGTCATTGATTTTGACTCTTTCAATGATTGGGGGTCACAGTGTGTTGCTAGACGCTATTCCATGATCGTTAGGTATGAAAGACATTTTAGTAATTTGCACTTTATGTCTACTGCCGACTTATTCAGAAGCCTATCGGGTCACACACATAAGAACATCTAGCTGGATTAAAATGCGGTTATAGTGATAACCAAATAATGAAAGTTTTTCTCGACTATAAAGTGTTATTGTGATTAAATTAATGTGACGATATTTATTTATTATGAGTAAATTAAATACAAGATATTAATTATATTAATTAAAGAATATTCCGGATGCCAATTTGTTGGCTAAAGGTGGCGCCAACATTAGTGTATTAAGATACACTTGGATTGTGCAATTTGATTAATGATATTATCATATATTAATATTGGATATTAATAGATTTATGGTAATATGATAAAGACAGTCAATATCAGATATTGACAATATCTTGGATTTATTTAATATAAGATATTAAATTAAATGAGATAAATCTGCAATATTTATTTTCCTTATTTTACTAGTAAAAAGATTTATTTCTCATTAATCTACTAGGAAGCGTCTCCCAATCAGTTTGAGAATATAATGAGGCGCACCACCCCTTATATAAGCAAAGGGTTGGCTAGCTATTTTGTATATCACAATTAGAAGAGTTTTAATTTACAAAATAAAATGAGGGGTTCTTAGAGAGAGATTTAGAGAGAGAGAGAATAGGTCGGTCTAGCAACCGGATTTTTCTAGCAGCTATCTAAGGAGGATTAGGCGAGGTGCTCATGTGGATTTCGATAAAGGCCGGACACGTGGACGGCTCGCACGCACTAGTACTCTCATTAGACTATCAAAGTGTCGATCTATTAGATCAAGCAAAGTGATCACCGTCTACTATCTTAACGTGTTTATTATATTAAACGAAGTCGATCTTGGGTTCGGAAATCAAAAGTTTAAATTCCGCTGCATTAAACTAGTTGATTTCCTAACAGTGGTATCAGAGCGAACTTCGAACTTAAGCAATAAGAACTAATTAAATTGTGTAGTAATTAAACAATAGATGCAAGATCTAAATTCGTGAAACGAGAAACAAGAAAAAGGGGCGACGCGTCGGTTTTTTGGGCAGCGG
The DNA here is from genome assembly GCA_024500145.1 of Gentiana dahurica var. dahurica. Classification (NCBI taxonomy): domain Eukaryota; kingdom Viridiplantae; phylum Streptophyta; class Magnoliopsida; order Gentianales; family Gentianaceae; genus Gentiana; species Gentiana dahurica. Next base: position 63,974,933 of record CM044896.1, on the reverse strand, counting down.
CGGCTCCTCATTGTTTCTTTGGCGGGCGGCGGCCCTAGGGCTATTACCGTCGACCGGCCATATGCGATGGATCCCGATCCTCTTTTTATATTTTTGTGAATTATTATAGTGCATTTATATCTCTTTGTTTAGTTGGTGTCATGTGGCTAACTAATGGTCCAAATAGTTTGGCCCATTGGGATGCCACATGGCATTAAATAATATTGGTCTTTCCAAATTTTGTTTGGAATATGCGTAGGCTCTTTTCAAAATCTTTGATTTTGAAAAAGGCCAAAGCCAAGGCCTAAGCCTAGGCCATTTTCAAAATTTTGATTTTGGAAAGGGCCCAGGTTGATGCCTATTGGTTTTGGAAACCAAAGACATCCATTTTTATTAGGATAAAAATGAAAGAAACTAAAGTGACCTAATTTTAATTTTGATTTCTATTTGAATTGTTCTAATTAATTAAAATTAAAACTGAAATCGTTTGAAATTAATAGTTAATTTTATTTCGATTGAACTCATTTAATTAATTAAATGTTGATTGATTATTTGATTTGATAATATAAGACGCAATTAGTTAAATTTTAATTTGTCTTTTTCATAAGATATTATTGTATGTATTAGATTATGTGTAGATATAATATGATTATATGGACCCCGATTGATAATGGACTCAACCAATATGATAGATGTGTATGATTTATCTGTTGGTTTTTCACAATTCTCCTAGGCCGTTATAAAGAACGTGACCTAGTTTACTTTCTGCATTTATCCCATTCCTGTTAGCTCCCCTCGTGTGCGGTGGGTGTATTAATTTTTTAGATAGATTATTATGTAACAAGAATGGAGCAGAAGATAGAGACCAAAGAAAGATGATAAAGATCCTATTAGAGATGACGCATTAAAGATCCTATTGGCGGTTGGAGCAACCCTTAGATTGTGAACCGCGGTTTCGTCAGTTTGTATTCGAAACCGCACTTAGGAAAATTCCATGATCACACCAGTTATTTTTGTGCGCGGAATGGTGTATGTTTTACTTTATGTTGATAACGTAGAAATATGCACGTATTAGATGAGTCCGTAATTAATTAAGTTAATTAAATTGAAATTACTCCCACATATGAAAAATCAAGTCTAAATATGTCTCCCAATATTATTGCGATGGTGAAGAGCCCTTGTTCAAATCCCACTGACCGGCCCTCGTCGGGAGTTGACCTACCTCGGGTATATCGTCTCTGTTGAGATATGATCGTATGAGATCTCGCGAATATTTGGGTTATGACTTTACTAGAATCTTGCGGTGATTGGCTCTCATCAGGACCGTCTGATTTTTGAGACAAGGGGTTGTCTATCGCATAGAGATGTGAATTATCAAAGAGTTGACTAGTCAACCACTGGGAGCCGCATATGATGCGACTGGTAGGAGTACCTACCTTTCAAAATTGTCTCGATTGATCGGCCCTCGTGGGAGCAAAACCTAGATGAATTTTTAAGTGCAAATTTTTGATTTTACATGCATGAACTTATAATTATTTTATCTTTACTTTATTGTTGTAGAAACGTCGAACAAACTGAATCTTCGTTTGAAAATTGAAAACAAACTTGACGAATCAAACTTTCTCGACTGGGAAAGAAACCTCAATTTTTTTTTAAGACATGAAAGCATTGGCTATGTGTTGCAAAAACCCTTAACTAAGGACCCCGAAGATGCTATTAATGAGGAGTCGGTTATGAAGCATGCAAAACACTGTTCTGACAGTGTGGAGGCTACTTGCATCATGCTTGATTCTATGACACCGGAACTTCAAAAACAACATGAGTCAGTGGAAGCTCATACCATTATGGTTCACCTAAGGAGCTTTATTCTTCCCAGTCTCGCACTGAGAGGTATGAGGCCTCGAAGGCACTATTTTGTTGCAAAATGGCTCTGGGAACTCCAGTTGGGTCTTATGTGTTGAAGATGATCAGTTATATAGAGAGGCTTGAGAAGCTTGGCCACAAGATAGGGCGTGATTTAACAGTTTGTGATGAACTATCACATGAACAAGATTGATTCCTCCCTTGCGGAGTTATTGAACACGCTCAAAACTACTGAAGGCACTGTTGGCAAGGGTAAGCAAGTGTTACTCGTGACTTCTTCCAAGGGAAAGAAAAAGGCCCAAAAGAAGACCAAAAAGGCGAAGGAGGCTACCAAGCCGAAGCCTAAGATAGCCAAAGACAAATCCAAGGATGCTTTCTTCCATTTTGGCCAGACTGGTAATTGGAGGAGAAAATGCAAAGCTTTCTTGAGCACCAAGAAGAACAAGCATGGTGATGCTTCGACTTCAGGTATGTTTATGATTGAGATCAATATTGCTTCTTCTAAGTCTAACCACTAGGTATTAGATACTGGATGTGGTTCTCATATTTGTACAGATATGCAGGACTAAGAAGGACTAGAGATCTGAGGAAATGAGATGTGGACCTGCATGTTGGAAATGTAGCAAATATTGCTGCCCTAGCCATAGGAGTTTATTTTCTTTCATTGACCAGTGGGATAGTACTAGAATTAAATAACTGTTATTTTGTTCCCACTCTTACGAAGAGCATTATTTCTATTTCTGCATTGGATGTTGAAAAATTTTCTTTTACATTTAAGAATAAATGTTGTTCCTTTTCACGTGGTGGAATATTTTATGGTACTGGCAAACTTGAAAATGGTCTATTCATATTAGATACGAATGTTGATATACTTAATATAAACAACAAGAAATCTAAAACAAAAGACTTGAATGAATCCTACTTGTGGCATTGTAGACTTGGCCATATAAATAAGAATCGCATTTCCAAACTCCATAAAGATGAAATGTTGGATCACTTCGATTATGAATCATTTGATACATGCGAAGCTTGTTTAGATGGAAAGATGACAAAGTCACCATTTAGTGGCAAAGGGATAAGATCCAACGAATTGCTTGAGCTCATACATACTGATGTCTGTGGCCAAATGTCAATTCAAGCCAATGGAGGATACTATTATTTTATCACTTTTACTGATGACCACTCTCGTTATGGTTATGTATACTTAATGAAGTATAAGTCTGAAGCCTTTGAAAAGTTCAAGGAGTTTAGAAGTGAAGTGGAGAATCAACTAGGTAAAGAAATCAAGACACTTTGATCCGATAGAGGTGGAGAATACCTAAATGGAGAGTTTCAAGATTACTTAATAGAGAATGAGATTCTACTTGAGTGGACTCCACCTGGAACGCCTCAAATGAATGGAGTGTCTGAGAGGAGAAATCACACTCTACAAGACATGGTGCAATCCATGATGAGCTACGCAGTTCTTCCAAAATCGTCTTGGGGGTATGCTCTCGAAATAGCATCTTATACACTTAACCGAGTTCTATCAAAAATGGTTGACTCTACCCCATATATCTTAAACCTTGGGGCTGTCCGACTTATGTGAAGCGGATAATGCCTGATAAATCAGAGGCCAGATCTGACAAATGTCTGTTTGTGGAATATCCTAGAGAAAGTAGACGATACCAATTTTACCATTCAAGAGAGAAAAATGTGTTTGTCTAGAAAAGGAGTTTATTCTGGATAGGGTCAGTGGGAGTAAGATTGATCTTGAAGAAATTCAAGAACCACTTACCGAAGACAGTCAATTGATGGAAGTAAAGAAGACATCGCATACAGATGAGGTGCACATGCCAGCTCTAGAAACATAGACACCTCAAAGATCCACTAAGGAACGTCGTGAACCCAAAAGGTACACAGGTGTATATCTTATGGAAGATGAGGACCCTAAAACTTATGAGGAAGTGTTGCTGAGTCATGATAAAGAGAAATGACTAGAAGCCATGAATTCTGAAATGGAATCCATGAAAGACAACCAAGTTTGGAACTTAGTTGATCCACATAAATGAATAGTTCCTATAGGGTGCATGGGTCTTTAAGAGAAAGACTGACATGGATGGTAATGTGACTACCTACAAGGCAAGGTCTGTGGCTAAAGGTTATAAGCAAAGACAAGAAGTTGACTATGATGAAACCTTTTCGCCAGTAGCTATGCTAAAGTCCATTAGAATTCTGCTTGCTATTGTAGTATACCATGATTACAAAATCTGGCAGATGGATGTGAAAACAGCTTTCCTTAATGGGAATTTGTCTGAAGAAGTACATGACACAACCTGAGGGTTTCACAAACGATGATGCTAGGATGGTGTGCAAGTTGTAAAGATCCATTTATGGATTGAAGCAAGCTTCTAGGAGTTGGAATATTCGTTTTGACGAGAATATCAAATAGTTTGATTTCATCAAGAACGAAGATGAGCTATGTGTTTACAAGAAGGTTTGTGGGAGTGCCGTAGTTTTCTTAGTGCTTTATGTAGATGACATATTGCTCATAGGGAATGATATTCCTATGTTATAGTCAGTTAAAGTTTGGTTATCGAAGAACTTATCTATGAAGGACTTGAGATAATCAGCCTATATTATGGGAATCAAGATCTATAGAGATAGACCTAAGAGGTTGCTGGGTCTGTCACAATCCACTTATAGTGACAAGATGCTGAAGTGATTCAACATGGATCAATCCAAGAGAGGATTGTTGCCCATGTCTCATGGAGTCTACCTGTCGAAGGAAATGTGTCCTAAGACTGATGAGGAAATGCGCATATGAGTAGGATCTCTTATGCCTCGGTTATTAGGTCCATCATGTATTCCGTGTTGTGCACTAGATCGATTGTCTCACACCCTCTGAGTATGACAAGTCGGTACCAGGAAAATCCAGGTGATGGTCACTAGATTGCAGTCAACAGTATTCTCAAGTACATGAGACGTACGAGGGATACGTTCCTAGTTTTCAGGAACTTTGATTTGGTATTATGAGGTTACACAGATGCCAGTTTTCAAACAGATAAGGATGACTTAAAGTCACAATCTGGATTTGTTTTCACGCTTAACGGTAGAGCAGTGAGCTGGAAGAGTTCAAAGCAGGAGACTACTGCGGACTCTACAATGGAAGCTGAGTATATAGTAGCCTTGGAGGCGGCAAAGAAAGCGGTTTGGATGAGGAAGTTCATTACAGAACTTGGTGTGGTTCCTTCTATTTAAGGTCCAATCCCACTGTACTGTGATAACAATGAGGCAATTGCTCAGTCAAAGGAACATAGGTCTTATTAGAAGTCCAAACATGTGCTACAACGCTATCACTTGATTAAAGAGATGGTTGATAGATGAGATGTAAAGATAGAGAAAGTCCACACGGATGATAACATAGCTAATTCGTTAACCAAGGCATTGTCGCAGGCAAAACATGAGAAACATGTTCACATGCACGGGCTTAGGCAAATGGATGATTGGATTTAGGCCAAGTGGGTGATTGTTGAAATGGTGTCCTAAACCCAATCGGCCAAGACAAGATCCGACTGGGTCGGGTCGTTTACAGTCTATTTAGTTTATGTAATAACTTTATTATGATTAATAAAAGCACTTTTGTTATTATATATTGTTTGTCTTTATGAACCAATTACTTTATTGAATATAAAGTAACGTCCTTAGTATTAAACTGGGGTAGAGAAACAATGATGGTCATTGTGGTTGATGAGATTTCTATCCACTTTAAATTGTTTGATACTTAAATGTCTCTAGTCGTATGTACAGTCAAACAGGACATTGATAGTATGATTAGACTAGCACGTATTGGATTAAATTAATATGTTTGATACTTAAATGTCTCTAGTCGTATGTACTGTCAAAGTGTTATAGTGATTAAATTAATATGACGGTATTTATATATTATGAATAAATTAAATACAAGTTATTAATTATTTTAATTAAAGAATATTCTGGATGCCAATTTGTTGGCTAAAGGTGGCGCCAATCAATGTATTAAGATACACTTGGATTGTGCAATTTAATTAATGATATTATCATACATTAATTTTGCATATTAGTAGATTTATGAAAATAGATTTATGGTAATATGATAAAGATAGCCAATATTAGATATTGACAATATCCTGGATTTATTTAATATAAGATATTAAATCAAATGAGATAAATATAGAATATTTATTTTCCTTTTTTTACTAGTAAAAAAATTTCTTTCTCATTAATCTACTAGGAAGCTTTTCCCAATCAGTTTGGGAATACAATGGGGCGTACCACTCCCCTATATAAGCAAGGGGTTGGCATGCTCTTGCGTACATCACAATTAGAAGAAATCTAATTTATATAATAAACTGAGATCTTCTTAGTGAGAGATGTAAAGAGAGAGAGAGACAAAAGACCGGTCTAGCAACCATATTTTTCTAGTAGCTATCCAATGAGGATTCCGGTGAGGTGCTTGTGTGGATATCGGAAGAGGCCGGACACGTTGATGGCTTGCGCGCACTACTACTCTCATTAGACGGTCAAAGCGTCGATCTATTAGATCAAGAAAGGTAATCACCGTCTACTATCTTAACGTGTTTATTGTTTTAAACGAAGTTGATCTTGGGATCGGAAATCAAAATTTTAAATTCCGCTGCGTTAAACTAGTTGATTTCCTAACAAAAATGATCTTTCTGAGTTGCATCATTCAGTTTCCTGAAATCAATGCAGACTGTTTGTCCAGTAATTATTCGAATTGGGATCAACTCGTCAAACTCATTAGGTTGGACAGTAAATCCTCCCTTCTTGGGCACCACATGAATCGTGCTTACCCACTCGCTATATGCAATCGAGAAAACGATTCCTATTTCCAACATCTTTATTATCTCTTCCTTAACAACATCCTTTAATTGTGGTGTCAACCTTCTCTGAGATTAAGCGACGGCTTTCTTCTCCGGATCTATAGAGATCTTATGCATGCACACCGATGGGCTTATTCCTCAAGTATCCGCTATAGTCCACCCAAATGCTCCCTTATGCTCCCTCAGTACTCTCAATAGATTCTCCTCCTCTAAAGGTGATAATGCGGTGGAAATTATCTAGGGTGAGTATCGTCTTGTAAGTACATGTACTTCAGGTGAGAGGGCAAAGATTTAAGCATTATGTTCTTTGGTGGCTCCTTCAACAACGACTTCAATATTCTGCCAGTCAACTACATATCATAGAATTTATGCCATGAAGGTCTATGGATAGATCCTATATCTACAGAAGATACAGGTTCTATTTCTTGCACATGACCTTCACTACACCCAGGCCATATTCTCTCCTCACTTTCCTCTTCTTCTTTCTTTAACAGCAACGTATCTGCTACTTCAGGATTAATTACCAATTACTGTTGTAACAAGCTCATCAATGTCAACAGCATATAACATGTCTCTCCTTCATCCTGCGTGTATCCCATCGTCTTCATCACATTGAAGACCACACTATCATCATTCACTCTTAAGATTAGCTCTCTTTTATGAACTTCTATCAATGTTTTGCTCTTCACTAGGAAGTTCATCCTAGGATTAGTGGAACATCACTATTCACTTCCATGTCTAGGACAACAAAATCCACTGGGAACACAAACTTGTCAACTTTTACCAGAACATCTTCAGCAACTCCACATGGTTGCTTCATAGATCTATCTGCTAATTGGAGGGTTATTGATGTCTCATTCAGCTCTTTCATGCCTAACTTATGAAAGATAGAGAGTGGCATCAAATTGACGCTCGCTCCTTAGTCACATAACGCTTTATTTAGGCACACTCCTCCAATTGTACATGGTATGAGGAAGCTCCCAGGATCTTTGCCCTTAGGGGGCAGTTTGCATTGCAAAACTGCCGAGCATTCCTCATTTTGGCAAATGGTCTCAAGGTCTAACAACTTTCTTTTGGTAGAAACGGATTCCTTCAGAAACTTTACGTACTCTGGTATTCCAGCCGGAGCTTCTACCAACGGAATATTGACTTGCAACTTTTCAAACATTACCATAAACTTTTGATAACAAGAATCATCGTAATTTGGTTTTAATTTCCTAGGGGGATAAGGTAAAGTAGCAGGATTAATAGTTATAGTTCGTGAAGACTTACCTGTTGCCTGCTGCTGCTTTCTAGGCTCGTCTGTTGAATCTGCAAACATTCGATTCACCGTACTAGTGTCACACTGAATCGGGTCCCCTGGTCATTCTGACCATGTTACGTTATGTTCCTTCCTTCTCTCTGATTCTTTTCTTATACATGGTCTTGGTAATTCCTTTCTACTTCTTGTCATAATGGCAATAACGTACTTCGGGTTCTTTTTCGTATTACTTGGCAATCCTCCCGGAGGACGATCTGGCACTTGTTTGGTAATCTGTCCCACTTGGTGTGACAAATTCTACACCAAGTCTTCTTGATTGGTTAATCTAGTATCATCTTTTGACAATAGGCCGAAAAATTAGCATTGAGCTAGCTCATAGACTTCGTCAGTTGGCTGACACTCTCGGTTATTGTTGAGCTCATCTTGTCCATGGTTGTTTCCCATCCATCGGGCTTGTTTGATTGAGGCAAAAAAACTTCCACTTGGCTTTGCTCTTTCACCACCAACAAGGTTGCTGTATCTGAAACTAGGGTGATCGTGAGAACCTGGCGATATCCGCCCCCATATGGATTTCTTTGCCTTCCCAAATAATTTACGTCTTCGGTGTTGGATGTTTCAATTCCTTGGACCTTTTCCACTTTGGCTATCCGATCTTGCTTGCCGTCCATCTTCTCGTTGATTACCAGTAGTAGGTACAAGATATGTTGAGAAGTATTCTCCAAATAGGCTTCAGCTACTTTCGATACCTCTGTTTGATGTGTTCCCCATTGGCTTGTAAGTTCTATCTGTTCCAATTTCTCTTCAGCTTCTTCCGGTGACAACAATGCAAAACACCCGTTGCTCGATGCATCAACTCTCATTTGCTCACTCGGCCGCAAACCATGATAGAATCTATGCATTCTTACTGGCAGAGTGATATCATGGCGAGGACATTTCCATTGCGCTTCCTTGAATCATTTCCAAGCTTCCTCAAAATTTTCGATGGGCTTCTGCTTAAAGTTCATGATATCTTGTCACATCTGCAACGACTTCCTAGGTGGTAGTAATTTCTCATAAATTTCTGCAAGAGGTCTGTCCATGATTGGATAGATCCGGTTGCTAGAGACAATAGCCTTATTTTTGCCTTATCCTTCAGTGTGAATGGGAACAATTTAAGCTTGATATTATCTTCAGGCACTCCTGCTGGTTTGACAATGCTCACTATTTCCAAGAAGTTTGTGACATGTACACTTGGATCTTCGTTTGGTACTCCATGGAATGTAGCGTAGTTTGTCAGAATTTGTATCACGTTTGGCTATGGATGGAAGATTTCAGCTGCGTTTTCTGGTTGAACAATCACTGGCACAAATTGCTCAATTGTTGGCATGCATAGATCTGTAGAGTTCTTCTATCAGCTTGCACCACAAGTCTTGCTCCATTTCTACCTCCATTGGCACCGTTTTGTCTGTTCTATGCCATCGTCTCTTCTGGATCTTATAGAGGTGGGATCTTCTCATCTTTATCCTTTTCACTTCCTTCGTGCAAATTTGTTTCGTCAACCAGCCTCTCAATTCTCTCTCGAGCCTCCTAGCATTTTTACCTTGCAAACATTTCAATCTCAGGTATGAATCGCTCGAGTCTGGCTGCTAAATTCCTTGTTGCATACTACAAGACTCAAAAAGTAAATAAAAAGTTAGTTACTTGCCTTGGCGGCTGTTACACTTGCCCTGATAGACTCGAAAATCATAGGCTCTGACTCCTGACATGATACTGAGCAAACATAGACGATTCTGCTGTTTCTGGAACAATTGATTTACCAGTGGTGTACCGTGGTAAATCCAGTGCGATTTTCTAGAAGTGGACAGAACAGACACTGTTATGACTGAATTATTCACGGAAAGACTATAATAGACGCTTGTAGAAGACTCGATAATTACAAAAACAAAATATATACAAATTCTCAATCTTAAATTAAAAGTATTCTTGGCACGAGTCCCCAGCGATGGAGCCAAAAAAAGCTGGATCACGCCATGGTGTAAGGCACGTATTACTAGCAATAGGACTAGGTCTATCATAGCAGAGTACTTGCGAGTCAAGGTCGAATCCCATAGAGACTCATAAGATACGTTTAAAACAAGATTGAGTTGTCATGTGAACGGTCTACGACCAACAATGGTGCATGAACATAAACAATGGTGCCAATAAACACACTAGATTATGCAAGTTCAACAAAAGCAAACAAGAGTTTCTAATGTATTAGTCTAATTATGAGTTATTAGTTATTCCCCCATATCATGAATCAATCATCCCTGTTTGTAAATTTTAGATCTTTAACAGCTACGGGTCCCTAATATTACGCTACTTCCTTTGAAAGGACAATAGGTGCCTATGTGCAATTAACCTCCTTCGTTGGTTGTATTAATTCTCATGCAATAAGAATTAGGATAAGCCGGCTCAAGACCGAAGACCTCCCTAAGCAACTATCGTGGATTGACTAGCACTTTCTTAAGGATCGATCAAGACATTGTCAGAACTAATATTTCACTTTATTGTCCATCATATTAATTTAAGATTACATGCAAATAGTTGATCATGCTACAAACATGTAAATTGAATCCGTCGATCAGACGTACCTGGTGCCGATTATCATGAATTAGGATTTACTAGGTATTTAGATCTAGCGATAAAGACCGTCGCAGATCTGAAGAACGCAACCTCTACTTCATGGTTTCTTCACCAACGATTCAGATCTATACATATGAGGGGTAAAATAAACTAACTACTACATAATTAGAGCTAATAATAACAATCAAAACATACTAATCACATAAAACATAAACAGATCCACATCTAGAGAAAGCCAAAAAATCATACCTTTGAAGATGAGCATAGATCTTCCTCAGATCTCTCCCTAAGAGGCGAATCCGTCGACTCCGTGAAAAGAACTCATAAATAAAGAACTTTAATTGCATAGAACTTGTAATATCTTTGGTACATTTAATTCTGAGGACGAGGCCTCTTATTTATAGTCGTAGAACCTACTTAGTAAAGCCTAAAATCTACCCCTCATCCAAGAAAATACGTTTCGGAAGATTCTAGGCGCTCAGTAAGTCGGCGGCCACCCATGGTAAATCGAGGTCATTTTTGTACTCTTTCTTCTTCTGAATTGACTTGGAAGGTTCTGGAATACCCTAGGTCCGTTCCTTTCTACATCCCATTTCATAATCCCGCCTTAACTCATGGCCCGACTTTTGTTACCTGAAAATAATCCAATAAAACACGAAATAATACCAATTCTGGACAAAATAATTATAATTATATAATACTTGTCCTGTGAACCCGACATATCGCATTCAACACAAATGGTTCACTTTTAAAGGACAAAACAACTATTTTTAGCTCTTAATGGGTAGAATGTTGATGCCGCAGGATATACTATTTTAACCGGCATTAGATTTACACGGGGTATCTTCATGTTTGTTTTGCAGCGTAAGTACCGAGGCTTAGAGCTTGGATTTTGAAGTGTCAAAGCTTGAGAGTTGATTTAGGAACAACCCATGGCATCAAGGGCATTGAATGCACACTTTGAAGGCCTTGGCCCACGCCAGTAACCTTGGCCCACGCCGAATAACGTCCAGATGATAACAAAGAATTTTCCTTTATAAATGGCCCATGCCAATGAGGTTCAGAGGTGATCACATAATTCTTTCCCGTAAATGGCCCGCGCCATTACCAGTTGGCCTATGCCATGTGATGAGTTTGAATTTTGACAAAGCATTTAATGCATGGTGTCAGCAGCCAACTACCCAGTCAGAGATTGGCACGTGAAAATCAACATCGGCGCATGCCAATGACACACAAAGATAAGATGGCACAAACCAATATCACTGGTGCACGCTGATATGGCAGATGGAGCAATTAATAGTCTAATTTACTCTCTCAACAACATATCCAATTTTACCCAATCTCTCTCAAGCTCTTGAAGGCACCTCTACCCCAAGGCTCTTATATCAATTTTTTTTTTAGATTTTTAGCTTTTAAAATATTTGTAAACATTAAGAATTCTTAGTCTGATTTCTAGAATCATTTAGTGGAAGAAGTTCATCTCTTTTGGTGTACCAACTCCATTGAATCTTTTGCAAGTTGAATGAAAGTTTCCTTCTTCAAGTTTGTAGCCTGTGGTTGGTAAATTCTTAGCCTTTACTTTGTTTTAATTGTTCTCATAAATATGCTTTCTAGCTTTGACATGTTGGAATCCATATTCATGAGGGGCTAGTTCGATACTAGCCAAGACAATGTAGTTGACATAGTATAGTCTCTTTAAGTTGATTGAGAATTATTGATCATGTTGTTTAGTTTCATTTGTTGTGAATCTTGTCCTACTTGCATTGTATGATTTGTTTGTGTAGGATTAATTAACCAATACTTGCACACACACGTCATGGAGACCGAAAGGAGATGTTAGGTGTGGGAAAAGAGGTAGGAGAACCGGAAGGTATAGTTGACCTTAAGTGGAGCTCAATTTCTAATATGGGGGTGTTGACAATGTCATTTCATTCAAGTCCATATCATGTTGAATAATTAGGTCTAGGGTTCTTAGGCCAAGGAGGAGACATAGAGCAATTTCATGCATTCGTATAAGAGGGAATTGCTAGCTTAGGAATGCACCGGTTCACACACTTGAACACCAAAGGAAGGTTGGTAGGAAATCGTTCCTATGATGCTAATAGAGATTTTCTTGATCAATACATTATCTTGGTTAGGTCTATTATCATTTTATCACCCTTTGTAGTAGTAGATTTTTAGATACATTTACTTCCTTGTATTGTCGTGACTTAGATCAAGACAATAATAGCTTGTCGGTGTTTGACCTTACAATCTCGTGGGATACGACCTTAACCACTAGACTAGACTACAATTGACCCGGTACACTGCCGGTGAGATTGGACACCTAGAAAAGTTTGATCAAGTTTTTGGTGCAGTTACCGGGGATTTGTGTAGCGGTTGATACATATACTAGCTTAAAAGTCTTGAGAATTGGTCAATCTTTTCTAATCTCTTTTCTATTTTATTTCTTTGGTGCTTACCTCTTATGTTGGTCCCTTGGAAAGGCTAACACAAGTTTAGAGAGGGGGGGGGGGGTGAATAAACTTGTCACCAAAAACTTTCCCTAAACTGAATTTTAAACAAATTACGGTTCAGTTAAAACTTGTGTGGAGTTAAGCTGACTGAGCTGAGTTTAAGTCAAACTGACTTAACCAAACTGAGTCAACCGGCAGCGGATATATTTTTAGCTTTTTTCTTGATCTTGTTATTCTATGTGAAAGCTGAGTGTGTTAAACTGAATTCTGGTGAATGTCAGTTTGTGAGCAGTGAGGTGTATAACAATCAATTATTAAATGCTGTAGATAAATAAATGCGTAAATTAAATAAGGTAGATATTATAGAGGTTCCAGGTGGTGTAATCTTGTACGTCCTCTCTTCCCCTGTGGTGCGGAGGAAAATTCCACTAGAACTTGTTGAGGTGAACTGTTACAAAAAGTCCTAAACAATAGTCCTTGGCTAATCCCTAGCTTCACTATCTAAACAGTTGTAGAACAGGTAGAATTGCTGCTCTTCAATTGCTTGAACACTGGTCCTTGAAGGGTTACGTATGCCTCTTCACCAGCTACCACCACAAACACAGTCTACCCGACTTCTTTTAACAACTGTCCTTGACAAAACCTTCCTGGTTTGCTTCATAGTCTAAACCTTTGATGTAGAATCAAAGTTGGGTTGAGAATCAATAAATTGATTCTTGTTTGTGGTTCTTCAAAGTGTCTGAAGCTGGATAAAATCTGTGTAGTTTGAACACTTGAAGCAATTCTTGATTTGATATTGTTATAGCGCAGAGATGATAGAAATTTGAATAAAAAGACTAATGCACAAAAATGCTTGTAAATCTTTTAGATCTTCGTATGTAATCCTTGGTGCAAAGTCCTCTATTTATAGTGTGAGGTCCAACGTTCATCTTGTATTGATTCGAATTGTATCAATGTCTATCTTGTAACGGATATATTTTCTGACCGTTTTGATGTGTCAGTATTTCATCCAATAAGATTTCTTCCTTTACAACGTTCGACTGTACTATCAGTTTATCGGATGACTGACATATAAAACTGAGTTTGTAGATCAGCTTTATACTGTTTTTATCAGTTGTCAGTTTCTTGACTGTCTTGGAGCATTAACAAAGATTTTACTTCTTCTTCAAATATCAGTACTCCATTTTTCATCTGATTATAATTGACTTAATCAGAGTACACAATGACGAATTATCTTCTAAGAATTCATTGTCCTTATGATCCTTAGGTCTTCATACAAGATCCATAAAGTCAGTTCAGGTCACCACAATCTTGCCTGAAGTCTGACTTTACAGTCTCGACTTATAATCTTCATAACTGAGTTTGAACCATCAGTTCTTCCATCTTCTATAACTAAGTCTGTGACCCTCAGTTCTTCATCTACTGAGTCTGAACCCTCAGTTCTTCAGTCTTCTAGATAAGCCAACTGAGTCTATGTCCCTCAGCGAACATACCTTCTTCAGTTTAATGTAGGTGTATTCTGAGTCAGTTTGATGGTTTCCAGTTTTCTAAATGTCTTCCAGTTTTTTAGTTTCACGACACACTAACTATTACAGTGCTTGTCTAATGTAACTTATACTAATATTAGACTCTATTAATACCTAAACATTCAGTTCTAGACATCTTTAAGCTTCTCACTATAACAGCTAGCTTCAGCACTTCATCATTGGGGTTAAGAAAATATTCTGACTAAATACGATGAATGATCATCAAAGCATAAACTTTATTTCCAACAATTTCCCCCTTTTTGATGATGCCAAAAATCTCCCTAAAAGAAAAGCTTAAAGATCAAAACAATGTAAAACTGGAAAACTGGATTTCATTAGAATGAGCAAAAACTGGAATAGTTACATTTAGTCCAAATAATTGTGACTAAAGACTAATCATTTTCTGTGCTTTTTGTTTCACTGAAATAAACTTCATTTCTTTGTCATACAGATGATAGTCCTTTTCTAGCTTGGAGTCTTCCTTTGAAAATGTCTTGTTGTAGTCAACTTTGACTTCCTTCTTTCCATCTTCTCCATAGAAATAACTTTGGTAAGTCTGATTCTTTCAAGTAGTATTTTTCAAATTCTACTACACCAACTTTCATTTGTTCAGTTTTGTCTTTAATCTTCAGTTTGTCTTCAATCCTCTGATTCTTCTTATATTGTGCCATTTTCTGCTTTGAGGATACATCAGATAAGAAGTAGTTCAAGGATTCTTCAATTGTCCGGTCCTTGTACTTGGCTTTGATAGGATTATGATCTTTGACAAACTTCATCCACAGATCCTTTGTAAGAGTAGCTCTCCGATCTCCAGGTTGACTGTATTTCACAATGAGATGCTCGTCAGTTAGCTCTTTCTTTAAGAACTTAGGATCTGATTTGTATCTTTCCAATTCATCTTCAAGTCGCTTCATTTCTCTAAGTAACTTCAGCTTTTCTTCTTCAGCTTCCCCCTTTTTGGCATCATACAGTTGATCTACCAAAGCATGGGTTGTGTGTTGGTCGGCTGATATACGTTGTTGAGAAGCAAGTACTTCCTTAAGCTGAGTTTCTAACCCGTAGATGTGCTGATTCATATGCCAGGGAGCTTGAGCATGTGTTTCCCTATCTACTGCGGTTGAGTCTTATAGCTTCTGTTTAAGTAACAGAATTTCTGAAGTAGAACTTGAACTGGATTTATGCATCATCTCTAGTCTTGCATGAGCTGAGACATCTGTTCTAGTTCTATAATCGAGATATCTAGAAATATTTGATAGAACGCCGTTTTGTGCATCCTTGTGACTAAGCACAATCTTCAAGTTCTCATGAACTCTGGCCAATTCATCCTTTGTTAGGATATCAGAAGGATCATATGTTGTTTCAGTTTGATCCTTAGACTGAGTGATATCTTCAATAATCATAAGTTGTTGATTATCAATTCCATCAGCTGCTTGCTGAGTGTTAGTTGTCTGATTTCCAAGTGGCAAATCTTCATGCTGAGTTACAGTTTGCGTAGTTAGAGGTTGAGGTTGAGTGTCTGTCTGTAAAACTGTAGTTCTATCAGCTTCTTTTCTTGAATTATCATTTTCATCATCATCCTTTTGCTTTGAGATATCTTCAGGAATGGATGATGCGGCTGATCTTCGTTGAACTAACTCAGTGAGGGCTGGCCCTCGCTTTTCTTGGGCTTAAGACCAAGTCCCCGAATTGGGCCTTTTAATTGAAGTTGTTTTTTTTTTAAAAACATACTTATTGTTAGATATTTTTTCATAAATAAATATTTTGGTTCCATACGAGTTGCCGTACAAATTAATGTTATCGCAACGAAACGGGGTTCGAGAGGACAGCGCCAACTCGCAAGGGTCGAGGGGGCAGCGCCAACTTGTGGGGGTTCGGGGGCAATGCCCCCGAAACCTAAACCAATGCATGCATCAGTTCATGAAGGGATATGCATTTTCAGATACATGCATTTTCGAACTGATATGTACTTACCCTTTCATGTAAGGGTTGCATGCTTTCATCCGGTGAACAGTGACAACCCTACCCTTTCGTGCAAGGAGTACCTCCATTCGTTTATGGTGTACTTGCAAATTAAAAGACATAAGTATGCAGACGAAAATTCATAAGTTTGACAACATCATCATAAAAACTTTGAGTGTCCTCGGGTTTGATTCAAACAAGTCACTGTTTGAATCAAACACCCCATTGTATCCTGAAAGAGATTTTCATTAGATCCCTTAGTGACAAATCGTGTGGGATGAAACATCTCTTAAAAGAAAACGTTATTAACGTGCCTTGGAGTTTATAATTCTCTGTCAAATCATAAGTACTATATTTTTCCAACACTTATCACGTTTTTAACATCCGTAAATGCAAAAAATTAATAAAACTTGTTTGTATGTCCAATTTTATTTTTGGGCCAAATAAATTTTTTAATTGGGACCTTTATCGATTGGAGTAAAAAAAATTGGGCCTATATCTAAAGAAAAATTAACATATTATATTAGGTTTGATCGGATTAAATCTAAACGATTTTTTTTTCTGTTAACGAAACATATACCGTTGGGCCCTCCGACACCGTTGGGCTTAAGACCTGGGTCTCGCCGGCCTCACTATAGGGCCGGCCCTGGGTGGTGGGTCATCAAACCACCAAAGATAATTCACCTACTACCTTTATAGCAAGTGTCGAACCCACAAGGAACGGTGAATTTATTTATTCTAAAATTTGTGAAATAAAATATATTTGATTTTTTACTAAATCCTAGAATAAAAGAATATAAAAACAAAAGAAAGAAAAATCGAGAAAGGTTCCAGCTAATTAATTGTTTCCGGATTAATTCCTATGACTGATCATTGATGCAAAGATGACTCGTTAAATTATTAATAAATTAGTTATAGTTGCCGACAATCGCCAAGCAACCTGTTTTCCTATGTTTGATAAGCAAGAAAATCGTCACTACTTATTCTCTAACTGTGTAGCACACATCTCAACAATCGCCAGAGGTTTGGTGAGAACAATTGCATTAACGATAAGAAAAACCCAATTCTATGTATTAAGTATTAACGCACATTCTAGATCATTTATTTTCACAACAGGGAATCCTACGTGCTACGAACCGGCAGACAATATGTTGTTTACCACTTAAAATCAAATCTTTATGACAATCGCCTCGATTCGATTTTTGGTGCTAGACTAGAAAATTCATCTAATTATCGTGCACAAATAATCGAACGAACAATCTAATCATCAACAGAGAAACCAGAAAATATGTAAATACTAACAATTTAATCGACTAGAACGAACAATTCGATCTCACAATTACACGGAATCAAGGATTTAACAATTAATTAACTAAGAAAAAAACTAGCTATTCATAACGTATAAATTAAACAAAACAAAAGAACAAAACTATACCATAGCCAAAGAAAAGAAATCGCCGGCACAGATGCACAGCTTTTACTTTTGCCTCCGTCCACTTCTAGTCCTTTTTTTTTTTTTTTTTTTTTTCTATTGTAAAACCTAACAAATAATATATGATGTTGTTCACTAAAAGTTTGTAGACTTTTAATGTTTGGCCAAATCCCAATTTTGTTTTATTTTATTTTCCAAAAATAATATATAATAAATAAATAAAAATCCTAATGTGAATAAAAGAGGCAACTTTCAATGTAGACTTTAATAGACTTTGTCTTCACTTCATTAGCCAGGATCTAGACGTAGGCGAAAACTGAAACTCTAAACTCATTAAAAACCTCTTTTCTTCCAACTTCCACAAAACTTTCAAAATCTGTTGTATAAGTCCCAAAATCTTCGTGCTTCTCTATCGTGTTTCCGGAACCTGAAAATCAATCAAAACATATCCGAAAAAGAGTATCTCCCGACAAAGTAGATATAAAATAAGTTCATAAAACACCACAAAATACGGACTCATCACTCCCCCACACTTAGATTATTGCTTGTCCTCAAGCAATGCACTCTCAATCCCCAAAAATAAGAAAATAAAAATGCATGAACCTAAATCCTTAATGAATGACCTAAAACTACATGAATGCAAAGCACCAAAAGAATTCCAATAATGACGCCCGTCCAACTGTCTCATCAACCTCGTTTTCCATAATGCAAACCAAATGATAACCAAACAAGGCACACCACACACTAGGTTTCATACAACTAACCTTACTTCACTTGATCATAATCTTTAAAGTGGCAAAATATACGAGCCCAACTTGGCCTCATGGGTAAAACTCTCAATATGATGCATAGGGACAATTCTTTCTCTCTCAAAAATCAACACACAACCAAGCATTACCATAGGTTTTGCATATCTATAAAAAAACGAATGCACAAATCATGAGGTCTTTATCAAGGTTGTAACAGGGCTAGGGATTGAAAACAAGGTAGGGAAAGGGGAAATATAGGGGCTAATTGTCATGAAGATTGCACGAGTAATCACATCTATTATCACGTAGTCGCAAAAAATGATTCCAACTGAAATGCACAACATGGCTCATAACTAATACTAGAAGGGCAAACAACATCCGAAGAAACTTGCAAAAAATGTTAGGACACAATATACTTCTTCAAATATAAAACACTTCTTCACTGCAATTCCATCTTTTTTTTATCATCATTTTTTTTCAACATTCAACTTCCTTTTTTTTAATATTGAAATACACCTTCATAACATAATCTCGAGCCATACTTTTCTGGATAGTCACTTCTTCAAATTTTCACGCAACTATTCATTTAATCTCTTGACAACAGGGTCAACAAAAGAGGGGATATCGTAAGAAAATGCCATGGGTTTAATTTCTGGAGTTTGTCAAAGAAGGGCCAGGCTAGAAGGGGCTCACTAGGGGGTATAAAATATGGGTAGGACAAAAAAACGGGTCGAGAAGGGGTTAAAACCTAGGTGCCTCAATCACTTAAGTGTACTGTAACTGAAAAAAAAATGTGGTCTTGAAATGCATGTCAATGCAAATTCTAGAATGACATTGGAAGTGTGGATACCACTCAAAGGAAAATATGAGTGAATGCGCTCTTTGGCTTAGTGAAATCCTCACTTTTAAGTGGATTTTTGTTCGGGCTCAATGATTTTACCTCCAAAGTTCACAAACAAGTGACCTAAGGTGAGTATGTATCAATATTGTATGATTGCATTGATCAATTACCGTTTGATTATTATTACTTCTCCCAAGATTTACATGAAAAAGTTGGTAAAATGTCATCAAAGGCATACTCGGTGCTATGAGGTCCTAATATGTCCAAATATGCAATTCTAATATGCAAATGCATGAAAAACTCCCCCACACTTAAATCATACATTGTCCCCAATGTATGTTAAAAGTGGAAGGAAGAATGCAAAATATGGAAGGATATGCAACTAACATGGTATGCATGATATGCAAGTAGTACTAATATAATATGAAAAGTAAAGAAAAGAAAATAAATAAAAGGGATGAGAACACATTACAATTCAATCCGTGTGGTGAGGAGTGTACGTCTTGGAGCGTCCTAAGCATTGCCATATGCAATTGCGTCCTGGGTGGTGCGGGAGGGAAAGATACTTGGAATGATTATGAACTGGCTGATGTCGCTTGAGGATGAAGGAGAGCAAGGGTGGCAATGTGGGAGGTGGGTGATAGTAGAAGTCAGGGTGTGAAGTGAAAATTTTGAGTGGGAGAGGCACATCAATTTTTTTTAAAGAATCATCCCGCCCTAATTCCTTAGGATCCCGACTTCATAGAATAGTGAGATTAGCCTTTCTTCAAATATGCCCACATGCTTGTGCCTCCACACATTAACTTTAATAAAAATGTCTCTTATTTCTTCACAGAATTCAGTTCTTCACCTGTAAAACAGACAAAAACCTCTACCAAATGTGCAAATCTATTTTTTTTTCTACTTTTTAATTGAAATTTTTTTTTTACCAAATTTATTTTAATTGGGTTGCCTCCCAACAAGCGCCTTTCTTTATTGTCTTTTGCTAGACACACTTACCTCACTATCCATTATTAAATGGATAAGTTATTCTTGCATAGTTCTTCAACGAATATTCAGAATACGAGCCATCCATCTCACCTTCATAGGAAATTAACTGAACCATGGCTTGAGGTATCTTGAAGAAGTACCTCCCCAACATAATGATAATAGGATTAGGATGTTCCCCATCCCTTTTTATAACAAATAAATCGAGTGGGAAAGAGGCTTCTTTAAAATAAATAGAGCTATCATGGATTACTTCAATGTCCTTTTTCATATGTTGCTGCCCTAGCGGAAAATTTTCCTAATGGTTATCATCCATACAATCCTTCTCTTCACCCCTAAACTTCCCTGAACATTGATCAATTTTTTCACACTCCTCTTCTTGATCATCGGATTGTTTGGAAGTTGTAGTCACTATAGGATGAACATCCTCTTCACTGATAGTCGAGTCTACCAACCTCTTATAAATCACAATTGGTCCTTCAGTTACGACCTCTGTATAATTGACATCAACTTCATCTTCAATGCAGGAACGTCATAACAAACTATGTGCTTGTGATATAGTTTTCATTCCCCTATCTAACATTTCCTCAGCCTTCCACCTACTATGGTCATCACCTCGTTTCCGCATATTGGCAATGTAATAATTCACGGATTCTATAAAATAATCAACTAAACCTTTCACCGTATAAATGAGTGGTGAGTTCAGTGGCACCATTTTCTTATATCGTCTTATATCACGTTCAATCATGGAGTGGGTAGCTTCAAACAATTCAACAATATCATTACCAAGCATACATGGAATCTGGTTATGCTGAGGTTTATTGGGGGGTTTTCGTAGATAAGATGGTTGGCACCGATTATACCTTGAATAATTCCGAGGCACATATGAACTCCCATGGGTGAAACACGATTGGTCACTCCGTCCTAGATTGTATGCATTTGTGTAAGAATCTGATCTTCTATCCGGGTTGTAGTTACCATTATAATTTCTCTCATCATATGGACGATCCACTTGATAACCATACGGATCAATAGGAGCAATGGAATTCCCAAAGAAGTAACCTGGCATGCTCTCCAACAAAGCAAACAGAAAACAAAAACAAAGAATGTATATACAAAATTCTAAAAGAAATAAATCACTTAGCACCGTTCCCCAGCAACGGCGCCAAAATTTGGTGGGTCATCAAACCAACAAAGATAATTCACCTACTATATTTATAGCTTGTGTAGCGGAAGTAGGAGTCGAACCCACATGGAACGGTGAATTTATTTCTCCTAAAATTTGTGAAATAAAATATATTTGATTTTTTACTAAATCCAAAAATAGAAGAATATAAAAACAAAATAAAGAAAAATCGAGAAAGGTTCCGGCTAATTAATTGTTTTCCTCTCAATTCCTACGACTAATTATTGATGCAAAGATGACTCGTTAAATTATTAATAAATTAGTTATAGTTGCTGACACTCGCCAAGCAACCAGTTTTTCCTATGTTCGATAAGCATGACAATCGTTACTACTTATTCTCTAACTGTGTAGCACACCTCTCAACAATCGCCAGAGGTTTGGTAAGAACAATTGCATTAACGATCAGAAAAACCCAATTCTAGGTATTAACGCACATCGGGTTAACTTTGACCTAGATCACTTATTTTCACAACAGGGAATCCTATGTGCTACGAACCGGCACACAATATGTTGTTTACCACTTAAAATCAAACCTTTATGACAATCGACTCGATTCGATTTTTGGTGCTTGACTAGAAAATTCATCTAATTATCGTGCACAAATAACCAAACGAACAATCTAATCATCAACAGAGAAATCAGAAAATATGTAAATACTAAGAATTTAATCTAGTAGAACAAACAATTCGATCTCACAATCACACGGAATCAAGGGTTTAACAATTAATTAACTAGAAAAAAACTAGCTAATAAATTAAATAAAACAAAAGAACAAAACTGTACCATAGCCGAAGAAAAGAAATCGCCGGCACTGTTGCACAGCTTTTACTTTTGCCTCCGGCCACTTCTAGTCTATTTTTTTTCTTTTCCTATTGTAAAACCTTACAAATAATATACGATGTTGTTCACTAAAAGTTTGTAGACTTTTAATGTTGGGCCAAAGCGCAATTTTGTTTTATTTTATTTTCCAAAAATGATATATACTAGAAGGGTGTACCGTGCGTTGCACGGTGGGCCCTGTCTTTTTCAAATTTTACGAGTCTGTAATATAGGCCGGTTTATTTGTGATGTGATGTAGGTGAATCAAGCCTATTAATTATGCTACGTAAGTGACCGAAGCAATTGTAAGTTAGTTGGTAAGCTGACTGCCTTAGCTATAATATACATTCCAAAAGTTTTTTTATCGTTCATTACATGCTTATGTACCTTTTCTTCAGCCTTGCTTTAGTTGTTTTAGACCCAAAAACCGTATTCACCCGGACATTCATCCTTGTAGCATTCTTCTCACATTCTTTCCTTCCTCTTTATCTACAATAAGCAAATATAATGCAACATTTTAGTGGTATATAGTTACTGTATTAAAACGATGGCTGATAGTATGAATTTGAGATGTCTTACCTGGAGTGTCATCAAATTGTTTCCTGCTATCATTTTTCTCAGATGTCGATGCTTCATTAATCCCAGATTCTATCCACTCCTGAACTGTGTACCTCGTCTTCCCATCTGTGTATTTTCCATTTGAGGTACTAATTTCTGCAATTAATTTTTTCAACCTCAGCCCCTCGTCTGTCTTGGCAAGTAGTTTTTTCATTTGCTTCAATATTGGGGTAAGAGCAGTCAGCAACATGTGTGTCCGTATTAGTAAAGCAGAATAGGAGGCCTGTGAGCTGCTGAATCTTGAACTCAGAGCATGCTGATGTGTATGCATTTGAATATCCTTAAATAACATTGATTTCAATCGACTTCAATTGAAGTGTAATTCAAGGAAAAAATAAACGCTAACCCTGGGTGTGTTATATGTGATGTAACCAACATCAAGTATTTAAGTTGCATCATCTCACAAGGAATTTTTCCTGCTATGCATGGCTGTCAATCCAAGGTAAGGCAGAAGAGGCATTACTTCCAATCAACATAAAAGGTATATTCTCCGAAACATGTATTTGATTTAAATCGCAAAATTAAAGAAACTCAATAATTAAAAAAAGATTCCATCAAGAATCAGATTAAACCATCAGAGAGAGAAGCTTGAAAAAAAAAATCAACCAAAGCAAAGTAAACATAGGAAACAAAAGAGCTAGAAACTGGATGCGGTAGCAGCATTCAAAGGATTACCACACCATCTTTTCAATCAATATGATCCAAAGCACCAATGTTTTCAATGCATATGTATGACATGGGCACTTGATGAAATATCTCAAGTTCACTCCTAGATTCTTGCACAATTTGTATGGATAGAAAGAAGCACATATCTCTCTAAAGGCAATACAAAATACTCAACCCCCCGAGTATATAATCAATATTGTGAGACTTCTGAAGGTTTTCAATCAATGCATGCCCTACAATGCAATTGAAGAACTCATTATTTATCCAATATAATAAGACACTCATTCAAGGATTTTCTCTGATTTCCATTCCATCACCCTGATCATTCTAGCCAAATCTAAACTGGCTACCCAGCTTGTGATCAAAATTCCATCGATGTACAAAAAAGATCATGCTTTTGATAATTGACATGCTTTTGAAATCAAATTAAGACCGGATTCATCCAATCCAGTATTCCGTACGGCCATATGATATCATACAGATTATCATCAATAGATAAGCTTATGAAAAAAGAAAAGCAAAGAAAAACATTTTTTTATCATTAAAACATTCTTTTCCAGTTGTTACATTAGTAGTCTTTCACAAGCAATAAAGAAGGAGATGGAACACATAAAAAAGAAACAATTTTTATCATAAGAAGAAAGGAACTCATGGAAATGAAGTGACCAAGACTAATGGATAAAGAGAAATTACCTTAACGTAGATCCACCGCCGCCACCATCAGATCTACCATCGTCGTCACCGTCACCGTATATGCTGGTATCTCCCGACTCTACAAAAGGGGTAACTAAAAGGAATCACAAAATTAATCAATCAATTAAGAAATTGTCTAGGCCTTGAAAATATCTGGTTAACTAAGCTGTGTAAGAAATAAAATGAATATCAAGCTTTACCTCCATCCGTGTAAGGAAAAAAATGAATATCAAGCTTTACCTCCATCCGTGTCTCTTCTCCTTATTATTATTCAGTGGCAAAGCCCCACCATTTCATATTCGACCTTCAACAGTAGCATTAGGTAAGAAAATCAGGGCAGAGAATCCGTTCTGAATCAGAATTTAAATGACAATATTATGCAGGAACAGTTTTACCTTTATTTGACGATGGCTGCAAATCGTGGAGAATCAGGGCCTTAATGACTCGTATCAACACCACAAAGTTAGCGCAATGGCAAAGATAGAGTCTTACTCGTCAACCCTTCCATAAACACAAAAAGGCACAAAATCCAAGCAGATTCGAATACAAATCAGAGTAATAACTGATACTATATTAACAAAAAAATAGGACAGAGACTTCCCTAAAATAACCACCAACTCGAAAGGTCAACCCTTGATTTTGAACATGTGCAGCGATAAACAAAACGCCATGCAGGGGCGGACGCAGGATCCCGGATGAGGGGGGCGATACTATGGCCGAGTGTAAATTTTTAGGGGAGGCAAAAAAATACACAACATACATAATAGTGTATTTTCCGGATCTAAGAAGGGAGCTTGACCCTCTATTTAAAGGGTAGATCCGCCCCTGACGCCATGCCATCAGAGAATAGTGGTTGCGAATCTCGTGGATTGAAGGCTCAAATCATCATTAGATATGTAGCGCCCTATTCCTGGACACCGTCCATATCCGGAAAAGGAACGTTTGGCATGTATAAAATAAAATGAATTTCCACTTTATACGTAAGCCTCTACTACGTCGTACCGAATTTAGCAAACGGAATCAACAGACTCGGGTATAACGTTTTTTTTCAAAGCATCCAAGAATAGAAACTCAACTAAAGGTAGAAATGTAACATTTATTACATTCAAAAGAAATTAAAAAAATCCAAACGTATGAAATTCCCAAAAAAAGGAAAGAACTACAAGTCTCAAAGGACCAAAAACAACTCACAAAAGAACCAAAAGGTAGTCTAGTCTAAACAATCATATGAAAGAACAAAAAGTAAAAAGCTCCAATGAGGCGTCGACAAACGTCGTCATCGAAATCCTCTTCGAAACTTGGATCTACCTGTTCGTCTTCTCACCCTCAAACGCATAGAAAAACATGCATTTGAGGTAAGTACAACGTACTTAATAAAAGAGAGAAGCTATGATATCAAATAAGATTTATAAAGAAAAGATATTTAATTACTTAGTTGTCTTTATATGACCGACTCAATCTAGGGTTCACTTCATGTCCATCAATATGCCATGACTATACATTTTTAGCTTAACCTATCTCTGTTACAACAGCACTCAAGGGCACTACGCCTGATGAAAATCCACCAGGAGATATCGATTGCAACCCATTGATGGATCACACCAATGGCCCCGAAAGATTAGGCTAGTAGACCCCGATGGTGCACACGTACGGTGAAGTTCCTCTACTACCATTTAGCCGTTTATAGGCCAGCAGCGTTGTTCGCTTTATCTGCACGCCTGCCCATGTGATATGGTCTGGTGCATATCCAAGAGTGGCTTGTTGTTTAATCTTTTACTAGTCAAGTACGTATTTGTTAAATGGTTAACTAGCCACCTATGTGTTTTCAAGTAATCTCCCTCATATATACTAATATCTATCCCTATACCACTAGACATAGACAAGGCTTAGCAATTACACAGACATTGATGAATGCTAACTCATCAACGCACAAGCCTATCATGCTCTTCCGACGGTCCCGAACTTCAACTCCCTGGCAGAGTACATTCGGTGCCTGAAGTAAATTCATCAGAAACTCAATCCAGGCTTGTTAATGTTTATACAATGTTATTAGATCATAAATCAAGGTTTAAAATTCAAGACAAAGCTTAAACATCATTATTTTCCAAAACTGGATCCAATGCGTGCGCATTCACTAACAAGAAACTTGCTGGAAGCTTCTGTCCAGCCAATGCGTGCGTATTGCACGAGCAGTGAGCAACCTAAAACAACCTGAAACAATAATGCATGCACATTTTGAGGAATGCGTGCGCATTGCACCTGCAACAAAAGACTCCTACAACCTGAACCCAGAATGAGTGTGCATTTCCTTGAATGCGTGCCCATTCGACCTGCTGTAACAAAACCAGACCATCCTATAACAGGAATGCATGCGCATTCTATAGAATGCATGCACGTTCTGCCTCGAATCCATAAACTCGATTTTTAACCACTTAACGATTTCCGATCCGTTTTTAACACAATTAGCATCATATTAAACTCAGAAAAACTTATGATTATCAAACCATAACATCTATGATCCTTAACCCACAAAAAGACACGAATTCTAGCATCTAAACATCTTAAAACATTGATCTAGACTCTATAAACTATAATCAAATCATAGGAAGAGTCTCTTACGTGTTTGCAAGTAATCCAAATCCAAAACCTCATAAAAACTACATCATTTTGATGTAAGTCAACCGAATGATGCATTTTTATCCCAATTCTTAGGCTTTTAGTGGCGCATTTATATCAAAAATTATTGCAATTATGTGTTGGAATGGATCAAAAGTTGTGAATAAGTTTTAATTATCTAAACCCATAATTTTTGGCTTTTATGCCAAAATTTTGTCTTTGGAATTATGTGGGGTATCGTTTTTGGCTTTGTTTTGCAGATACCCATGTTAGATATGAGTTTTGGAAGAGCTTGGAACCAGCCATCGAGCTTTAGAGAGGTTTCTTGTTGAAGAAGTTAGAGAATCATGTTAAGAGTAGACTGTCGGCGCAAGCCGAGTATAGTCGGTGGACGCCGGAAGTTGGCAGTTGAGAGCCTGAGCCAGCATTTAATGATTCTGACTTTACCCAACTACCTGTCAGAAGTTGGTGCACGGCGGGAGCATAGTCAGCGGACGCCGAAAGTATCGGACTTTAAGTTATAAAGCTTATTCTTGACATCATTTCGAAGGGGGGGGGGAAGAGACAACCTTTCTCTATCTTGAAGGCACTTCTACTTTCAAGGCTCATCTAGCCAAAATCACCACAAATTTAGCTCTTAAATTGCAAGTGTAACTCTAAGAATTCTTGTTTTGATATCTTAGATGAATTCTATTTGGACAAGTTTGTAGCTTTTGGGATACACTCTCTCCATTGGAGCTTTTGAGGGTTGAAATGCATGTTTTTCTTTTTCAAGTTGATAGCTTGTGATTGGTATAATTCTTAGCCTTTACTTTGAATTAATAGTTCTTATTGTTATGACTTCTAACCATGACATGTTGGAGCTCATAACCATGAGTGGCTAGTTTCATACTATCCAAGAAAATGTGAAGTGAAGATGGATTCTTTTGATTGTGAATGAGTTGGTAGTTTTTCATTTGAGTTTCTTGTTGTGTTGAACCTTTTTTTACTTGATATGGTGGTTAGCAATCTAGGAAGTAATTAACCATAGCTTGCACACACACAGTTGATCGAAACCGAAAGCGTATATTGAGTGTGGGAAAGGAGTAGAAGAATCGGAAGGTAAAAACGACATTTAGTGGAATTCGGTTTCTTAACCGAGGATAGCATAGGCTTGTGTCCAAGGGTATATCATGTTGAATCATTAGGCTTAGGGTGCCTAAGTCAAGGAGGAGACATAGTGCAATCTCATTCATTCGAAAGAAGGGGGGTTGCTAGTCAAGGAACACACCGGTTCACACTCTTGAACATCTTATGAAGGAAGGTAGGTAACCAACTCTATTATAGTCAAGAAAGTCCATTGGATCAAAGCATTATCTTGGTTAGTCAATTTTTTCATTTGAGTTTAGTCATAGCACGTACCAATTATTGTTTACAAAATTTGCAACTTGGATCAAAAATATGACCCTAATCGGTGGTTGACCAACACATTCCTTGTGGGATATGACCTTGACTCACCAACTAGGCTACAGTTGACCCGGTACATTGTCGGTTAGACAGAACACACAGTACGGACACGTCAAGCTTTTGGGCGCCGTTGCCGGGGAGTGTAACGGTTAATACTTATATTAGCGTAAGATTTTCAAACATTGGTCAAGTCGTTTCTAATCTTATTTATGTTTATTTCTTTGGTACTTACCATTTGGTAAGTTACCAAGTGCATTTGATCGTTTTCTTGTTGTTTCACTTTCGTAGTTGATGACTTGGGCCCGAACTGGTAAAGCTCCACTTACTCCATATCGATCGGACATTAACACGTGTGAAAGACAGTTGAGAGCTGAGCATAGAGTTGGTCAGTCTAGTGGAGAAGAACTTGGTGAAGAATCATCCCGAGAATCATCAACTCGAGAAGAGATGGCGGAGAATATTGGGAATGCACATGTTGAACCTCTTTTGGAAGATCCAAACCCCTAACAAAATCCAAACAACCAAAACAACCGAAACAACCAGAACCAACAAAACCAAAACCACAATCAAAACCAAGGCCAAAACAACCCACCTCTGAGACCTCTTTGTGATCAACCGTTGAGAATGAATGCACCTAATGATCCTATTAGGTTAGCCAATGAAGGAGCAAATAATTTCAAAGTGAAAGGGAGTCTTTTCAGATTGATTGATACAAAATACCAATTCGCAGGAGAAGGTTTTGAGGATCCACACTATCACCTATATTCTTTTGAGCAACTTTGCAACACAGCTAAGAGTCATGGGATTCAGAAGGAGTTGACAAGATTGTCCATGTTTCCATACTATTTGACAGGAAGAGCCAAGGAATGGTTTGTATCCTTACCCCACGGCTCATTAACTACATGGGATGAGGTGCAAAATGAATTCTTAAAGCAGTATTTCACACCTGGAAGGAATTTGAAGTTGAAGGTTGCAATAGCAAATTTTGCACAAGGACCTGATGAAACCTTAGGGAGTGCATGGGAAAGATTCAAGAAATTGTTGAAAGCTTACCCTGATCATGGTTACCCATTCGATACGCAAATCCAACTTTTCTGTAGACAATTGAGGACAGAGTTGCATTCTAATAGTGACCACGCATGTGCATGATGTCTAATGTCGTGCAATGCTCAAGAAGTCTATGATGCTATAGAGAGAATTTCAAAGAATCATCGCATGTGGGAAGCGGGATCTAGCACGAGGAAATTTAGTTTTACCAAAGAATCAAAGGACAATTAAGAGCTTATAGAGAAGATAGATAAGTTGTCAAAAAAGTTTGATAATTTGCAATCAAGCAAAATGATGGAAGGAAATTTTTTGATTGAGAGTAAGAAAGATAATGTTTATGGCAATGATGATGAATTATCTTTTGAGATGGAAGAGCCCAGTGATTTACAAGCGGAGGAAGTAAGATTCATGCAACAACACCGGAATTTAAACAATGCATACTCTAACTCTTTCAATGCCATTAGGAGAGATCATCCGAATTATCGTTGGAATGAGAACTCATACAAGCAAGGACAACCACCATTTGCCCCACAACCATGAACTTCCTACAAATTCCAATACCTCAACTCAACCACCAAACACTCATTCTTATCCTCAACCCACCACACAAACTATCCCAGTAACCGAGAGTTCGAACAAAGCATGAGAGGATAGATGGGACAACACTTTGGATAAACTCTTGGGAGTGGTTGCCATGCAAGCTCAGAATATGGAAAGTGTGATGACATCGATTAGTGCTGTCACCAAGGATATGGGAGTGTTGAAAACAGCTATGAGTGGTCATGACGTGAGAATGAAGACGATTGAGGCATCTATGGGGAATGTGGAAGAGCATATGAGTAGAGACGGTGAAAGGAGAACTAGTAGACCTCCGGGAGGACTACCAAGTAACACCGAAAGACATCACAAGGAAGTCAATGTTATTTGTACTCGGAGTGGAAGAACTTATGGTGGTGGTGATTATTTTGGAGTTGGACAAAGTGAAGTCGAAGATGATTTAGATAAGCCATTCTATGATACACCGGAAATGGAAGGAGATGATTTAGGGAGTGAAAATTAAAGAAGAGAGGAATGTGAAGAAGAAGAATCTGTGATCTTTAAATTTTTGAGTCAAAGAAGGCATGTGAATGCTGAAAGTTATGATGAAGAAGGTATGAATGAAGCGATGACGTGGAAAAATTTGAAGAATCCCCGTTTAAGTGATGCACGGACATTGTTTGAGGATGGTCAAATAAGGAATGAGGAGAAGTCTAAAAAACCGGCGCACGCAGAGATGGCAACATCATACAAATTGTTGGAACAGAGAGTTCCGGCGTTTCCACCGGTGGCCACCGAGGTGTCCCCTGAGAAATCGGCGCACGTAGAAAAAGGCAAGTTTACTCTGTTGGGAAGGCCCGAGAACAAACAGCATGAGGATGATTCATGGAGACCACTTGATGCACAAAGATTTGAAGAAGCTCGTCCCTCATCACCCAAGGGCAAAGGTAAGAAAGGTATGAATTCTAATCCTAATCTTATTGATCTTGAATCATTACCTTATCCACCTAAGGAGCAAGTCAAAAAGATGCAAGTAGACAAAAAGTATGCACAATTCCTTAAGACTTTTAGCCATCTTACGGTTAACTTTCATGTTATAGAAGTTTTAGTGAATATGTCTGTTTATGGGAAGTCTCTCAAAGACATTCTTTCTAATAAAAAGCGTCTTAAGGAATATGAGAATGTGATTTTAAATGAAGAATGCTCTGCCGTGTTACAACACAAGTTACCCCCTAAACGAGAAGATCCCGGGAGTTTTACTATCCCTTGTGAGATTGGAGGCTTCTTTTTTAAGAGGATATTGTGTGATCTTGGTGCAAGCATTAATCTTATGTC
Source organism: Gentiana dahurica var. dahurica (assembly GCA_024500145.1). Classification (NCBI taxonomy): domain Eukaryota; kingdom Viridiplantae; phylum Streptophyta; class Magnoliopsida; order Gentianales; family Gentianaceae; genus Gentiana; species Gentiana dahurica. The sequence continues at coordinate 63,943,451 of CM044896.1, read as the reverse complement.
TTATGAGGATCATGTCAAGTTAGGAATTGGCGAACTTAAGAATTCGGAGATGACTCTCCAACTTGCAGATAGGTTTATTAAGCGTCCAAAAGGAGTCATCGAAGATGTATTAGTCAAAGTTGATAAGTTCTACTTCCCCGTGGACTTTGTAGTGATGAAAATGGAATCTGGCTATTCTACACCCCTTATTTTGGGTAGACCTTTCTTAGCTATAGCTAGAACCCTAATTGATGTCCAGCGAGATGAAGTGATTTTGAGAGTGAATGAGGATACAGTGACTTTCAATGTTTTTAAAGCTATGAAACATCCATATACTTTGCATGATTCATGTACTTTTGTTGAAACTATGTCTCCTATGTCTTTGGAGGAAACTAACGTGCAGGAATTTGAGGACAGACTGGAGGAATTCTTGTCGTGTTCCATCTATGAAGCAGCGGAAGATGATGATGAGATGCGTGAGGAATTATTTCATTTGAGTGCAGGAGGACATTTTGTCAAGCAACCTTGGCATAAGTTTTTGGAGTTGGAACTCACAGGGCCGGTACTAAAGCCCTCATTTATTGAAACACCAAGAGATCTAGAGTTGAAACCACTTCCCTCTAATCTTAAATATGCATTTCTTGAAGATGATAAGTTGCTTCCTGTTATTATTTCTTCGTCACTAACCATTTTGCAGGAAGATAAGTTGTTGAGAATGCTCAGATTGAATAAGAGAGCGTTTGGATAGAGTATTGCAGATATACATGGCATCAGTCCCGAGATCTATGTACATAAGATCATACTCAATGATGATGCAAAAACGTGTATCCAACCACAACGCTGACTGAATCCACACATTCAAGAAGTTGTCAAGAAGGAAGTAATTAAACTTTTAGAGATGTGTATTACTTTTTCCAATCTCAGACAGTGAATGGGTGAGTCCAACGCAAGTGGTACCGAAGAAGGGAGGTTTCACAGTGAAAGAGAATGACAAACATGAGTTGATCCCAACAAGAGAAGTGATTGGATACCGCATGGGTATTGATTTTCGAAAACTGAACGACCATACTCAGAAAGATCACTATCCGCTCCCATTTATAGTTCAGATGTTGGAAAGATTGAGCGGGCACAAGTTTTATTGTTTTCTAGATGGTTATTTAGGGTATCTACAAATATTTATTGCAGCGGAAGATCGGGAGAAGACAACTTTCACTTGCCCCTATGGCACCTTTGCTTACAAACGCATACCATTTGGTTTTTGCAACGCCCCTTCCACATTTCAGAGAGGCATGACAGTTATTTTCTCTGATATGGTAGAAAAATTTCTGGAGATATTAATGGATGATTTTAGTATATTTAGAGATTCTATTGTTGAGTGTCTGAATTATTTGGAGAAGGTTTTGCAAAGATGTGAAGACACCAACTTAGTGTTGAATTGGGAGAAATGCCATTTGATTGTGTCAGAGGGTATCGTGTTAGGTCATGAAATTTCTGAAGAGGGGATGGAAGTTGATAAAGCAAAAATTGAAGTGATTGAGAAGCTACCACCACCAGTGAATCTAAAGACATTAAGAGGATTTCTTGGACATACAGGTTTTTATAGGCGCTTCATTGCGGGATTTTCAAAAATAGCCAAGCCTCTTAGCCATTTGTTAGAGAAGGATACACCTTTTGTGTTTGACAGTAAGTGCATGGAAGCTTTTGAAACATTAAAGGAGAAGTTGATCAGTGCACTTGTCTTGGTCGCACCGGATTGGTCCATGCCATTTGAACTGATGCGCGATGCAAGCGATTTAGCGGTTGGAGCAATACTAGGGCAACGCCATGGAAAGATTTTGAAGGCAATATACTATGCCTCACACACCTTGAATTCAGAACAAGTGAATTATACCACAACAGAAAAGGAGCTACTGGCAATAGTGTTTGCTTTGAACAAGTTTCGATCTTATCTAGTAGGCTCCAAGGTGATTGTATACACATACCATGCAGCGTTGAAGTATTTGCTAAGTAAAAAGATCCTAAGCCACGAAATTTGAGATGGATTTTGCTACTACAAGAATTTGATATCACTATTATGGACAAGAAAGGCAGTGAGAATGTAGTAGCAGATCATTTGAGCAGATTGGAGTACACCGAAGAAGAAGGGAAGCGAAGAGAAATACAAGACACCTTTCCGGATGAACAGTTAATGGTGATTGATACTCCACCGACATTGCAACTTCTTGATGCTGAACCAAAACCAAAACAGAACTCGCCATGGTTAGGTAACATTGTAAATTATTTTTCTTGCGGGTATATTCCCCCTTCCTAGACATGGCAGAAGAAGAAAAAATTCTTTCATGACTTAAAATTCTACTATAGGGAGAAACCGGATTTATTTCGGAGATGTACCGATGGCATTATAAGAAGAGGCGTCCCCGATAGTGAAATTTAGAGTATATTGTCCTTTTTCCATGGAAACGAAGTTGGTGGACATCATGGAGGATGGAAAACGGCGTACAAAGTTTTGCAATGCGGTTTTTATTGGCCCTCCATTTATGAAGATGTATACCGTTTGGCTAAGTCTTGTGAATCATGCCAGAAGTGGGGAAATGTCTCCAAGAGACATGAAATGCCCTTGAAACCTATTTTGGAATGTTAATTATTTGATGTTTGGGGCATAGATTTCATGGGGCCATTTTCCAACTCCTTTGGTAATCAATTCATTCTAGTGATGGTCGACTATGTTTCAAAATGGGTTGACGCCCAAGCCCTTCCCACCAATGATGCCGGAGTGGTGATGAAGTTCCTTAAAAAGAACATCTTCATGAGATTTGGTACTCCTCGGGCAATCATTAGTGATCAGGGTTCTCACTTTTGTAATCGACCATTCACTAAACTCATGGAGAAGTATGGCGTGAAACATAAGATTGGATCACCTTACCACCCACAAACTAGGGGTCAAGTAGAGGTATAAAACCAAGAGGTAAAGAGGATTATTGAAAGGACGGTTGATACCAACACTAAGACATGGTCAGTGAGGTTGGATGATGCATTGTGGGCATATCACACAGCTTATAAAACACCAATTGGCTGCTCCCCTTATAGACTAGTCTTTGGGAAGTCATGTCACCTTCCCGTTGAGTTGGAACATAGAGCATATTGGGCTATAAAGTTCATCAACTTTGATCCCAAATGTGCGGGAGAACATCGATTACTCTAACTCAATGCCCTGGAAGAATTCCGTTTATATTCTTATGAGAACTCTCGCATCTATAAGGAATGCACGAACACCTTTCATGATAAGAAAATCTTCCGTCGTGAGTTCCATGTGGGTGATAGAGTACTCTTGTACAATTCACATTTGAAGCTTTTTCCAGGTAAGTTACAGTCTAGGTGGCGAGGACCATACACCGTTGTGAAAGCACATGCATCCGAGGCTGTCGAACTGACAGATGGTGAGACGTCATTCTTGGCAAATGGACATCGAGTGAAACTTTTTGTTGAAGAGGAAGGCATTCCAAGCGGCAGGGAGGTCTTGTAACTCTTTGACCCCGATCAAGACTGAAACAGTGCATAGTCTAGCTATTGACTATAAATTTAGCAACTTTCGGGTACTATCTTTCCTATTACTTCTTAAGCATCATCTTTTGGTTGGTTTTGTACTTAATTGCTACATGCTTATGTGAGTAATTGTTATTGGTATCAATGCACGATAATCTGTATAAATTCCATTAATTTTACCGTATAATCTCATCGAGCAAACGACGTTAAATGAAAGCGCTACCAGGAGGCAGCTCGTAATTGATAAATTTTGAACCTATAACATGTTTAGGGAGAGTTTTGATAAGGTAGAATGAGAGAGCTAAGACGAAGAGTCAACTTATTGAAATCAGAGAATTTCGGCGTTCCATACTGAAAGCCGAGGGTGGATTCGGCGCACGCCGAATATGGTGCGAATTTTCATTTTGATACAGAGAGTTTCGGCGTTCCAAACTCACACGCCGAAAACATTTTCGGCATACGCCGACTGTGGCAGTTTAAATTTTATGACGGTTTTCGACTTTTCCTTCGCGCCTATTAACTCTTATCCATCGGTTTTCACTCCAAGAATCATAACTTCTCACCCACTAACACCCCTTCAACTCCATAACTCCCTTTCTAACTCATTTCTTCCCCTTCATTTCATAATCATCACCCTCACACCAATGGTTTCTCTTCCCTTTATGCAAATTGGGTATTCAAGTGTAAGACCTTTCTCCGCGGTGTGCAACCCAACTTCTGGCCATCTCCATCTTTTCCGGCGGTCTAAGACAACAAAGGTAAGAGCTTTAATGCTTATCTCAAGATTGTTCTTTCAAGTTTCAATTTCAATTTAATTTCAAGCACATTTTGAGTTCAAAGTTGATTTATATGATTAAAAGTTGTTGTCTTGCACCACCACCAACAACAATTAGCCATGGATAATCTTAGGAGTCAACCCGAGGCTAGGAAGAAGCGTAAAGCCGGTCGTGTTAATTCACCCACCCCTTTGTCCACCGGTATCATTTGTCATACCCAATCGTGTCCTCACCAAGGTTGAAAAAGCCTGCAAGTTTTCAAATTTCGCACATGCCAATGCAACTAAGGCATTTCAAACCTATTTTCGTGATCGTTCATTCATGATTGAGAGAGCCATTGATTTTGACGCAGTTAGTCAAGAGGTCAAAGATATCATGCTAGAAACCATTGGGAGAACTTAGCCATTGAACGTACGGAGCATTTTAATTCTACTTTGGTTGCCGAATTTTATTCTATGCTTTCCACCATCGTAGTTGATGAGGAACATCCTGACGTAGGTTTCGTATCTGCTAGAGGTGCCGATATCCCTTTTTCACCAGAAGCCATAACTCTTTCTTCGGTTTGCCTCCATCGCCTGATACACCTTCGTATGAGCAAGTTTGGGAACTAGGACCGGGAACTAAAAATTATGAGAAAGCCGAAGAGGCAAGACGTTTCCTTTGTCCCTCTAGTTCTTGGTTCCAAGGTCGTTTTAACTTTGGAAATGCTACAAAGGATGTGAAAGTCATGAAACATTTCCTAACTTATAATGTTCAACTATACAGCCATGTTCATGCTTTTAATGCTGCAGATGACTGCCTTACTTATGCTATTTTTAATAACATGTTTGTCAACGTTGGTGAGATAATCTTTAACAAGATCTTCAATTTTGCTCATCAAACAAGTAAGACTAGGCTTGCCCCATTTCCTCACCTCATTTCCGCCCTTTGTTCTAATGAGCATGTTCTTGAGTTTCCCGGTGATGTATTAATGCCTCCATGCCACATTAAGATTGGTCCAGGTATCAAGGATACCCCTGAGCCTGAAGATGTGCCCACCAGACCAAATCCACCCAACCCTTCTGCTCCTATCGGTGATCCGTCGGTAATGGGTATGTTCCACCACCTAGACTCTGAGATAGCAATTCTTCGAGGTGGTCAAGTGGCTATGAATGCTAATCAAACTCAGTTAGTAGAGAGACACCTTTTGTGGGCAAATGACATTCGTTCTGGCCTTCGTAGTCCGCAAGCTTTGCTATTCGCTATGCTCCCAAATCCTAGGCTTCGTCTAGAGAATTTTCCCTCATGTCAAGAATTGCCTTAGACCCTACCTCCTTGGGTCCCAGCTATACCTATCCACACAATGCACACCTGGCCTACACCTACTACAAATCCTTTTGGTGGTGCGTTTGGTTTTACTGATATAGGTACAAGCTCTGAGCCAGCATATTCTGAGCCCTTGCAAGCACCTTTGGGCACCGGACCATTGAGTGAGGGGTTATCAAGCATGAGTTTCGACAGCACTGTTGTTATATCTATTGTTGATGCACGAAGCGGAATGGACCCCTCGCCTTCGTCTGCAGCTGAATACATGTGAGCCAATCTTGGTGCTGCTGCCAATCTGGGGATGAGTCCAAACTCGTTTGCTGCCATGATGGCTAAGGTCATGGAAGATGATGATGACTGCTCTTTTGACCCATTTGTTGACTCTTGAGTGATTTTGAGGACTTATCAAAATTATTTCTATTTTGTTTTTTGGTTTCCTAGTTGGCACTAAAACCTATTCTTTATGCCATTTTGTGGAAATTATTTGTAAAAACTTATGACGTGCACTTGTGTGATATTTTATCGTGGGAACGATTATTGTGCTGTTTTGAGCATTGTTTGTTATCTTTGATTTCCATTCTTGTGCATAGATCCTTGCGTAGTGTTTGGTAATTTTTGATACTGGATAGGCATAAATTTGCACTTTTGAGGGAATGCAGAAACTTTCGGCGTGCGCCAGTTTTCTGAGATTAGCAACTCGGTGCATGCCGATTTTTCTGACATGACCAAGCACATCATGCTTTTCTGCACCACTCAGAATTTGTTCAGGAATCTAGGGCTGGCTATTTTTTTGACCGAGGCACGCCGACCTTGGAAAACCGGCGTACGCCGATTTTTTTCTAAGGGCGGATTTTCCCACTTTTCTGCTCCCTTTTCACATCATAACTCCATCAAAACCCTATGTCACCCATCATTCATCTATCACCCCTATCACAAAGCCACAATTTTCCCTCCTCACCCTTTTCTTCCCCATCATGTCTTCTCCATCATCTCCATCCTTGTCACCACCGCGTTATGATGAGGACTACCCTCCTAGGCATGCCACCATCACTGCTACATCGATTGTATGCCATGATGAGTACTTTAGCACTGCTGCTCCTCTCCTTGAAAATAGACTCAATCATCGTAAGATTTCACCTACTATGGAGTTACGCGTTGGCTACCAACTTTGGCAGTGTTTCTCGGAACCACCTCGTGGCCGTGTCAATATCACTCATGTTAGAGAGTTCTACTCCACACTCACCGCTACTATCATCCTCGGGAAGCCAACCAAATTCGCTGAAAATCCGCTCGGTAGGTATTCTTTTTGACCCTCAAATGATTAACAATGTTTTCAAACTTGGGTATTTTAATTAGAACCTGGCCATGAACTATGAGGTCACCTGGAATCACCATGATCCCATCTATTTCTGCCGTAAGGCATCTGAGGCTTTGATATACTTTTTCCCTCAGCGGGGCACTATGCCGCATGCACCGACTATTTCTGATCTCTCAAAGGAGATGCGCATTGTCAAACACTTCATCAATTCCCGTGTATTCCCTTCTGCCGATATCTCCAAGATCACTGATGAGGCGATTATTTTGCTATATGCCATTCGCACTGATATTCCTGTGAATTGGGGTCGCCTCATCCACTCTTCGATGGTACAGTTTGCTACTTCTCCTTAGGCTCATGCTGAGATCACGCTTCCATTTCCTTGGTTGGTCACCAAGCTGTGTGCTTGCGTCCCCACTGACCCGACGGATGAGATATTTCCAAGCAAGAACACTCGAGGTGCGTTGCTCCCCGTAGATCCGGTTAATGATTCCTCTAGTGAGGTGGAAGAGTCCCCTGATGATGCTTCTGATTCGGAGTGATATTTGTGTTAGGTGTAGTGCCCAAAAGACAATTTCTGTAATTGTTTTTGACAGTATTTATAATTCATCTTAATATTTGCATTTATGCTTATATTAATACACCTGAAAACCCTAAGTATACCGGTATGTAATCACATAACTCAGTGTATGGCATACACATGAGGATTGAGTTAGTGATGATATGCTTAATACTATTTAGTCCGTGGTAAAGTTAATCAGAGTATGGGTCTCATGATTAATATACCAATAATGCACCCAGAACAATTAACAGTGTGACCGTCTTATCCAGACCGTCGGTATAGGGTACCTAGTGGGACATTTATGTATGATGTCTATCATATAGGACTGTACCGATTTGATTTGAATTCTCGATATAAATCCATGATCGAGAAATCTTATCGAATCACAAGATGATCATATATGGATTAGTCTCAATCCTGATATGATCATAGTCTACTGCTTGGTTCAAAGTAGGGTTTGATGTGTTAGTTAATGATCACTTGGATACATGTGATATGAACACTTCTCGTTGGCTCTATTCTGGAATGAGTGAGTAGTTTGTGACTTCACAGATATGGAATCCATTCCTTCATGTGGGTAGTAGACAGACAGTTCCCTTATTTGTTAATCCTAGAAACTGATCGATGGGCCCAGTTCATATTAAATTAGTTATGAAATAATTTATCACTAGGGGGTTAATGGTAAATAAGGATAAGATGTTTTGAGAAGGGTTAACGGAGATATCCCGAATGAAAACGAACAATCTATGGAGGATTTATCCGTATGTAATGATTATATCAATGGACGCTTATCGACTCAGTGATTAGAGTGTAAGTATATATCTATAATCGATAGAGTTCAGTTTCGGGTTTATGGGGGCGTAATCCCGGAATTAATAGATTGAATAAGAATTTTCTGTTCGATGAATAATTTTATTTAATTTATTGTAGCAACTAGTTATAGGTCCATGGTCCCCGATGTGGCTCCTAACATGCATTTGTTTCTTGAAGTTGGGCCTCAAATAATAATTAGGTAGTTGGACTATTTAATTGATGTGTGATTTATTATTTATTGGACTAAATAACAAAATACATAGAAAAGACTTTTTTCGTGGACTCGGCCCATTATGTGAAATTTCGTGTGAACCCTAATTTTCTAGTATTGGGGGCGTGTATTTGTGTCTTGGTAATTATTAAGGAATTAGTTTTCTTGATAATTATAAGAAATGTGATTAATTGTTTATTTGTTAAAAAATTAATTAAGGAAAATATATTAGATTGATCCTTAAATATTCTAGATTTATTCTAGATTATTATAGGAGTATCTTTTATGGAAAATGATTATTATAATTGATTTTGTATTAATTATTAAATCCTTGGAGGACAATGATTTATCTCCTATATAAGGAGTGTTCTCCTAAGCCTTTTACATTATCATATACACGACATATACACACAAAAATAAGCTAGGAATTTCGACCAGGCTTAGGGTTTTTAGAGTTGGGAAAATCTTCGGGATTTTACGAGTAGCATATCAAAGAGGTCTAGCATCAAGGATCAACATCCACCGGTTGTTGCTTGGAGATACACAAAGGAAGATCATGGCATCTCAAATTGGATCTCGACTTAATCAATCCTTTTTGAACCTCGCTTTTGATTGGTAAGTAGATCTCACCATCTTGTAGGTAGATCTTAAATTATGTATTTTAAATTTATATGATCGCGATCCTCTTGTTTATACCGCTGTGTAATCGGGTGGATCTAGATCCGTCCGGTGATATTACATCCAACATGTGGTATCGGAGCCTCCGATCTAAAAATTAAAGTATATAATTGATAGATCTAGGAGTGGAATTGCTTGTAGATTTTTTTTTTCTATATGCGTATTTTTTGTTGTGATTGGTTGTTATGGTTGAAGAGATGGATTGGGACTGGCACTATTTCCCCGTTAGATCTATTGTAAACTTATATAAATTTGTTTATATGAGTATAGGAAATAATGTAATTTATTTGTTGTTGTTGTAATTTTAGTTTCCTAGAAGTAGATCTGTTTTTTTTTCTATTCGTTGTTTTTTATTTTCCCAGAGATTGAGCCGTTGAAACGAAAATCCCTCCAGTAAGAATAATATCAAAGGTTGATGAACATACCCTCATATTTTGGTTTCGATCGGAATCCGTCTCGATATCAGATCGCTGCAATAAATTTGCTGTTGTAACAGAAAAGCACAGCATCCATAAAAACCCTAGCTGTGAGTTCGTCGAATAGCTTGAAGAGTTTGGAACGTCGAAACGAAGATCCGACCGTTCAGATTTAAAATGAGTTTTGAACAAGCCCTAAAAATTTCAGGTCGATCGGGTTTTGTCTCGATGCCCGATCGGCTCCGGAAAGACACTGCTGCGCAGCAGTCATTAACAGTTGCAACAGTTGGATCGGCGGCTTGCTGGGATCAATTGGGCCGTCAAAACTCAGATCCAACCGTCCATATTGAAGTTGGAGGAGTGAAGAACAGGTCCATAAGGTTTCATGACGATCAAAGTTCGTTTGGATGTCCGATCATCGATAAAACGGTTCAGCAGCAGATTAGAAAATAGTAAACCCTAGTTAGGTTTTTTTTTCTGTTTAATAGGATAGATACGGGGGTACCAACGATCCATCTCGGTGTTTATTTTCCGTAATTTGCGTGTATGATCGTGATTTTGTGTTTAACCGGAAAATTGCCATGACATGCATCATATCATCAATTCCACTCCATATGCATACATGTAGCTATTTAATTCTGGATAATTAATTGGGAATGTATTCAACTCGATTAATTAGTTTAAGTTTTAATTAATTGTTGTGGAAATTAATTATTAGAAACTAATTATAAAACCGAGGAACCGGGTTTTGTCAGTCGTTAAGTTTTTGGTGATGGATTCTCGGTGAATCATGCCTTAAACCGGAACGAGATTGTGGGTTTTGTTCCGTAGTGTCTACGGGAAAGTTTAACAATTTAAGAAATCGGAAAATCATGAAACATGGGTTCGGAAATGGTCTAACCATGGTTGGGTAAGTTCAACTGAGCTACGGCTCGATCGACTCACCCTCCACGTGTGACGTTTGCATGGGGGTTCGGCAAAACTTAGCATATCCGACAAGCCTTTACGGCTAGACAGGGCTTCTCTTAGCCGGATCCGACCGACAGTCACATATGTTAGACGGGTAGGCTTGCCTACATTACCGACACCATTCGGGTACATGATTTGTTGTTTCTTAAAATATTGTCAAGTCCAAAACCGCGATCAGTAAACCCACCACGTTTTCAAAATATTGAGTGGGAGCGGGGAAGGAGACAGCCGACCCCACGGCCTCTACTATAGATGCAAGCAAGTGAGAGAATGGTGACGCCTCGTGCCGCTTTGATTTCGGCCCCCTTCGGATGGTGTTCACCGCTACCAAAATTCAAGGCTTGGTCTCCGAAAGGATAAGATCTTGAGGACTCACCGGGTCACTGACCTGCCCTACGTAGGCATACTCGGGGCGTACTTAAATGTCTGATATAGTAGGTCACACTCATAAGGATATTTTAGGAAATATCTTGGCTGAAAAATGAAGGTAATCGACGATTAAATTATGGGATGTACAATTCCCATGAGATGTTTGATTCTCAAAGTTTAATCATCGAGAGAGATTGTCTCAGTTTAACAGTCATCGTGCTGATACCGACCCCCTAGGCGGCGGTACGGTGTGAGGTTAAATCCTTGGAATGGAAGGATAGACTTTTACAGTTTATAATTCCTAAAATTTATCTAGTCGTGTATGTATGAATTTTTTCCTGTCAATTTTGTTTACAACTATTATCTCTAGGCTACTAAACTGCTAGTGTAATGACTTCGTTAAAAGTGGAAATTAACAAGAACGTTGAACTCATCGAAGAAAGCAATTAAATTTCGGAAGAGATATTCCTCTTGAGCCTTTAAATCTTAAGTGACATAGTATAGGTATGCCACTCGTGTTAAACGAGATATGCACTTAGTTCGAAGATGCTGCATGACTGTATAAAATTCTATTAGTGAATTTTAATTGTGTGAGTAATCACCAAGAAATTTCTAATTGAAAAATTGGAAAATCATAAATAAAGTGTTGCTAGTTAGACGGTATTTGGAACCGATAAACTAGTGGGAGCTTTATTCTTATGATTTGTTGTTTTTCTGAATCATTAGAAATATGTAAGAGACTGCACAAGAGTTTTTTCCATTCCTGGAAAAACATGAACAAAGCATTACTAGTTAGACGGTATTTGGAACCGATAAACCAGTGGGAGCTTAGTTCTAGTGATTTTCTAATCTCTGAAAAATCATAAATAAAGAATTGCTAGTTAGACGGTATTTGGAACCGATAAACTAGTGGGAGCTTTCACCTTATGATTTGTTGATTTATTAGAAAAATCAAGTAGTCCAAACGAGTAACACTATCATTAGACATCCCACAGTTCACGAGTAGTGTCTACTCAAATGAACTGCTAGTTCAAGACTGTTTCCATATAAGGAAAGTCAACAATAGGAAAGAATGTCTATACGTGTTAGTCATCTAAACTAAGTAGTTTTAAGGCTAAACCGGAATATTAATAAATAGAAGAGGATAAGGAAAGTGATTTCGGATCACTGACCAATGCATCCTTAACGATTTCCTTGAAAGCTAATTTCTTTGGAAGAACAAGGTAGCTATGCATTAAACGATAAATAGAGTAGACAACGGACAATTATTTCAGCTAGAATAGTGGGAGTGATATAAGGAAATGAATTTCGGATTCAATCCTTGAATATCACAGAAAATTTATTTTCTGTTTTCAGATTCGTTGGAACGAATGGATTCACTTTCAATTCGATAATTTGTTTGTCTTATAGAAAGTGAATATGACATTTGTAGCACGAATCCAAAACTAAGACTTTTGTTTGATAAAGTCAGAACCACTAAGAAATTCTGAAAAGGTATATGTAACACATCTTAAACTATTAAATGAAAAAGGTTTCCGTATTTAGATAAACACTTCTTCAGACTATATTAATTAGTGCATATTTCTTAAAGACAAGATCTGAAGACTGGCTTAGGGTGATTCCTATCTCCCAGTCAAGGAACACTGTCTCATAAGGAACAATGACTAAGCTCCCTTTCAGTCGGGAAAGGGTAATAGATTTAAAGAAGTAACATAGCTTGTTCATAATGACGTTCGGGGTCTTGTGAAATATACAAGTTAGAAGGAGATTCTAAGTAGTGACATCTCGTCAGACAACTACTCGAAACGCCAGTAAGATTATCTAAAATATTTTGAGGTATCTCTGATTTCACCAGAGATAGAGTATTCAATGCTCAGTAATAGGCCATAGCATAGTCTTGGGACTGATGCTCGGCCTGCCTCCAAGTGGAATTTATCCACTGAGGAATAACACCATAAATTTGCCTCATATAGTTATTAATGTTCTACAATACATAGCTTAACTCATTTAAGAAATTGGTTGCGAAATAACGGTTTACACTATCATGTAAAACCGAGAAGTCTACCTAGAAGATGCTTACAAATTTGATAAGGAGTGAATTCGGTTCACCCCACTTCCGTCAATATAGGCATTTAGCACTTAGTGCTTGAAGGTAGGACTAGAAATTTTGCGTACACGTTCAGATGATGACTGTTCGTGCAATATCTTATACGTTGAGTAAAGGTTGGTTATAAGATTCTTAAGATCAGAAAGTGATGGTTATACTATCAAAACCCCTTCTCAAAGGGTCTATGAATAACAACCTTAGACTTTGGAGTATGGTTACTCAAGGTAGTTACTAACTGATTAGATCAGACCTCGTCCAACATTGGTTGTTGGTGATAACACTGATAATCACTACTAGATCAGAATATCGTTCCACCAAGAACACAATGGGAGTATGGTTTAAGCATTACCTATTGTTGTTTTCTGAAGACTTTGTAGAGGTGATTGATAACCTATGGTTCCTTGCGGCCTGTATAGGATTCTGATCAATAGAGGTTGGTTTAAAAGCCGTAACCCTGTGAATGGAGTTTTGGTACTCCAGTTCTGTTCACCCTATAGTAGAACCACCTGATTGTCTCAGGCCCAGTGGGAGTAATTGGATCTACATGATAAGAGTCGAATGAATAGAAATTTTAACTTTCGGTACAAAACTGAGTGGTTTAGGGGTGATTCCCTAACAAGTAGAGAGTTAACCAGACCGTGAACTCTCTCACCACTCGGTCTTGTTTGATTCTATTAGAAAGCAGAAAATAGGGGTGATTCCCTAAGACTTTCTTGCCGAACAAACGGAATCTGAATTCATTTGGAATAGAAGGGTTTTAGCTAAGAATAAATGCATGATTTCGTTAGAAAGCAGGAAATAAGGGTAACTCCCTGAGACTTTCTTGCCAATCATACGGAATCTGAATTGATTAAGGAACCAAGGCTTATATCCTTTAAGGATCAAATCAAACCTCTAGGTCATTTAAAATTCACATATTTCAAGTATGTGGACTTTACCAGAATATTGATAAGTCTTTCATAGACTGGATGTCAATATTGGTAAAGTAGTATATACATTAGTGTTCATGAATGGTAACACTGAAACAGTTGGAAACAACATGGGTGTATTATCTCAAGTCAGAAACTGACATGCCAATATTCTCTTTATGAAAGAATTGGACTACATTCTAAAGGATTTGATTCGGTCAAATTCTCGAGAATATGTGACTGGCAATCCCATCTATCCTAATGGTTAAAATGATTTTGCATATCGGTATGCAACATTCAACGAAGTAGTCCTACCCTACCTCTCACGGAATGCTTCTCTAAACCTGAGGATGAATAGAAAATGGGATAGACTCTCTTTTGATAAGAGAAATTCAGGTAATTACAAGTTAATCGAATATTGGATTCAAGTATTAAATAGAATGTTTAGTACTTCCTCAAGTATCTTTGGAGAATGAGGAATAATATGCTAGTATATTTGGGTGCGAACATGAATATAAATGATTACACTGATTCTGACTTTAAGTCAGATTAAGAATGATCGTTAATTCGATCTTAGGCTCATTGTTTACTCGTGTGATTCTGACTTTAAGTCAGATTGAGGATTTCCTTCCATAACTAGGAGTAATTCCAGATCTGGTAAAGCTTATACCATTTCATTGTGAAAACAGTGGAGAGGTAGTTGATAAGGATCTTCGCAGTCACAGAGGTAAAAAATCATATTGGGAGAGTACCACCTGATTGGATGGACCGGCGACATTTCGATCCTAAAGATCATCTTGAGTTGACAACCTAACATATCAGTATACTAAGTCGTATGGCATTCGGATGTTGCATACTGACCGAGTCACTGACCGACCCTGTGGTGGTACACTTAGAGTGTATTTTGACATCTAAATGGTTTGATGCACTTGGCGGGTACATAATTGAGGGATATATCTCATTTGCTTTTAGAACAAGTGGGAGAATGTTGTGTATAAGGGGTATGCTCTAAACAATTAATCACTTGCCTTTCGTGCAAGTGGGAGATTGTTAGGTGTAGTACCCGAAAGACAATTTCAATAATTTTTTTTGACCGGATTTATAATTCATCTTAATATTTGAATTTATGCTTATATTAATACACTCCTAAAAACCCTAAGTATATCGGTATGTAATCATAACTCAGTGTATGGCATACACATGAGGATTGAGTTAGTGATGATATGCTTAAAACTATTTAGTCTGTGGTAAATTTAATCAGAGTATGGGTCTCATGATTAATATACCAATAATGCGCCCGGAACACTTAACGGTGTGACCGTCTTATCTGGACTGTCGGTATAGGGTACCTAGTGGGGCATTTATATATGATGTCTATCATATAGGACTGGACCGATTTGATTTGAATTCTCGATATAATTCTATGATCGAGAAATCTTATCGAATCACAAGATGATCATATATGGATTAGTCTCAATCCTGATGTGATCACAGTCTACTGCTTTGTTCAAAGTATGGTTTGATGTGTTAGTTAAGGATCACTTGGATACATGTGATCTGAACACTTCTCGTTGGCTCTATTCTGGAATGAGTGAGTAGTCTGTGACTTCACAGAAATGGAATCCATTCCTTCCCGTGGGAAGTAGACAGACAGTTCCCTTATTTGTTAATCCTAGAATCTGATCGATGGGCCCAGTTCATATTATATTAGTTATAAACTAATTGATCACTAGGGGGTTAATGGCAAATAATGATAAGATGTTTTGAGAAGGGTTTACGGAGATATCACGAATCAAAACGAACAGTCTATGGAGGATTTATCTGTATGTAATGATTATATCAATTGACGCTTATTGACTCAGTGATTAGAGTGTAAGTATATATCTATAATCGATAGAGTTCAGTTTCGGGTTTATGGTGGCGTAATCCCGGAATTAATAGATTGAATAAGAATTGTTCTGTTCGATGAATAATTTTATTTAATTTATTGTAGCTACTGGTTATAGGTCCATGGTCCCCGATGTGGCTCCTAACATGCATATGTTTCTTGACATTGGGCCTCAAATAATAATTAAGTAGCTGGACTATTTAATTGATTTGCGATTTATTATTTATTGGACTAAATAACAAAATACATGGAAAAGACATTTTTCGTGGACTCGGCCCATTATGTGAAATTTTGAGTGAACCCTAATTTTCTAGTATTGGGGGCGTGTATTTGTGTCGTGGTAATTATTATGGAATTAGTTTTCTTGATAATTATAAGACGTGTGATTAATTGTTTATTTGTTAAATAATTAATTAAGGAAAATATATTAGATTGATCCTTATATATTCTAGATTTATTCTAGATTATTATATGAGTATCTTTTATGGAAAAGGATTATTATAATCGATTTCGTCTTAATTATTAAATCCTTGGAGGACAAGGATTTCTCTCATATATAAAGAGAGTTCTCCTAAGCCTTTTACATAATCATATACATGACATATACACACAAAAATAAGCTAGGAATTTCGACCAAGCTTAGGGTTTTTAGAGTTAGGAATATCTTCGGGATTTTCCGGGTAGCATATCAAGGAGGTCTAGCATCAAGGATCAACATCCACCGGTTGTTGCTTGGAGATACATATCGGAAGATCGTGGCATCTCAAATTGGATCTCGACTTCATCAATCCTTTTTGAATCTCCCTTTTGATTGGTAAGTAGATCAAACCTTCTTGTATGTAGATCTTAAATTATGTAGTTTAATGTTATATGATCGCGATCCTCTTGTTTATTCCGCTGCGTAATCGGGTGGATCTAGATCCGTCCAGCGATATTACATCCAACAATTTGCTGCCTTGCACGGTTCTCGTTATTTTCTATTTGGTTGCACTATTTTCTTTGAACTTATTTTGATATGTAATAATGCTCTATGTGAGCCCGACTTTCTTTTCATTCCTCGTGATTTGTTGAACCTGTTGTGCACGTTATTTGTTCTTTTTGTGGTACTGCACATTCTTATGAAATGTTGTGCTTGATTGTTTTACCCATGCATGCAATTTTACCATTTTTCTTGGTATTCGCATTTTTCCGGTCTACGCCGCTTTGATCACCAAACCCCTTGCTTTTCAGCATTTTCGGCGCTTGGATGACCACCTCGGCGTACGCCAGCTGAACGTCGAATATTTCTGTATCATGATTTCATTTTTAGCGTACGCCGAAATGCCAGTCGGTTCTCGCCGACAGTTTTGTCTAAATTCTGTTTTCTCTCATAGTTGCTTATTTTGATTACTCTTTCCCCCTAACTACTCCATGACACTCACTTCGCATTGATGACATTGCAAGATCGTTAGTGGGGAGTGGTGCCGTAGTTAGTCGGAAAGAGAGAAATGTTTGTCACTAAATACTCAAGAAATGCCTAAAGTTTGTCACTAAATACTCAAGAAACGCCTAGAATTTGTTCGTTTTCGCGCATTACAAGTATACAACACTCCTTGTGTAAATGAAAAGGTGTTGTCATTTGATTGTGCAAACTATATGGAAAATGTGATTTGAGTGATACACGAGAGCATGTAAGTCTAGTCTTAAAAGGAAGTGTGAACTATATGGAAAATGTGATTTGAGTGATGCACGCATGATTTTGATTCTCTTGCAATGCAATTTGTTGTGAAATCCTTCAAGCAAACATCACGATAGAGTCTAGAACATAAGTTTGTCACTCATTTGAGTCGAATTATAGGCATTGGAATCGGAATAAGGATGACGATTTTTGGCATTACTTTGACTCGACCATAGTCAAATGGCCTGCCTGCACAATAATTACCTTTTTGGCCCCACCTCAGCCTTGTAGAGTGGCGAGACCCTACTCGAACTAGCCATTGTATTTGGCCTCATGATAATTTGACCCTTAACCCAATTTTGGTCGACATTCCATTGACCTCCCGCAAGTATAGCAAGTTTCTATGGATTGTATGGTTGGTCATAGAGTGTAATCATGGTTGGATGACGGTAGTCGGCTCGAGTTTGTGTTTCCTCACCTTACAAAAGCTATATCAATTTCAAAAAAAATAAAATTTATAATACTAATAATGAAAATTTTTCTCTTTCATATTTTGTGTACATTGTTCAATTTAGTTCCAAAACACTAAAAATTCAAATTGAAAAGGGGAACTAAGTTGAATCGTAAATAATATCAAATAAATGGCAAGTCAACACGGGTGAATTTTGAGGATTCACGTATACGATCCTTTGGCAATGTTGACACGGGGTATAACTTATTGGAGCATTAGTTGATTATGAGATGAAGGTGTATATTCTTGCTATCTTGCCCAATTCTCTTTGATTTTCCTTGATTTCCCTTCGATTAGCCACCACCCTAGCTTTAACATTACAAGCCCTTTTGTCAACTACATGACTTATTCCTTGATTCCTATTGCCTTAATTAGTGGAGAGTGAGTCAATGCTTGCATTTGTAGACTATACCAAGATGACATTGTAAGAATTCGATATTATGATGAATTGCTCGGTGAGAGATTGGAATTTTGCACGCACACGCGTACCACTCTATTCTTGTAGACTATGAATACCATGTAATCGTGACGGTAATTCGATTTTATCATTCCGTTGACACTTGTTCTTGAGAATCACATCACCATTTTGTATGAATGAGTTGTATTGTCGCTTATTTGCTCGAAGACGACCAAAAGCTAAGTGGGGAGTGGTTGATGTAAGTCAACCGAATGATGCAGTTTTATCCCAATTCTTAGGCTTTTAGTGGCGCTTTTATATCAAATTCTTGCAATTATGTGATGGAATTGATCAAAAGTTTTGAATAAGTTTTAATTATCTAAACCCATAATTTTAGGCTTTTATGCCAAATTTTTGTCTTCGGAATTATGTGGGGTATCGTTTTTGACTTTTTTTTTGCAGATACCCAGGTTAGATATGAGTTTTGGAAGAGCTTGGAACTGCCTATCAAGCTTTAGAGAGGTTTCTTGTTGAAGAAGTTAGAGAATCAAGTTAAGAGTAGACAGTCGGCGCATGCCGAGTATAGTCGGTGGACGCCGGAAGTTGGCAGTTGAGAGCCTGAGCCAGCATTTAATGATTCTGACTTTCCCCAACTACATGTCAAAAGTCGGTGCACGCCGGAAGCATAGTCGGCGGACGCCGAAAGTATCGGACTTCACGTTTTAAAGCTTATTCTTGACATCATTTTGAAGGAGGGGGGGGGGGGGAGAGACAACCTTTCTCTATCTTGAAGGCACTTCTACTTTCAAGGCTCATCTAGCCAAAATCACCACAACTTTAGCTCTTAAATTGCAAGTGTAACTCTAAGAATTCTTGTTTTGATATCTTAGATGAATTCTATTTGGACAAGTATCTTGCTTTTGGGATACACTCTCTCTATTGGAGCTTTTGAGGGTCGAAATGCAACTTTTCCTTTTTCAAGTTGATAGCTTGTGCTTGGAATAATTCTTAGCCTTTACTTTGATTTAATAGTTCTTATTGTTATGAATTCTAACCTTGACATGTTGGAGCTCATAACCATGAGTGGCTAGTTTCATACTAGCCAAGAAAATGTGAAGTGAAGATGGATTCTTTTGATTGTGAATGAGTTGGAAGTTTTTCATTTGAGTTTCTTGTAATGTTGAACCTTCTTTTACTTGATATGGTGGTTAGAAATCTGGGAAGTAATTAACCCTAGCTTGCACACACACACACTGGATCGAAACCGAAAGGGTATATTGAGTGTTGGAAAGGAGTAGAAGAATCGGAAGGTAAAACCGACCTTTAGTGGAATTCGGTTTTTTATCCGAGGATAGCTTAGGCTTGTGTCCAAGTGCATATCATGTTGAATCATTAGGCTTAGGGTTCCTAAGTCAAGGAGGAGACATAGTGCGATCTCATTCATTCGAAAGAAGGGGGGTTGCTAGTCAAGGAACACACCGGTTCACACTCTTGACAATCTTAGGAAGGAAGGTAGGTAACCAACTCTATCATAGTCAAGGAAGTCCATTGGATCAAAGCATTATCTTGGTTAGTCCATTTTTTCATTTGAGTTTAGTCATAGCACGTACCAATTATTGTTTATGTTGCGGAGGTTTTGCATCATTAAAACAAAAGAAAATTTATAAAACCTATACTACCATGCAAAACTACCTCCTAACCGGCCGAATACCGGGTAGTTGCTAGTAAAGTTGGATAAGTACGGGTATCGATCCTCAGGGAAAAGGGATGTTGAATCTAATCTAATTAATTCTTCTTTATTAATCTAAACCTAAACTAAAACGGAAAAGTAAACTGGACAGAGGATTGTTAATCCAAAGCCAGGAAGGATAATTGCGATCAACATAAAATAAAACTATATCTAGGAAAACGGTAAAACTAACTAACACTGAACAAACATGAACAAACCATGATCAACCAATTTCCAACAACCATCACCCCACCGAAAGAAATAAGATTAACACACATTCATTCACAAGTTATCTTGGATTATTATCTTTTCTAATGAAGCGTTTCCTCTTCCGATTTATCACGCCATTAATTAGTTTACCTTCCGGTCTTAACTAATATCGATACGAATCAAAGATATGGATTAAATCCTAATCTAACAACATTATCCCTCAACTTCCGTTTGTTGGAATAATAATTGTTAATCTCTCTCACGGCAATCTAACGAATCTATTAACTTCCGTTATCTAAATTCGATTAACATAAAGCATACAAAACATGAAAGAGAACAAAAACAACATAATGAATTAAACACATGAAAAATCCTATCTCCCCGGCAACGGCGCCAAAAACTTGTTCGGTAAAAACGAGTTTTACAATTTATAACCGAAACACCCCAAGTATAAGGATCTGTAGTAAAGGATGTTAACGGGTCGTCCTAAGGGAGTGGAATGTTTATCGGATCAAGGAACAATTATTCTATCGATTATGTCACAATTATTAACTAAACTAAGGTTGAAACTAACTAAAACCTAAACCTAAGAATTGAAACTAAAACAAGAATAAAAACAAGCAGAAAATAAGAAAACAGAAAGACGGACGAGCGTTCACTAAAAACTTGTTCGGTAAAAACGAGTTTTACAATTTATAACCGAAACACCCCAAGTATAAGGATCTGTAGTAAAGGATGTTAACGGGTTGTCCTAAGGGAGTGGAATGTTTATCGGATCAAGGAACAATTATTCTATCGATTATGTCACAATTATTAACTAAACTAAGGTTGAAACTAACTAAAACCTAAACCTAAGAATTGAAACTAAAACAAGAATAAAAACAAGCAGAAAATAAGAAAACAGAAAGACGGACGAGCGTTCACTAAAGTGAACGAGCGTCCGGAAATTAAATCTAATGGACGAGCGTCTGCTATTGCGGACGAGCGTCTAACTACGAACTGAAGCAGAAAAGTGCAGGAAAACAGCAGGAAACTAGGGTTTATAAAACTAAAACTTAAGCTAAACTTAACCTAAGCGATTTGATTCAGACAATAGAGGAAAACACAGCAAGGCGACTAGATTCCACCCATCAACCAACAATCCCAACTAGATGGTGATTAAAAAGACATAGTTTTTAGTAGTGATTTATCACGAATTCAATCAAATATCTTTAATCAAATTCCTAAGGTTCCGTTTATCTTTTTCAAGCAAACTAAACATGCAATCAAAACAGGATCACGAGATCGTTTCCAAACTCTTACTCAACTAAACATGCCTAATCTCTTATAACATGAATAATTGCATTACTTTGAACAAAATAGAACTCAAATAATATACTTTCATATAATCATTCAAGCATAAAATAAACCTAGATCGTTTCATCAAATCTTAATTCAATAAAACTTAAACAATACAAAACAGATCCAAAGTAATGAAAAACTATGAAATCAACTCACTAAACATCAAGCATCGAACTCTCTAGTTGGTTTTGTTGTTGATAAGCTTCCTCCGTCGACTCACCGCAAGGTTTCTAGCCAACAATCATGTTGAAGATGATTGTTGGTTTGGAGAAGTTCATCTCTGCGTAAAAAGGCTTGTGGCCGCAGCTTTTTGGTGTAAAGTTGCGATCTCAATTATGTGGTATCGTGTCCCCCTTTAGGGTTTAAGGGCTGCTGTATTTATAGAGTTTTAAGTCGGCTGTGAACAGGTCGGCTGCGAACGCTCGTCTGAATATCCGGACGCCCGTCCAGAATGCCTGGACGCTGAGTAAACGCTCGTTCATCCTCCGTCTGAACTCTCTGAATGTAAAATACGATTCTGGACGCTGCATGGACGCCAGTTCACTTCTGGACGCTCGTTCAAGATCAGTAGACGCCCGTTTGAACTGCTGAGGATCGGATCTCATCATCTTTATCCAATTTCGTCAAGCCAATTCCAACTCTATCTCTTATAATTCGACTTGAGCTTCATTTATCCTCATTATATGCACGAAAATTAACTCCTACATGATAAATAAACAACGCAAAAATGTAATAAAATCCAAATAATAATAATTCCATTAAATTAAACACTTAAAATCATCAATTTTGCATACAACCCTCTTAAAATCATCTTTATTAAATAATTACACTTAAACCCTTAATTCTTATATAAATTACGCAAATGTGGGGAAAATAATAATGAAATAAACCTTTAATAATCATATAAATATGGCCTTAACAACTCCCCCACACTTAACTTTTTGTACGTCCTCGGGCAAAACAATCAAAACTATAGCTCAACTTTCATGCAATCCACATAGATCTCTAACTCACGTAACAAAAGATACAACAACTATAGCAAATGATACCATCACAGAGATAGATTCGGTGTAAGTGTGACAAGCCGTTCTCAATCTTAACAAGCCTTTCAAAGAAATATCCTTTCAAAAATCCAATGACTATCCTAGGTACAGATAGTAATAGCTCCACTCAAGCCTTCCCACGCACTCAGTAGGATAATCCCTACAGCATATCATGCGGTTTATACTGGGTATAAGATCCATGATAACAAAGACTTAACTTTTATTTTCAATTTCTTCAAAATTTTCAATTGTAACGCATATCAGAATAAGCTCTTACCCATCATAGCAGAATAGGACATTTCAAGATAATCCTCTACCTACTCAAATCATAAGGTAGCTTCTTCTAACTGACTATCGTGAGCTATTGGTCATCATAGTGGAATAGGACATACGAGGTATACCCTACCGCACTCAAATCATAAACCAGCTTCCGACAAACGTATTTATTAATAATTGCTCACTCACTCTATTCATTCACTATTCCAAGTCATAAGTTACATCTCACTTATCACATTCAAACTTTATGATATTCACAGTACACGGTCTAACTTAGGTGTAACTATACTGACCTTCCTAAGATAAATCACTAAAACAATGAAAGGATATAGTTCAAAAATCTTGCTTCAAAATCAAAGGCTCTCGTGAACGTGAAAAATGAATACTAGCTCCATGAAAGTAAAGACATGCTATAATTATCTCACTAAGTCACATACTATCATCGTTAGAAAACTACAACTAGCAAGCATTAAAGTTTCAATTATATGCTCGAGACTCACAAAAATTTTTAAATTTCGTGGAAATTTAACATTCACTCATATTTCAAAGATATAGCATAAAAACATACCCAAACACCCCCCACACTTAAATCACATTATGTCCTCAGAATGTGCAAATATAAAAGAAAAGAAAACTTAGCTGGTTTCAACGGTGGTTGTCGGATGAAAGTTGGCAGAGGTCAGGCCGGAGCATGAACGTACCGCGACAACTCGAATAGACAACACTGGACATAAAAGCTTGTGAACCTGCTCAAAAGTATCTGCCACACTCGGCATACCATATAATCTCGGGGTACACGGGGTATATGAGCAACACATAACACAAAACACTTACAATGAATGTAGGAGGAATAACCATCAACACGTAACCAGGGCATTACTCCTAAAACTAAAAAGCAAATAACCTAAGAAAAGTAATCAACCTAAAAGGAAAAGAAAACAAGACACGAAAAACTAGGTTGCCTCCTAGGAGCGCTCTTTTAATGTCAATAGCTTGACACAAAGTTCAAGATCAACCCGGATCGGGCCACTTTTGTTTAACAGCCGCCACCTCAGTATCAGAATCAGAAGTATTGGGGCGGAAATGATTTTCACCACAACAACAAGTCAAGTGTGCAATAAGATCATTAAACTTTTCTCTCCAAACTACACTGACTCTCTTCTTCTTGTTCTTGCGCACGACAGGCATAGACATAGTGGTATGATCAGAAGTTTCAGCAGAAGGTACCTCACGGGTGGATATAGGAACGTCATCATCATCTGACTCAAAGAAATAAGATGGAACCTCTTCACAAATCATGACATCTGTATTCTCATCTCTTCTTTGGAAATAAAGAAGCTCAGGCTTTTCCTTCGGTTGCCCAAAATATTTCTTGAGTCGATGGCCATTCACTTTGAAAGCTTGATTACCATACCCGTTCAAAGTAATTACTCCACTTGGATTAACCTCGAGAATCTCAAAGGGACCAGACCATCTAGACTTGAGTTTACCCGGAAACAGGTGAAGTCTAGTATTATAGAGTAAAGCCATTTCACCAACTTTGAATTCTCGGTCTTTGATCTTAGCGTCATGGAGTATCTTAGTTCTCTCCTTGCTGAGTTTGGCATTCTCGTATGCTCTGAGTCTGAATTCGTCGAGCTCGTTCAACTGTAACAACCTTTTCTCCCCACAGAGTTGGCTATCAAAATTTAAGAATTTAATTGCCCAGAAAGCTCTGTGTTCAAGTTCGACAGGTAAATGACATGCTTTGCCATAGACCATTTCGAAGGGTGACGTGCCCATCGGGGTTTTAAATGCAGTACGATAGGCCCACAATGCGTCATCCAACTTAAGACTCCAATTAGATCGGTTATTGTTCACGGTCTTCTCTAAAATTCTTTTCAAGCTCTGGTTGCTTACCTCGACTTGGCCACTAGTTTGAGGATGATATGGTGTACCAATCTTATGTTTGACACCATACTTCTCAAGGATCTTGTCAAGCGGCGCATTGCAAAAGTGAGTACCTTCATCACTAATGAGTGCTCTCGGACAACCGAATCTAGTAAAGATATTCTTTTGCAAGAATTTCTTTACAACCTTGTGATCATTAGTTTGAGTAGCTATGGCCTCGACCCACTTGGAAACATAATCCACACAGACGAGGATATACTTATTACCACATGAGGATGGAAAGGGTCCCATAAAATCTATGCCCCATACATCGAAAACTTCGCATTCAAGAATGGGCTTAAATGGCATTTCCATCCGACTACTCTGCCTTCCTGTTCTCTGGCACCTATCACAACCTTTACAAAAGGCTTCTGCGTCTTTAAACAGAGTCGGCCAGTAGAATCCAGCTTGAAGAATCTTTGCAACCGTCTTCGGTGTTCCATAGTGACCTCCTGTAGGACCGCTGTGGCATTGTTCTAGGATATCCCACTGATCATGCTCAGGAACACACCGTCGAAGCAACCCGTCTTTACAGACTCCGAACAAATAAGGATCTTCCCATACGAGATATTTAAGATCAGAAAAGAACTTTTTCTTCTCCTGATACGTCATATCCTCTAAATGACCACTCGCTAAATAGTTGACGTAGTCAGCATACCACGGCCTAACCGTTTCAAGCTTCATCAATTGCTCAGTCGGAAAATCAATGCCTATATCATTGTGATTTTCTGCACCCTCATTTACTAAGCGAGATAAATGATCAACCACAATATTCTCACTACCTTTCTTATCTTTAATCACAAGGTCAAACTCTTGTAGAATTAAAATCCATCTAAGTAACCTTGGTTTGGCATCCGCTTTATCCATAAGGTAGCGTAAAGCTGCATGATATGTCCATACAATCACTTGAGACCCTAGAAGATAACTTCTAAACTTGTCAATGGCAAAAACAACAGCTAAGAATTCCTTCTCGGTTGTGGTATAATTGCATTGAGCCGGGTTCAAGGTGCGGCTCGCATAATAAATGGGCCTGAACCTTTTATCAACTCTTTGACCTAAAACTGCGCCCACGGCGTAATTAGAGGCATCGCACATCAACTCGAAAGGCTTGGTCCAGTCAGGTGCAACTAAAATAGGGGCACTGATAAGCTTATCTTTCAAACAATTGAAAGCTTCCTTGCACTTCGCATCGAACAAGAAATCGACATCTTCTTTCAAGAGATTTGATAAAGGCTTGGCAATCGTGGAAAAGTCTCTAATGAAACGCCGGTAGAAGCCAACATGTCCTAGAAAACCTCGTACCTCTTTCACTGTTTTTGGGTACGTCATCTTTTCAATGGCTTCAACCTTAGCCTTATCAACTTGAATGCCAGCATTGGACACCTTGTGTCCCAAAACTATTCCTTCATCAACCAGAAAATGGCATTTTTCCCAGTTAAGCACCAGATTCTTCTCAACGCAACGTTGGAGTACCATATCTAGATTCCTTAAGATTTCATCAAAGCTATCGCCGTAGACTGAGAAGTCATCCATGAAGACCTCCATGCATTGCTCCACAAGTCCATAAAAAATGGCCAACATACACCGTTGAAAAGTCGCGGGTGCATTGCATAGACCGAATGGCATTCTATGAAATGGAAAAGTACCAGATGGACACGTAAACGTGGTCTTCTCTTGGTCATTGGGGTCGATGGCTATCTGGAAGTAACCAGAGTATCCATCGAGAAAACAATAATACTTGTGACCACTCAGTCTTTCAATTAGTTGGTCAATGAAGGGTAAGGGGAAGTGATCTTTTGCAGTGACTTCATTCAGTCTACGATAGTCGATACAGACTCTGTAGCCAGTCACGAGACGTAGGGCAACTTCCTCCCCTTTTTCATTCTTTTCAACCGTAATACCGCCCTTCTTTGGCACCACTTGAGTAGGGCTGACCCACTCGCTATCGGCGATTGCGTAGATGATTCCCATGTTGAGCCACTTTATAACCTCCTTCTTGACAACCTCTTGCACATGCGGATTCAGCCTTCGCTGAGGTTGTCTTACCTTTTTAGCTCCTTCCTCCGTTCGGATTTTATGCATGCATATGTCTGGGCTGATCCCTCGGATATCACCCACTTGCCAACCGAACGCGAGGATGTTTTTCTTAAGCACTTCTATCAGCTGTGCTTCTTGCTCAGGGTCGAGTTTCGAAGAAATGATCAAAGGCAATTTATCTCCATCCTTAAGAAAGATATACTTAAGGTGTTTTGGAAGCGGTTTGAGCTCTAAATCAGTAGGTGGTTGCTCAATACTAGACTTTAACGGGACACCTTTTTCTTTGTGAGCTTGGAGTGGTTGACTGAAGAATAACTCATCTTCCCGAGGCTCAACCCCAGAAAGGTATTGGATCAAATCGTCCATCGGAATCCTCCGATCAACACTTGCTTCCTTTTTCTTGTGATCGATCATTTTTCTTAACTCTTCATCTTTAAGCTCTTCTGCCAGCTCTTCCCAATCATCTACTTCCCAATGAGTAGCTTCTCTCCAAAACTCTACCTCGTCCCAACTACCCATCAGAGCTTCTTCTTCACCAGGGATGAAGTCTTCCTGACTCAGTTCTTTGAAATGATCGTTTGTTGCTGGGCATCTCCATGCTTCTAACTCAATAACAGGCCCAGTGTGAGCGAGTGAAGATGACTCGTCAATGCCTACGGCTTGAAATGAATTAGAAGGTGGTCCGCAGTCAGCCGGATCCTCAATGTCCATGACTTCAAAAACACCTATCTCTGTCAACTCCTCAGCTTCTTCAAAGTAGGCATCTTTTTCGTCCTCATAGATAGCTTCGACAAACGATATTTCATCAATTACGGCTCTTTCAGGATGTGTCCCTCGTGTGAAGGTGACGGATGTGTCACCGACTCTAAGAGTAATCTGTCCTTTGCAGAAGTCGATGAGAGCGTTAGAAGTGTCTAAAAAGGTTCGGCCTAGAATTAGAGGCATCTCCTTATCAGGTGGATAGTCTAGAATAACCCAGTCGGTAGGGAAGACTAAATGTTCAACTTGAAGGAGCACATTAGCTACACAACCGGCTGCAGTCCGGCTAGATTTATCTACCATCTGAAGAGAAATCAGGCGTTCGCATCCTTTTATCTAACCCGAGCTTTTTGCATACGTTTAATGGCATCACATTAATAGAGGCCCCTGAGTCGCATAATACATTTTCGAACAAATGGCCTTCGATCTCACAGGAGATTGAAGTTCTGGCAGGGTCACCTCGCTTAACAGCGACTTTCTGTGAAACCATCGCGCAATCTTCGCGTAGCACTTCTTCACCATCCCCTGAAGCTTTCTCTTACTCCCACAAAATTCTTTAAGATACTTAGAGCATTTAGGCATTTCAGTTAATACCTCGGCTAAGGGCATACTAACTTGAGTGTCTCTAAGCATCCTCCTCACTCCAGCATACTGCTTGTCATTAATGAGGGCTTTCTCCTTCCTTTTTGGTGGATAAGGAAGGGCTTTAGCATTCCCAGTAGCTTGATTCTTGATCGCCTTATCCTCCTTATCCTTCCATCTTACGAACTTTTCTTCCTTTTTCTTAGCCAGGGATACAGCTTTCTAACTTTCCTTCCTTTCCTCATCATCAGAATTATTTTCGTCCTCCGAAGAATTGTCACTAAGCTCCTCATCGTTGCTTTCTTCGGCATGTGGTTTCTGATTTCCCCCTCCTGAACTCATGGCGTCGGGAGAGGCTACTCGTTTCCCGACATCTTGCCGGGTCCAGCCTGTTTACCACTTCTCAACGTTACTTCATTCAACTCCTCTTCTTGTCCATACTCCCATTGTGGTGTAATGGCAGTGCAAACATTCACATCAGCTTTTGGGTTTCTCTCGGTATAACTCGGGAGTTTACCGTGAGGTCTGCGCCATCTGACCAACTTGTCTCTCAATAGCTTTAACGCTAGTAGACAGAGTCTTCACCATGTCTACCAGCTCATCAAATTTGTGTTGAGGGACACATGAGGTGGTATGATTTTGAGTTTGGTTCCATCCTCCTTGAGGCCTTTGGGAGTTAGGAGCTGTCCTTTGATAGTTTGAGTTGAAAGAATTGAATTTGAAGGGCCAGGTGGTAACTTGGCTTGATTGAAGTTTTGTCGTTGAAATCCTGAGTAGTTCTGGCTTTGATTGAAGTTTCAGAAGGGTTGGTTCTGATTATCCATTAAATTTACTTCTTCCGTCATCTCCGTTCCTACCTGCATTCCCAGATCAGAAGGCTGCGTTTGAAGATTGGCCAGCTGCTTGCTTATCAATTCCATCTGAGCAACCAACAGCTTTGTATCAGGATTGCTTGCAGTACCTTCTTTCTTAACAATATTGGTCTTCTTAGGAGTCGACCACATATTGTTCTTGGCGATGGTCTCAGCCACTCTGTAGGCAGTCTCATCACCTCCCCCTAAGAAGGATCCATGAGCTGTGGAGTCAAGATAGTCTCTATTAGGTTGAGAGACTCCTCTGTAAAATAGTTCCAACAACTCATGTCTATCATATCCGTGATTGGGGCACTTCCTCATCAACAGATTTAATCTCTCCCAAGCCTTGCCAACAGTCTCATCCTCCATCTGCTCAAACGTAGCTATTTCCCGTTTCATCTCCATAATCTTGCCTGGTGAAACCCACTTAAGAGCGAAGGCTCTTTTGACATCATTCCATGTATGGAGAGAATGATGGGCTAATGACTTAAACCATCTGCTTGCTTCACCTTTCAAAGCAAAAGGAAATAGTTTCAACTTTACGATCTCAGAATCAACACCAGGATAATGGCCTGCTTCACAGATTTGTACAAATGTGGAGAAGAAGTCGTGTGGATCTTCCTGAGCAGTGCCATGGAAAGAACTATTCTGAACTAGAGCAACTACTCCGTTCTTTAGATCAAAGTTCACTCCTCCCATGTCAGGAGGACGAATAGGTCTATGCCCTTCGAGAAAATCTTGATTAAGATATGGGGTATAGGGGTCCTGGTTCAACTGATTAAGCTGGTTTTGGCGGAATTGTTGAAGTTGTTGGTTTATACCAGCTTGTTGATTCTGCTGTTGTTGCAGAGCTTGCATTTGTTGAAGAATGAGATTTAATTGGGCTTGGGGGTTCGGATTTGGATCTTGATCTGCCATGGCGTCAAGATCAGGGAAAAGCCTCCTTCTAAGAATAGATCGTTCAGGCTCGGGATCGAAGATTAGAAGTCCCTTCTTACTTCTCGTTTGCATAAACCAGAAGAAAGGAAAAGGAAGAAATCAACCTTAGGATTGATTAGAACGAGTTTAGAGAAGATTGGAGGATTCAGGAAGTGAATGCTCGTTCAGAGCACTGAACTGGCGTTCAGAAGACAGATGGGGGCAGACGGGCGTTCAGTATGGGTGAACGCTCGTTCAGAAGGCTTTTAGTATTTTTTTTAATTTTTTTATTTTAGAAAATATATAGAAACCGAAACTGGAAAAGAAACCTACCTACGAAAAGTTTAAAAACAAGAAAAACACTAAGACGGTAAAAAAAAAAACGTTTTGAAATCTTCTAGGGCCAAAATGGAGGGGAAAACAGTGGATTTTGACCTCGAAAACGCACTGAATGGACTACGGCGTCGGCGTCGGAACGAGCTTTCCGAATTGGGGTCCTGCGTTCCAAACGGACACTCGAGCCGAAAGTTATGGTCAAAATACTACCGCATGCCCTAACGACCCCTTTTGACACAGAAAATTGTCCTAAATAGAATCCGACAACCGTTACCGACTCCCCGGCAACGGCGCCACTTTTGTTGCGGAGGTTTTGCATCATTAAAACAAAAGAAAATTTATAAAACCTATACTACCATGCAAAACTACCTCCTAACCGGCCGAATACCGGGTAGTTGCTAGTAAAGTTGGATAAGTACGGGTATCGATCCTCAGGGAAAAGGGATGTTGAATCTAATCTAATTAATTCTTCTTTATTAACCTAAACCTAAACTAAAACGGAAAAGTAAACTGGACAGAGGATTGTTAATCCAAAGCCAGGAAGGATAATTGCGATCAACATAAAATAAAACTATATCTAGGAAAACGGTAAAACTAACTAACACTGAACAAACATGAACAAACCATGATCAACCAATTTCCAACAACCATCACCCCACCGAAAGAAATAAGATTAACACACATTCATTCACAAGTTATCTTGGATTATTATCTTTTCTAATGAAGCGTTTCCTCTTCCGATTTATCACGCCATTAATTAGTTTACCTTCCGGTCTTAACTAATATCGATACGAATCAAAGATATGGATTAAATCCTAATCTAACAACATTATCCCTCAACTTCCGTTTGTTGGAATAATAATTGTTAATCTCTCTCACGGCAATCTAACGAATCTATTAACTTCCGTTATCTAAATTCGATTAACATAAAGCATACAAAACATGAAAGAGAACAAAAACAACATAATGAATTAAACACATGAAAAATCCTATCTCCCCGGCAACGGCGCCAAAAACTTGTTCGGTAAAAACGAGTTTTACAATTTATAACCGAAACACCCCAAGTATAAGGATCTGTAGTAAAGGATGTTAACGGGTCGTCCTAAGGGAGTGGAATGTTTATCGGATCAAGGAACAATTATTCTATCGATTATGTCACAATTATTAACTAAACTAAGGTTGAAACTAACTAAAACCTAAACCTAAGAATTGAAACTAAAACAAGAATAAAAACAAGCAGAAAATAAGAAAACAGAAAGACGGACGAGCGTTCACTAAAGTGAAGGAGCGTCTGGAAATTAAATCTAATGGACGAGCGTCTGCTATTGCGGACGAGCGTCTAACTACGAACTGAAGCAGAAAAGTGCAGGAAAACAGCAGGAAACTAGGGTTTATAAAACTAAAACTTAAGCTAAACTTAACCTAAGCGATTTGATTCAGACAATAGAGGAAAACACAGCAAGGCGACTAGATTCCACCCATCAACCAACAATCCCAACTAGATGGTGATTAAAAAGACATAGTTTTTAGTAGTGATTTATCACGAATTCAATCAAATATCATTAATCAAATTCCTAAGGTTTCGTTTATCTTTTTCAAGCAAACTAAACATGCAATCAAAACAGGATCACGAGATCGTTTCCAAACTCTTACTCAACTAAACATGCCTAATCTCTTATAACATGAATAATTGCATTACTTTGAACAAAATAGAACTCAAATAATATACTTTCATATAATCATTCAAGCATAAAATAAACCTAGATCGTTTCATCAAATCTTAATTCAATAAAACTTAAACAATACAAAACAGATCCAAAGTAATGAAAAACTATGAAATCAACTCACTAAACATCAAGCATCAAACTCTCTAGTTGGTTTTGTTGTTGATAAGCTTCCTCCGTCGACTCACCGCAAGGTTTCTAACCAACAATCATGTTGAAGATGATTGTTGGGTTGGAGAAGTTCATCTCTGCGTAAAAAGGCTTGTGGCCGCAGCTTTTTGGTGTAAAGTTGCGATCTCAATTATGTGGTATCGTGTCCCCCCTTTAGGGTTTAAGGGCTGCTGTATTTATAGAGTTTTAAGTCGGCTGTGAATAGGTCGGCTGCGAACGCTCGTCTGAATATCCGGACGCCCGTCCAGAATGCCTGGACGCTGAGTAAACGCTCGTTCATCCTCCGTCTGAACTCTCTGAATGTAAAATACGATTCTGGACGCTGCATGGACGCCAGTTCACTTCTGGACGCTCGTTCAAGATCAGTAGACGCCCGTTTGAACTGCTGAGGATCGGATCTCTTCATCTTTATCAAATTTCGTCAAGCCAATTCCAACTCTATCTCTTATAATTCGACTTGAGCTTCATTTATCCTCATTATATGCACGAAAATTAACTCCTACATGATAAATAAACAACGCAAAAATGTAATAAAATCCAAATAATAATAATTCCATTAAATTAAACACTTAAAATCATCAATTTTGCATACAACCCTCTTAAAATCATCTTTATTAAATAATTACACTTAAACCCTTAATTCTTATATAAATTACGCAAATGTGGGGAAAATAATAATGAAATAAACCTTTAATAATCATATAAATATGGCCTTAACAGTTTACAAAATTTGAGACTTGGATCGAAAATATGAACCTAATCGGTGGTTACCAACACACTCCTTGAGGGATACGACATTGACTCACCAACTAGGCTACAGTTGACCCGGTACACTACCGGTTAGACTAAACACCCAGTAGGGACACGTCACACCTCCAAAATCTTGATCTCAAAATTATCTTCTCTTCACGACGATTCCAAATATGTAGTCTGATCTGAAAATGGTTCAGTATCACTTAGATATTTGAAGAACTCTCCTAGCCTTTTTCTTCCTCTCTCCCATGTTGCAAAGAGAGCATAGGAACAAATTCTGAAAACTTTTTAGGCTATGGGAATAACTGAGTGTATTTTTCCTTAAATACATATTCCTAATTATTTCCCTTTTTTCCTTAATTACCCTTAAATCAGAATTTTCCTTAATTATATATACACAAAATTTGAAAATATATATATATATATATATATATATATATATATATATATATATATATATATATATATATATTTATATTTATCACATAACTTAACTCCAATATAAGAAAATAAATAATAATATTTCATTTTCACAAAATGACACGTCTGCCCTTTCTCAAAAATCGGAATATTATAGGATATTTCATCAAGATAGCACCTTTACATACTCTACCTTCAACGAAGGAAGTAAACACAAAATCAAGGTAGATTCCATAGCATATCAGCTAATAAAAGATAGAAAGTATGATATTAAACGGAAACGAGTGCACCTTTATTGCGAATCAACTGAATCAAGCCCTCGTAACAGGCTACATTGCTTGAAATCATATCCGTAGTGAAACATGATCGAAATCAAATATAATCAGCACTTAAGATGAAAGCTTTACCTCTTTCGAACCTTCCATAAACGTTTTGAAGAACGTGGTGGCTCGAATCGGATATTTCACAGTAACTTTTCTTTCCATATCAGGATTTAGACACGAGGATGAAGGGAGAAGCCGAGAAGTGAAAATTTGCCAAGGATTTGCAAAAACTGATCAAATCAATGGATATACTTGCAGGCGAGAGGAATCGGAGCACAAGAGAGGGGGAAGACGATGGCACCGTATTCAGTCAAAATCATGAGAAAGAGAAATGAGGTGGAGGCTAGCCGATTCCATCTCGTACAACCCGCACAAACCCCTTTCAATAGAGGAGAAGAGCATTCAAAGGAGAGCAATGCGGTGGTGGGAAGCAGCTGCAATCCATTACCTCTGAGCAGCACACATGTCGTGACATTTGATAAACACGTGTCACTGGGAATAGATGGCAAACGATGTCGTTTCCTTTCCACAACAAAGAAAAACAATTTGCAGAACGACAAAATTGTCATCCAACGGATCCACAAATAATAAGTACTCCCTTTTAAGAAAATAAATAAAAATCTTAATGTGAATAAAAGAGGGAACTTCCAATGTAGACTTTAACAGACTTTGTCTTCACTTCATTAGACAGGATCCCGCGTAGGCAAAAATTGAAACTCTGAACTCTTTGAAAACCTCTTTTCTTCCATCTTCCACAAAAATTTTAAAGTCTGTTGTATAAATCCCAAAATCTTCCTGCTTCTCTATCGAGTTTCCGGAACCTGAAAATCAATCAAAACATACCCGAAAAAGAGTATCTCTCGACAAAGTAGATATATAATAAGCTCATAAAACACCACAAAATATGGACTCATCAATTGGACTCATGGTACACATATGTATATCTACGTTTATCCAATTCCAAGTTTCAATAAACTGGGAATCCATCCTTAATTTGTTTAAGGATATTCACGACATTCACCAGATTTACTTTCATATTTGCTCATGACTCTTCATGGACTATGAACATCTGGCATTACTTTTATGATGGTTCCTATCGCAGTAGCAAAAGAAACCTTCCATAAGCATCATCTTTCAACTTATCTTTAGGACTAGCGTCCAGACATAGATAGATCTTGAGAACACCGGTTAGCAGTATCTCCTGTTGTGATCTATGCTAAACTCTTTTAGTATCACATCTATATAGGTAAACTATAAACTAACAGCAGTTAAATCTATCACTATAGATTCTTATTTCTAAAAATAAGAACTTCTAATCCAAGTGCTTTTGTAAAGCTCTTAAGCTTGAACTACCAAACATTAATTGTCTATGACATGGGGTTATAATTCTCGAGAGAGATATCCAATACCTTACTCAAAAATCATAACACACTCCTACTATCCCTCTTGCACATTAGGCATATCCCTTCTTTTGACTAAATCAAACTCCTTTGATTATCAATCAAAGAAATTGTCCAGAGAAACTTGTTTGAGTCCATAAATGGATCTCGTGGGATTGCATATCATGTTATCATCTATGAACATTGATCTGTTTGCCCAACATCTTCAACACTATCATATATCCATGATACAAAGTTATAACAAGCTTAGTCTGAATAGAACTGGGCTCAGTTGGCAGCATAAAGATAATTACAAGGTTTACACCCCGTACCCTCCAGCCGTCACTATAGCCTTATGGTAATCATATTACTATACATGTCAGCCTTTTAGGGACATTCCCTCTAGGTAAGATAGACTAGGTTCACAACCTGGTTGTCACTGACGGAATCTAATTCAGATATTATGTCTCCTAGCCATATCTCTCAATCTTGCCTTTCAAACATTCCTTCATAAGTTGTGAGATATTCATTCTTCAACATGAACATACCAGCAGCCTTCTCAGGCTTGAGGTTATCCATAGACTTATAAAACATTTGTGTGCACTGAGCCGTGTTCTACACTTCATCACTATGTGGCGTCTGCTCACGTTCCTATGGTTGAATCTCTCATTGAGGCTCTCAAAGATCTCACTTACTCCCACTGTCTCTTTTTTGAAGAAATACCTTCTTTAGAAGACAACATGTTTGGAGACAAACACCTTTTGCACTGCAGATAAGTAAATATTATCAAGCGTACTTGCTAAGGCATTCCACAAAGTTGCACATGTCATGCTAAGAACCAAGCCTTTCAGACATTACCTGGTTGCTAGAAGCATGACAACCCTAAATCATCGGTTAAGATGGATTTGATGTCATCGATTCCACATCTGATATGAAATTTATCCAACCTTTATTCTTTGGAACTCGGTTAAGTATATGTATTGAATAAGGGCACTATCTCGAAACGGGTAAGGGATACTTCGCATGGCTTACTTTACACATTTACTGTATAAAGTGTTGTTTCCATTTTAGAAGCACAATCTGATTGCATAACTTAAAATGGTATCCTTCATGGGAGAATCTAATTCATTTTCAAACGACTTTTGAATCACCTTTGAGGTATTAATTACTTCAATCCAATTGAAGATTAATTCCTAAGTAGTTCATCAATCTCATATTCATATTAGCTCAAACATTCCGGGCTTTCCGAAGTATGCACTTCACTGAGTGCACTTGACTTATTTCTAAAAATAGTCATAGAGAGTAATGAATAATTATTTGTGGCATTAACTACCATAAGCCAACAAACATCGGTATGTTTAGTCTTTAGACAATTTTCTAGAATTTATAACCTTTTTTCATAAAAGGGTATTTTAGTCCTTTTTGGATAAGATACGTATAACCCACATGATTCATAATCATACGGTTCAGCATCATCAGAATGACGTTTGATTACACGCTTCCCTTCCATACAGACCATGTCTAGAACAGCCACAAAATCAAGGATAACAGCCTTATAAATTTTTAGTTGAGATTTCATCACTCATATCAACTATATGGTGACAATAATCTAGCATGTTAGATTCAGTGTTCAACCTTTTCGGAATAACATTTATTCCTTACAATTGAATTTGTCCATTAAATCCTAACGTATAACTGAAGTACCGGAACACAATAACATTTATTTAGTTCATTTATCAGTTTACTAGACTTAGAATACAAATCTGAAAATGTCGCAACATTTGCTTCACTCTTCGTGTCTTGGTGTATTCTGTTTTTTAATCTTTCTAATTTAATCATACTCGTAAGATATCATATATCTAAGAGTTGACTTAAACTTAAATAGATTTATCTCAACATACTTACTTAGGATAGAGACTTCGATAAGTTCTCTTACTTAAGCACTTGCCCTATCTTTCCTTTTAATCCTTTAAGCACTCATAGGCTTAAGAGAAATTACAAGAGCTATGTCTTCAATTTTCTTTCGTAAAGAAAATCTAATGTTTATTAAATAGTTTATTTAACCTTTTGAATCATATTCAAAACATTAACCATCTAATTAATCTTTAAACAATGATTTAAAGAAAGAAAATGATACTTAAATCTTAAATTTTTTTGAAAACAACCTTTCCAAAATTCGATGTGGTCATTCTTTCCAACGTTTGAATTAATTGTCATCATATGACAGAATAATCATATTAGATCGTATCCAATATATGATTAATTCGTTGAAACTTATTTCAAGTGATTTGATCATGTCATGAGCTTCCGTTTTCATTAATAATTAAAGTCTTGGAGCACTCCATCAAATATGTAGTCTCATTGTCAATAACTACTATAATGGGGTTGCTCAAGTCATTGCTTATTTTAAATGGATTAAAATTACTTAACCATACTTGATAACGTTTCTCAAAAAGGTAACGATCAAAATTTGGTTTTTTACTAATCGAGAATTAGAACATAAATAAAAGTTTTCTACAAAACTACAATATAAAATAAAAATAAAAGAGTGTTGTTGTTTATACATGCAAAATAAAAAATGGTCTTTTGGTTTATGATTTTGCTCCCACTAGTCAACTACTCCAAATTGACATTCAAGAATTATTAATTTCTTTAGTGGACAAGACCCCATTAAACTGCCCTGACCCCCTGCTTTGTCTAGTGGGCGAAAATAGTCTAATAGGTAGACAACCCTTTGTCAATCGTATCTCATACGACTCTTGTGGTTTGACTATTCAACTCTTTGGAAATTTTCATCCTATGAAATAGTCAAAACATTGCCTCTGAAATCCAAACGACCCTTCTTTGGCTGGTGGCCGAGAGAATTCTTAGTCAAGTCATAACCCCAATATTCTTGAGATCTCATACAATCATATCTCGGTAATAACAATATACCCGAGGTAGGTCAACCCTCTGCTTTGGCTAATGAGTTGGATCCGAACACGGGCTCTTCACCATCATTAAAATATAGGGAGGCAATTTTGACTTGAGTATTTTGAGGTGGGAGTAATTTTAAATTAATTCACTTAATTAATTATATTTAATTACGGTCTCATCTACTATGTGCATATTACTACGAAATTGTATAAAGTAAAACATAAACAACATTCCACGCACAAAATAAACCGGTGTGATCATGGACTTTCCCTATGTGCGGTTTCGAATACAAACTGGTGAAACCACGGGTCACAATCTAAGGGTAGCTGCAACCGCCATTAGGATCTTTATTGATGTACGCCAGTGGGCTCTTTATCTCTCTTTGGTCTTCGTCTTCTTGCTCCATTCTTGTTACATAATAAATTTATCTAATAAATAATCGCACCCGCACGGGAGGGAGCTAACGGGATTGGGATAAATGCAAAAAGTAAATAGGTCACGTTCTTCATAACGACCTAGGATAATTTGAAAACCAACATAAAGTAAATCACTCACATCTATCCGATTGGTCGAGTCCATGATCAATCGGGGTCCATATAATCATATTATATCTACACATCTAATCCATACAACTATATCTTATGAAAAATATCAAATTATGCGTCTTGTTTTATCACATCAAATAATTAATTAACTTTTAATTAATTAGATGACTTAAATCGAAAATAAAATTAACATTTAATTTTAAATCGATTTTAATTTCAATTTCATTAATTTGGAACTATTCAAAAATAAAGTCAAAATTAAAAGGTCTTCTTTTGTTTCATTTCTTTTTGGTTCTTAACCAAAAGGTATGCCTTTGGTTCTCTAAACCAAAAGGCATCTTCCCAAACAAGATTTGGTTGACTGCCTGGCCCTTTCCAAAACCAAAATTTTGAAAGGGGCCTAGGCCTAGGCCTATTCCCAAATCAAATATTTGGAAAGGGCCTAGGCCTATTCCAAAAAAAGTTTGGAAAGATCATTATTATTTTAATGCCATGTGGCATCCCAATGGTCCAAACTATTTGAATTAATGGTTAACTATGTGACACAACTAAACAAAGAAGATATCAATGCACAATAAATGTATCAAAAAAACAGAAAAAATGAAATCGATCTCCCCGTTGGTTTGGACAGCCGACGCCGGAAGCCCGAGATCTGCCTCCGCCGCCGAGGAGGGGGTCTGCCGCTTCGGCTGAGCCCCCCAATCGAATTATTTTGGTTTTTGTTTTTTTTGATTTGTGATCTTAGATCTTGCATCTATCATAATTACTACACAATTTAACTAGTGCTTATTGCTTAAGATCGATGCTGGCTCCGATACCACTATTAGGAAATCAACTATTTTAACAAAGGGAATTTAAAATTTTGATTTCCAATCCCAGATCGACTTCGTTTAACACAATAAGCTCGATAAGTAGTTTGACGGTGTATACCTTGGTTGATTTAAAAGATCGACGCTTTGACCGTCCGGTAGGAGTAGATGTGC
Organism: Gentiana dahurica var. dahurica; assembly: GCA_024500145.1. NCBI lineage: Eukaryota > Viridiplantae > Streptophyta > Magnoliopsida > Gentianales > Gentianaceae > Gentiana > Gentiana dahurica. The sequence continues at coordinate 63,903,819 of CM044896.1, read as the reverse complement.
GCGAGCCGTCCACGTATCCAGCCTCTACCAGTAATCCACACGAGCACCTCGTCGGAATCCCGCCAAGGATTACTACTTGAAAAACTCGACTACTTGGTCAACCTTTTCTCTCTCTCAAAATCTCTCTAGAAGAAGCTCTCTAGTTTTCACAAGAAATATTAGATTTGGAATTGTGATGATACAAAAGAGCTAGCCAAGCCTCCCTTTTATAGGGTGACCTACACCCCAGATGAATCCCAATCTGATTGGGAGAAGCTTTCTAGTAGATTGTGGAGAAAGAAAACATTTTCATAATAAAATAAGGAAAATATCTTTGATTGATTTATCTTATTTAATATTCAATATCTTATATTAAATATTTTTTCAAGATATATATGGACAATATCTTATATTGAATATATCTTTATTATATTACCATAAGTCAATTCACACATGTGTATATATCACATATATATATTACACATATAAATCTATACTTATATATTCAACACAAATATGAACATGCATACATGCAAGTCACACATGTGATCATATATATATATATATATATATATATATATATATATATATATATATATATATATATATATAGTAATACCATTAATTAAATTCCACAATACAAGTGTATCTTATACACTCTAAAATTGCGCCACCTTTAGCAAACAAATTGGCATCCGAATATTATTTAATTAATATAATACTATGATTAATTAATTTGCAATACACATGTGTATCAATATACACAAATAATTCGACACATATATACATCATATGTATATTTAATTAATCAACATAATTAACATCTTGTATTTAATTTATTCATAATAAATATATACCACCATATTATTTCATCACTATAAACCTTTATAGTCGAGATAAACTTTTCTTATTTGGTTATCACTATAACCGCATTTTAATCAGGCTAGATGGTCTTTTGAATGTGACCCGATAGGCTTTCGAATATGTTGTCCGTATACACAAAGTACAAATTAAGAAAAATGTCCTTCATACCTAACGATCACGGGATAGTGTCTAGCAATACACCGTGACCCCCAATCATCGAAAGTGTCAAATGCAATGACTACTACCTTTTATGTGAAATGGTTACCATGTAAATAGAATCTTATCGCTGTAATAATATCCATACAGACGTATCTCAAGTGTCAATACATCAACGACCGTATCTTGTAATCTGGATATCCTATTCTCTCAAAGTAACAAATTACTTCTGCTTTGCAAAGACTTTCGAGAATAAGACACTCCTTATTAGTAGGCCCTTTCGGATATTCACCCCTACTAATAGGGTACGCGATTCCCGGACGACCAAACATGTATACTCCGCATGCTTCAATATCACAGGCAATCACTACCACATGATCGCCCAATGGCTAGAGGAAACCTCAATAGTGTCAAAGCATAACAATCCACACCGTGATGGCATGAAGACTCCGGTCCTAAGGATAATTACACAACCGTCACATAGTGTGACACTTAACAGTGTAAGTGGGTCAGTCTAACGTACGAATTCTCTAATACAAGTCCACGTACAGTCCAAATGTCTCTACACTTCGATAGACGATATCTATCCCCGCCCTTAAAGACAAAAGACATCTAATACGTGCTAGTCTGTTTGTACTATCAATGGCCTTTTTATTAGTACATAAGCCTAGAGACATTTAAGTATCAAACTTATTAAAGTGATTAGATATCTCACCAACCATAATCACTGTCATGGTTTCTCTATCACAGTTTAACACTAAGGACGTTATCATATAAAAATTCATAATTGGTTCAAAATAACAAATATATAATAACAGAAAGCCATTTATCATATGTATAAACATAAAGAAATAGTAATAATGATCCGACCCGGTCGGATCCGGTCCAACCCGATTGGGTTTAGGACACTAATTCAACAACTTCCGTATCCCCCTCGAGAATAAATTTAAAAGAAGAAGTTGGATAAGAAGTATGCACACTTCTTTGACACATTTCGCCATCTAAATGTTAACATTCTTTTCATTGAACCATTAGTCATTATACCGACCTATGGCAAGTTTCTAAAGGAAATCTTCTCAAATAAAAAGTGTTTAGAAGTGTATGAAAACATTTGTCTTAACGGGGAATGCTCCACCGTGTTGCAACATATGCTTCCACCTAAGCTTAAAGACCATTGGAGTTTTACTTTCCCATGTGAGATTGGGGGATTTTTGTTTAAGTGGGTTCTTTGAGATCTTGGTGCAAGCATAAACCTCATGTCTTATGAGGAATTTGTGAAACTTGGAATAGGAAAGATTAAGAACATGGAGATGACTCTCCAACTGGAGAATGGGTCTATAAAACATCCAAAGGGAGTCTTTGAATATGTGTTGGTTAAAGTTGATATGTTTTACTTCCTAGTTGCTTTCATGGTCATGGATATGGAGGAAGGGTATTCAACACCCCTTATCCTTGGTCGTCCATTCCTAGCCACGGGAAGAACTCTTATAGATGTCCAACAAGGTGATTTAATCTTGAGAGTCAATGAAGATGAATTTGTTTTTAATATCTTGAAAGCCATGAAACACCCATACCGCTCACCAGAATCATGTTCTTTCATAGACATTTTGTCTTTCTTTTGTGTGGAACGTATTAACTTGTATGCCTTTGAAGATAAACTTGAGGAATGTTTGGCCCTATCAATCTACGATGTTGAGGATGACGATGAGGAAATGCAAGAGGTTCTTTTTCTTTTAGATGCTAGTCGATCTTTTAGTACACAACCATGGCACCGGTATTTGGAATTGAAGCTAGAAGGTCCGGTACTGAGACCTTTGGTAGAGGAGCCAACAAGGAACCTTGAATTGAAACCTCTCCTTCTAACTTAAAATATGCTTTTCTTGAAAATGATAATCTACTTCCTGTTATTGTTTCTTCGCCACTAACCAGTGTGCAGGAAGATTTGTTACTAATGATGCTTAGAAAGCATAAGAAAGCGTTTGTATGGACTATACAGGATATTCGGGGAATAAGCCCTGATATTTGTGTTCAGAAGATTATTTTGAATGAAGATGCTAAGCTATTTGCTCAACCATAACGCTGGTTAAATCTGAATATGCAAGAAGTTGTCAAAAAAGAGGTTATCAAGTTGTTGGAGATGGGTATTATCATTCTGATATCGCATAGAGAATGGGTGAGTCTTACCCAAGTTGACCCAAAAAAGGGTTCACAATAAGAGAATATGATATGCACGAATGGATCCCGACAAGAGAAGTCATCGGTTACCGAATGTGCATTGATTTTCAAAGATTGAAAGATCATACCAAGAAAGATCACTTTCCACTTCCGTATATTGTCCAAATGTTGGAGCGGTTGTGTGGGCACAAATTTTATTGCTTTCTTGATGGTTATTCGGGTTATCTACAAATATTCATTGTGGCGAGAGATAGTAATCACACTGAAAATGATACTATAAGTCATACCTTATTTGCCCCGAATCATGCTCAATTGATTGGTGATAGTTGGAATATTGTACGAAATACTTGTCAATCGCATAATGTTGGTTTCCTCGATTATTAATTCTTCATCTTTATATTTTATCCCAATATTTGGTATAGTTTCATCTCATTCTATGTGATTTTCAGGAATACCTTCATATGGGCTAAAGAGAGATGTATCCGAATTAGAGAAAGAGACACTGGGCCGAAGTCAGAAGAAGTCAATACGGAGTCTGATGGAACAGAAAAAAGAGATAAAGGCCTAGAGGCTGTGGAAGCACTAGCCGCAGCCGCGGCAGCTTGGATGACACAGAAATAAGACAGCCATAATTTGCATTAAATCAGTTAGGGTTAGCTTGTCTAAGTCGGCTACAACTCTATATAGAGCTGTACAAATTCGTTGTAAAAGAGGACGACTTTTCGATACACACTTTTTATTACTTTAAACTATTATATTTATGAAATAACGAGTTTGTTATTTTCTATGAGTTCATTGGTTATCTCCTCCAATCCATCAACTACCTTGAGTTGATCAAGCTAGGTCACCATTGATAAAGGTATGAAGCTTTGAATGTTCCTTTGTATTTTTATCGTGGTAGTTTTAGTTAGATTAACGTGTTGTAATTAATCCATATGTCTAAATGAATCGTAATTAACTAGAATAATCAGAACCGAACGATGTATATTTCAGAAATAGGAACCACACCGCCAAGTCTGCGATGGTCTATATCGCATCCGGGATAACTCACGTCACCGTAATTCTGAAGATTCGGCGTCAGTTATATTGATCGACAGTTTTAATTAACAATAGGTTAGATCTGGCCAATCTACTTAGTGTATTTCATAAATTAACATGAAGGATGATAACGTGAAGTGTTAGACATAGTCTGGATCAATCCTTAGGAACGTGCTAATCAATCCACGATAGCTGCTTAGGGATGTTCTCGGTTTTGACAGGTTTAATTAACAGTAGGTTGCCAATCTACTTAATGTATTTCATAAATTAACATGAAAGACGATAACGTGAAGTGTTAGACATAGTCTGGATCAATCTCGGTCTTGAGCCGGCACTTTCTAACACTTATTGCGTGTGAGTTAATACAACCAACGAAGGAGGTTAACTGGACATCGACGTCTACCGTCCTTTCAATGAAAGTATATAAGATTAGGAGATTACAAACGTAGATAAACTGAATTAGAAAATGTTCTGGTTAATCTAGGAAATTACAAGGAAAAATAGACATAAAGATTAACGGCACCAAGTTAGGAGATCGGAGATGAGAGATACACCAATTACCTTTTCTATATTTATGTTGGTCAATAGACGGCTGTTCATCTTATTGTTTAGATTTAATGGTTATTATCTGTGTTCCATCGTATCTGTGGGATCAACTTTGACTCGCAACTACTATACTACGATTGACCGAGTACTCTTGCTAGAATTTTGTGCGTATTAGTGGCTTACATGCAGATCATGTTTTTGGCGCCGTTGCCGGGGACAATGGACAATGTATATAGTAGTCTTATTAAATCCAAATAAGGATTATTCATTTTTTGTTTGTTGTTTTATTTTAGAGTCTGAAGTCTGTTATGTATCATTTCTGCATTGTTTTACGATCAGAAAAAGGGAAGCAGTTTTTAAAGCCACGACATACCTTGCCGCAACCTCAAAAACCTATAACTCTAGTTCTGATCACTTTTCTATTTTTTTGTGTTCAACCTAGTACGTTACTAGTTATTAGGTCCACAGTAGTTGGGTATGAACCTACCTGAAGCGGGAAATTGTTAACCATGTTTTTGTTTCTCTTTTGACTATCTTGCAGGGATAGAAAATGCTTTCGACATGTATTCAGGAAGATTTGAAGAATTCGAAACCAGCTAGCACAATGCCATGAAGACTCATAAATGCTGTGCCCATCTCAATGTACCCAGGTTCGAATGTATACAAGCAAAACCAAGCGGACAAGAGAAGAGTGGAACAAGAGCAGGAAGCCGATCTAAGAGATTATGAGAACTATCGATCATGTGAGTTTCCAATTCAGTTAATTGACGTATCTTATACTGATTCTGATCCTGAAGAGGACCTGGATGCCATGTTCTTTGAATTAGAGGATTACCCTTACTCAGACTTGATAGAGATACTAGGTGACCCTGGTACATTTAGGCTCCCAGTCTCGATTAATAGTGTATCTTTAGGACTGGGAATGTGTGATTCAGGCTCCACTTGCAATATTCTCCTTCTTTCACTCTATAAACATGTAAAATAAGGTCGAGTTGAATGAGACGCGCAATATGCATTTTGTCGATCATGAGATCGATATGCTTACTGGCACACTAAGAAACTGTAAGCTCAGAGTGGGAAGTTTCAATTTCCTGGCTGATTCTATAGTGATGGACATCCTCGATGATCCGAGTGCTAATGTTCTGCTAGGACGTCCTTTCTTGGTGACCAGCCGAGCAATCTTGGATTACGACAACTACGATATCACGTTTAGGGTCAATAATGCAAAAACCTAATCCTAGAGCCATTCCTCAATTGACTAGGATAGTGTCGCGTCAGCTCAAATTCTAGAGAATTTAAGGTTATTGAGATAGAGGATATCCGAGATGAAACGAGGCAAGTGGTAGTAGAAACCGGAGAGCATGAATTCATGACAGTTCTGCTTTAGGGGAAGATGAAAGGATTCACAACAATGCACCTAGGGTGGTAGTCAGCTTAGTCAAATCCACCCCACGTAGTGATGGTTTGAGGTCAATAGTGGAAGAAGTGAATTCTTCAGGCAATAAGATGAAATCTCGGAGTAGACATGGGAAGGCCAAGAATGCAAGGCTGAAAGCTCAGGGATTTACTAAAGAGGTTCGAGAAGTAGCGCTTCAGGATAGAAAGGAAGAATGCATCTACTTGGGAATAAAATGCCTAGCAAGAGCATTAGTAGAAAAATATGGAAGACACACCTCGGTTAAAGCCTCTAGAGTGCAATGATGGCAGGAGAAAACCCAAAAATCAGACTGAGTAAGAGTCGATTGAAAGTCGAGCTGGAGACTCTAAATTCAGAACTATTTTCGTACCCTTAGGATATTTTGAGTCAAAGAAAAGTAGCGGGATCGGACAACAAGCTTTTTTTCATCCTAACGCATCGCGAAGTTTTGTGCTAAAGGATGCGGGGGCGGTTTTTTTACTTGTAGGGCAGTCCGGTGAAGTAGGTTAGTTGAGTCGGAGAAGAAAAGATGAGAAAGGCAAGGACTTAGTCTTTGATGAGTCAGTTTTGATTTATAATCAGAAAAGGGTTGAATGAGAAGTGAAGCTGTTTTAAGTTTTTTGAAGAATCTGGAAAGAAAATCGTAAGAAGCTGCGTAGGAACCTCCCGCAGCTGCGAGAGTACTTTGACCCAGTTTCCAAGGTTTGACTGAATTATGGGAACTCAGGATGGCGCGTGAACCCCACGCGCTGACTTGAAAATCTGATGGGGGCAGTCAGACGTCCCATCCCATCTTTCCAATACTTCACCTTTTCCTCTTCCCTATTACTCCACCATTACTCCACCTCTCATCAAACCCATCAAATTTTCCCTCAATCCACTCACCCACCATTAATCCTCCCCACACTTCCATACAACCTTTTCAAATTTAAACAATTTAAAAATTCAAATTCATCCAACCTTCTTCTTATATAAACCACCCATTCCCTTCATCATTTCCCATCATCAACTAACAATTCTTCTTCTCATTATTCTTGTACAAATTCCGGCTAACGCCACCACCACCTCTAAACCACCACTTATCCACCATTTCCATAACCTAAAACCCAACCTTTCCCCTAAATTGCCACTGTCAAATTTTGATTTTTTCAAATTGATTTCATCTCCATTCGTTTAGAGTTGCAGAGAGTTTCCAGAAATTCAGAACCCATAAATTTGAAACTCATGAAGCAGTGAGACCTCATGTCGTAGCTACGAGAACAGTTTTCAGCAAAAACAGAGTTTATCTCATCACTTTTCCTGGCTGGTAGAGGCAACCCTGTTCCGAGACATAGAGGAGGACAATAGAGAGTTCAGGGCGATGCCATGCCCACTATACATGGTGCCGACTAGTTCACCTCTGTTTCCATTTACGAGTCATTTCGGACAAATTAGAATAACAGACCGGTTGCTATGGAAAGCAGTGTCGACCTCAATGATTGTGGTGACATCATACCATGTGTTCTTGAGCAACATGGTATCGTGAACATGGCCCTAATCCCTCCTACATTCAATGCCACCATCATCCGTGAATTCTATGCCTACGTAGCGGCCCACCCCGAGTGTCACATTGCTATTGTTTGGGGGGTCCATATTGATTTCTCTATTGAGAATATCAATGCCCACTATGGCATAGAAAATGCCTCACTTCATGTTGAGGAGTTCACCGCTTCCATTAGAGAGTGCGATTTGGAGCTCTTGATGCTTATTGCGGAGCACTATCATATGTAGTGGGAATTCAGAGCCAACAATTTCCCGACTACCTTCTATTCAAATGAGCAAGCTTGGGATGCTCGTATGCCACATAGATTCGTCCTTACCCACCTTCTGCCCCATGCTCACGCGGACACCGTGACTTGTACATAGGCCGAGCTTATGTACTATCTTGATATCGAGAATGACGTGAACATAGGTCTGTTGAAATAGTGTCCCAAACCCAATCGGGTTGGACCGGATTCGAACGAGTTGGATCATTTCTACTATTTCTTTATGATTATATATATATATATATATATATATATATATATATATATATATATATATATATATATATATATATAAAAATGGCTTTTCTGTTGTCATATAATTTTTCTGTTAATGAACCAATTATGAATTGTTATTTGATAACGTACTTATTATTAAACTGTGATAGAGAAAACCATGATAGGAGATTATGGTTAGATCTCTAATCACTTTAATAAGTTTGATACTTAAATGTCTCTAGGATGATGTACTATTAAACAGGGCATTGATAGTACGTATAGACTAGCACGTATTAGATGTCTTCTTTCTTTAAAGGCACGGATAGATCTCGTCTATCAAAGTATGGAGACACTTGGACTGATCCACTTACACTGTTAAGTGTCACACTATGTGACGGTTGTGTAATTATCCTTAGGACTAGAGTCTACATGGCATCACGGTGTGGATTGTCATGCTTTGACACTATTGAGGTTTCCACTAACCATGGGGCAATCATGCAGTAGTGGTTGGGTATGATACTGAAGCATACGGAGTATACATGTTTGGTTGTCTGGGAATCGTGTACCCTATCAGTAGGGGTGAATATCCAAAAGGGCCTTCTTATAAGGAATGTCTCACTCTCGTGAATCTTTGCAAAGTGGAAGTAAATGAGTTATTTCGAGATAGCTTGATATCCAGATTATAAGATACAGTCGTCAATGCTTGATACTTGACGTTCGACCGTATGGATATTATTACAGCGATATGATTCAATTTACACGCTAACCGAGCACATGAACGGTAGTAGTCATTGCGTATTGACTCTTCCGATGATTGGAGGTCATGGACGTGTTGCTAGACGCTATCCGTGATCGTTAGATGTGAAAGGCATTTTCATATTTGGGGCTTATGTCTACGGCCAACATATTCAGAAGCCTATCGGGTCACACACATATGAACATTGAGTCAGATTAGAATGTGGTTATAGTTGATGACCAAATAAGGAATGTTTTATCTCAATACTATAAAAGTTATAGTGGTAACTTAATATGGTGGTATTTATTTATTATGAATAAATTAAATACAAAATATTAATTATATTATTAATTAAAGAATATTCCGGAAGCCAATAAAAGGGGCGTAAGTTGTAAAGTGTATATGATACACTTGGATTGTGCAATTTAATTAATAAGATTACCATAATATTAATATTGAATATTAATTGATTTTGGCAAAAAAGGATTATGGTAATAAGATAAAGATAGTCAATATTAGATATTGATATTATCTTGGAAATATTTAATATAGGATATTAAATTAAATGAGATAAATCAATCTAATGGATTTTTCTTATTTTATTAGCAAAATGTTTTCTTTCTCTCCACTCTACTCAAGACTTGTTCCTCAAGGATTTTGGGAATGCTTGGGGCGCCCCATATGCCTATAAAAGCAAACGGGTGCCAAGCTCTTGTATAGTACACCATAATTCTAAGAGCTAATAGTTCTTGTGAAAAATAAGAGAGCTTCTTAGAGAGAGATTATAGAGAGAGAAAAGGTTGGCCTAGCAGTCGAGTTTTTCTAGTAGCAATCCTTGGCCGGATTCCGGCAAGGTGCTCGTGTGGATTACTGGTAGAGGCCGGACGCTTGGACGGCTCGCGCACATCTACTCCTACCGGACGGTCAAAGCGTCGATTTATTAGATCAACCAAGGTAATAGTAGCGTCCCTCTCTTATATGTTTATTGTTTAAGCGGAGATGATCCTGGATCGGGAAATCAATTTTTTTAAATTCCGCTGTGCTACTCGATTGATTTCCTAACATTAGTATCGAAGCGGTCTTTGAGCTTAAGCAATAAGCATCTTTTATTTGCGTAGTAAATTAGATCCCATAGATAAAAGTCATGTATGATATTTATTCGTAATTAGTGCATAGAAAGAAAAATGAAGGTTGGGAGGGGCGGCGGCTGCGGCACCACCGCCACATCAGCGCCTGTGGCATCGGCAGCCTCCGGGCTGCCGGCGGCTGTTGGCACCACCGTCCCCCCTTCCCTTCTTGTTTTGTGCATCCTTATGTTTTCAATATGGTCCATGGTTGGAAATTTCTCTTTTGTTTAGTTGATGTCATATGACTAACCAATGGTTCAAATTGTTTGACCATTGTGAAGCCATGTGGCATCACCCAATTTGTTGGGAAGGAATAGATTTTGGTTATGAACCAAATCTTGGCTATTCCAAAATTTTAGAATAGGCCTAGGTCTCTTTCAAAATATTTGATTTTGGAAAAGAGCTAAGGGCCTAGGCCCTCTCTAAAAATATTTGATTTTGGGAAAGGGCCCAGGATGCCTTTAAATTTGCTTTGGACCAAACCAAAGGCATCATTATGATTAAGAATCAAAACAAAAGAAACAAAAGAAACAAAAGAGACCCAATCGATTTTAATTTTATTTAAAATAGTTCTAAATTAGAAAATTAAAATTAAAATTGATTTAGTATTAATGGTTAATATTATTTCGATTAAAGGTATTAATTAATTAAACATTGATTAATTAATTGATTGGATGCTATAAGACGCAAGTAGTTAAAATTTAATTTTATCTTTTTCATAAGATGTTGAATGTATGGATTAGATAGTAGATATAATTTGATTATATTGACCCCGATTGATCATGGACTCGACCAATAGGATAGATGTGAATGCTTTATTTTCTGTTGGTCTTTATTGTTTTCCTAAGCCGTTAAGAAGAACGTGACCTAGTTTTATTTCCGCATTATCCCACTCCCGTTAGCTCCCCCCGTGTGTTGCGGCTGTAAAATTTAATAAATAGATTTTTATGGAAAAATAAATCGAAGACAAGGTTGAAGACCAAAAGAAAGGCGATAAAGTTCCATGGACATGGTGCATGTCAAAGATCCCTTGGTGGTTGCGGCTACCCTTAGTTGTGGCCCGCGGTTTTGTCAGTTTGTATTTGAAACCGCACGTAGGAAAAGTCCATGATCATATCGGTTATATTGTGCGCGGAATGTTGTGTATGTTTTATTTTATATGATATTGTAGTAATATGCACGTAATAGATGGGACCGTAATTAAATGTAAAGTGAATTAATTTAAAATTACTCCTACCACAATAATTGAGTTATAATATGTCTCCCAATATTATAGTGATGGTGAAGAGCCCTTGTTCGGATCCAACTGATCGGCCCACGTCGGGAGTTGACCTACCTCGGGTATATCGTCATTATCGAGATATGATCGTTATAAGATCTCATGAATACTTGGGTTACGACTCGACTAAGAATCTTACGGTGATTGGTCCATGTCAGGACCTTCTGATTTTAGAGACATGAGGTTGACTATCACATAGACGATGTGAATTGTCAAAGACTAGTCAAACCACTGGAAGTCACATTGGACGCGATTGGTAAGACGTACCTACCCGTCGAAATTGACCCGGTCGATCGGCCCACGTTGGGGATCGAGTCAACTAGATTGGATTCCAGCCACTAAAGAGTTTTGGAAAATTCTTGAAAGTCAATTGAGAGTAGTTGACTAGTGGGACCAAAATCATAATCCCAAAGACCATCTTTGATTTTGCATGTATAATCAACAACACTCTTTTATGTTTATTTTATGTTGTAGTTTTAGCAAATTTTATTCTCGATTAGTAAAAACCAAATAATGACTGTCACCTTTTGAGAAACGTTGTCAAATAAGGTTAAGTAATTTTAATCCTTTTAAAATAAGCAATGACATGAGCATTCGCGTTTTCGCAGTTGAAGACGAGGATTTTATGCAGTCCTGTAAGACTTTAATTATTAACGGAAGCTCACATATTGGACATATGGATATCCAATGGGTTACTCCGTCATACGATGATGATTGTTCAAACATTAGATGGATTGGATAAGGATGGCCACATCGAATTTTGAAAAGGTTGTTTTAAAAAATGTAAGATTTAAGTATCGACTTAATCATCTTGAAAGTAAATTAAATAGTTCATGTTTTGAATAAGATTCAAAAGGGTTAAACAAACTATTTAACAAACGTTGAATTTCTTTATGAAAGAAAATTGAAAACACAATTCTTGTGATTTTCTTAAGTCTTATGAAGACTACAGTAAGAAAAATTTACAAATGCTTAAAGGATTAAAATGGAAAGTTAGGCCAAATGCTTGAGTAAGAGAACTTACCAAAGTCTTTATGCTAGGCAAGTAAGTTGAGATAAATTTGTCTAAGTTTAAGTCAACTCTCGGATATATGATATCCTACGAGTGTGATTAAATTAGAAAGATTAAATGCATATTTGGAAGGTGAAGCAAACGTTGTAACACTTGCCATATTCTGGATCTGGTAAACTGATAAAAGAACTAAATAAATGTTATTATGTTCCGGGTCTATTGAAGGACATATTTTCAGATATATGTTAGGATTTAATGGACAAATTCAATTGTAAGGAATAAATGTTATTCCGATGAGGTTGAACAGTCACTAAATCTAGCATGATGGATTATTGTCACTATAAGTCGATATGAGTGATGAAATCACAACAAAATAATTATATGGTTGTTATCCTTGATTGTGGTTGTTCTAGACAAAGTCTCTATGGAAGGGAAGCGTGTAATCAAACGTCATTCTGATGATGCTGAACCATATGATTATGAATCATGTGGGTTATACGTATCTTCTCCAAAGAGGACTAAAATACCCTTTTATGAAAATGGTTATAAAATCTAGAAAATTGACTAGAGCATAAACATATTGATGTTTGTTGGCTTATGACAATTATATCATAAATAATTGTTTATCTCTCTTGGACTATTTTAGAAATAGTTGAATGTACTTATTGAAGTACGACAATTCTGAAAGACCGAATAGTTTGAGCTAGTACGAATATGAGGTAAATGAAACTTAGGAATTAATCTTCAATTGGATTGAAGCAATTAATAACTGGAGTGTGTTTCAGAAGTCGTCTGAAAGGGAATCAGATTCTCCCTAAAAGGATATCATTTGAGATGCATGATGGGATTACGGTTCCAAAATGTAAGCGAAACTTTATACAATAAAGTTGTGACGTAAGCCATACGAAGAATCCCTTATCCATTTCGGGATAATGCCCTTAATAAAAACGCATACTTAACCGAGTTCCAAAGAATAAGGTTGAATAAATTCCATATTAGATATGGAAGAGGATAATGTCGAATCTATCTTAACCGATGATTTGAAGTTGTCATAGGCAAAGTCAGAAAGGCTTGGAGCCTAGTACGACATATGCGACTTTGTGGAATATCTTAGCAAGTACGCTAGATATCATTTACTTGCCTACAGAGCAAAAGGTGTTTGGCTTCAAACATGCTGTCTTCTAGAGGAAGTGTTTCGTCCAAAGAATCAGTGGGAGTAAAATGAGATCTCAAAAGAGTTTGAGAGCCACAAGGAGAGATTCAACCATAGGAACGAGAGTAGCCGCCATAAAGCGATGAGGTGTAAAACACTGCTTTGTGCACATGAATGTTCTATAAGTCTGTGGATAACCTCAAGTCTAAAAAGGCTGTTGGTATGTTCATCTTGAAGAATGAATATCTCATGACTTATGAAGGAATGTTTGAAAGGCAATATTGTGTGATATGGCCAGGAGCAATAATATCTGAATCAGATTCCATGAGTGACAACCTGGTTGTGAACCTAGTCTGTCTTACCTAGAGGGAATGTCCATGAAAGGCTGACATGGATAGTAATATGATTACCTTAAGGCTATAGTGACGGCATGAGGGTACGGGTTGTAAACATTATAATTATCTTTATGCTGCCAGCTAAGCCTGGTTCTATTCAAACTATGCTTGTTATAACTTCATATAATGGTTATATGATAGTGTTGAAGACGTTGGGCAAACAACTGGATGTTCATAGACAATAACATGATATGCATGCCCACGAGATCCATTAATGGACTCAAACAAGTTTCCCTAGACAATTTCTTTGTTTGATAATCAAAGGAATTTGATTTAGTCAAAGAAGGGATATGCCCATGTCCAAGAGGGATAGTGGGAGTGTGTTACGATTCTTGAGTAAGGTATTGGATGTCACTCATGGGAATTATCTCCCCATGTCACAGTCAATCAATGTTTGGTAGTTCAAGGTCTTTACGAAAGCATTTGGATTAGCAGTTCTTATTTTTAAAATAAGAATCTATAATGATAGATTTAACTGCTGTTAGATTAAAGTTTGCCTATATATATGTGATGCTAAAAGAGTTAGCATAGATCACGATGGGACCTGCAAGCCACTGTTCTCATGATCTATCTGTGTTAGTGTAATATTCCGATTTTCGGGAAAGGGCAGACGTGTCATTTTGTAAAAATGAAATATTGGGTTCGGTTTCTTTTATTAGGAGTTTAATATTTTGGGTATTTATGTATATATTTTCGAGATATATATGTAAATATTTAAGGAAGAAAATCTGGTTTAATAAGGGTGATTAAGGAAAATCAGAGTAATTAGGTAATTTTTGGGATTTTTCCTATTTAAGGAAAATCAACCTAATCAGCCCCTTAAAGTTTTAATCAGATTTTTCCACCTCCAAATTTGCTCTCTACGTGTGTGAGCAAGGGAATAGGTCTGAAGGAATATTCATCAGTTGTTAATTCAATCCTTGACGGTTTTCAGATCAGAGTCGAGCACCGGAATCGTTGTGAAGAGAGCAACGTTGTGACATCAAAAAGTTGAAGCTTTGATAAGGTATGATTAAGCTCTATCTTTGTTCTTCTTCGAGTTTGAAGGATTCAAACTCATCAATTCATAGTTTTCATCGTTTAGAAGCGTGTGATCGAATCTAATCTAAGTTTGGATTTATCACACGTTTTCCAGCAGAAAAGGATCAGTTTTTGCTGCTATTTTCTGTGGTTTGGAGTTGGAATTTGCTGCTTAAAAGGTAAGAGGCTCTTCCTACAATTCCAATTATTGTTATTGAGGTTTAGATCAAGATTTTTGATGCGTAGATGGAAGAAAGTTGTGCTTTTTCGCTGATAAAAGGATCATAGATGTTTAGGTATGTTTTCAACGTGTTACTGTGATGAAAACGAGGTTAATTAGGTTAGAAAAGATTCAGAAATCGAGTTGTGAAGATTTTAGAGTTTTGGAGAAAACCCAGTCGGACGGGCATCTGCACTAGGTAGACGGGCGTCTGAGACCCTAGTAACTAGGACGGGAGTCTGCATTAGGCAGACGGGCGTTTGAGGTCAGATTTTTGATTCAGGATATAGCTATTTTTGACGGACAGGCGTCCGAGGTTAGTGGACGGGCGTCTGATTACGGACGGGCCTCCATAAGGTTTCAAACGGGCGTTTGGCCTGTTTTATCTTGTTTTCACAACTTTAGCATTTTAGCTTGGCTTTTGGCCTCATAATCGTGTTTTCACTGTTTTAAACCCTTAATCATGATATGTTAACAATAATCAAATATGAACAAGCTTCGGTTGAACTTCCGATTAGTTCAGTTAAAACACCGAATGTACTCTTAAAGGGACTTGAAGTTCGGATCCATCGGAAGGGCATGAAAGAGCTTGTGCTTTGATGAACTAGGGTTCATCATTGTCTGTGTAATTGATAGGATGTGATATCTAGTTGTCTAAGTGATGGAGTAGAGCTGAGAAGGTGAGTATTATTCTGAAAACACTTAGGTGACTAGTTAATTCACATTAATAATTACATAAGTGTAGTAAATGCTAAAACGTCATTTATTCTAGGTTAGACACTATTTCACATCAGCGATGTGATACGTTCACAAAAGGTGAACAACGCTATTGGCCTTAAATGGCTGAAGGGTAGTGGTGGAAATTCATCGGACGTATACGCATACCGGGGAGACCCCGGAGCTAACCGGTGCTACTCACCGTTAGTTAGCAAGTATATCTTCAGGCTGATGAACGCCATGAACAGTGTCCTTGAGTAATGATGTAATGGAGATAAGCTAAGTTAGAAACGTTTAGTCATGACGTGTTGATGGACACAAAGTGAACCCTAAATTGAGTCGGTCTCACTAAGATAATATCTTTAATAATAACCTTAATTGAATTGTACTTCTACTTCTTACTTTGTACAAATGTACTTACCTCAAATGCATGTTTATTTATGTGTTTGGGGGAGAGAAGACGAACAGGTTAGTGAAGATTTCGAGGAGGACTTTGACGACGACGTTTGAGGACGCCGGAGTTGAAGACCTTGTTTATTATTCTTTTATTTATGTTTATTTTTCCCAGTTCTGGATTATTGTTGGAACTTATAGTTTCCTATTAGTTTTTGAGATTCATACTTTTGGATTCGGTTGGTTTCCGATGTAATAAGTATTACATTCTATTCTATCTTTAGTACTTCTATTCTTGGTCATTTGGAAAAAAATTACCCGAGTCTTTTTAGCTTCCGTTTGCTTTAATTTGATACGACATAGTAAAGGCTTACGTGTAATATTATTTATTTAATATTATGCGTGCCGAACGTTTCGATTTCCGGATAAGGACTCGGTGTCCGGGAACGGGGCGTTATAGTTGGTATAAGAGAAAAGCGTCTTTTAGGCTTCCCTTCTTTTAAGATAAGTTTTCTTTAGATCTTTTAGTAACGTTCTGGATTTCTTTGATCATCAGGATGGTGTTCACTAGAACCAGAGTGGGTGCAGAAGCGTCAAGAGTTCGTCGTGAAAGTCCGACACCAGTTGTAAGAGGCGGTTTTGTGAGGCGATTCCTTCACCACATCCGAGCCCCACTCCACCTCCTCATACTGCGAACCCTACACCACGATCTCAACAGGGCTTGTCCCCGCGACCTCATTAGGAGCAACGCCCACAATGGCATATGGGATGTTCGGCTCAGTTTTCATTGATAAGTGATGTTCCAGCGGGTTTAGTACCGCCACCAGTGATCTACCCTCCACCGAGGTATAACTACATCTATGGAGAACCGGGAGAAGCACCTATACGAGTCACGGTAGTGGGAGACATTCCACCAGTCAGCATGCCCCCTCCAGTGAGTGTTTACCCTTCACCGGTAAGCCACCCCTCACCACCAGTTTTTCACCATCAGCAGCATCAGACTTCTTACCCTCCTCCAGTGGGTCATACTCCTCGACCTACTATACCACCTTCACCCCATTTTAACCATCAACAAGGCTTTGGTTACACACCCTACGGTTTCCACCAACACCAGTACCAGCAGCAAGGGATACCTTTTGGATACCCTCTAGTTTATCAACAAGCCCCACCAGTTAGACCGGCACTTGAGCAAGCCCCACCGATTGATTGGTATACGAGGTTGAGAAGAAACAGAGTTCCGGATTTCTATGGGAATGTGGAACATTCCAAGGCCGAAGAATGGTTAAGAGGTTTCGAAAAGGCTTGCAGGAATATACATGTTACTGAATCTGAGATGGCCTAGTTGGTGGTTAGTTTCCTTTTGGGCGCAGCTGAAGCTTGGATCGATGCTATACAGAGCAGTAATGGGAAGGTAATAGATTGGGAAGGCTTTAAGGCCATGTTCTATAACGAGTATTTTCCAGAAACGGTGCAGGCAGACATGGCAAGTCAGTTTTTGAAACTTAAGCAGGGTAATTATATGACAGTGTCTCAGTACACCAACAAGTTTAATGAGTTGGGAAGATTCTACCCTGAGTTGATGAAGGTTGAAGAAAAAAGATGGCCCTTGACAAGGAAGGCCTATCCTATCAGATATAGTCCGGTATGTTGGGTTTCACAGCTAAGAATATGGCTGAGTTGTTGAATAAGGCCTTAGAGGTGGAGACATTCAGATTGAAGGCTACAGTTGTCATTGGGAACAAGAGGATTTTTTGTACGAGCCAAGGCAGTAACAGGGGAGCACCGCAACATAATTTGAAGAAGACAACAGCCCCTGCAGCGAGTAAACCTCCAACCGGGGTACCACTTTGCCCTAAGTGCAATAGGAATCACTCGGGTGAGTGCCGAGTTCATACAAACGGCTGTTATCTTTGTGGAGAGACGGGACATTTTGCTAAGAATTGTCCGACAAAGGTTCCTGCAAGTAATCAGAGGCAAGAAAATGGTAAAGGTGGCCCAAGTCGCCCAGTTCGAGTGTTTGCAGTGGATGTTGAGATGACTGAACCAGACGATAACGTTATATCAGGTATAATAATGTTAGACAACTTAGTGGTCATGGCATTTGATACGGGAGCGTCTAATACTTTTGTGTCAACTAAGATAGCTAAGAAGCTTAACTTACCAACGGAACCTTTAAGGAACACCTTGGAAAAAACAACACCATTAGGGAAAGTGACTAAGGTTACCAAGTTGATGCCGCAAGTAGATGTTCGAGTTGGAACGTATCGTTGCAAGAGTGACTTTACGGTTTTGGACTTTTCGGATTTTGATGTAATTCTTGGAATAGATTGGCTATCAAAGAAATTTGTCCATTTGGATTGTAGAGAAAAGAGAGTAACTTTTAAGATACCTGGGAAATCAGATAAGACTTATCAGGGTAACGTTTACAAGCCTAGTAAGAAGCGTCACCCTATAATTTCAGTAGTTAATGCTATAAGAGCTTGTCAGAAAGGTTGTGAAGGCTACTTGTTGTACGCAGTGGATGTGGAACAAGTGAAGCCTAAGTTAGAGGAAACACCTGTAGTGAAGGAATACCCAGAGGTGTTTCCAGAACAGTTACCGGGAAACATGCCGGATAGAGAGATTGAATTTGAGATTAAGTTGATACCCGGAGCGGCGCCAGTCGCTAAGGCACCCTATAGGATGGCACCGGCTGAATTGAAAGAGTTGAAAGCAGAACTTAAGGATATTATTGAAAGGAATATAATTCAGCCTAGTAATTCGCCTTGGGGAGCCCCAATGTTGTTTGTCAAGAAGAAAGATGGTAGCATGAGGATGTGCATAGACTACAGAGCGTTGAACAATCTTACCATTAAGAATAAGTACCCTTTGCCAAGGATTGATGATTTGTTTAACCACTTGCAAGACAAGAGAGTGTTTTCTAAGATTGATCTTAGGTCGGGGTACCACCAGTTAAAGATCAAGGTAGCAGATATACCGAAGACGGCTTTTAGAACGAGGTATGGACATTATGAGTTCTTAGTCATGCCTTTTGGACTCACTAATGCCCCATCTGCATTTATGGATTTAATGCAGCATGTTTTCATGCCATACTTGGATAAGTTTGTGATAGTATTCATAGATGACATCCTTGTATACTCAAAGGATGAGAAGGAACATGAAGAACACTTAAGGATAGTGTTGGATACTTTAAAGAAGAACTAGTTGTATGCTAAGTTCTCAAAGTGTGACTTTTGGTTTGGTCAAGTGAGTTTCTTGGGTCATGTCATTTCTGGAGATGGCATTAAGGTTGATCCCATAAAGATTGAAGCAGTTGAGAAGTGGTCCAGACCGACTACCGTTTCAGAGGTTAGAAGTTTTCTCGGGTTGGCTGTCTACCATAGGAAGTTTGTACAAGACTTCTCAAAGATAGCTACACCACTTACCCAGCTCACTCAGAAGGATGTGAAGTTCGAGTGGACCAGTGAGTGTGAAGAGGCTTTTGAAACGTTGAAGAAGAGGTTGACTATAGCCCCAGTTTTAGCAGTTCCGGAGATCTTTGATAATTACGACGTTTACACGGATGCTTCGGGACAAGGTTTAGGTTGTGTGTTGATGCAGGGAGGGAAGGTAATTGCTTATGCATCATGATAGTTAAAGGTGCATGAGAAGAATTACCCGTCCCACGACTTGGAGTTAGCAGCGGTTGTGTTTTCCTTGAAGATTTGGAGGCACTACCTGTATGGAGTTAAGGCCAGGATCTTCACCGATCACAAGAGTTTGAAGTATTTCTTTACCCAAGAGAACCTGAATATGAGGCAAAGGAGATGGTTAGAGTTTGTTAAGGACTACGATTTGGAGATTCAGTACCATCCGGGTAAAGCGAATGTGGTAGCGGATGCTTTGAGCAGAAAACCAGTGTTTGCGGTTTCAAGGTGTTGAAGTTGTGGCAGAAAGGTTAGATGGGTTGAGAATCCGAAGCTTTGATCAGATTGAAGACCGGCCGGTTGTGGCACCATTGTTAGCAAGGTCTGAGTTGATGGATGACATTCGGGAAAAGCAAGATGAAGACCCAGTTTTGGTTGACATGAAGCGAGTTGCAAAGGAAAAGCCTACAGTAGGTTACGTGTTTGACAAGAATGGAAACCTTTGGTACTAAGATCGTTTGTGTGTACCTAATGTGGGTGAGACGGAGAGTCATGGAAGAGGCACATAGGATTGCTTTTGCAGTTCATCCGGGAGCTACTAAAATGTACATAGACTTGAAGGAAAGGTTTTGGTGGCCCTCGATGAAAATGGAGATAGCAAATTTCGTTGCAGAGTGTGATACTTGCCAGAAGATTAAAGCAGAACATAGAAGGCCGGGAGGAATGCTTAAGCCATTGGATATCCCGGAATGGAAATGGGATAAGATCACTATGGACTTCATCACCGGTTTACCTAAGACGAGAGGCGGTAATGATGCGATTTGGGTGATTGTGGATAGATTGACCAAATCCGCTCATTTCTTACCATATAAGGTCGATATGCCCTTGAAGAAAATGACGACACTATACTTGGATAATATAGTGAAGTGACACGGAGTACCTATCTCGATAGTTTCGGATCATGATTCGAGGTTCGTCAGTCGGTTTGGGAAAAGTTTGCAAGAATCTTTCGGAACCAAATTGCATTTGAGTACGGCCTTTCATCCTCAGCAGATGGACAATCTGAGAGAACTATCCAAACACTTGAAAATATGTTGAGAGCTTGTGTTTTGGAAGTAGGCAGATCATGGGATGATTACCTACCAGTAGCGGAGTTTGCTTACAACAACAGTTATCATTCAAGTATTGGCATGCCACCGTTTGAAGCATTGTATGGAGGAAGATGTAGAACGCCGCTGTTTTGGGATGAAGTCGGGGAAAGACAAATCACCGGGCCGGAATTGGTTGAGCAAGCTAAAGAAAGGGTTCAGTTGGTCAAGAAGAATCTGAAGGCGGCTCAAGATTGACAGAAGAGTTGGGCAGATGTTAGAAGGAGACCTCTTGAGTTTGAGGTTGGTGAAAGAGTTTACCTACGAGCTTCACCAATGAAGGGAGTGAAATGCTTTGGTCAAAAGGGAAAGCTAAGCCCTAGGTACGTTGGACCTTTTGAGATTTTGGAAAAGGTTGGATCGTTGGCATATAAGCTTAAGTTACCAGAATCCATGTCAAGAGTCCACAACGTATTTCATGTCTCGATGTTGAGGAGAGTTTGACCAAGACGGATATTGAGACTACTGTTGATCCGGAGGTTCTCCAGGATATCTTTCGTACGATGAGACACCGATCAGAATTTTGGACCGGAAAGAAAAGATGATTAAGAGACGGTTGATTCCTTTGGTTCTGGTGCAATGGAGCAATCATTCACCGGATGAAGCTACTTGGGAAGTTGAGGACGATATGATCAGCAAGTTTCCATATTTTATGGACTTATAGGTATGTTCTAAGTTTCGAGGACAAAACTCCTTTAAGGGCGGAAGAATGTAATATTCCGATTTTCGGGAAAGGGCAGACGTGTCATTTTGCGAAAACGAAATATTGGGTTCGGTTCCTTTTATTAGGAGTTTAATAATTTGGGTATTTATGTATATATTTTCGAGATATATATGTAAATATTTAAGGAAGAAAATCTGGTTTATTAAGGGTGATTAAGGAAAATCAGAGTAATTAGGTAATTTTTGGGATTTTTCCTATTTATGGAAAATCAACCTAATCAGCCCCTTAAAGTTTTAATCAGATTTTTCCACCTCCAAATTTGCTCTCTCTGTGTGTGAGCAAGGGAATAGGGCTAGAGGAATTTTCATCAGTTGTTAATTCAATCCTTGACGGTTTTCAGATTAGAGTCGAGCACGGAATCGTTGTGAATAGAGCAACGTTGTGACATCAAAAAGTTGAAGCTTTGATAAGGTATGATTAAGCTCTAGCTTTGTTCTTCTTTGAGTTTGAAGGATTCAAACTCATTAATTCGTAGTTTTTATCGATTAGAAGCTTGTGATCAAATCTAATCTAAGTTTGGATTTATCACATGTTTTCCTGCAGAAAATGATCAGTTTTTGCTGCTGTTTTCTGTGGTTTGGAGTTGGAATTTGCTGCTTGAAAGGTAGGAGGCTCTTCCTACAATTCCAATTATTGTTATTGAGGTTTAGATCAAGATTTTTGATGCGTAGATGCAAGAAAGTTGTGCTTTTTCGTTGATCAAAGGATCATAGATGTTTAGTATGTTTTCTACGTGTTACTGTGCTGAAAACAAGGTTAATTAGGTTAGAAACGATTCAGAAATCAAGTTGTGAAGATTTTAAAGTTTTGGAGAAAACCCAGTCGGACGGGCGTCTGCACTAGGCAGACAGGCGTCTGAGACCCTAGTAACTAGGACGGGCGTCTGCATTAGGCAGATGGGCGTTTGAGGTCAGATTTTTGATTCATGATGTAGCTGTTTTTGACGGACGGGCGTCCGAGGTTAGTAGACGGGTCGTCTGATTACGGACGGGCGTCCATAAGTTTTCAAACGGGCGTTTGGCCTGTTTTATCTTGTTTTCACTACTCTAGCATTTTAGCTTGGTTTTTGGCCTCATAATCGTGTTTTCACTGTTTTAAACCCTTAATCATGATATGCTAACATTAATCAAATATGAACAAGCTTCGATTGATCTTCTGATTCGTTCAGTTAAAACACCGAATGTACTCTTAAAGGGAGTTGAAGTTCGGATCCGTCGGAAGGGCATGAAAGGGCTTATGCTTTGATGAACTAGGGTTCATCATTGTCTGTGTAATTGATAGGATGTGATGTCTAGTTGTCTAAGTGAGGGAGTAGAGCTGATAAGGTGAGTATTATTCTGAACACACTTAGGTGACTAGTTAATTCACATTAATAATTACATAAGTGTAGTAAAAGCTAAAACGTCATTTATTCTCGGTTAGACACTATTTCACATCGGCGATGTGATACGTTCACAAAAGGTGAACAACGCTACTGGCCTTAAACGGCTAAAGGGTAGTGGAGGAAATTCATCGGACCTATACGCATACCAGGGAGACCCCGGAGCTAACCGGTGATACTCACCGTTAGTTAGCAAGTATATCTTCAAGCTGATGAACGCCATGCACAGTGTCCTTGAGTAATGATGTAACAGAGATAAGCTAAGTTAGAAACGTTTAGTCATGACGTGTTGATGGACACGAAGTGAACCCTTAATTGAGTCGGTCTCACTAAGATAATATCTTTAATAATAACCTTAATTGAATTGTAGTTTCTACTTCTTACTTTGTACAAATGTACTTACCTCAAATGCATGTTTATTTATGTGTTTGGGGGAGAGAAGACGAACATGTTAGTGAAGATTTCGAGGAGGACTTTGATGACGATATTTGAGGACGCCGGAGTTGAAGACCTTGTTTATTATTCTTTTATTTACGTTTATTTTTCCCAGTTCTGGATAATTGTTGGAACTTGTAGTTTCCTTTAAGTTTTTGAGATTCATACTTTTGGATTCGGTTGGTTTCCGATGTTATAAGTATTACATTCTATTCTTTCTTTAGTACTTCTATTCTTGGTCATTTGGAAAAAAATTACCCGAGTCTTTTTAGCTTCCGTTTGCTTTAATTTCATACGACATAGTAAAGGCTTACGTGTAATATTATTTATTTAATATTATGCGTGCCGAACGTTTCGATTTCCAGATAAGGACTCGGTGTTCGGGAACGGGGCGTTACAGTTAGGACATTAGTCCTAAAGATAAGGTGAAAGATGATGTTTATGGGAGGTTTCCTTTGATACCACAATAGGAACCATCATAAAAGTAATGCCAGATGTTCATAGTCCATGTAGAGTCATGAGCAAGTATGAAAATGAATCTGATGAATGTTGAGAATATCCTTAAACAAGTGAAAGATGGTTTCCTAGTTTATCAAAACTTGAAATTGGATAAATATAGATATACAGATATGCACCCAAAGTCTTATGAAGGCGAGTGAGAGCTACAGTCTGAGTTTCCAGTCATTTTGATTAAGTGAAGCAGTGAGCTAGAAATGTTTTCAGCAAGTAATCCATGTAATTCTACAATTGAGCCAAAACACAGTATTGCCTTGGAGGCACAGTTGAACCAGTACGTGGATCTTAGAGGTTCATTGTTGAACCTTGCATGGTTCTTCCACATTAACTATATAGCTGATATAGTTGTGGATTCATTTCTTGAAGCAAAGACCAGGGTCTCATCAGAGATTCATGTGTGTTGAGGCGGTTCCTTTTGACTTGGTCATTTGGAGCGTGATATGAAGGTAGTCTGAGTCCCCATGGATAGTGATCCATTCATGGCTAGGGCTGGTTGCGAGTATTGCCTGAGACTCTTGTGTTTCAACTTGGTCTTGTGTGAACAAGTGATTGGTTTTAGGCCAAGTGAAAGATTGTGGAAATAGTGTCTTAAACCCAATCCGGTTGGACCAGATCGACCGGGTCAGATCATTTCTACTATTTGTTTATGATTATACATATACATATATATATATATATATATATATATATATATATATATATATATATATATATATATATATATATATATATATATATATATAAATGGCTTTTCTGTTGTCATATATTTGTTCTTTTAATGAACCATTTATGAATTGTTATATGATAATGTCCTTAGTATTAAACTGTGATAGAGAAACCATGATAGGCGATTATGGTTGATGAGATCTCTAATAACTTTAATAAGTTTGATACTTAAATGTCTCTAGGCTGATGTACTATTAAACAGGGCATTGATAGTACGTACAGACTAGCACGTATTAGATGTCTTCTATCTTTAAGGGCAGGGATAGATCTCGTCTATCAAAGTGTGGAGACACTTGGACTGTATGTGGACGTGTATTAGAGAATGCGTACGTTAGACTGACCCACTTACACTGTTAAGTGTCACACTATGTGACGGTTGTGTAATTATTCTTAGGAGCGCAGTCTAGATGGAATCACGGTGTGGATTGTCAGTATTTGACACTATTGAGGTTTCCCCTAACCATGGGGCGATCATGCAGTAGTGATTGGGTATGATACTGAAGAATGCGGAGTATACTTGTTAGGTCATTTGGGAATCGTGTACTGTTGGTCCCAGAGAAGGGTGAAACTATAGTTAGAGGGGGGGGGGGGCGAATGACTATAGTGGAGTTTCAAAAACTTTTTTATATTTAAAAGCTTTTGGGCAGCGGATAAGTCCCTTCTTAAATATTGTTTCAAAGTAGATTATGCAATCACAGATATATAGAATGCAATGAAATAAAGTATTTTAAAGTAAATTGCTGAAAGTAAATAGAAACAAAGGTTTATAGTGGTTCAGGGTGGTGTAATCCCTTAGTCCACTCTTCTCCTATGATGATCGGAGGAATTCACTATTGTTTTCACAGATACAATAGCACGATTGTCCTTGGCTACACAAGCTTCACAATCTACAAGACTATCACTCCCTGGATTCAAATGTTTCAGTGACTCAGTCTCTATCACAGCTCCTTGAGAACAAATATTTCAGTAGCTATCACAAATGTTGGAACTCCCACTCAGGTTCCTCTGATTCAATTGCCTCAGTTGGTGTGAATTGAATTCACAGATTTGTTGATCAATCTCAGAACTTGATTTGGAATTGAAGTTCTGATTGCTGAGTCAATCGCTAGATGTTTCTTTTAAGTACAGATAGAAGTCTTTTCTCTTTGACAGAGTTTCTGCTTGTTTCTTATCAGATTCGATCACCTTTTTTTTTCTTTACTGTCAATGCCTTCTATTTATATCCTTGATAATCCTTGATTTGAATTTCCGTCCGTTGGCTATTTATTATAAGGAATAATCCTTGATTTAATTCTTGATTCCCCCTTAATTTTATTTTCCTCGATTTCAGTGATTGGATTTTTCTTCAAACGTTTATCAGAAAATCCGTCCTTGACTGATCATCAATTGATTCTGCATTGATCCTCAATTGATTTTGCATTTAATGCTTGATCCTTATCACTTGAAATCTGAACAAGTAAAGTTTACTTGGCCGTACCTTGAATGGTTAAGTGATCCTTCTGACTTGACTGTTTCGTTCTTTCTTCACTGCTCTGTCTTTACTCTGCTGATAGTCAGTTTACTTTGCCGGTTCACTGCATTGTTATTTTCTTTGATCTTTCAGGTACTTTTTGAACTTCACTAATCCTTGATTTGGGTGAGATCAGTGTACACCATATTTGAAAATGTATTTCACCATTCGAATTGTAACTTAGACTTTTCCAAGGTCATCACAGACTTCCTTGGTTATAAGTCAGACCACTCTGTCTTCATGCTTCTCTGCTGGTACTTGGTTGGCTTCACTCTGCCGAATATCTGTTTTACTTTGCCATCCTACTAACTAGTACAGTACTTGTTTGACTCAACTTATACAATATGTCAGACTCTAAGTAAAGACTTATACTGAGAATTCTAACTTATTTCGGGCTTTCTATAACAGCTAGTATTGTCATCTAATAAAATGTTTCTAACATGTACCCTATCACTAGGGGTGAATATCCGAAAGGGCCTTCTTATAAGGAATGTCTTACTCTCGTGAATCTTTATAAAGTGAAAGTAAATGAGTTACTTCAAGAGAGCATGATATCCAGATTATAAGAAACGGTCGTCAATGCTTGACCCTCGACGTACGACCGTATGGATATTATTACAGTGATAGGATTCTATTTGCATGCTAACCGAGCACATGAAAGGTAGTAGTCATTGCATATTGACTCTTTCAATGATTAGGGGTCACAGACGTGTTGCTAGACGCTATCCGTGATCGTTAGATGTGAAGGGCATTTTCGTAATTGCGCCTTATGTCTACGGCCAACATATTGTGGTAAATTAATATGGTAGTATTTATTTATTATGAATAAATTAAATACAAGATATTAATTATATTTCTAATTAAAGAATATTCCGGAAGCCAATAAATTGACAAAAGGGGTGGAAGTTGTAACGTGTATAGGATACACTTGGATTGTGCAATTTAATTAATAAGATTACCATAATATTAATATTGGATATTAATTGATTTAGGAAAAAAATAATTATGGTAATAAGATAAAGATAGTCAATAATATATATTGACAATATCTTGGAAACATTTAATAGAAGATATTAAATTAAATGAGATAAATCAATCTAAGGGATTTTCCTTATTTTATTAGAAAAATGTTTTCTTTCTCTCCACTCTACTCAAGACTTGTTGCCCAAGGATTTTGGGAATGGTTGGGGTGCCCTCTATAAAAGCAAGGGGGTGCCAAGCTATTGTATAGTACATCATAATTCCAAGAGCCAATTATTCTTGTGAAAAATAAGAGAGCTTCTTAGAGAGATATTATAGAGAGAGAAAAGGTCGGCCTAGCAGTCGAGTTTTTCTAGTAGAAATCTTTGGTGGGATTCCGGTGAGGTGCTTTCGTGGATTACTGGTAGAGGCTAGCACTTGGACGGCTAGTGCACATCTACTCCTACCGGACGGTCAAAGCGTCGATTTTTTAGATCAACCAAA
This sequence comes from Gentiana dahurica var. dahurica, assembly GCA_024500145.1. Lineage (NCBI taxonomy): Eukaryota > Viridiplantae > Streptophyta > Magnoliopsida > Gentianales > Gentianaceae > Gentiana > Gentiana dahurica. Next base: position 63,876,041 of record CM044896.1, on the reverse strand, counting down.
GTAATAGTACCGTCCCTCTCTTATATGTTTATTGTTTAAACGGTGACGATAATGGATCGGGAAATCAATTTTTTTAAATTCCGCTGCGCTGCTCGATTGATTTCCTAACAAGGTCATGTTGATACATCATATGATTCACCCTGCTCGGACTACGAGAGAGATTTTACCTTACGGCAACCTAATTGATGCATTGACGATGGCAGTGGAGTGCCCAGTTCTGGTTGTTGATGAGAGAGTCGAGCCATTGCCAATCCTTGATAGTGCAGCAGTCCAAATCACAGGAAGGCGGAGAAGACGGGCTGCGATACCAGCACAAGGACGTGCTAGACCTCAGCAAGAATTTGAAGCTGAAGTGAGTTATGAGTTAGCAGATATGCGAGACATGCTGACTCATATGATGACACATCTCCATATTCCTCCATATGCCCTACCACCACGAGCCCCTAGGCATAACCGATCTTCTTCGGGGGTCGGCCCTTCTAACGCTCCACCACCTCCCGGTGATAACGACTACGAGGACATAGACACTGATTAGTCCTATAGTTCTAGTCGTTTTTAGTTTTTTTATTCTTCATTGTTGTTTTTTTTCTCTTTTATTTGGTATTTAACGACTTTTCAATTCATGGATTTCCTTTTAATCAATAAAGTATTAATGGATTAAATTGTTTACTTTTTTTATTGCTTACTGCTGTTCAATATTTTATATTCTTGTGTCACCACGACTTCGCCTGAGTTATGTATGTTAGAATTTTAGCACAGGTTTTCGCATGACTTTCGACGACATTGAGCCCGAGACGTGTTCCATACAGATTCATTTACTTCGCTCCATGCTAAAACCAAGCTAAGTTCTTTTTCGTTATTAATCTTTTCATCATTGGGGACAATGCTTTGATTTAGTGGGGGGTAGGAACGTCACATAGCAATTGGCTATGAATTTCATCAATACTTTTGATTTATCATGATTATTTTTGATGCATTTTCACCACATAGTATTTTCGAGTAGTCTACAACATGAATGTGAGGATATGATATCTTTTACCGTTTGAAGTTAATTAACTATATCCTTGTTTCATAAACAAAATAAAAATCATACTACTTTTGAAGTAGTAGCGTATTAGCCGCATTTCTTATGAACCACCTTTTAAGCACGTCTAACCCACGATCTTTAGTGTGTTGTTGGAGGATTATTATTTTGACTTATGGTTGACCCTAGTTTTTCGAGTTTTGTTCCATATTTGGTCATTTAGATCAAGTTGTGGATCTTATAAGGGCTAAGGAATGACGGATTCGGTAGTTTATCAAAGTGAAGAACGTGAGGATAGATAGATTTTTGAGATTTACCTGCCGATTAAAAAGAGAAAAAGAAAGAAAAATGATTGTCATGATTATATGATATTTCTTTCTCTTTGGAAAGAGTGAAGCAAACTCAGAGCGTAAAACACATGACCCTCGTACAAAATAGACCGATAAACGTGAACCTCAGAGTAGTACTTGGTTCACGGTCCACCTTGCCCAGTTGACTTGACCTATGCAGTGAAAATAAAAATCTAAAATAAAAAAATACGGCGTAAAGGATCGAACACTCTCGAGACTACTAGCTAAAGTATGAGTTAGAATGATAAGAGTCTGTTTACATTACCATGGTCTGAAGGTTATTGCACACACGCACCGGTTCATGAATTGGAAATTGTTTAATGCACTGCTTATGAATGAGTTGGAATGGTTCTTATCCCGGCTTTGTGACGCGTGGTTGTTTATAATTAATCTTTATATTTTCTTTTGCCTTTTTGTTCGGGACGACTAAAAGTTAAGTGGGGGGTAGTTGATCACACTGAAATGATACTATAAATCATACCATTATTTGCCCCGAATCATGCTTAATTGATTAGTGATAGTTGGAATATTGTATGAAATACTTGTCAATCGTCTAATGTCGGTTCCTCCGTTATTAATTATGCATCTTTATATTTTATCCCGATATTTGGTACTATTTCGTCTCATTTTATATGATTTTTAGGAATACCATACTATTCGCTAAAGAGAGATGGATCCGAATTAGAGAAAGAGACATTGGGCCGAAGTCAGAAGAAGTCAATACGTAGTCTACTGGATCAGAAAAAGAGAAAAAGGTCCGGAGGCTGTGGAAGACCTAGCTGCAGCCGCGGCAGCTTGGAAGACACAGAAAGAAGAGAGCCGTAATTTGCATTAAGTCGGTTAGGGTTAGCTTGTCTAAGTCGGCTATAACTCTATATAAAGCTGTACGAATTCATAAAGAGGACGACTTTTCAATACACACTTTTTATTACTTCAAGCTAATAGATTTATGAAATTAAGGGTTTTTCATTTTCTTTGAGTTCGTTGCTTAGTTATCTCTTCCAATCTATCAACTAGCTTGAGTTGATCAAGCTAGGTCGCCATTGATAAAGGTATAAAGCTTTGAACGTTCGTTTGTATTTTGATCGTGGTATATTTAGTTAGATTAACGTGTTGTAATTAATCTACATGTCTAAACGAATCATAATTAACTTGAATAATTAGAACATAATGATGTAGATTTCAGAAATAGGAACCACACAGCCAATTCTGCGACGGTCTATATTGCAGCCGCGACAACTTAGGTCTCCCTAATTCTGAAGATTCGGCGTCAGCTATGTTGATCCACATGTTTAATTAACAGTAGGTTAGATCTGTCCAATATACTTATTGTAATTCATAAACTAACATGAAGGATGATAAAGTGAAGTGTTAATTAGGATATAGTCTGGATCAATCCCTAGGAACGTGCTAGTCAATCCATGATAGCTGCTTAGGGAGGTTCTCGGTCTTGAGTCAGCACTTTTTAACACTTATTGCATGTGAGTTAATACTACCAACGTAGGAGGTTAACTGCACATAGACGTCTATTGTCCATTCAATGAAAGTATATAAGATTAGGAGATTGCACTTGTAGCTAAACTGAATTAGAAAACGTTCTGGTTAATCTTGGAAATTACGAGGGAAAGTAGACATAAAGATTAATGGCACCAAGTTAGGAGAACCGGAAGGAGAGATACACCAATTACCTTTTATGTATTTACGTTGGTGAAGAGACCGTTGTTTGTCTTCTTGTTTAGATTTAATGATTATTATTTGTGTTACACTGTCTTTGTGGGATCGACCTTGACTCACACCTAATATACTATGATTGACCTAGTACTCTTGCAAGTATTTCATGTATATTAGTGGCTTACACGCGGATCATATAGAGAGAAAATGACTTTCACTAGTCCATATGGAACATTTGCTTACAAAAGAATGCCTTATGGTTTATGCAATGCACCATCTACCTTCGTAAGATGCATGATGGCAATATTCTTTGATATGGGGGAGAAGTTTCTTGAGGTATTCATGGATGATTTTAGCATCTTGGGGGATTCATTTGATGAATGCTTGTCTCATATAGAACGTGTTCTACAAAGATGTGAAGATATGAATTTGGTTCTTAATTGGGAGAAGTGTCACTTAATGGTGTCAGACAGTATTGTTTTGGGACATAGAATTTCTGAAGAAGGCATTGAAGTCAATAAAGAGAAAATTGAAGTGATTGAGAAGCTACCTCCTTCGGTTAATTTGAAGACATTGAGAGGTTTTCATGGGTATGCTAGTTTTTATAGACATTTTTTGTGGATTTCTCTTGTATTGCCAAGCCTCTTAGTCATCTATTAGAGAAGAAAATATCATTTGTTTTTTATGAGAAGTTCATATAAGCACTTGAGACTTTGAAGAAGAAGTTGATTAGTGCACTAGTTTTAGTGGCGCCGGATTGGAGCTTACCTTTTGAGTTGATGTGTGATGCAAGTGATTTGGCGGTTGGAGCCGGGTTTGGCCAACGTCATGAAAAGGCACTTAATGGATTTTATAATGCATATCACACCTTCAAATCTGCACAACTCAACTATGCAACAACCAAAAAGGAGCTATTGGCAATAGTGTTCGCTTTAGACAAGTTTCGATCCTACCTTATTGGTTCTAAGGTAATTGTTCACACCGATCATGCGGCTCTGAAGTACTTGTTGAACAAGAAAGATGCGAAACCTAGACTCCTTTGATGGATCCTCCTACTCCAAGAGTTTGATATTGAGATCAAGGACAAAAAAGGTAGTGAGATTGTCATAGTGGACCACTTAAGCCGGTTGGAATTTTGTGAAGAAAAGGGTAAGAGAAGAGAGATTCAAGACAATTTCCCGGATGAACAACTCATGATGGTAGATGCTCCTCCGATTATGCAACTTATTGATGCCGGTTCTACACCGAAGGAGAGCTCACCATGGTTTGGAAATATTGTTAACTATTTTTCATGTGAGTATGTTCCATCTAGTTAGACATGGCAAAAGAAGAAGAAATTCTTCCAAGATTTTAAATTTATTATTGGGAGAAACCGAACCTTTTTAGGAGGTGTTCGGATGGCATCATTAGAAGATGCATTCCCAATAAAGAAATCTCAAGTACAAAGTGTTACAATGTGGAGGGTGGAAGACCGCGTACAAAGTGTTACAATGTGGGTTTTATTGGCCAACACTTTACAAAGATGCCCATCATTTTGTAAAATCTTGTGTTGCATGTCAAAAGTGGGGGAATGTATCCAAGGGGCACGAGATGCCCCTACAACCCATTTTGGTGTGTGAATTATTTGACGTCCTTGGCATCGACTTTATAGGGCCATTTCATCACTCCCTATGTAATAAGTTTATCTTAGTGATGGTTGACTATGTTTCTATGTGGATTGAAGCCTAAGATTACCCCACTAATGATGCTCGAGTAGTGTTGAAGTTCTTCAAACAGAACAACTTCACTAGATTTGGTACTCTTAGAGCTATCATTAGTGAATGCGGCTCACAGTTTTGTAATCGACCATTCACTAAACTTCATGAAAAATATGGCATAAACAAAAGGTTGGCACACCGTACCACCAACAAACAAGTTGGAAAGTTGAAGTGTTAAATCGAGAGGTGAAGAGGATCATTGCAAAAACGGTTGACACTAACCATAAGAATTGGTCGGTGAAACTAGACGATGCAGTATAGGAATATCGCATGGCCTTTAAAACCCATATAGGTTGTTCACCATACCGACTAGTTTTTGACAAGTCTTGTCATTTACCTGTTGAATTGAAGCACCGAGCTTATTGGGCAATCAAGTTTCTTAACTTTGACCCCGACTGTGTTGGTGATCATAGGCTGCTCCAACTCACCGAGCTTGACGAGTTTCGCTTTGATGCATACGAGAATGCCAAAATTTACAAGGAACGAACCAAGTCATTCAATGACCAGAAGATCTTTGATCGAGAGGTCCTTGTGAATGATAAAGTGCTCTTGTATAACTCACGTATAAGGCTGTTTCCAAGAAAACTTAGGTCTAGGTGGACAAGCCCCTTCATTGTTACAAAGGCACATGCATCTGGAGCAATTGAATTGAGTGAATGAAAACCACGTTTATGGCAAAAGGTCATTGTGTTAAGCTCTTCATTGAAGAAGAGGGCATACCTCAAGAAGAGGAGGTAATATTCCTCGAAGATCTACCATTAAACTGAGCGTTGCAAAGTCTAGCTATAGACTATAAATTTAGCAACTCACGAGTACTATCTTTCTAATTATTCCATAAGCATTATTTTTTCGGTTGGCTTCTCATGTTTAATATTCTATGTGCTTATGTGGGAAGTGTAAGTAGTACTTGTCACGATAATCTGTAAAATTCCATTAACTCTACCGTATAATCCCGTCGAGCAAAAGCATTAAAACAAAAGCACCACCGGAAGGTAGCCCGTTAAATGATATTTTTTGTGTCATTACATGTTAGCTTAGTTTGGTGAATAATAATTGGACTTGGAGCATGTTCTCGTTTAGTTTAGACTCAGCTGTGAAATTGGCTCATGCCGGTGGGACAGGCTTGTGCCATTTTTTTTGAAAAGGGAAACATAAAGTGTTGGAAATAAAATTTGTGTTTTGATGATGATTCATCGCTTAATCAGTTCTCATTATTAACCCCATTGATGAAGTGTCATAACTAACTATTATAGTGCAAAGTAAAAAGATGTCTAGAAGAATAATGTATAGGACTTTATAGAGTCTGATATTTGTATAAGTTGAATCAGACAAGCATTGTAATAGTTCTAGGCTGAGAACTGAGAAAATATGAAATCGAGATTTATTTAAACTGAGATTTAATAAGAAACTGGAAAACAGAGAACACCAACATGAAAACTGAAGAAGATAAGTTCGCTGAGGGACACAGACTCAGTTGGCTTATCTGGAAGTTGAAGAACTGAGCGTCACAGACTCAGTTACAGAAGACTGAAGAACTGAGGGTTCAAACTCAGTTATGAAGACTACGTCGAGACTGTAAAGTTAGACTTCAGGCAAGATTGTGGTGACCAGAACTGACTTTATGGATCTTGTATGAAGACCTAAGAATCATAAGGACAATGAATTCTTAGAAGATAATAAGTCATGGTGTACTCTGATTAAGTCAATTATAATCAGATGAAAAACTAGAGTACTGATATTTGAAGAAGAGTAAAATCTCAGTTAATGCTCTAAGTCAGTCAAGAAACTGACAAGTAACAATCTCACTATAAAACTGACAAGGATACTTAGTTTTGTATGTCAGTCATCCAACAAGCTGATAGTACAGTCGAACATTATAAAGGAAGCGATTTTATTGGATGAAATAATGACACAGCAGAACGGTCAGAAATATAGCCGTTACAAAAATCAAGCAGGATGAACGTTAAATAAACCCCTATAAATAGACTACCTCTACAACAACAAGAGGGAGTGCATGAGGCATTAAAAAAAGAATCTGTCTAGTCAAGAAAGATCTAATTAAGGGGGAAAACCAATTTTGAAAGAATTCCTGCTAAGTATTTTATTGCAAGATCAAGAAAATTTCTTCAAGTATCCAAGCACATTCAAGAAAAATCAAGAATCTATCACTTGGAGAAATTCAGAGCCGTGCTAAATTTAATTATCCAGAAGAAAAGCTCTAATCACAATTGAATCATAGTTATTGATTAAAGTCTCAACTTTGATTTCATCAAAGGTCTAAACTGTGAAACACCAAGAAAGTGTGAAGGACAGTTGAGTGCAGTCAGGATGACTATGTTTGTGATGAGCTGGTGAAGAGGCAATTCTACCCTTCAAGGACCAGTGTTCAAACAGTTGAAGAGCAGCAATCCTACCTGTTCTACAAGTGTTTAGATATTGAAGCTAGGGATTAGTCAAGGACAATCAGTTTAGAACTTTTTGTAACCGGGCCATCTAAAAGATGTTCTTGTGGAATTTTCCTCCGCATCACAGGGAAAGAGAGGACGTACATGATTACACCACTTGGAACCTTTATAATTCTTGTTTACTTATTTCATGCATTCATTTACTTCATTATAGCTTCAATTATCTAGCTCTCTCAGTAAAACCCAGTCAAACAATCTGTTTGTTATATCAAGGCTAATTTATCCACTGCCAGTTAACTAGGCTAAGAATAAGTCAGTATTGACTTATACTCAGTTGAGTTAACTGAACTCCACACAAGTTAAGGGACAGGAACAAAACTGAACTAAGCATCAGTTTGAGTTTCGGAGAAACTCAGTTTCTGGGGTACTTCCAGTTCAGGAAAAGTTTTTGGTGACAACTTTATTCACCCCCCCACTCTAAAATTGTGTTAGCCTTTTCATGGGACCAACAATTGGTATCGGAGCAGTTCTTCCACTTGGAAGTGATCCAAAGATATCTTATAAACCAGTTGTTGAAAACCCATTACTGAAATACTTTAGTGAATTTAAATGGATACATCTAGAATTACAATCTGGCTGAATAACCTTTGACTGACTATTTGCAAAATGTTGTTTATGATATTCAGGATCAAGTATTTGAAAGATTCAGTACTACAAGCTCTCACACAAATCCGGAACCTCGTTTCAGTTATGATGAAGATATTGACTTTGACGCATGGAATGATAAATCCAGAGGATTTCCATCCCTAAGTGATCTTTCAGAAGAAGCAGAAAAAGAATGGCTACAAGTAGTTGATTATGTAGAATACAAATTGACTGAAAACATTGCTGAAGATCCATCCGTTACAAAAGTCAAAGATGCTATACTTCCCACGAGTTATGGAGGTGAAAGTGATGAGGAAATCATACTGCTGGGAGCAGCACAAGCAAATGCTAATGAAAAAGGGAAGCAAGTTTTAATTGATGATAATTCCTCAACAGAAAATCTATCCATAAAAAATCAGGAGGTAATTGCATCAAAATCCCGCACTCACACTGCCATGAACAATCATAAAAATGAAGATTTCAATAAATCCTTGGACATACTTATAATGGAATTAGAGGTAATTCAAAAGAATTATGAGGATGTCAAAAAGGAGAAAAAGTTATCGAAAACTGAAATTTCGAGATTGAATGCTGAGATCAATTTAGTCAAGACTAATAATGAAACCAAGGTAATTCGACCAACTGATGAACTGACAGAAGTAAGAAGCGTCAAAGAATCATCAGTTGATCCAATTCCCAATGTTCAGTTCAAACCTGGAAAACCTTTTGGAGACAGATCTGGTCTAGGGTTTGTCAATCAGAATAATTCTAAGTCCAGACCATGTTCAGTTGCATTAAAATTTGTGACTGCACAACGGTCAGGAACTTAGAAAACTGATAAAATTATTAGAACTTACAATTACTCAGCACAACCATTTGCACAAACTGACAAAACTGAGAAATCAGTTGGAAAGATACACCAAGCCAACTGATTTTACAAAAAGAATCAGAAGGCTGAAAAAGGCAAAACTGATCAGAGATCAGTAAGAAAAATATTCAAGCCATATCCATTCAAAAATAAAGATTATTCATGGAATGATAAACTCGGAAGGAAAGGAAGACTATTTCCCACTGATGAAGATTGGAATGAATCCTCACATTAGTTTCACAAGCTGATCAAATCAAAAACTGTCTGGACAAAATAGGAAAAGTATTTAAAAACTGTCTATACTCAGTCAAAATGTCAAGAGAGGTGTAAAGTCAAAAATAAAAATGTATCATCAAAAGCTAACCAGTTAGGACCCAAACAGATATGGGTACAAAGAATTTCTAAATTTGTTTTGCAGGAAAATTTCGGTAACTGGAAGCCGAAAAACTGAGTTTTGTTCACAACTGAGTTTTTGAATTCAGGACGAGTACAGCCGTAGATACACCTCATCTACCATATTCACTACAGTCTAGCTATAGATATCAAGAAAAGACGTGGTCCTTCTCAATCTAAACCGTTCATATTTTCCACTAATCCACTTTTTTTGCAATCTCAAAACATTTTGGACAAGACGTTATGAGTCCCACCCAATTTATAACTACCTTTCCTACAAATTATAAATAACCTAGAATTTTCTTTTATAATTTTTTACACTTGAATTTTGTATTTGCTTTCTCAATCTTCAAATTCTCAATCAAATCCAGAAAATAATGACTTTCACTCTTTTTGAACCCGGAATGATCATATCACTTGACCAATATATTTCAAAATACACTGATCAAACCTTAGTCAAAACAATTGCAGCAAAGATTAAACAAATTAAAGGATTGGAGGCTGCCTTCAACGTCGATCTGAAAAGTGTATGCCTGGAAAGCATTGGAGACTTCTATGAATTTGGAAGTACATCTATAGAAGGAGAAGACACACACACCTACACCACGACTGTCAATGGTAAGGAGATCAAGGTCACTGAAGATCTAATTGCAGAAATCTTTGGGTTTGACAAATCTGGAGGAACAGCAGCCATCAAGTTGACCAAAGAACAAAAAGAAAAACTATGGAAAGACATAGTTATTGATGCAAAATCCACAGCCTCACAAACCGGGAGCACAAGCCTGCTCAAACCAGAATTCAATTTTCTCTCAAAGATGTTGACAAATTGCATAATTGGAAATGCAGGAAACTTTAGCAATCTATCCGGAGCAAAATTGGATTTACTTTATGTAATTTGGTTTGGAGAAAACTTCAATTGGCAAAGTTATCTATTTGATCAATTAGTGGCTCAATCAACTGACCTAACCAAGAAGAAGACAGATGTTAAGAAATGGCGTTTCTATCACAAGAAAACTCTTTCATTAGTGGTCCAAAGAATACTCGACCATTTCGGAATCGCAAAGAGGAAAGAAACATCAGTTGCTGATGGGAAGATTGTTGTTAAGGAAGAAAAGGCAGGAAAAAGGAAAGCTGGAGGTTCAGTAGGTGAACCTAAGAAGAAGAAAAGCAGGAAATCGAAGAAACCTGCAACTGGAGATGAAGTCTTGGAACAAATTGTAGAATTAAGCAAAAGGAGAAAACAATTGGAAGATTTAGAGAAAAATAAATCTGATCTTGTAACACCAACTGAAGAATCAGCACAGACAGCAAGAACATAAGCTATTCTTGCTGAGTCTACCCCATTTCCAATAACTGAAGCGTTACCCATTCAAGAACTAGTTTCACAAGAAATTGTGATGACAAAGGAAACTGAAGTTGTCAACGAGGAACAGACTGTTGAACCTGAACCATAAAAGGAAGCTCAGACTCAGGGGGAACAGACCCTGAGAGTTGAACATATTGATGAAGATTCTGATGATGATGAAAGATTAATTGATGAAACAACGTTGGAAATGCTGTCATTACTTTCAAAATCAAGATCTATCCCCCTGAGATCTTTTTGCAGATTAGAACTTGAAGAATCAGGCAAAGGATTTTCAGTTTCTCAATCTGTGGAAAAAAGAGCCGAAGAAGAATCAAGATCAACAAAAATCATTAACTTGGATGAGCAAGTCAATGGAGAAGAACTTGATGAACCAACTGAGAAAGAAGTTCCAGTTACTGAAGTGGAACTTGAACCAACTGAAAAACAAGCTGCTGAAGAAATTGTAAGTGAGAAAGTTGTGGAAACTGAGCCAACAATCTCAGTCCTAGACATTGAAAAAGAGTCATCAGAAATTCCAATCACTGTTGAGGGAGAAATCAGCAGAACTGATGTTGTGCCAATAGAAGAAGTTGCAAGAACTGACCTTATGCAAACTAAAGATGTTATTCCAGAAAGCAGTCAGGAAGTCACGAGAGAATCATAAAAGATCATCACTCAATCATCAAAAGATCATGGAGAACTGATGTCAGCTGGTTATGAATGATTGCAAAAATATCAAGCTTGGAAATTCCGTTCCATTGCAAATCAAAGGAATCAGCTTGTAGATATAGAAGCTACTGAAAAGTGGGTATTTGATTTATACAGCATTACAAGTCTATCAGAGATAATCAATACCGAAGAATTTCTGAATCAAGGATTTGCACTGATAAGAAATAGCTACTGGGAGGAAGCCACAGTTGGTAGAGATTTCAGAAAGAATGATGATGATGATGATTCTCAATGAGATGCCAACCTACAAAAAGGAATTCTAGCATCACTGCAAGAAAAGAGAACTGAAACTAATCAGACTACTGATGATGAATCTAGTAGTTCTGAAGAATCCAATGAAAGCTCCAGTTCTAAAAATGAGTCTGATGGACAGCAAGGAGAGAAAAAAGGTTATAAATTTCCTACAGACAAGTCTTTACTGGAAATAGCAAGGACAGTGGCAAGAATGGCTGGAGAAATTTCAGATCATGAATTAAATGTTCAATTATCACCTGCAAGAAGTATTGATCAATCAAACGTGGAAGAAGTTAAGAAACAATCTGAAGAAAGAAGAAGATCGGCTGAGTACAAAGAAAAACTGAAGCAAGTGATTGTCTCACCACTCAAGCAAGCCAATGAACAGCAAGCAGGAAGCTCACAAGATGTTCCCACTCAGGTTGATCTCATTAAGTACTATCACAATGAGATAATCAGAATTCAAAAGGATGACAACAGCCTATTCGGAAAAGTTCTAAAGTCCTTAGAGGCCAGTCAAGATGAAAGAAGCAAACTTGAAAAGAAAATGCATATTATCACTGAAAATTGTCAAAATACTTTGATCGAGCTTCGAAAGACAACCATTGAGAATGATGCAAGCAGAGATGAAACTCAAGACAGATGGGAAGGCATTCTAAATAATCTGGTTGACAGAATGATATTAATGGAAAGTGGAATGAAAGACGCAGTTGTAGCTCAAACAATTTTGGCATCAACTCAACAAAATCTGAACGCTTACATCAGAAGCCTGATCCATAAAGATGATGTCAATAAGGGGGAAAGTTTGGACTTCCTAAAAGTCAATGCAACTGAGATTCCACAAGTCCTTGCAAATGCTGATGATAAATTGAATGAACTGAAGAAAGCTAGATGAGAGTTTACTGATGAAGAAATGGAATTAATTGTTAAATACTCAGAGCCCACTGACAAAAGAGTTGGTTTAGATTCTCGCCTATTCAGTCTAGCAAGAGAAGGAGTATCAAGGGAAGAATCTCTAGAATCGTTCCTACATATGCAGAATTTGCTCATGCACTACTTCAACAAACTCAAGAAATGGGAAGCAGATGGTATTATTGATAAGGAATCAGAGGAAATTGAAAAGGATGAACCTGAATTTGTTCAAAATCTACTAAGAACAGCCACCAATGAAAGACTAAGGGCAATTGTCTTCACCTTCGCAGTACTCTTCAAAAGCAAATTCTTCAGGAAGGACAATCTATCTGAATCATGGAACATTTGGCAAGCATCCATGGAATTGAAAGCTCAGCTACAAATGATGCTATGAGAACTGTTGCAGAAAGTTATGATAATCAATTTACTTTGGCTACCAAGTAAAAAGAAACTATCTTTTAGTTCTTTTTATGATGTATTTTATTACTCAACTATGTAACTCAGTTATCCAATAAATTCTCAGTTTTTCAGTTCAGTTTGTTATTTACTGTATTTTGTTTTATCTTTTTGCATTTCTTTTAAGGAGGGTATTGACATCATCAAAAAGGGGGAAATTGTTGGAAATAAATTTTGTGTTTTGATGATGATTCATCGCTTAATCAGTTATCATTATTAACCCCATTGATGAAGTGTCATAATTAACTGTTATAGTGCAAAGCAAAAAGATGTATAGAAGAATAATGTATAGGACTTTATAGAGTCTGATATTTGTATAAGTTGAATCAAACAAGCATTGTAATAGTTCTAGGCTGAGAACTGAGAAAATATGAAACTGAGATTTAGTTAAACTGAGATTTAATAAGAAACTGGAAAACAGAGAACACCAACATGAAAACTGAAGAAGATAAGTTTGCCGAGGGACACAGACTCAGTTGTCTTATCTGGAAGTTGAAGAACTGAGGGTCACAGACTCAGTTACAGAAGACTGAAGAACTAAGTGTTCAAACTCAGTTATGAAGACTACGTCAAGATTGTAAAGTTAGACTTCAGGTAAGATTGTGGTGACCTAGACTGACATTAAGGATCTTGTATGAAAATCATAAGGACAATTAATTCTTAGAAGATAAAAATTCATGGTGTACTCTGATTAAGTCAATTATAATCAGATGAAAAACTAGAGTACTGATATTTGAAGAAGAGTAAAATCTCAGTTAATGCTCTAAGTCAGTCAAGAAACTGACAAGTAACAATCTCAGAATAAAATTGACAAGGATACTCAGTTTTGTATGTCAGTCATCCAACAAGATGATAGTACTATCGAACGTTATAACTGAAGCGATTTTATTGGATGAAATACTGACACAGCAGAACGGTCATAAATATAGCCGTTACAAAAATCAAGCAGGATGAATGTTAAATAAACCCCTATAAATAGACTACCTCTACAACAACAAGAGGGAGTGCAGAGGAATTAAAAAAAGAATCTATTAGTCAAGAAAGATCTAATTAAGGGGGAAAGCCAATTTCTAAAGAATTCCTGCTATGTATTTTATTGCAAGAACAAGAAAATTTCTTGAAGTATCCAAGCACATTCAAGCAAAATCAAGAATCCATCACTTGAAATTCAGAGCCGTGCTAAATTTAATTATCTAGAAGAAAAGCTCTAATCACAATTGAATCATAGTTATTGATTCAAGTCTCGACTTTGATTTCATCAAAGGTCTAGACTGTGAAACACCAAGAAGGTGTGAAGGACAGTTGAGTGCAGCAGGAAGACTGTGTTTTTGATGAGCTGGTGAAGAGGCAATTCTACCCTTCAAAGACCAATGTTCAAACAATTGAAGAGCAACAATCCTACCTGTTCTACAAGTGTTTAGATAGTGAAGCTAGGGATTAGTCAAGGACTATCAGTTTAGAACTTTTTGTAACCGGGCCATCTCAAAGAAGTTCTAGTGGAATTTTCCTCCGCGTCATAGGGGAAGAGAGGACATACAGGATTACACCACCTGGAACCTCTATAATTCTTGTTTACTTATTTCATGCATTTATTTACTTCATTATAGTTTCAATTATCTAGCTCTCTCAGTAAAACCCAGTCAAACAATTTGTTTGTTATATCAAGGCTAATTTATCCGCTGCCAGTTAACTAGGCTAAGAATAAGTCAGTATTGACTTATACTTAGTTGAGTTAACTGAACTCCGCACAAGTTAAGGGACAGGAACAAAATTGAACTAAGCATCAGTTTGAGTTTCAGAGAAACTCAGTTTCTGGGGTACTTCCAGTTCAGGAAAAGTTTTTGGTGACAAGTTTATTCACCCCCCCCCCACTCTAAACTTGTGTTAGCCTTTCCAAGGGACCAACATAAAGGTTCACTGTGTATTTGGCATACGCTATAAAAGGGATGACGCACACCATTTCTACTGGGAAGGATACTGTATGAATACAGAGAGTCTTGTAGTGTAAATGGCTCGTGTTTAGAAACTTGGTATGCACCGGTTTTAAAGGACAAGGATTCAGAGAGTCCTGCTATGAAAACGGCGTGCGCCGAAAAGGACTGGCAAGCGCCAATAGAGCGGGATTTGAACTATAGCCGGTTCTTCTTCTTATCTCTCTTCACATAACTCCCAAAACTCCATCATTTTTTCCCCTACCTTTTCCTCATTTCCACCACACTTAACCACTAAAACTTCATTTTCTCCTCTTTCCACCATTATCTCTCCATCACCACTTCATTTTCATTGCTCCGTTCGTTGCTCCACTCACTCGAAGGCGAACCGTGTTGATCAATCATCTTTATCTCTCAATTTCCGTCATCACCATCTTTTCTAGAAGTACTCTTCTGCATTTTCTGGTGGTGTCATAACAAGAATAAGGTATTTTGGCTTTCCCCATTTGTTTCAATCCTTTTATTTCGTTATTGCTTTGCATTTTGGTGTTGAAACCAGATGATGGGCTTTGGATTTTGTTGTTGGATTATTGTTGTGTTGATCACCACCCTTGCCATGTTTGAGTCATGTTCCCGTCCAAACACTCATAAAGGAGACACCAGCAAGAAAAGGAAGACCAATGACCAACCCGTATGTTAACGGTGAATTTTATGGTTTTTATCGCTTTATTCCGGAACAATATTCTTCGTATTTTATTACTTTTTTATAGAAAAGTAGGAGTTTAATTGAAATATTGAGGGGTTGTGTATGAAAAGGATTAAAATGAAAATTCGAGCTATTTATGTGGTTTATTAGTCATTTTCTATCTATATATATATTTCTACAGCTTGCATGTTTTTACCCCTTGTAGATATGCATTTTCGAGCTAAAAAGAGGATTAAAAGTGGTGCAAGATCGGATTAATATGATGGAGAAGAGATAAAGATGAGAAAATCAAGATTTGATCGACACTGAACTGGCGTCCAAGTCCCGTCCGGTGGACGGGCGTCCACTATGTCAAACGGGCGTCCAGGAGGAGATATTTGATTCAGAGTCTTGCCAACATTGCTGGACAAGCATCCAATTTAACAGAGAACGGACGTCCAAGAGGCCCGACTCGATGAATTTTGTGAAGACTGGACGGGCGTCTACCTTGCTGGACGGGCGTCCAATCGCCAACTTAACCCTAGCCGCCTCAAAGTCTTATAAATACCAGCGTATATCAAACCCTAAGGGGCATCATATCATATCATTCATTCAGAAGTTCCTAGCAGCTGCATATTCCACAAAGAGCAAACACAGAGATGAATTCTTCCATCTCAACAATCATGATCACCAATATGATTGTTGGCTAAGCATCTTGCGGTGGGACAACGGAGGAAACCAACCAACAACCACACCAACTAGAAGATTTTAAGCTATATCTTTAGTGAGTTAAATTTATTGTTTTTCATCAATTGAATTTTGTAATAATTGTTTATGTTTTATTGAATCGAGAGATCGATGAAACTACTGTTCTAATTGAATTTATATGAGAATATTATTCAAGTTGTGATTTCTTTCAATTGATGCAATTAATTGTGATTCAAGAGATTGTTTATGATTAATTGAGTAGAGTATTGGAGACAATCTCATGATCGTGTTATGCATGCTAGTTTAGTTTTGCTTGAGAAAGAAAACGAAACCCTAGAAATTGATTAAAGAGATTTAATCGAATTCGTGATTTGATCATTACTAAAAATCGTACCTTTAGCTCACAATCTAGTTGGGGTTGGTTGGTTGATTGGTGGATTCTAGTTGCCTTGCCGTTCTTTTAATTGTTTGATAAACCAATTTGTTCGTATTAATTGTGATTGCTACGATTAGTTATTTCAAGAACTTTAGTTGTTCACCGCTGTTTTCTGCATATTTCTGTTTTCCAGCACGTCACCGGACGCCCGTCCACCCTTAGTGAACGGCCGTCCAGTGTTGTATTTTTTCTGTTTTCTGCTATTTTAGTCACTGTTCTTCGTTTTTATTTTACAATTAATAGAAACCTTAGTTTTAGATAATAATTTGTGACATAATCGATATAATAACTGCATCTTAATCCGATAAACATTCGATTCCCTTAGGACGACCGGTTAACACCCTTTTCTACAAGCCATATACTTGGGGTGTTTCGGTTTATAAATTTAAAACTAGTTTTTACCGAACACCGTACCATCCCCCCAATTCCACCTCGCGCACTTAGTGCTTCTGAGAAGGCAATTTCCTTTCATAGGACTGCTACCAAACTTGCTATATATCACTTTGATAAGTACATTAGCCAGTGTAAACTTCATTTTTGAGTGTGGTATTGAACTTAAGTCAGTTAGCCCCAAAGTTCATGAAATTCTTAAGAACCGTAAGTGGGAAATCTTAGCCGAGGCGCATTCCTTTGATGTCAATGCCACCTTTGTAGCCGAGTTCTATTCCATGCTTTCTGAAGCTCCGTCCATGGTGGGAATTGAGTGTGTCGCCATCCGTGCCATAGATGTAATTTTTTCTCTGAAAATCATCAATAAGTTTTATGCCATCCCTGCAATTCCTTTAGATACAACCTATTGTAGAATTTATGAACTTGACCAAGAATCCAATCTGTTTGTGAAAGCCATGGAAGCCCAGCGAGCCATTCACCCTTATGCCACCAGGAGAGAGAAACGGTTTAAGTTTGGAGGAGTTTTTAAGGAAGTTAGGGTCTTGAAACATTTCGTAAGTCATAATATCATTCCGTCTCAACATGTTAGCGCTTTCACTTATGATGAGGTTTGTCTTGTTCGTGCTATTCTGACCGGTGTATCTATTGATGTCGGGCATATTATCTTCCGAGTGGCTGTAGAGTTTTCCTTCCGTTGTCACAAGGATGATAACATGCCTTTCCCTTGCCTCATCTCCAACCTTTGTGCCCGAGCTAAAGATAAGAATCTTCCTGGTGATGTCTTTTTCGTTCGTCACCGTTTTCGAGGTCAAAATCTGTTGTTTTCCCTTCCATTTTGGCCCTAGAAGATTTCAACACGTTTTTTTTCACCGTCTTAGTGTTTTTCCTGTTTTAAATTTTTCGTAGGTAGGTTTCTTTTCCTATTTCTATTTCTATATCTTTTCTAAATTGAAAAAATAAAAAAATAATTATAAGAAAAAAGAAACTTTCTGAACGGGCGTCCAGACTCTGAATGCCCGTCTGCCCCCCAATTTGTCTTCTGAACGCTAGTTTAGTGACCTGAACGAGCGTTCACCTCCAGAATTTCCCCTGAACCAGCGTTCACTCATACTGAACACCGGTTCAATCTCTTAAATTGTCACCTCTCCTCTTCTCTCTTCTCTCTTTCTAAACCTCTAAACCCTCTAATCTTCTCTACATTCGTTCTCATCAACCCTAAGGTTGATTTCTTCCTGTTCTGCTCTTCTGGTTTATGCAAACCAGGAGTAAGAAGGGACCTCTTACCTTTAATCCCGAACCTGAGCGATCTATTCTCAGGAGAAAGCTCTTCCCTAATCCAGACATTATGGCTAACGAAGTTCCAAATCCAGATCCTCAAGCCCAAATGAATATGATCCTTCAACAGATGCAGGCAATACAACAACAACAAAATCAACAAGCTGGGATAAATAATCAATTTCAACAGTTCCGTCAAAACCAGCTAAACCAATTAAATCAAGACCCCTATGCCCCCTATCTTGACCAAGACTTCCTGGAAGGGCATAGACCTATTCGCCCTCCAGACATGGGGCAACTGAACTTCGATCTGAAAAATGGAGTGGTTGGCCTGGTCCAGAATAGTTCTTTTCATGGTACTGCTGAAGAAGATCCTCATGACTTCTTATCCACCTTCGTTCAAATCTGCGAAGCAGGCCACGATCCTGGTATTGATTCTGAGATTGTCAAGTTAAAACTCTTCCCGTTTGCTCTAAAGGGTGAAGCAAACCGTTGGTTCAAATCTTTAGCCCATCATTCTCTCCGTTCCTGAAATGATGTCAAAAGAGCCTTTGCTCTGAAGTTTGTCTCACCTGGGACAATCATGGACATGAAAAGGGAGATAGCCACATTTGAACAGCTTGATGGTGAGAGTGTGGGGAAATCATGGGAGAGACTAAATATGCTGATGAGGAAGTGCCCCAACCATGGATACAGTAGACATGAGCTACTAGAGTTATTCTACAGAGGTGTCTCTCAACCAAATAGAGACTACCTTGATTCAACTGCTCATGGATCCTTCCTAGGGGGAGGTGATGACGCTGCTTACAGGGTAGCTGAAATGATAGCAAAGAATAACATGTGGTCAACTCCAAGGAAGACCAATGGTAGTGGGAATAAGAAGGAATCTGTTGCGAGCAATTCTGAGACTATGTTGTTAGTTGCTCAAATGGAAGTGATGAGCAAGCAGCTAGCCGATTAACACATGCAGCAGCAACGAGGGCCGTCAGATGTGAACTACCTGGGAATGCAGGTGGGAAATGAGATTAATAAGGAAGTGAATTTAATGGAGAATCATAACCAAACCTTCAGAAACATCAATCAGGACCAGAATCATTCTGGATTTCAACGTCCCAATTTTAATCAAGCCAATGCACCACCTGGCCCATCCAATTCAAAACCTTCTTTCAACTCAAGTTACCAAAGATCACTTCCTGGGATGGTTAATCAATCTCACAATCCTAACTCCCAAAGACCTCAAGGTGGTTGGAATCAAAACCAACATCATAACCAAACCACCTCTTGTGTCCCTCAACATAAGTTTGATGAGCTAGTGGACATGGTGAAGACCCTGGCTACTAGTGTCAAGGCAATAGAGAGACAGGTTGGTCAGATGGCAGACCAACAAGCAAGCAGACCCCACGGTAAACTTCCAAGTTATAACGAAAGAAATCCTAAAGCAGATATCAATGTTTGCACTGCCATCACACCTCAATGGGAGTATGGGAACGAAGAGCTGAATGAGGTCACTCTAAGAAGTGGTAAGCAGGCAGGACCCGGAATAATGTCGGGAAACGAGTAGCCCCTCCTGACACCATAAGTTCAGGAGGGGGCAATCAGAAGTTAAATACCGAAGAAAGCAACAGTGAGGAGGAGATTAATGATGATGATTCTTCGGGGGATGAAAATTATTCTGATAAAGAAATGAGGAAAAGTCAGGAGGCTGTACCCCTGACAAAGAAGATGGAGGAAAATTTTGTCAGATGGAAGGATAAGGAAGACGAAGCCATAAGAAATCAAGACATGAACAATGATAAAGCCCTTCCTTATCCACCAAAGAAGAAAGAGAATACCCTCAGTCATGACAGACAATATGACGGAGTGAGGAGGATGCTCAGAGACACCAAAGTGAGTATACCCCTAGCTGAGGTATTGACTGAAATGCCCAAGTGCTCTAAGTATCTTAAGGAAGTTTGTGGGAGCAAGAAGAAGCTTCAAGGGATTGCGGAAGAAGTTTTAAGAGAAGACTGCTCTATGGTTTCACAAAAAGTTGCTACTAAGCGAGGTGACTCCGGAAGACCTTCAATCTCTTGTGAGATTGAAGGCCACATGTTCCAAAACGTCTTATGCGACTCAGGGGCCTCTATAAATGTGATGTCATTGAACGTCTGCAAAAAGCTCGGTTTAGATAAAAGAATGCGGGAACGCCCTATTTCTCTTCAGATGGTAGACCGATCTAGCCGCTCAGCAGCTGGTTGTGTTACTAATGTTCTTCTCCATGTTGAAGACTTGGTTTTCCCTACCGACTGGGTTATCTTAGACTATCCGCCTGACAAAGAGATGCCCCTAATTCTAGGCCGGACCTTTTTGGACACCTCTGCCGCCCTCATCGATTTCTGTACGGGTCAGATTATGCTTAGAGTTGATGATACATCTGTTACCTTCACGCGAGGGAAAAGTCCTGAGAAAACCTTCATTGAAGAAATCTCGTTCGTCGAAGCAATTTATGAGGACGAAGAAGATGCCAACTCTGAAGAAGCGGAAGAGATAACAGAGATAGGTGTTTTCGAAGCTATAAACACTAAAGATCAAGCTGATTGTGAACCATCTTCTGTTTCATCACAGGCCGTAGTCACTGACGAGTCGTCTTCACAACTTTCTCACACTAAGCCTGTCAATGAACACGAAACATGGAATTTCCCAGCGATGAACGATGATTTCAAAGAGCTGCATCAGGAAGACTTTAACCCTGTAGAAGAGGAAGCCCTGATGGGTAGTTGGGACGAAGTGGATTTCTGGAGAGAGACTATTCATTGGGAGGTTGATGATTGGGAACAGCTAGCAAATGAGCTAGAAGATGAAGAGTTGATTAAGATGATCAAGCATAAGAAGGAGGAAGCGGGTGCTGACAGAAGGATCCCTATGGATGATGTGATCCAGTACCTTTCGGGGGTTATGCCTCGGGAAGATGAGGTATTCTTCAGTCAACCAATTCAAGCCCATAAGGAAAAAGGTGGCACGTTAAAATCCAGTATTAAGCAACCACCTACTGACTTGGAACTTAAACCGCTTCCGCAACACCTTAAGTACATTATTCTTAAGGACGGTGAGAAGTTGCCCTTAATCATCTCTTCGAAACTCGAGCCCAAACAAGAAGCACTGCTGATAAAAATGCTTGAAAAAAACATCCTCGCGTTCGGATGGCAATTGGGTGATATCCGAGGAATCAGCCCCGACGTGTGCATGCATAAAATCCGAACGGAGAAAGGAGCTAAGAAAGTCAGACAACCTCAGCGAAGGCTGAATCCGTACATGCAGGAGGTTGTGAAGAAAGAAGTCATCAAATGGTTAGACATGGGAATCATCTATGCAATCGCCGACAGTGAGTGGGTTAGCCCCACTCAAGTTGTGCCAAAGAAGGGAGGTATTACCGTGGAAAAGAATGAAAAGGGGGAAGAAGTAGCTTTACGCCTTGTGACTGGCTACAGGGTCTGCATTGATTATCGCAGATTGAATGAAGTCACCGCCAAAGACCATTTCCCCTTACCTTTCATTGACCAGCTTCTTGAAAGACTGAGTGGTCATAATTATTATTGTTTCCTCGATGGATATTCTGGTTACTTCCAGATAGCCATCGACCCTAATGACCAGGAGAAGACTATGTTTACGTGTCCATCAGGCACTTTTGCTTTTTGCAGAATGCCTTTCGGGTTATGCAATGCACCAGCAACATTTCAACGGTGCATGTTGGCCATTTTCGATGGACTTGTGGAGAAATGTATGGAAGTCTTCATGGATGACTTCTCAGTCTATGGCGATAGCTTTGATGAGATCTTGGAAAATCTAGATATGGTACTTCAATGCTGTGTTGAAAAGAATTTAGTACTCAACTGGAAGAAATGCCATTTTCTAGTAGATGAAGGAATTGTTTTAGGACACAAGGTGTCCAGTACTGGTATTCAGGTTGATAAGGCTAAAGTAGAGGCCATTGAAAAAATGGCGTACCCGAAAACAGTGAAAGAGGTACGAGGTTTTCTAGGTCATGTTGGCTTCTACAGGCGGTTTATTCTGGGTTTTTCCACCATCGCCAAGCCCTTATCTAACCTTCTGAAAGATGATGTTGAGTTCTTGTTTGATGAGAAATGCAAGGAAGCTTTCAATTGCCTAAAGGATAAGCTCATAAGTACCCCTATCTTAATCGCACCTGACTGGACTAAGCCTTTTGAATTATTGTGCGATGCCTCTAACTACGCAGTGGGCGCAGTTTTAGGCCAGAGAATTGACAAAAAGTTCAGGCCCATTTACTATGCGAGCCGCACCTTGAACCCGGCTCAATGCAATTACCCCACGACTGAGAAGGAATTCTTAGCCGTCGTTTTTGCTATCGACAAGTTTAGAAGTTACCTTCTAGGGTCTCAAGTTGTGGTTTGGACAGACCATGCAGCCCTATGCTAACTTATGGACAAAGCAGATGCAAAACCAAGGTTACTCAGATGGATTCTAATTTTGCAAGAGTTTGACTTTGAGATCAAAGATAAGAAGGGTAGTGATAACATTGTGGCTGATCACCTGTCTCGCCTAGTAAATGAGGGTGGCAAAAATCACAAGGAAATAGGCATCGATTTCCCTATTGAGCAATTGATGAAGCTTGATACAGTTAGGCCGTGGTACACTGATTACGTCAATTATTTAGCAAGTGGGCATTTAGAGGAAATGACGTATCAGCAGAGGAATAAGTTCTTTTCTGATTTAAAGTATCTCGTGTGGGAGGATCCTTATCTGTTCAAGGTCTGTAAAGACGGGTTGCTTAGAAGGTGTGTTCCGGAACATGAGCAATGGGATATTCTGGAACAATGTCATAGTGGTCCCACGGGAGGACACTACGGAACACCCAAGACTGTTGCAAAAATCCTCCAAGCGGGATTTTACTGGCCGACTCTTTTTAAAGATGCAGAAGCTTTTTGTAAAGGTTGCGATAGGTGCCAGAGGATTGGGAGGCAAAGTAATAGGATGGAAATGCCACTTAGGCCCATTCTAGAATGCGAAGTCTTCGACGTGTGGGGCATTGACTTCATGGGCCCCTTCCCATCTTCATGCTCCAATAAATACCTTCTCGTCTGTGTAGACTATGTTTCCAAATGGGTGGAGGCAATAGCCACCCAAACTAATGATCACAAAGTTCTGAAGAAATTCTTGCAAAAGAATATCTTCACCAGATTCGGCTGTCCTAGAGCCCTCTTTAGTGATGAAGGTACTCATTTTTGCAACGCAACGCTTGATAAAATTCTTGAGAAATATGGTGTCAGACATAAAATCGGTACACCATATCATCCCCAAACAAGTGGCCAAGTCGAGGTAAGCAACCAGAGCCTTAAAAGGATTCTAGAAAAGACCGAGAACGCAAATAGATCCAATTGGAGTCTAAAGTTGGATGACGCGCTTTGGGCCTATCGCACTGCGTTTAAGACCCCTATGGGCACGTCGCCCTTCCAAATGGTTTATGGCAAGGCATGCCATTTACCAGTCGAGCTTGAACACAGAGCTTACTGGGCTATTAAATTCTTGAATTTCGATAGCCAACTCTGTGGGGAAAAGAGGTTATTGCAATTAAATGAGCTCGACGAATTTAGACTCAGAGCATATGAGAATGCCAAAATCAGTAAGTAAAGAACAAAGGTACTCCATGATGCTAAGATTAAGGATCGAGAATTCAAAGTGTGTGATATGGCTTTGCTTTTATAATACCAGGCTCTATCTGTTTGCCGGTAAGCTCAAATCTAGATGGTCTGGCCCATTTGAAATTCTCGATGTCAATCCAAGTGGAGCGATCACGTTAAACGGGTATGATAATCAACCCTTTAAGGTAAATGGTCAAAGACTAAAAAAATATTTTGGCCAACCAAAAGAAAAGTCTGAGACCCTGTACTTTCAAAAGAGGGTTGAAACGACTGATATTCTGATCTGCGATGAGATCCCATCAGAATTCTTTCATTCGGATGATGACATTTCTACATTTACCTGTGAGGACCCTTCTTCCAAGACATCTGAACATGTCAGTATACCTAAGCGTAACCTGCACAAGAACGGGACGAAGAAGAGAGTCAGTGCTATCTGGAGAGTTAAGTTCAAACACTTAGTAGAGCACTTGGCCTGTTGCTGTTGCGGCCACACCCCTGTCCTTCATTCTGATTCCGATGAAGAAGTGGCCAGAAGTAAACCGATGTGGCCCGATCCGGGTTAACTTTGAAATCTGTGTCAAGCTAATGACATAAAAGAAGCGCTCCTAGGAGGCAGCCTAGTCTTTTAAGTTACTTTTTAGTTAAGTTTTTAGGGCATTAGGAATAAAACCATGGTGATTTGTGTGTTGGTTATCCCTGTCCTATTTGTGAATGCTTTATGTGCCTACATGTTTACTCATATACCCCTTGTACCCCGAGATTATATGCTATGTCGAGTGTTGCAGATATTGTTGCGCGGTTTTTGCCAGTTGTCACTTTTAGTGTTGTCTGTTCATGCTACGCGTTGCAGCGGTACATTCATGCTACGGCCTGACCTCTGCCAACCTACGACCCGACAATCATTTTGAAAGTATTCTTTTCTTTTATCTGCACATTCTGAGGATATAATGTGATTTAAGTGTGGGGGGTGTCTAAATTGGGTATGTTATCATGCTATATTTCGAAAAGCGAGCAAATGTGAATTCCTTGGAAAAAATTTAAAATTTTTCAAAGTAAACGTGGATAATTGTAAATCTTGAGCATGTAATTGAAACGAAAAGGCTCTCTAGTCTTAGTTTCCTGACGATGATTGTCGGTAACTTCTGTGAGATAGTTATAGCATGCTTTTACTAATATGAGATAGTATTCATTTCATATTCACATAAGCCTTTGAAATTGAAGCGACATATTTATACTTTACCCATTCACTATCCTAGTGATTT
This sequence comes from Gentiana dahurica var. dahurica, assembly GCA_024500145.1. Taxonomy (NCBI): domain Eukaryota; kingdom Viridiplantae; phylum Streptophyta; class Magnoliopsida; order Gentianales; family Gentianaceae; genus Gentiana; species Gentiana dahurica. The sequence goes on along the minus strand of CM044896.1, from coordinate 63,850,908 downwards.
ATCCTAGAGAGACTTGTGCTTAATAGTAACAGTGAACATTACACCTAATTTCTAACTATGTACTGTGAATATCTGAAGCTTTGAATGTGATAGAAGGGATATATCTTAAGGTTTGTACACCAATCTAAGAGAAATAATATGAATAAAATATGTGTATGTCGGATGTAGCTGCCAATGATTTGAGTGCGGTAGGGCATTATCACGAAATGTCCTATACCACTATGAGGTTCAGTAGCTCCTGACTGCCTGATGATAGTAGTCCAGCTAGGGTGTTATCACGAAACATCCTATTGCTGGGAATGAGGGCATATGCTATATATGTGGAATTAAGTTAATCTTAAGGAAAATTTGGCAAATGGTACTATGGAAAGTTGGTAGGAACCGTAGTTATCTTCTAACTATCCCCAGTATAAACCGAATGATATGTTTTAGGGATTATCCTAATAAGTACACGGGAAGACTTTTTGTGGAACGGTTACTACCTATACCTAGAAAAGTCATTAGGATTATTTGAACGGATTTTGTGCGAAAGAATAGTGGAGATTGAAAAGGGCTTTTCACACACACTGAATCTATCTCTATGTTGGTATTAATTGCTATATTTGTCGTATCGTCTGTTACGTGAGTTAGGAATCTATATGGATTGCATGAAAGTGAGCTAGTTTTGATTATTTTGTTCGGGACGAACAAAAGTTTAAGTGAGGGGGAGTTGTTAACGGTGGATTTTATGTTTTTTATCGCTTTATTCCGGAACAATATTCTTCGTATTTTATTACTTTTTATAGAAAAGTAGGAGTTTAATTGAAATATTGAGGGGTTGTGTATGAAAAGGATTAAAATGCAAATTCGAGCTATTTATGTGGTTTATTAGTCATTTTCTATCTATATATATATTTCTACAGTTTGCATGTTTTTACCCCCTTGTAGATATACATTTTCGAGCTAAAAAGAGGATTAAAAGTGGTGCAAGATCGGATTTATATGATGGAGAAGAGATAAAGATGAGAAAATCAAGATTTGATCGACACTGAACTGGCGTCCAAGTCCCGTCCGGTGGACGGGCGTCCACTATGTCAAACGGGCGTCCAGGAGGAGATATTTGATTCAGAGTCTTGCCAACATTGCTGGACGAGCGTCCAATTTAACAGAGAACGGACGTCCAAGAAGACTCGGCCTGACTCGATGAATTTTGTGAAGACTGGACGGGCGTCTACCTTGCTGGACGGGCGTCCAATCGCCGACTTAACCCTAGCCGCCTCAAAGTCTTATAAATACCAGCGCATATCAAACCCTAAGGGGCATCATATCATATCATTCATTCAGAAATTCCTAGCAGCCGCATATTCCACAAAGAGCAAACAGAGAGATGAATTCTTCCATCTCAACAATCATGATCACCAATATGATTGTTGGCTAAGCATCTTGCGGTGGGACAACGGAGGAAACCAACCAACAACCACACCAACTAGAAGATTTTAAGCTATATCTTTAGTGAGTTAAATTTACTGTTTTTCATCAATTGAATTTTGTAATAATTGTTTATGTTTTATTGAATCGAGAGATCGATGAAACTACCGTTCTAATTGAATTTATATGAGAATATTATTCAAGTTGTGATTTCTTTCAATTGATGCAATTAATTGTGATTCAAGAGATTGTTTATGATTAATTGAGTAGAGTATTGGAGACAATCTCATGATCGTGTTATGCATGCTAGTTTAGTTTTGCTTGAGAAAGAAAACGAAAGCCTAGAGATTGATTAAAGAGATTTAATCGAATTCGTGATTTGATCATTACTAAAAATCATACCTTTAGCTCACAATCTAGTTGGGGTTGGTTGGTTGATTGGTGGATTCTAGTTGCCTTGCCGTTCTTTTAATTGTTTGATAAACCAATTTGTTCGTATCAATTGTGATTGCTACGATTAGTTATTTCAAGAACTTTAGTTGTTCACCGCTGTTTTCTGCATATTTCTGTTTTCCAGCACGTCACCGAACGCCCGTCCACCCTCAGTGAATGGCCGTCCAGTGTTGAAATTTTTCTGTTTTCTGCTATTTTAGTCACTGTTCTTCATTTTTATTTTACAATTAATAGAAACCTTAGTTTTAGATAATAATTTGTGACATAATCGATATAATAACTGCATCTTAATCCGATAAACATTCGATTCCCTTAGGACGACCCGTTAACACCCTTTACTACAAGCCTTATACTTGGGGTGTTTCGGTTTATAAATTTAAAACTAATTTTTACCGAACACCGTACCATCCCCCCAATTCCACCACGTGCACTTAGTGCTTCTGAGAAGGCAATTTCCTTTCATAGGACTGCTACCAAACTTGCTATATATCACTTTGATAAGTACTTTAGCCAGTGTAAACTTCATTTTTGAGTGTGGTATTGAACTTAAGTCAGTTAGCCCCAAAGTTCTTGAAATTCTTAAGAAGCGTAAGTGGGAAATCTTAGCCGAGGCGCGTTCCTTTGATGTCAATGCCACCTTGGTTGCCGAGTTCTATTCCATGCTTTCTGAAGCTCCGTCCAAGGTGGGAATTGAGTGTGCCACCATCTGTGCCATAGATGTCCTTTTTTCTCTGAAAATCATCAATAAGTTTTATGTCATCCATGCAATTCATTTAGATACAACCTATTGTAGAATTTATGAACTTGACCAAGAATCCAATCTGTTTGTGAAAGCCTTGGAAGCCCAGCGAGCCATTCACCCTTATGCCACCAGGAGAGAGAGAAACGGTTTAAGTTTGGAGGAGTTTTTAAGGAAGTTAGGGTCTTGAAACATTTCGTAAGTCATAATATCATTCCGTCTCAGCATGTTAGCGCTTTCACTTATGATGAGGTTTGTCTTGTTCGTGCTATTCTGACCAGTGTATCTATTGATGTCGGGCATATTATCTTCCGAGTGGCTGTAGAGTTTTCCTTCCGTTGTCACAAGGATGATAACATGCCTTTCCCTTGCCTCATCTCCGACCTTTGTGCCCGAGCTAAAGATACGAATCTTCCCGGTGATGTCTTTTTCCGGCGTTCCCATGTTTGGATTGGCCCTAATATCTATGACCTTAAGCCTACCGAGCATGTCCTATCATTAGCCGATCCTACCTCCTCTCAGGACCTTCCTCCTCAGGGTGCATCCTTGTCTAGTCAGAATGGCGCTCGTTTCCCTTGTTCTCCATCCATCTAGGATCTGGCTCTGTGGCTAGGTTTGATTTCCTTGAGTCTGAGTTGGCCATCATTCGAGGCAGTCAGGTAGCCCAGAATGCGAATATGCTTTTTGGATTTGAGAAATGTAGGCAATGGGCTGATGATTTACGAGTAGGAATCTGAGGTCAGTGTGCACTCACTATGACTCATGCACCCAACACTGAGATTGATCCATCAGAGTTTGACTCCTACCAGTCTGAACCTTATACCCTTCCTGCTTGGGCCCTTATATGCCTATTCTTGCATCCCACCTAGCCTCTTCAAGACCCTATCGTCATACCATGGCTTCTAGTGGTGTTTCTAGCTTTGTTTCCATAGGTAAAAGTTTAGGGAGTGCCCAATTCTTAGTATCGTCTATCAGTGTGGGTTTCAGTGGTTTGGGTTTCGATGGGTCGGTGATCATGTCATCAGTTGGTGCTGGTTCCAGTGGCACGAATTTCCAGACATTGCTTTTAGCTGCTCTACCTGAAGACCCTATTCAAATGTTGTCAAATCCTTTTACCACTGAGTTCTAGGGAGCTGGTTTGCTGAATCCTATGAGTATTGCTCCAGTGAGTACAATTGTCGCTAGAGATGTTGATACTATAGATGTTGAGGAGCATGATGTGACCCCTCCAGACAGTTCTGTTGGTTTTTTGAATGCTCCTGCTGCTCTTACTTCTGGTTCAGATGTTTGATTAGTCCATTGTTGTTCACCATACTTTTGATGATTTGTTTTGATTGGCCGCCTGTGGCCTAGATACTTTACTATCTTTTGGGTTGTATTGTTTTGTGATGTGTGTTACTATGACTTGTGGTGTTTTTTTGCTACTCTTTGGAAATTTGTTTGCACATTGTTTATACAATGCCGGTACTCAGTGTTTGTGTGCTTTCCTATGAACTTGGTAGCTTGCTTTCCTTGCTTAGATGTCATTTAACAGCTTTTTTTAAATTTCTTTACTTGTGCCTAGATCCTCTCTTAGTGGTATTTGCATATTTTGGTATTGGCACTCATTTTAGCTACTATTTCAGACTCTATGGCATAATGGCCCACACCATAGATGTTTGGCTTACGCCAATGTTCCGTTTTGAACAATCGGTGTGCGTCAATCCTAATTGGCGTGTGCCACTCTTGCCTACACTCACACTTCACTTCACGCACAATTGGCTCATGCCAATTTCTATTAGTGTGTGCCGAGACACCTAGCCTAGACACCTACGTCATTTGAATCACGAATCCCTAGGGACACAGCTTTTGTCGCACTGGCGTGTGCCATTACATTATTGGCGCACGCCAATTGCACTTCCTAGAATATTGAAGAGACATGACTTTCTACCCCACTTAAACCCTATTCACTACCTTCTCTCCACCCCCACACATCTTTTCTTCCTATAAATCTCCCCATTATAATCTCTTTTCATCCATTTCTCAATTTCGCCCTCTCAATTATCCCTTCTTTTCTTCATCCTTCATCTTGTCTTCTTCCAACGATAACCACATCTCCTTCTTCGATACCACTTCTAGTGTTGCCCGAACCCGCTTTATTGAGCACTTTGCTTGTTGCCCGATGCTCAATGAGAAATGATTGAACACACGCAAGAATGAGGAATACACCGAATACCTTATCGATTTGGGTGGTTGAAAGAAGTTTGTGGAATCATCCCAAGGTCGTATCAATGTCACCATGATACACAAAATTTATGCAATTTTATCTGAGACTCCGTCTGTTGAGGCCACCACTTCTGTTTCTGTTTGTGGGGTTGTTGTCCCTTCACCTCTGTAGCTATCAATGCCGCTTTTTTCCACCGGTGGCAGATGCACCTCCCCACTCCTATTATGATGACAGCTGGAACGTTGAAAGTGGTAGCAGCTTGGTTTACACTTTGTCAGAGGCCACTCATGCCCTATTCTTAGGAGAGTGGGGGCCTGACCATGATTTCTCTATTTTTTTCTTTGTCTCAAGATGATAGGTCTTGGAAACGCTTTATCAACTCTCGTGTCCTCCCATCTGAAGACTTTATGGATATTACTGATGATAAGATGCTGCTACTTTATGCCATCAGAGTTGGGGCGAGTATAGACTAGGGTGTTTTGATTCTCCGTAATGTTGTTTAGTACGCTTGCGCCAATTGCCAACTACCAGCTATTCTTTTTGCCTGGCTCATTTCCCATCTCTGCACCCGGGTGGCCTATGTTCATTCCCTCCCAATAGATGAGTATTTTCCCAGCCGGGTTGTTCGACATGCATTTCTCCCGGTGGACATGCCTAGTGCTTCGTCCTCTTTCTCTACGTCTCATTCTGTGGATGATTAGTTCTCTTGCTTCCCTGTGATTGAGTTGGCTGCCTATGGTTGTGGAGATATTCTTAGGTACTAGTGTTGCTCTTGTAATAATTTGTGTTGTGAACATTTTCCATTGAGGTTTGACTACTGTATCACTTTTGCACTTGTTTTCCTATTTGAGCTTGTGGTTTGTATGCTTCTGCTTTGTGATTATTCCGGTTGATTTTATCATTCTTCCATATGCACTACGCTTCTTCCATGATGATGATAAATTCACGGTTTACCCAATGCATGCAACCTCTCTTGTTGTTATTTGTGCAACTGTTTAAATGGCTCCCACCGGCCTTAGTTGGCCTGCACCGATTTCTTTCTCCAAGGTAAACAGCGCACGCCTCCCCTAATTGGTGTGCGCCATTTATTCAACCGAAGTCTTTGAATTGCTACAGTACCTTATCAGCTCTCACCAACTTCTCCTTGAGTATGCCGTTTAAGCACTGCACTCTTATGTCCAGTACACCTTCACAAATGGCGTGCGCCACAACACTTTGGCATGCGCCACCCATGCTTTTCCAACATTTTCTCACCGTTTATGCTCATCTTGATTCCCCTTTGTTTCCCTAACTACTTTCTTCCTACTTACTTTCCATTGAGGACAATGCGCAAGTTCGTAAGTGGGGAGTGGGAACGTAGTTAGTCTAACAACGGGTAATGTTATAAAATGTTTGAGGAACACTTAGCTTGGTGAATTTTCGACCAATGTAGAGTTGAACAAACCATCTTTTGGCATGATTTATGGTTTTGTGATTGATAGGATGAGTACCTTAACAAAGTGAGTAAACTTGAGGAAGTGTAAGTGCATTTTAATCGCGCATCTTTGATTGTAGTGTGAATCTTTGAGTACGTATACTCCAATCTGTTGTTAACATGCAATCTTTCACGCTATTGTGTAAGCATACTCTTATTTGCAACAAGAACTTAAGTTTGGTATTCTTTCTAGGAAAAATAAACAAGTGTTCGGAATCAGAGTAGGGATGACAATTTTTGGCATAACATTGACTCGACCTTAGCAAAATGGCCTTCCCGAACATAAATTTCCTTCTGTCCCCATCTCAGCCTTTGTAGAGTGGCAAGACACCACTCAAAACTAGCCATTTGTATTTAGCCTCATTATAATCCGACCTTAAGATTAATATTGGTATACGTTCCCTTGGCATCCCGCAAGTTTAGCAAGTCTCTATGGATTGTGTGGGTAATGAAAATGGAAAGTAAGAGTTGGACGACACTAGTTGGCACAAGTTGAGATGGTATCCTATAAAGATTCAGAGTCCATTGGTTTATATTTCAAAATAAAATCAAAATCATAAAAAATTTCTATAAAATTCGATAAAAGCTCCCAAGAAGTTCAAAAATAAATAAATGAAGGGAAGCTCCCGTTTTAAGTTTTTGCTGTGTACATATTGCTTCCCTTGACTTCTAACAATTAGTTGAAGTATATACACAGACAAACAATGATTCCCAGTTAAAACAACTCATCATCTAACCTCAAACACTTCTCACTCAGATTATGTTCTCAGATAAATGAATTCAATGGTCAAAATAACAATTAATAAGTCACTACTTCATGCAATCTAACACATGCTCATTCTTCCATACTAAATTGAGTATGCAATAGCTAGCTTCAATTCATTCTTGGGCTCATTTTCTACCGATTCCTTACTCAAGACGTTCAATAGGGAAGCTAAAAATAGTGTCAAATATTCACAATTTTCAAACTTACTACATTTTTCAAGTTAAATATTTCAATTTCAATCTAAGACCGCCTACTACCCCCACTAGTTTAGACATTGTCCCCAATGACTGTAAGAAGGGAAAAAGCAAAAGTACTTAGCTCTGGTCGTCCAAGTCATGTACTAAATCATGGAGCATAACCGTCATGAATCAGCTCTTGTGTTATCCATCTTCCAAGTTTCCATCTGCATATCAATCACTTCAAAAAAATTTGAGTTACATACGAAGGGAAATAAGAAAATAAGGTGGCGGTAATTGTGCATACTTAAGGAAAGCACAAAAATAGTTTAAAGCACAAAAATAGTTTAAGCCACTTTATTCCTTATTGACCCAAGCAAGACATGAAACTTTTTCAAGGGTTAACATGGGAATTTCTAAGGAAAAAACCACATAGATCTAGATTCATATGACAAAAGATCTACGCGATGAAAAAAACCTTCTGAATAGTCATGCTACTTTATTAAATCAGCAAAATAATAAATAAGGGTTTTGAAATAGTTCTGAGTGTATAGTCGCCAGCTCGATTGTACTAATAGGGCTCATTCACTCATAAATCGGGTCGTCTAACATAAAGACTTCCGATTCGGCGTTGTAATTGCACTCTAGTTAATGTTTCAGCATGTGGCCATTTACTATGTAAATCCTCCCAGCGTGTTCATCTTTTACTTCACATGCACCCGAAATGAAGACTTTTGTGACGACATATGGTCCAAACCATCTAGATTATAACTTCCCCGGACGGTGTCAAAGACACAAATTATATATCAACACCTTATCTCCAACTTTGAAGGTGTTGTTCCTAATCCTTTTATCGTGTTGGCCCTTTGTTCTTTCCGTATAAATCTTTGCATTTTCATTAGCTTGTAGTCTAAACTCTTCCAATTTATTCAATTCCAATAACCTCTTTTCTTTAGCTAAACATTTGTCCAATTTTAGGAACCGAGTAGCCCACAGGCACGATGCTCTATATCAACCGGTAAATGACACGCTTTCGCAAACACTATCATATATGGTGACATCACAATGGTGGTCCTATAAGCAGTTCTATGCGCCAATAGAGAGTCATCTAATTTAAAAAACTATTCCTTCCTTGTGGGATTCACAGTCTTCTCCAAAATCTTCTTTATTTCACTATTCGTAACTTCCACTTGTCTACTAGTTTGGGAGTGATATGCTACTACAATCATATGTCACACCCTATACTTCATCATCAATTTCTCAAACATCCTATTATAGAAATGGCTCCCTCCAACACTAATCATGGCTCTTGATACCCTAAAACTCATAAAAAATATTCTTCTTAAGGAATCTCATGACAACCCTGGCATCATTTGTAGGTGAGGCCACTGCCTCCACCCATTTCGAAACATAGTCGACTACTATCCGGATGTAAAAATTAGATTTTGATGATGTAAAAGGCCCAACAAAATCAATTCCCCATACATCAAAAGTTCCACCTCAAGGATACTTTAAAGTGGCATCTCCTTCCGCTTCGAAATGTTACCGGTCATTTGATAGGAATGACAGGCTCTAGTAAACTCATAGGCAGATTTGAATATTGTTGGCCAGCAAAATCCACACTACAGTACCATTGCTATTGTCTTATGTGGCCCAAATTGGCCTCTAACTCATCTCGAATGGCAATAGCTGAGTATACTTGGAATCTCATCATCATTAATACATCTCCTCAGAATATTGTCGGGACACATCTTATATAAGTAAGGATCATTCTAGTATTAATGCTTCAGATATGCAAAGAACTTCTTGTCGATGCTAGTGAATTCCAGTGGTAGATATCTTCCCGTAAGATAATTCACAATGTTTGCAAACAAAGGGTATACCTTCCCTAATTTTGTTGTGGTTTGTTTGGGCTGAGATTTAACTGGAGCTATTACTGAGACAACAAAAGTTATTCATCTGGAAAATATTCCTAAATCTCTGTAGTTTGCTCTTCTTCCAACATTGTTAATCTCAACAGATGGTCAACCACCGGTTTCTCAGACCCTTTCTTACCCTTAATTTCAACATCAAACTCTTGTAAGAGCATAATCCATCTCAAAATTCTTGGTTTTGAGTCTTTCTTGGTCAGAAGATACTTCAAAGCCGCATGGTCAGTGAAAACCGTGACTTTAGATCCTATAAGATAAGACCTAAACTTGTCAAAAGAAAAAATGACAACTAAGAGTTCCTTCTCAATAGTCGCATAATTCCTCTGGGCACTCTTGAGTGTACAATATGTGTAATAGATCAGTTTAAATATTTTGTCCACTATTTGTCCCAAAGCTGCTCTAAATGCCGTATCACTTGCGTCACACATTAGCTAAAAAGGTTGGTTCAAATCCGGGGCTACAAGAATTGGGGCGGTTATCAACATCTGCTTGAATATGTTAAATGCCTCCTTGCATTATTATCCAAAGATGAAAGGCACATCCTTTGCAATCAATTCAGTCAAAGGTCTAGAAATTTTAGAGAAATCCTTAAGGAACCTCCTATAGAATCATGCGTGGCTAAGAAAGGCTCGTTTTGTCTTTAAGTTTGTTGGAGGTGGTAATTTCTCTATCAACTCGATCTTTGCTTTGTCCACTTCCGTTCCTTTCTTGGAAATCTTGTGACCTAACACAATTCCTTCAGTGACCATAAAATGGCACTTTTCCCAATTAAGCACAAGGTTGGGAAAATGATATATCTACACATTTATCATAGCTATCTCCAAAAACTAAAAAATCATCCATAAATATATCTAGAAAATCTTCCACCATGTCCGCAAATAATGACATCATGCACCTTTGGAATGTGGCTGGCGTATTACATAGTCCAAAAGACACGAGGTTATAGGCAAATGTTCCTTAAGGACATGTGAATGTAGTTTTCTCACGGTCCTCAGGGGCAATGTGTATCTGGTAGTAACCAGAATACCAATCTAGAAAATAGCAAAACGCATGGCCGCTTAATCTGGTGGGAAAATGATGTTTTCGAGTTGCATCATTCAGTTTCCTGAAGTCGATACAAACTCGATGTCTAGTAATTAGCCTTACAGGGATTAACTCATCAAAATCATTAGGTTGAACTGCAAATCGTTCTTTCTTGGGCACCACATGAATCGGGCTTAACCACTGGCTATCAACAATCGGGAAAATGATTCCCATCTCCAACATCTTTATAATCTCTTTCTTAACAATGTCTTTTAACTGAGGCGTCAATCTTCTCTGAGGTCAAGCCACTGCTTTCTATTCTGGATCTATTGAAATGTTACGCATACACACAGAGGGGCTTATCCCTCAAATATCTGCAATCGTCCATCCAAATGCTCCGTTATGCTCCCTCAATACTCTCATTAATTTCTCCTCCTCCAAAAGTGATAACGATGCTGAAATAATCTGGGGGCGAGTATCATCTTGTAAGTAGACATACTTCAGATGATAGGGAAAAGATTTAAGCATTAAATTCTTTGGTGGCTCTTCCAACGAGACTTCAGTAACTAGCCAGTCAACTGCAAATCGAAGAACTTGTGCTACGAAGGTCTACGAATGGGTCCTCCTACATCCACAGAAGATACATGTTCTATTTCTCGCACATGACCATCACTGCACCCAGGCCAAGTTTTCTCCCCACTTTCCTCTTCCTCTTCCTTCAACAGCAAAGTCTCCGCTACATTCAGGATCGATTGCCACTTGTTGTTGCAATTTCAAAACAAGCTCATCGATTTCATCCAACATGAAGCATGCTTCTCCTTCATCTCGTGCGTACCCCATCATCTTCACCACATTGAAGACCACACTATCATCATTTACTCTTAGATTTAATTCTCCTTTATGGACATCTATTAAAGTTCTACTAGTAGTTAGGAAAGGTCTCCCTAGAATTAGTGGAAAATCATTGTTGGCTTCCATGTCCATCACAAGAAAGTCAACTAGGAACACGAACTTTTGAACTTTTACCAAAACATCCTCAACAACTCTACAAGGTTGCTTCATCGACCTATCTGCCAATTAGAGGGTTATCGAAGTTTTAGTCAATTCCTTTATTCCCAACTTATGAAAATTGGACAGTGGCATCAAACTTACGATTGCCCCAAGAACACATAAAGCTTTGTTCAGGCATACTCCTCCAATGGTACAAGTTATGAGGAAGCTCCCAGGGTCTTTACACTTAGAAGGAAGTTTGCATTGCAAAACTGCCGAGCATTCCTCTTTAAGTCAAATGGTCTCAAGGTCTAACAACATCCTATTGGTAGAAACTGCTTCTTTTAGAAACTTAGCATACTCTGGCATTCCAGCCAGAGCTTCTGATAGAAAAATACTTAACCGCTAACTTTCACCGACAGAGTATCGGGTCAACGGGAGTATAGTGGTCACAAGGTCGAATCCACAGGGAGTAAGGTCTAAGTACCAAAGCCAACGTAGAACTTAGTTCAGGTCAAAATAATGGTGGAGAATATTATACTAATGCAGAAATAATGATTAAACTACCGGTTTTACTTCTAGATATTAAAATGTATAGCCGAACTATGATCCCATGAGCTACTTTTACTCCTGAGGAAGGACATAAGGAGCGTGTCTTAACCGACCTACCTATCCTATGTAGTTTAACGACGTCCACGGGTGCCAACTCCTAATTCTAGTGCTTAGATTGAACAACTCGATCTAACCACCCTATGTGAAGTCAATTAATTCTCCCTTTAGAAAACCGATTAACCTAACATGATTAAGTTCTAGAGTTACATGAACAACGATGACAAAACTCTATATTGGAAACGGACCTAACAACTAGGCCGAATCTACGCAACGATCCTAAAATCCCTTATCCCACATTTCACCGCAAAATGCATCTATAAGTTCGATGTGTGTGACAGTGAACTAGGTGATCAATCTAACTCCAAGATGTTAAAATACGTTTAAGGAAGTGGATTAATCGTTTAAACGTTAAATTACGCACTACACAATTGCACCAAAAAGTTGATATTTTGTTCTTGAAAAGTAAATCAAAGCTATAACAAATGTGTAGAATCGAGGGGAGTAATCTATTGAATCAAGGGATTGATAGGTGATCAAACTACACTGAAATCGCACCTAAATCGCCAAGGAAAAGTCTAAGGACGGCGAAATATATGTAGGGGCTGAATGAGCTGCATATTTATAGTGTAGGTCAAAAAACAGCTGCTGTCGGTCTCAAACGCCCGTTTGCCTCCTGTCAAGCGGTAGTTTGCCTGGAAATCTTGATGTTATTAGGGTTTTTCCTTTCATGGATGAGCGTTTGCCTTAACTTGAACGCCAGTTCATGGATCATGCCTTGAGGGGCAAACACCCGTTTACAGTGTCTGAACGTCAGTTTGGCTTGAATGAGCTTTTTGATTTGGGCTGAACCCATACAAACGCCCATTTAGGGGTAATTTGAACGCTAGTTTGTCATCTCAGCCAAATTTCAGTTTCAATGCCAATTCCGTGAACACTAGTTTGGACTGGCCAAATGCTAGTTTGAGGTAGGCTTGAGTCAAACGCCAGTTTGAGGTAGGGCAAACGCCAGTTTGCCTTGATTTCACTCCAAACTTGACTTTTCCTCATTTTCATGCTAATTTCGAGCCACGAACACGTTTCTCATCCCAAAACATCGCCTTCTGGGTTCTCGAGTCACCTAAGTCCTGCAATAACATATACAAACAAACACCACGCGTAATTCTGCAAGACAAAAGTGCTCGGAAAAGGAGTTAAATATCGTTAAAAAGGCGGAGTGTACTACCGATGTGACAGTTTAACTCCCCGTGCATATAACTCTCGATATTACTCTCAAACGGGTCTATAACTACCTGAAACATGCCAATAAAGTGATAACCGGGGGTTAAACTACGTACCAAAGTATAGTAAAGTTGACACCCATCTACCACCCCACACTTAGCCTTTGCTCGTCCTCGAGTAAATTAGGCGCTTTAAAACAAACCAAGGGATCAACTTTATGAAACATGCATAACTCTCACGAAATCAAGGCAAAAGTAAATTAGACATTGAATGTACGCCACTTGACTCTATCTTATCACGAAACTACATGTGTGTGATATGAACCGAGGCTATTCTCAAAATGATTACCGGCTTTAAATACCGGCCAAATGACTACACACAACTTATACCGGGCTAGAATCTCCACTAATCGAGGCAACCGAGGCAAAATACGGTCAAGTATGACTTGAAGGGTTATAATGTTAAACTCGGGACGGGGTTAACCGAAAGGAAAATTTGGGACTGGAGAAAAGAAAATACGAGTGAACCTAATCATCTCATTTACTTTCTATTTGAAAAAAACTCAAACCACACCAAACTCCTTCGATCCTTCTATACTCATTGATAAACAATTCTCATCTTAACATCATACTTATATTCACTCAAAACATCCTTCTTGGACTACAAAACTTTATTCAACTTTCTCTTTTTCTCATTTTGTTTCTTTTCAATTTTAACACTTTTTTTTTCTTCTTTCTTTTCTGAAAATTTTTTTTTCGAACCACAAGCCTCACAATACATTCCTCGAGCACCTCCCCTTCATATACTAGCTCGTACTCACCAACTCCTCTCGAAACACGCACCATCCCCCACCCTTCACTTGCTTCAACAAGTGTGTCTAAAATAACAACTAAGTCCACTCGTAGGGGGATCAAAGGAAATGTGACAAATAAAACAGCTCAGGGTTTGGGTAATATAGGCTAAGTAACCAAAATGGCTCGTTTCGGAGGGTGGTCAGACCGTTCTATCAAGGCTTAGAGGGGGTACGAGGGTATAATGTTGGGATTTTGGCTTATTTGGCTCTGGCGGGTCAAAGAAGAGCCATGACTCTCATCCCGTATCCGGCCTAGGTAAACCACTCTATTTCACCTCCAAAGTAGTGGTGTAAGTGTGTATAGAAACCAAGCTAAGCATAACCACGGTTCTGTGTGCACTAAAAGGGTTCGTATCATGATAAAGTAAAATCGCCCTGCACACATTACTCGACTATTGAGTCATTCACCAACTCCATCGCGGGAAACATGCATATAACGCGGTGTTAAACCGTGAAAATTTTTAAAATTTTAAGCCACGAATTGACTCGAAACCGGGCATTAACTAAGCATATCACAATTAATAGCACATTTATCAATCGAAACAAAATAAAGCTAAGTCGTATCCACACCCACTTTGAATGAAGCAATGCCCTCAGTGCGTGATTGAGATAGAACAGAAGACTTAGCTTCTAAACCTGGCAAAAAGGTGCTATCGAATCCCATAACATCCTCATGTATGCACGCACCCAAATCCCTATACCAAAATAGATACAACCAAGGCAAAGCATGCACGGGACATGGCCCTCGTGCCAAAATATCGAATAGGGAATAGGGGGTAGAACAATAATATGGTTGTGTCACGTCAGAAAACTTGATATGCAATTTATAACGCACGAACTGGATTGCTATAGATGGAGAAATAACCCATATGGGTGGAGCACAGAACATTTACACATAACGAATGCCATAGAGGCATATAATAGAAACACATCCAAAGTGCATACAAAGAAAACCACACACGAATGACAGTAGTAGCATGCCTTAAGGCTTACACAAAATCATCAAAATATCAAATAGTAGCATCTAAAGACTGAAAGTATCATCAAAGGAGTACAAATGTAGCGAAGAAGCTAGAAAGCTCCTAACTAACCCTAACACCGGACACAGACTACAAAAGGAACAACATATAACAAATAAAAATCATGTCTGTCCGGGTGCATCATCATCAAAAGCGAGTACACGTAGCGCATACCCAAAAACCCCTTGATCACCCTTTATTCCAAAAAGTTTTATTATGGCGGGGTTACCTTTCCCCAAGCACCTTAGTTTTACGTCGTTGGCTCGACCGGGTGACTCTTAGCAGACTCTAATCAGGACAATCTTAAACAACTCTAACAAACAGGCATCATCTAGCACTTAAGCACGTAATCAACTCAACCAAATTTCGTACTCATCAGTTTGAGCATGCTCACAGATAGTAGAGCTAATGAATGGCTTACCTCGGTGAGCACGTGATGCTACCTCGGGCCATCCCGCAACATCTTTCTTATCAACAGGCACTTCACCCAACATGAAGATCAATGGTAAGACGGGTGATCCCGATTCAGTCTCTGTCTCGATCTTTCTCTCATCGATGACATCATGTGAACATACTGCCTTCCTTTTCAATGGGATATTGCTTGCCTGCATGTTAGTACGAACCACAACAAAAGAAAATATAGACTCGGCATAAATGCATTCATCCTGTGTAACATAAATGCATGTTAGTACGAACCACAACATTCAGTTTCTCTCTCTCGCCTCACACGCCAAATGAAATATCTCATTACTTTACCCTAATATAAGCGTCGCTCGTGGTCAAAAAAAGTCGACCAAGTAGGACAGACGTCCTAGAATCTATTTCCATGTCGAGGACCACAAAATCTACGGGGAAAACAAACTTACCTACTTGCACTAGGACATCTTCCGCTACACCTATGGGTGTCCTGATTGACCTATCAGCCATTTGAAGGGTCATTCCCATTGGCTCTAGTTCTCCCAACCCTAACTTCTCTTATAAGGCTCTAGGCATCAAGCTCATAGAAGCTCCTAGATCGCATAAGACATTCTCGATCAAAGTATTGCTTATGGTGATAGGGATGTTAAAACTGCCACGATCTCTCATTTGCAGGGGTATCTTACTATCATACACCACCAAACACTCCTCCCTCAGCTTTACTACTTGATTCATTTTATCTCGACTCGATAACGCTCCTATCAAACACTTATAGTATGCCGGTACACTCACGACCGCCTCTAGCAAAGGAATCTTAATCTCTACCTTCCTAAGAATGTCTAGGAACTTATTTTGACTATCAGTGAGAGAGTTCTTCCTAGGACCCTTAGGTGGATAGGGCAGCGTATTCTTATCAAAATCAGGAGGGGGAGGAGGCATAAAATCATTCTTACCTCGAGCTTTTGGCCGCAACTGTACGGCTGTAACCTCTTTCCTGGAAGGGGTGCTCGATTCTTCCTCTTTAATATCTATCACTGTGAAATCCCGCTTCTTTGCTGACTCTTCATTCTTTCTCTGAGCCTCTAGCTCTTTCTCCATTTCCATCTCTCTCTCTCTCTCTCTCTCTCTCTCTCTCTCTCTCTCTCTCTTTCTATGCGATTGCTAGATCTCTCTTGACTGCTGCCAACTCTCTTCTCATTGCCTCTAACTCAGTTTCGACCCTGCCTCTTTCCAAATCCTCAGCCTTATCTTCTTCATTTAGATAATTCATTGCTTCGGTCACTTTATCTTTCTTTGACCAATCAAGCCCCAGATCACTGGTACTTCTATTAAATACTACATTCACTTACCTCAGATTCTGTTCAGTACTGCTGGCGAGGCCACAACTCAAAATTTTTTTTCAATGTATTCGTGATTTGACCCAATTGGGTTTATATGTTCTGGATAGCAGAATGGGTGGCCACTTTTTGCTCTACAGCATTTTTGTTCAATTCAGATACAGTCCTATCCAATCTTTCTAGAAGTATCGTGGCGGACGTCTTCTGAACACCAGAATTGTTTGATTGTTGATTATTTTGATTGCTCTGGTGGAGATGGGCATTCGGATGCTGATAGGTGCCAGAATTATTGTTTCTCGGCGGCTGGCTCACTTGCTGATTCTGATTATTCTGCTGGCCCTAGTTTTGATTCCATCATTGACTCTGCCACCAATTCTGACTTTGCTATTGCCGTTGGCCCTATGACTGAGATTGCTGATTCTGGTTATTTTGGTAGTTGCCTTGGTTCTGATTCTGGTATGAATTCTGATTCTGGGGATTCTGATTCCATGGTCGGTTGTACGAGCTTTGGTTTTGTCTGAAACCTTGGTTTTGATTATTGTTGTGATTCCAGTTTTGATTATACCCCTGATTCCAACCGTGACCTTGCCGATTCTGATTCCACTGTCCCTGATTCCATTGTCCAACATAGTTCACATCGTATTGCTGTGAATCATCACCCATACCATGGTCCATTTGCGGCACTTGCTGATTGTCGATGTTCTGATTCCACTGTTGCTGGACAAACTCTTGCTGATTCATATTCATCTACCCCATCGCATAGACATTCATTCTTTGTTGATCATTCTGGGTTCCAATTAATGGTTGTGCTGGAGTAGGTGGCAACTGTTGTGGGTACATGAGCTTTCTCGATGATGTACACTCCACTGCTGAGTGTCCACCCCGACAAAGTTGGCATTGCTCTGCCTTCTTTCTAGCCAATTCCAGTTGGTCCATCTTCAGTACCATTTCTTGCATCTTATCATGCGCGGCTGTCTCTCTATCCAATTCTTCTTTCAAGGACTTTACACTTTCTATTGGGGCTTTCTTCTTCTTCCTACTCGACCCATTGTCCTTCTCCATCTTCCATATTCTCAATCTGTCTCATAGCCTGTTCAGGAGGCAGATTCATAATATCACCGCCACTTGCGGCGTTCAGCTTGTTCTGGTCCACTGGCTCTAAAGCCCTGAATAATATAATCACTTGCTCAACAGTGGAAAAACCGTGTGGAGGGCATCTCTTCAGTAGACCCCTAAACCTCTCATATTTCTCTTTTAATGTCTCTCCCTCGAGACAATCAAACGAAGAGATTTCTTCTTTCAGATCTAAAATCTTCACCGGAGGAAAATTCTTTCTCAAAAACACTCTCACTACATCCGCCCATGTATGCAACGAATCATTGGGTAGTGAATCATACCAATCCTTAGCAGGTCCTCTAAGTGCAAATGGGAAAACTATCAGCTTTATCGCCTGGTTGCTAACCCCATTATACTTCATCATCCCACAAATTTGGAGAAAATGATCCAAAAAGTTGTTTGGGTTTTTATTTGACTTCCCGTGAAACAGAGCATGTTCCCCCAGCATGTTCAAGATATTCTGCTTTATGTCCATGTTGTTGGCATCGATAGGCGGCCCTCGAATTGGATTGTGTCATGTGACCTCCTGTGGGGTAGTCACATAATCCCTACAGAGTATCTGTCCTTGTACTTGCTGAGCCCTCTGTGGCTGATAATTCTGCTGTTGTTGCTGTTGATAATACTGCTGCATAGGTGGTTGGTGATTATATGGGTTTTGAAACCCCTATTTATTTCCTTGATTCTCTAGCATCTGCAGTAATCGGTTTACAGTCGCTTGGTCGAGTTCTAGTCCAAAATTCTGGGCATTATGTCTTTCCCTATTCTGTCCAACCATGTTCTCTGATTGAATATTGGGGTACCAAACTGCTGGAATACTATACTGTCTCCCCCTAGCTGATCTTCATGAGGGTTCCTCGGTGTAGTTTGCAACTGCAGTGTTGCATTACCACCTGTAGGGTTCGAGGTTTGCCCTGGTGGATTCTGTTCATCAATGGGATCTTTGCCACTCCGTCGAGTCGTTATATCATCCATTTCTGTAGAGGAATCTGAGAGTGAGCTTTTTACTATCCCTTCTTCTTGAAACAAAGGGTTTGGACTAGCAATCAGGAGTTCTCCACGGCGTTGACTATGTCTATGACGTGCAAAAGCTTCAATCTCTTCAATTGGTTCGATAAGAGGTTCTTTTGAGCTTCGGGTCATTCACTGACAAACAAGAAACAACAAGAAAATGAAATAAAAATGACCCAAGCCCAAGCTTTCGGTCAACTTACAAGATATCAGACGTTACTCCCCGGCAACGGCACCAAAATTCTTGATAGCAAAATACTTAACCGCTAACTTTCACCGACAAAGTATCGGGTCAATGGGAGTATAGTGGTCACAAGGTCGAATCCACATGGAGTAAGGTCTAAGTACCAAAGCCAACGTAGAACTTAGTTCAGGTCAAAATAATTGTGGAGAATATTATACTAATGTAGAAATAAAGTTTAAACTACCGGTTTTACTTGTAGATATTAAAAGGTATAGCCGAACTATGATCCCACGAGCTAATTTAACCCCTGAGGAAGAACTTGACAGGGAGCATGTCATAACCGACCTACCTATCCTATGTAGTTTAACAACGTCCAAGGGTGCCAACTACTAATTGTAGTGCTTAGATTGAACAACTCGATCTAACCACCCTATGTGAAGTCAATTAATTCTCCCTTTAGAAAACCGATTAACCTAACATGATTAATTTCTAGACTTACTCGAACAATGATGGCAAACCACTATATTTGGAAACGTACCTAACAACTAGGCCGAATCTACAGAATGATCCTAAAACCCCTTATCCCACATCTCACCGCAAAATGCATCTATAAGTTCGATGTGTGTGACAGTGAACTAGGTGATCAATCTAATTCAAAGATGTTAAAATAAGTTTAAGGACGTGGATTAATTGTTTAAACGTTAAATTACGCACTACACAATTCCCAATCTCATCCCCCTTAAGGTTTTCGATCGCTTTCACATAATTCAACTACACATTCGATTAGCTACACATGTTTACGCTATTAAACGAAATAAGAAAGGAAAACATGCTAAGAATAATTAAAGAGAAATAATTCATTACGGTAAAATAGCAGAAAATCTGATCAAGAAAAGTATGAAGAAATAATTGCACCAAAAAGTTGAATCTATTGTTCTTTAGAAGTAAATCTAAGCTATAACAAGTGTGTAGAATTGAATAGAGTAATCTATGGAATCAAGGGATTTAAAGGTGATCAAACTACACTAAAATCACACCTAAATCGCCTAGGAAAAGTCTAAGGACGGCAAAAGATATGTAGGGGCTGAATGAGCTGCATATTTATAGTGTAGGTCGAAAATCTGCTGCTGTCGGTCTCAAACGTCTGTTTGCCTCCTGTCAAACACTAGTTTGCCTGGAAATCTTGATGTTATTAGGGTTTCTCCTTCCATGGACGAGCGTTTGCCTTAACATGAACGCCAGATCATGGATCATGCCTTGAGGGGCAAACGCCCGTTTGTAGTGTCTGAAAGCCAGTTTGGCTTGAATGAGCTTTTTGATTCAGGCTGAACCCATCCAAATGCCAGTTTGGGGTTAATTTGAACGCTAGTTTGTCATCTCAGCCAACTTTCAGTATCAATGCCAATTCCGTGAACGCTAGTTTGGACTGGCCAAACGCTAGTTTGAAGTAGGCTTGAGTCAAACGCCAGTTTGAGGTAGGGCAAACACCAATTTGCCTTGATTGCACTCCAAACTTGACTTTTCCTCACTTTCATGCTAATTTCGAGCCACTAACACGTTTCTCATCCCAAAATAGCGCCTTCCGGGTTCTCGAGTCACCTAAGTCCTGCAATAGCATCTACAAACCAACACCATGCGTAATTCCGCAAGACAAAAGTGCTCGGAAAAGAGTTAAATATCGTTAAAAAGGCGGAGTTTACTACCGATGTGACAGTTTAACTCCCCGCATGTATAACTCTCGATATTACTCTCAAACAGGTCTATAACTACCCGAAACATGCCAATAAAGTGATAACCGGCGGTTAAACTGCGCACCAAAGTACAGTAAAGTTGACTCCCATCAACTTCTACCAAAGGTATATTACCTACAACTTCTTAAACATCTCAATGAACTTTTTTCAATGAGCATCATCATGATTGAGTTTAGATATCCTAAGGGATAGGGAAAACACATAGGATTAATAGTTACATTTTGTGAAAACTTACCTGTTTCCTGCTATTGCTCTCCCTGCTCATCTGCTGAATCTGTACATGCTCGATAAAACGGGCTGGTGTCTTGATGAATCGAGTCCCCTATTTGCTTCGATTCTGCTACGTTTGGCTCATTTCTACTCATTGGTTCTTCTTTGATTACCGATCCAGGCAATTCCTTTCCGCTTCTTGTCATAATGGCATTCACGTCCTTTGGATTCTTCTCCATGTTACTTGGGAATCCTCCCGGAGGACGATCTGACACTTGTTCGGCAATCAGCCCCATTTTGTGTGACTGATTCTACACTAAGGTTTCTTGATTGGTAAGTCCTGCATTATTCTTATGACAATATGTTGCAAAATTTGCACTGAGCTCGCTCATGGACTTTGTTAATTGATTGACACTTACGGTAACTGTTGAGCTCATTTTGTCCATAGCCGCTTCCCAACCACCGGACTTGTTTGATTGAGGTAGAAAACCTCCAATTTGTTTGGCTCCACCATCAACATTACTATATCATAAACCAGGGTGGTCATGAGAACCTGGGCGATATCCACCCCATAAGGGTTTTTGTACCATCCTAAATAGTTCACGTCCTCGGTGTTTGTTGCTTTTATTCCTTGGATCTTTTCCATTTTGGCGATGTGATCTTGCATGCCATCCATCTTCTCATTCATGACTAATAGCAGATATAAGATTTGTTGAGATGTGTTCTCTCCGAATTCATCTTTAGCTTCTCTTCCCATTTCAATATAATGCGTTCCCCATTGGCTTGTAAGTGCTATTTGCACCAACTTATCTTCAGCTTCTTCTAGTGACAACAACGCGAAACACCCATCTTTTGATGCATCAACTCTCATCTGTTCACTTGGCTGCAATCTGTGATAGAAACTATGCATGCGTACGGACAAAGTGATATCATGGTGAGTGCATCTCCATTGTGCATTCTTAAATCATTCCCAAGCTTCTCCAAAACATTCCACCGGCTTCTGCTTGAATTTCATTATCTCTTGTCTCATGATAATGCCCTAAATGGTACTAATAATTATACCTATATTAACCCCGAATTCTGCTCAAGAGAGGATAAATAGGCTCGTTATTATATGGAATATATGTTAAATGCTATGTGAGTGTTTCCAGGATCGTAATTATACATCTATGTGTTGGTCCCTTGAAAAGGCTTTGGTTAAGTTTAGAGGGGGGGGGGGTGAATAAACTTAACACTTAAAAACTTTTTCGGAGTTATGAAAACTCAGCAATGTCAGTAGCCTGCTGACTAGCAATAGTCTACTGACTGCTCAATAGTCTGCTGACTCATAATATTATTGAATTTGTTGCAGCGTATTGTATGAAAATTAAGCCTTTATACATGTTGTTAAAAGATGATACTAAGTATTTGATACTCAGTAATGTGAGTGTGTGTTTCAGTTGCTAGTTTTATTTGGTTGATGTGACTAGTATGCAATTAACATAAAGTAAATGCAGAAAGTAAGTCGGCAGATTTTATAGTGGTTCTAGGTGGTGTAATCCTGTCAGTCCACTCTTCTCCTATGATGTTGGAGATAATTCACTAGAGATCTTTGAGGTAGCTGTTACAAATAACTATGGCTTCACAAACTGAACACTTGAAACAGGTAGGATTGCTGATCCAAAGTATTGCACTGGTCCTTGAAGGGTAGGATTGCCTCTTCAACAGCTCCACCACAAAAAAACAGTCATTGACACCAAGAAGATGCTTCACTGTCTTCAGCTGGTTTCTTGTAAAATAAAGTTTGAATCAAATAAATGATTCAGCTGTCAGCAGCTTGATCAGGATGAAATGATCAATAGCTTGATGTCTTCAAGTGTGTAAACTTGATGTAGATTGATAGCAGGTTACACTTGAAGAATTTTCTGGATCAGTAGCTTTAAGTTCAGTAAAGTAAGCAAGGTGTTTTTCTTGATCTTTAAAAAGATAGCTTCGTATGAATTGCAATGTTGTTCATCATCTTCAAACTGAGTCAAGAGTCCTCTATTTATAGGTAGAGAGCATGTGACTGTGTTTAAAATTCAAATAGCTGTTTCAGACTTGTCTCCATCTTGACTTGCTTTTTCTGACTGTTCCTAGGACTGACACTGTCAGATTCCATTTTGACAGTCATTCAGTCTGTCCACCATTTGACTTGTGTCCATTGGATAAAACTCTGAATCTTCCAACGTCTATTTAATCTTGACCATTGATTTGTTGATTAAATCAAGGTTTGTATCATGTCCTTATCCTTGTAATCTTCCAATGTAACCTTTGATTAAGTCGAGATATATACTCAGCAGATGTCTGATGTAAATCAGTCTACTGAAGTACATGACAGTCAGCTGGTTTAAATCTGCTGTGTTTTGATATAATTTAAGCTGACTGTTTTTACATCTAACTTTTTATTGTGAAGTTAGAGTACACCATTTAGTCCATAACTAAGTTCCAATCACCACTCAACTTTAAGGAACTTAGACCTTGTACACAAGGTATATGTAATCAGTTTAGGTCATCACAGACTTCCCTAAATTCTGATTCTATATCCTTGACTTTAAATACTAAGTTTGATCCCTTAGCCTTCAATAACGGAGTTTGAACCCCCAGCCTTCAGTCTTCAGCAGGTTCCTAACTAGTCTACTGACCTAGTTACTCTACTGACTTAGACAGGTCTGCTCATAAAGATCAGCTGACCCACTTACAGTGCTTGTTTGATCAAACCTATATATGAATAAAACTCTAGTAAACCTATATATTTAATCTAGACATCTTTTTGCCTATGCTCTATAACAGCTAGTTTGGCACTCATCCCTAAAACATAAAAATATGTCCAACACGATGCCATTTTCCTGAGGTTTTGGTACTGTTTTGTCTCGTTTTGCATGTTTTGGAGCATTGGAAGATGGATTCAAACCAAAAGGAGTACATTGGGCCGAGTGATTGAAGTCCAAGAAGGAGTCTGCTGAAGAAAATGAGAAAAGTAGGCCCGGTAAACTGGTGGCTTGTTTGACATGAAATTAATTCTGCCGCATTATCTAAGTCGGTTAGGGTTTTAGAGAGTCATAAGTCGGTCATTGTATCTATATAAGGCTGCATTAACAGATTTTTGTATAGGTTATGCATATTACATTACATACATTATATATGTTGATGAAATAAAGTTATTCATGCTTTTGGAGAGTTATTTCTGGTTTCCTCCCTTCTTTCATCATCTCTAGCTTGAGTAGATTGAGCTAGATCTCCATTGTTGAAGGTATGAAGCTTTGAACGATCCTTTTTGTCTTCAATATGGTAGATTTGTTCGTATTTACGTGTTTTAGTTAATATGTATGTTTAAAGACCCCGTAATTTAATTAGAATAATCGTAATTGAGCAATGTAGATCCAGGAATAGGAAAAGCTAACCCCGGTAACCCGGCGGTCTATACCGGTTTACTGAGGCATTATTTAGAAAACCTAAAATTGGGATTCACTACAGCTACGTTGATCGATGGGTTTAATTAATAGTAGGTTAGATCTGGCTAATCTGCTTATTGTAATCGTAACCTGGCATGAAATATGAATAGTGAAGTGCTAAGTTTGGACACAGTCTTGAATGGACCCTAGGAACGTGATGATCAATGTCGACAGCTGTCTAGGCGGGTTTGCAGTTTGAGTTAGTGCTCGATATCGGAAATTCTAGTTCTTTATGTGTATGGGATATTACGGACCAATTAAGGAGGTTAGCTTGCGTATAGATTGTCTAATACCATTGTCGGAGTAGATAGGAGTAGGAATTGCACCTATAGTGGATAATGATAATTAAAACGAGAGATCACGATTAATTTAAGGAAATTATGTGGGGAAGTAAACGTAACGATTAACTAATCCAAGTTAGTAGTTCGGTGAGAAGAGGGAGAGGCATACCAAGTTTGTTTTCATTTATGTTATCGTTGGTCAATGACGGCCTTTATATTGCTTCATAATTGGGTTAGAATCTGTTATAATTAAAGTTGCATTGTCTCTGTGGGATCGACCTTGACTCGCATTTACTATACTACGATGTACCTAGTATTCTTGCTAATAATATCGACGTTAGTGACTTACACGTGATCTAGATTTTTGGAACCTGCCGGGGACAATGGCCAATTTTAAATATAAACGTTTTAATTCTGATTAAAAAGTCGTTTTTATTTTATTTTATTTTATTTTGAGTCTTGAGTCGTTCTGGATCAAACCTGTACTTCTTAAACTGCCAGAATAAGAAATTTCAAGGCCGGTGTACAGAGGGTTACCTCCGGTTTACCGAGGCCTGAAAAATTGAATTCTGACAGTCCCAGTTATTCTTTGTTATTCCCCGTTAATTTTAGTTAGTAGGCCTGCAACAGTTGGGATCACACCCAACTGAAGCGGAAGTCGCTAACCTTTTTCTTTGTTTTATTTTATCTTTTTGCGGGAAGATCAGAACACTTTAGAGATTTGATCAAACCAAAGTTGAGAAAGAGCAAACACGTCAGCATTATGCCTAGAACGATATTGAACATCACACCGATTTCCATGTACCCTGGATCTGCCGTCAGGGAGCAATACAAAGCAGATAAGAAACGGTTGCAAAAAGAGAAAGATGCAATCAAGCAAGATCCTGAAGTGAACTTAAAGGAGTATGGTACATACCGTACAGGTGAGTTCCCTTGCGAGTTAATTGAAATATCGTCTCCGGATTATGATTCTGATGATCTTGAAGAGGATCCTAACAACATGTTTTCTTAGCCTGAGGATTACCCAGACTCAGACACCGTGGTAAAGTTAGGAGACCCTGGCACGTTCCGACTCTCAATTTCCGTTAATGGTATATCAGTAGGATTAGGTCTCTGCGACTCTGGATCGAGTTGCAACATTCTACCTTTTTCCCTCTGTCAAAAGATTAGGCTTCCGGTCATTATGAATCTAACCAGGACCATGACCTTCATTGATAGAACTAGAGATATGCCTGCCGGTCTGCTTAGAAAATGTACGATTAAGACAGGAGGGTTTAGTTATCCAGTTGATCTCAAGGTCATAGACGTACCAGAGGACCCAAGTGCCCCAGTTTTGTTAGGAAGACCTTTCTTACCGACAAGCAGGGCAGTCATGGATTTTGATAAAGGGGATATTACTTTTAGAATGAATAATGACACTGTATCTTTTAAGATCTTAGAACCCCTTGAAAATAGACCGGAAAGTTGTAAGATGATGTATGCTTCAGGAAAGGTGGAAATTATGGAGATAGAGGGGCATAAGCATAGAGAGGTTGTAGTAGAAACCGTTAAGCAAGAATTTATGAGACTAATGCTGAGAGAAAGAGAAGGAAAGGACCACAACATGATCCTCACGGAATCTAGTCATTCCGTGTTGCGTAGTGAACGAGTTGAGCCTAAAGTGGAAAATGTGGATTCTTTGGATCTAAAGTCAAAATCTCGACGCAGAGGAAGACCTAGTGCGAAAGCTAAGAGAGAAAGGCGTGTTAGGAAGAGAGCTCAAAAAGGTTCTACAAAGGCACAAACCTCGGGAACGAAAGTTTGACAAGTTAAAGCTCCAAACCCGGAATGATCAAAGATATGAAGAAAGTCGAGCTGGCGACTCTAAACTTAGAACTATTTCTTTAAAACCTTAGGTAGATTAGGAATGAATAAAAGTAGCCAGATGAAGGGACGAGATTTTTTTCATCCTACCGCACCCTTAGGCTTGAACCTGAAGGTTGAGGAATGGTTTTTTTACTCGTTGTGGATTCTAGGGAAGTAGGTTAGGTTTGAGTCGGAAATAGCAACAAAAAGAGTAAAAGGTTAGTCAATTTGAGGTTATATTTGAGCAGAGAGGTTGAGTAAAGAGTGCAGAGAAGGCAGACAAAGAAATCTGGGGAAAAGAACCCCTGGTATCTCGAGGGTAACCTCCGGGTTACCAAGCGTGGATTTTTGGATTTCTGAACGTCAGTTTGAAAAGCTGAATTTATAGAGCCACGTGGAGGACACACGTTGCACTAAGGGTGTACAGCGAAATTGGATAATTGGACTGACCGACTGAACCGGACCGGAAAATGATGAACCGCGGTTTTCTAATCGGTTTTTTCAATGAAGAAATACCAAACCGAAATCCAATTCAGTTTTTGGTTTTATTCATAAAAACCGGTATGACTGAACCGAACCAGATATACTTCATTTTTAATTATATATATATATATAATTTAAATTTTTTTTTCACTAGCTCTTACTATAAACCCCCCACACACAACCCTAAATTTATAAACCTTATACTTCATTGCTGTTTCTACCTAAACTAAACCTAAACCTAAAATGTTTCCCAGCCGCCAATAACTGCCTTTTGAGCTCACGGGCCTTTCTTCTTGCTTAAGGCTTCTTCTAATCTTTTTCATCATTTGATCGTGAATAGCTGAAAGCAACCTTTGAAATTGCCGTTACAACGATCACCCGCTGGCTTTCTGTTCTCCATTAGCACTCTCTGGCCTTTCTTCTGCAGTTCGGATTTCAGGCTTATTCTTCATCATTTGATTAAGAAACCAATTAAGTAACCAACTTTTAAAATCGTCACCTTATCATTCATATTTTGGGTGAGATTGTCTCATTTTCAATCTTTGTTTTTGCTATGCAATTTTTTTATTAAAAACGAGATAAAAGTAATAACCTTTGTTTTTTCGATTAAAATGAGATAATAATAATAACCTTTGTTATTGTTGAATTAGTAATTTGTTTATTAAAAGGAGTAATCTTTAACTTGTAAATTTAGATCTAAGAGGAGTAAACTTAGATCTGTTTTGGTGAGGCCGTAAATCTAAGCTTTCATAGCACTATATGTGTCTTCTATATTAATATCTCTATCTATTCTCGGATCAACCATAGATCTATGTTTTTTTCTTAAAATATTTTCTGTTAAGAGAGCAATTGCAGCTATTTATAATTATAGTCTATATATTAATTATGTATCTTGACCTTAAGTTTTTGATGGATAGTTTTGAATAACTAACGTTTTGTTAGTGGAATTAGGCTTGTCTTTTGTCCAAATTCTAAAGATATATGATGGTTTATTTTTGACTTTGATTCAATAGTCGATCTCTTTAGACAACAGACTACAATCTTGTAATCAAACATAGATTATACGGGAAAAACAATTTTTTTTAAAACTTTGTGTTGGCTGGATTTGTAATTTGATTAATAAGTTTAATCCATTGATTTGAGATTATTTTTCTTTGTTTATGGGGAAGAAAGCTGTGGTTGACGATGAATGACATGCTAATATTTTTTCTGTTAATTTTATACTACAGAATATACAAATGGGGCAAACACTCAATATAAGGAAGACTTGATGTATTTTGGTTCAATGTTTTGTACTAAGACTATGGACTATGGACTCATTGCATGTTATTAATTACAATGTTGCTTTTTTCGTTACATTTTTATTTTATAGCAGTGTCAATAATGATGTTTGTCTTATTTTCATAAAAAAAATAATTTACAGAAAATAAAATTCAATTTGAAAGCCGAAATTGAACTGAACCGGACTGTATTATTTCAGTTCAGTTCAGAAAAATGACATGTTTGTACAGTCCAGTCCAATTTCTAAAATATGAAAACCGCCACTACAGTTCAGTCCAAAAAAATTACAAAAAACGACCGGACTGGACTATGTACACCCCTACCTTGCACCATGCATTACTAGTCAGCAGAAACCGTTCCATTTTCCCCTCTTTTCTAATTTTTCATCCTTTCCCACACTCCACCATAAATCCAACTCAATCCCATCAATCACGCCCTCAAATCCCTCACCCTAATTACTCCTCTACCTACTATCCCACTAAACCCTTCCACCTCCACTCATTTTTCCTATTTAAACCACATTTTCATCACAAATGTCATCATTCTTATCATTATCATCTCCTTCATTCATCTAATTCTTCCATTTCTTCTTCTTCTTTACACCAGTCGGCCACCATCAGCATCACTATCACCACCACACCACCACCAAAATCAATCCTTTTTCAATTTTCACCCACTAAAACACTCAATTTCTTCACCCATGTCGCAGTCTAGTGCTGTTGTGCAAGGTGAGGTGTTGCAGTTCTTCCTCTTCTATCATCAGAGGCACAGTCCCAGAAAGAACACATAAAATTTCAGGCCGGTATACCGAACCTTACCTCCGGTTTACCGAGGGTATCTTTTTCAGAATCAGTTCTTGTACTCATTCAGGATAGGTCCCAGGCGTCCCCGTTCAGCATTTCGTCCTAGTGGTTATCAGATTGTCTATGGAATTGCTAATCCCTTAATAGACGGGGTTGAGAAATTCCATTCTTTGGAAAGCTACGAGTCTTTCCGGGGGCATTGGAATGCAAGACCAATTGCTCGAGAATGAGGGGTAGAATTGGACGATTGCGGGTCGATCTTGCCCGAAGCCCTTCAGGCACAGGACATCATGGATATGGCGGACTTACCGACTCAGTTCAACACCACGGTGGTAAGGGAATTTTATGATTATGTTTCGCATCACCCCGAAGCCACGTATGCTATGGTCCGCGGTGTTAAAGTTGACTTTTCGATTGAGCGGATCAATGCTCTTTTTGGGGTTAGACATCCACCGGTGGGCCCATATGAGTACACATCCTCGAGCAACACTGAAGATTTAGAGTGGATGGAAATGATAGCTAAGTTTTTTGGGGTACAATGGAAGTGCAATCCTGCTGGAGCCCCAACCATCTTCCTAGAGAACGAGTTATCCTGGGATCGGAAGATGGTAAACAGATTTGTTTGTGCCCGCCTTCTACCGACCAAGCACACGGTCTCTGTCACCACCAAGCGGGCAGAGTTGATGTTTTATCTAGAGCAGGGATCTCCGATCAACATCGGTCTTTTGATGCATAGCCGTATTCACGAGCTTGCCGCCATTTCTGAGCAAGAGTTGTTGCCATATGGGCCGATGATTGATATGTTTGCTTTGGAGGACGAGGTGAAAATTCTCATCAGTGATGATTGGGAAGACTCTGAGCCGAAGATTAGTTCGCAGTCGGTTCAAAAAGTTACAAGACGGGTTGGAAGAGCTGAGAGGGAGCGTACTCCGGTCCTCGGAGCACCCCGTACTCAGAGAGCTATGCTATAGGAGCACTCACGAGAGATTGCGAGTTTGCATTGCAAGATGGATAGGATTATAGATTTCTTTGGCATACCTCCATCGACCCCACCACCTAGGACTGCCCCACATCACCGAGCCTCTTCTTCCACCGCTGCTGCCTCAATTTCTGCACCTCCTCCCGGTTTTGAGCCTAGAGATGACTGGGAGGGTTATTCTGATGAGGACTAGTTTTTATTTCATTTTATTGTTGTTTTCCATTTTCTTGTTTTTATTTTTCTTTCCTATCTAGTTGATGTAGCGGGCTTTATTAATATAATGATTTGTCGGCTTAAATTGTGTTAGGAACATTTTATTATGTTTTGATGATGGTCATACTAGCTGTTATTGCAAGCCTGAAATAAGTTAGAATTTCTCTGTATAAGTCTTTACTTAGAGTCTGACATGTTGTATAAGTTGAGTCAGACAAGTACTGTACTAGTTGGTAGGACGGCAAAGCAAGAATAGACTTTTGGCAGAGTGAAGCCAGCCAAACACCAGTAGAGAAGCAATGAAGATATAATGGTCTGACTTATAACCAAGGAAGTCTGTGATGACCTTGGATAAGTCTAAGTTATGTTTCAAGTGATGAAACTTAATGTTTAAATATGGTGTACACTATCTCCCACAAATCAAGGATCAGTGAAGTACAAGGATTCTCCTTTGAACTGAAAGAATGAAGGAAACAGTGAATCGGCAAAGTAAACTGACTTTTGGCTGAGTGAAGACAAAGCAGTAATGGAAGATCTAAGCGGCAAAGTCAGATGGACTACTTAACCGTTCGGAAGAACGGCTGAGTAAACCTCACTCGACCAGATTATTGAAATATGAAGAAGATACAGAAGATCAAGCATTAAATGCACAATAATAGAGGATCAATGAAGGACGGATTTTCTGGTAAACGTTTGAAGAAAAATACGATCACTAAAATCAAGGAGAATATAATTAAGGGGGAATCAAAAATTATTTCAAGGATTATTCCCCTCATTAATATAGCCAACGGACGGATATTCAAATCAAGAATAATCAAGGCTATAAATAGAATGCACTGACAGAAAAAAAAATAGAGGAGAACGATCATAAATCTGAGCAAAAACTCTGTCAAAGTGAAAAGTCTTCTATCTGTGCTAAAAAGAAATATCTAGTGATCAACTAAAATCTAAGAGCTACAAATCAAACATCAAGCATTGAGATTGATCAACAAGTTGGTGAATTCAATTCACATAAATCAAGCAACTGAATCAGAGCCATCTGAGAAGGAGTTGTGTTTGTGATAGCGGCTGAAGGATTTGATCCCAAGGAGCAGTGAAAGAGACTGAGTAACTGAAGCTGTTGCAGTGAAGGAGTGATAGTCATGCAGATTGTGAAGCTTGTGAAGTAAAGGACAATCATACTATTGTAACTGTGAAAGAAATAGTGAATTCCTCCGATCATCACAGGATAAGAGTGGATTAAGGGATTACACCACCCTGAACCACTATAAGCCTTGTATCAATTTACTTTCTGCAATTTACCGTACTGCATTCATTTAATTGCTTATATTATATCATATATTATTGATTTCTTAAACTAATTTGAATTAATTTAGTAAGAAGGGACTTATCTGCTGTCCAAAAGCTTTTAATTACATGAAATGTTTTTGAAACTCCACTATAGTCATTCACCCCCCTCTGACTATAGTTTTACCCTTCTCTAGGACCAACAATTGGTATCGGAGCAGTCTTCCTAGTATCAGAACCTGTTCAGATCTAATTTCTGGTAACCAGGAGATCACATATTTTCAAAGTAGTTTTCAAATCTGTGTCTTCTACTTATATACATAAATATCTCACAACTGTACTTATGGATTCCTCAAACCTTATGTCAAAAATACCTGTGTTTAATGTTAATAATTTTGATGAATATAAAATAACAATGTTATCTCATCTTGCAGCACCTCATGAGGAGATGCTAGATGTTATTAATGATGGCCAAATCATGATCATGACTGTGATAACCACATGAGCAAATCAAGGAAAAGAAGTGGATAAACCCAAGAAAGATTGGACCAAGGATGACCGGAGAAGAGGAAATCTAGACTTTGTTGCAAAAGATATGATCTTGAAGACCCTGGATAGCAACATGTTCATGAGAATTAAAGACTGCAAAACAGCAAAGGAAATGTGGGACAAGCTGGCACTGATAAATGAAGGATCTGAAGCAGTCAAAGAAAACAAATTATCTGTTGCAAAACATAATTTTGAGAATTTGAAAATGAAGGCTGGTGAATCCATTGATCAAATGGACAACAGATTCTCAAGCATCATCAGTGAACTGCAACAGCTTGGACACACATACCCCCAGAAAGAAGTGTGTTTAAAGATCTTGAGAGGCTTTCCTGAAAGATGGAAGATCATAACATCAGTAATCAGAGGAACAACAAATCTTGCAAACACTGACACCCTGACTCTGATGTCCCAACTAAAAGCTCATGAATTCAAATGGAACGGTGAAGATGGTGCTCCGGCAGAGACACAAAGAGCCAGTGCACAGATAGCACCACAACAAAGTAACTTTGCTTATTGTATCAGCAAAGAGACACTAGAACTCAAAGAACATGTAGCATTATTAGTTAAACGTTTTGACAGGATTAGCAAAAAGAAGCCATTCAAAGGAAACTCATCATCAAACAAGAGGTCAAGCTCAACCAAAGATATGAAGAAATGAGATGATGAATACAGATGCTTCAACTGCAACAAGAAAGGTCACTTCAAGGCTGATTGCCCCAAAGAAAACAATAAAGATGAGGAAAAGAAGAAGTACAAAGCATCTGAAAAGAAGAAAGGCAAGAAAGCACTCAAGGCTGAATCCAACAGTGAAAAGAATGAAGAATCATCTGATAATGATTTAGATAATAGTGATGAAGAAGACAGTTCAGACAATGAGAAAGCATGTCTATGTCTCATGACCAAAGAATTAGATGAAAATGAAGGTGACAGCTCAGATAATGAGAAAGAAAGTCTATGTCTTATAGCCAAAGAATCTGATGAAACTGAGGTAACATCTAGTTCTTACTCTTCATCAAATGCATCAACATCTAACACTGCACAATCTTCTATTCACCCATTAGATCCAGCAGCCCTAGTCCAAAATCTCATGACTAAATTTGATGAAATTGAGATGAATCATGAAATTCTAGAAAATGAATGTAAGGATCTAAGAAAAGAAAATAAAAGATTGAAGGAGCAACTAGACAAATTGAAAGCTGAACTAGCTACCAAGGAGATATACTCACTTAATCAAAAAGCAGCAGATGATAACTTATCCACTGCTAACAGATCAGCTGAGGAAATCCACCTGGCAGCTAAAAACACCACTGCACCACTAAATGCACCAGCTTACAAACCCTCAAAAACGTTTGGATCCAGATCTGGTCTTGGCTACAACAGTCAGGATGAGATTAGAAACAATGGTCAACACAATTCTGAATCCAGGACCAATAGTGGACCAAAGTTCAGAAAGGGAAAGACCATAGTTTCGACCACTCATCCTGCACCGGTGAAGTCAAAACCCAGTGCAGTGAAACAACAGACTAAATAATCATTCCAGTCAACCAACAACAAAGATCTACTGAAAGGTAAATGAAGACTTTATCCTTCAGAGGATGATTGGAATGTTGCACCTCCAAAATACTAGAAGAAACCATACCATGACATGCATCATGTGTTTAAGAAAAATCAACCAAGACATGTTCCTAGACACATAAAGCAACAGAGGTTTCCCACTGCATATTGGAAGGTGAAGAAGGATGCAAATGCACCAAAAAGTAGAGAAAAGTATCAGAATATCTTCAGTAGAAATATTAGAAGATATTCTGCCATGCCTTATACATATGAAGTTGATGATTTAAATTATCCAAAAAGAAGATCATTTGGATATACACTTGGAGTAAAGGCATGACTACTAACAGGTATGGACCCAAACAGTGTTTGGTACCTAAACATAATTAATTTGTTTTGTAGGATGTCTGGTACATAGACAGTGGATGTTCCAGACACATGACATGAAACAAAAGGTGGCTCACTGATTTCAAAGCTTTAGATGGACCCAAAGTCATATTTGGAGGCAAAGAAAACCCTGGAAAGATTAAGGGGAAAGGCACAATTCTCAAGAACAATTTGAAGATTCAAAATATGGCATATGTTAAGGGACTTAAGTTTAATCTGCTAAGAATCAGTCAATTCTATGACAAAGGCTACAATGTACCCTTCAACAAGAAAGGATGCAAAGTGAATCACAGCCAAACCAACACAGTAGCTCTTGCAAGAAAAAGAGCAGACAACATGTATGTGGTGGATTGGACAACAGCTAAAGCAGAAACATGTTTGTTTGTCAAAAATAAACTATCAATCAGCTGGATTTGGCATAGAAGATTAAATCATCTAAATTTCAAGACCATTAACACATTATCAAAGAACAAGTTAGTTGAAGGGCTGCCAGAGACCACATTCAAGAAAGAAAGTCTCTGTGATGCATGGCAAAATGGGAAGCAAATCAAAAGCTCCTTCAAATCAAAGCCCTACCAATCTACAACAAGAATTCTGCATCTGTTACATGTGGACCAGTCACACCAGTAAGTGTAAGTGGTTGATGATTTCTCCAAATTCACCTGGACCATCTTCAAGAACTAGAAGAAAGAGACACTCAAGAAGATGCGAGATCTACTAAGAAGAATTCAAAATGAGAAAGAACTAAAGATTATCAAGATCAGATCAGATAGAGGCACCAAGTTTCTAAATGAAGTGATCAGAACTTATTGTGAAGAAAATGTAGTATTACATCAATTATCTGCAGCAGGAACTCCACAACAAAATGGTGTAGCAGAAAGAACAATGATTTTAGAAGCATGCCTACCAAAGAGTTTTGGCCTGAAGCAGCAAACACAGCATGCTATACATAGAACAGATCAATCATCAACAAACATCATGGAACAACTCCATACGAGATATGGAATGGAAGGAAAACTAACATCTCACATTTACACATGTTTGGATATAAATGTGTTGTTTTGAACAAGAATCAGTAGCACACCTTTGATGAAAAAGCTGATGAAGCAATCTTTATGGGATACTCAGACAACAGCAAGGCATTCAGAGTACTCAACAAAAGAACATTGGTGATTGAAGAATCAGTACATGTTGTCTTTGAAGAACCAAACACAAATGGTGAAAGTCTTCAAGAACAAGATGAAGAAGCATCACAAAGGCAAGTGTATATGAATACAACTGTACCAGCTACTATTATGTGTCACAATTTTGGAAATCAAGATGAGCCACAAGTCATTAAAACAGAAGAAGCACCAGAACATGAAGTTCATGCAGAACCTGAAGTTGCAGAAGCACCAAGTGAAGAACAACTTCAACCTGACCTAAATTGGCTAAGAGATCATCCTGAAGAACAAGTCATTGGAAATATTCACTTAGGAGTAAGAACCAGAAGACAACTGGAGCATATGCTAACATGTTTTCTATCACAAGTGGAACCCAAGACAATAGATGATGCAATTTAAGATGCAGATTGGATTATAGCCATGCAAGAAGAACTAAATGAATTTGAAAGAAATGAAGTCTAGGAACTTGTTGACAGACCAGACACAGCCAACATCATTGGAACAAAATGGGTATTCAGAAACAAGATGGATGTGTAAGGAACAGTTGTCAGAAACAGAGCAAGGCTAGTTGCAAAAGGCTATTCTCAAGCAGAAGGAATAGATTATGATGAAACATTTGCACCAGTGGCAAGACTGGAGGCAATCAGACTCTCTCTAGCTTTTGCTGCACACAAAGACTTCAAAGTCTATCAAATGGATGTCAAGAGTGCATTTCTGAATGGACTTTTGGAAGAAGAAGTATATGTGGAACAACCTTCTGGTTTTCAACTCAAAGGAAAAGAAGACAAAGTATACAAGCTCAAGAAAGCTCTTTATGGACTCAAACAGGCACCTAGAGCCTGGTATGAAACACTATCACAATTTCTGATCATGAATGGATTCAACAAGGGAACTATAGATAAGACTATGTTCAAATTATAGGAAGGAACAAGTACATTACTAGTACAAATCTATGTTGATGACATCATCTTTGGATCAGAGGATGAAAAGTTGTGTGAGAAATTTGCAAACCTGATGAAGAGCAAATTTCAGATGAGCATGATGGGAGAATTAAATTACTTTCTTGGCCTTCAAGTGAAACAAATGAAGGATGGTATTTTCATTAGTCAAGCCAAGTATACAAAAGATTTAATACATAAATATGGTATGGACACAAGTGGCACATCAGATACACCAATGTGTGCAAGAGTCATTTTGGAAAAGATGAAGCTGGAAAAGATGTTGATCAGAAAATGTATAGAGGAATCATTGGATCTCTACTTTATCTAACTGCAAGCATACCTGATATAGCATTTACAGTAGGAGTATGTGCAAGATTTCAAGCTCAACCAAAAGAATCACATCTTCTAGCAGCCAAAAGAATAATCAAATACCTGAAGAACACCATCAATGTTGGAATTTGGTATCCAAAAGATGGAGGATTCAAGTTGATATCATATTCAGACTCTGACTATGCTGGATGCAAGATAGATAGAAAAAGAACTTCTGGAACATGCCAGATGCTAGGCACCAGACTTGTCTCTTGGTTCAGTAAGAAGCAAAACTCCATATCAACATCAACAGCTGAAGCTGAGTATATAGCAGCAGGCAGTTTTTGTGCACAAGTACTATGGATTAGACAACAGCTAAGGGATTATGGAATGGAGGAGAAGACAATTCCAATCATGTGTGACAACACAAGTCCCATATCTATTACTGAAAATCCAGTGTTGCACTCAAGAACAAAGCACATTGATGTGATACATCTTCATCAGAGATCATGTTGAGAAAGGATATGTTATCTTAAGATACATTCCCACTGAAGATCAATTTGCTGACATTTTCACTAAACCACTCAGTCATGAAAGATTTAGCAAGTTAAGAATTGAATTGGGAATGATTGAAATTGACTAAGTACCAAAGAGCGGCCAACTGGAGTAATCAGCTAAGTGACTTGACCGGCTGATTAAACCTTTGCCATTACAGGAGATGTGGCGAGTAAAGGCACTGGTACCCAGCGAAGTTTACTTAACTGATTGTTAGGAACAATTAATAAAACAGCTCAGTGAAAGATTCACTACACCGGCTAAGTGACTGGCCAAGGCACTCCACCGAAATGAAGACTGGAATAATGGGCAAACTAAAGTGTGAACAAAATCAACTTTTATACACGTGGAAAATAAGGAAGTTATGGAGGATTATACTGTGGAAGATTACACACGTGGAGATAAATTTACAATTATGGAGGTAACCATTTCTTTAATTACAAATGCCTCGATTCCCGGGATCTATCATTATCTACTGGATCGTTCTTTCAGGAAGAACACTACTTAAAACTATGCGGAAATGACGAGGAAGCAAAAGGCATGGCAGCTGGATGCAAAAGCCTTAGATTATCAACGTTTCTAAATCCTTCAATAACCAAAATCGGTTATGAAAGTCTAATCTCCTTCTGGAAAACTGCAAAATATGTGTATGGGCTCCTTGCAGAAGAATGTGATGAATGGAAGGAAGACAAGATTGTTGCATCTGTCAATGGCACAGAAGTGGTAGTCACAGCAAAGGTAATTCGTACTCACCTTAAAATTTCAAATAAGGGTCAAGCAAAAGTGACATTGGTACCACAAAACTTGGTTGATTTCTGGACAACAATCGCCAAAACTGAAAATCCAAGATCTAAGAAGGCCAATTGCCTTAGATCTGCATTAAAGAAACCATTCCGTGAGTTCAGTGCCCTAATTGGAAAAAGCATTGAAGGAATGTTAGGAGCAAATAATGCCATGACAGAATTCATAATGCGGCTGATGGGAATCATCTATAACCGTCTACAGTTCAACTGGGCAAAATACTTCTTTTAGAGAATCAAGGAACAAATCCTAGGTGAAGCAAATACGGCCAAAAAGGGCATAGCAGAAGGAAAGAAGAAGAAAGGCCAATTTTGGGTGAAAAAGTCATATGGGATTCAGTGACACTACTTGATGCAATGTCTCCAAGTTCCTGTTGTACAACTCCACAAACTACATGAATCCAAAGTCATGTTTACCTATGTTAAACATCAAAAGAAAGCAGGAGAAGGGAAGAGAAAGAAACCTACAAAACACACTACCAGCCAAAGAAAGAAACAAAAGGTCCAACGAAATTTGGACAAGATAGACTTTGGAAAGTTAATTGATGAAGACGAAGAAGAAGAAGAGGAATTTGAAAGTGAGGCAGAACAACCGGAGGAGGAAAGTGGTAGTGAATATGAATAACCTCAAAATGAGGAGGCTGCAAAAGTAACAGGAGATGGTGATGAAGAAACCCCAGAAAAACCGGCACAAATGTTTGCAAATGATATTGATGATCGCTTTGCAGCATATCTTGAATGGAAGGAAGGTGATTCTAGAGATCAACTTCAAGACTCAGAACACATGCTTGCTAAGGAGGCCTGGTTTATCAAGTTTCTTGGGATCACAACCTTTGTTGGTGTACTTGATGAATCACCACTCTAGGATATTGTTGATGCAGCTAAAGCCAAGATACATCTGCACTCTGACAAAGACAGTGATAAATCAATTGATGGCAGCAATACCGATGATGATGATGATGGTGATGATCACAGTGATGATAATGTTGCTGATAACATTGATGACGGCCAAGGCAAAGAGACTGAACAAATAGCTGATGCAATTGATGACAACACTCTCTTAAGCTCTTTTCTACAGCCACATGCATCAAACAAGTCAACCACAGTAGCTAAGACAACACCTCAACAATTATCTGCTGAAACTCTAGCTGACCCCACAAACGTAGTGGACACTGGCTCAGCTGCTGCCACTCCAATCAAGGAAATCCTCAGCACAGAGCAAGGGGGAATAGCATCCAAAACCACACCAGCATACACATCCACCCAAATACTTGAAGATTTGGAAGTCGATGCAGATGTTACTCAACATCAAGACAGAGGATAGCAAACAGAACCAGAACTAGCTGACACCCAACAGAAACACTCTCAGCTGGCCACTGGCATCTCCAACAAAACTTTTGAAAAAACCGCAGATCTGCTGGCTGAAGAATTGGAACAACAAGCCATGTACCTCAGATCCATGACTTCAGCATTTAATGATAAAAGTTACTCCATTGAGCAAAATTTCCAGGCCATTGCAGATTACATTGATGCGCAGAACATTGTTGTTCAAAAACAAGGAAATCTGATGAGACAGCTCAACATCAATATTACTAACAACCTTGCAGGTCTCAGACAATACATTTCCCAAGAAAATGATTCAATGGAATTGGCATTCGGCACCAGATTTCACAGTGTCACTAAGAAACTGACTGATCATGACAACAGATTCACATATATTGAGTCAAAATTGGACTCTCTGGTTGGAACAGCAGAGGCTACAAATAGCATCTTACTCCAGCAAAGGGATGATGCTGCCAAAAAGGGGGAAACAAGTAAGCCTGAAGGATCAATAGTAAGGCCCCCATATTTTATAGAGGAACAGCTGAGAGCAAGAGATAGAGAGATAAGAATCAGAAATGAAGCTGAAGAACAGCAAAGGTAGGCCAGAGAAGAAAGAGAAAATGCCTCAAATGAACACTGCATAGGATTTCCCCATCCTGTTCATAGAAGGGATGATGATAGAGATAGATCAGGTGGACAGCAAAGACCTGGATCAAATCAAAAAAGGAGGTCAGCAAAAGATCACAGAACTAATACTACCAGAGAGAAAAGAAGCTTCTCAACTCACAGAAACAGACAAGAGTATGAAGCTGAAATTTTAGATCATGTGAGAGAATTTTTCAGAGTCCATGAAGGACTATACCCAAATCAAACACAAGATGAAGCTTGGGCAGACTGGATAAGCTACCAGGATGAAAAGAGGAGAGTTGACATGGCCAAAATATACAATGACATGAAATGTAACACCCCGATTTTTACGAAAAGGGCAATTTTGTCTTTTAATGATAATTGGGGTTTTATGTTTTTTTATTTAATTAAAAGGATTAAATAAAGGAATAAGAAATTAGAATAAAAGGAAACATTCTGATTGGCCGACGTAAACGGGAATTAAAGGTGTCGGGGTATTTAAACGGGAAAATAGAATTTGGTCCTCACTTCCCTTTCAGTTCTATTTTTTCTTTCCTACGCTCTGAGACCGAAGAGGGCGCCTGTTCCATCGAAAGGCTCACCCTAGGTTGAATTTTTGGTGTTTGATCCGTGGCTCGTTTGCGCAGACGGCAGTAGAAGAAAAGGTTCGGAGGATCGCGGTGATTCTCCCGATACAAACGATTTGTGATTTCGTTCCGGTTCAAGGCTTGTTGGTGCTTCGAGGTCTTGGAATCGTAGAACCACGCAATCAAAAGGTAACGTGGCTAGACTTCGTACTATTTTAGGGGCCCAATCAGTGAATTGGAGTTTTGTATGTTTTATACTTGTATTACTACTGTTTTGGTGTATAAAAGGTGGAGCTGGGATTGGTTTTGGGTTGGAAATCGTACAGGGCTGTTTTGCAGATTTTGTGCAGGATTTTGGGGCTATCCGTGCGGATAGAAGTCTTATCCGTACGGATAAGTCACTGGTTTGGAGTTTTGTGGAAATAGTGAGTTATCCGGATGGTTGGGGCATTTATCCGTACGGATAACTTATCCATCCGTACGGATAAGAGCCTGGTTGGGCAATTGTTGGTTTGAGCTGTTTCGTGGTGTTAGCTCATGTCCAGGCTTTATAATCTGATCTCTAATCTTGAACTAAGTCTTGAAGGGAGTTCCCACGCGCATAGAACCCAACCTTACGGAGTTTTCACTAACCGTGATCGTTCGTAGGGGACCGTGCGGAGAGGCTTGACGGACTTAGTGCTTTGACGAGCTAGTGTTCGCCATTGTCTGTGTATGTGATAGGAGGTTAGAGTCTAGTGGTCTAGGACCTTGAGTAGATGATAGGGGCCTTTTATGTGAATGAACTAGGTGGCTAGTCAAACACTTAATAAACTACATATGTGTTAGCTAAAAGATTAAATGCTTTAGGAGGCTTGCGTAAGGCACGTTTATACTCCATCGATGTTTATATGGCCCGATGTGATGTGTGCCTCTACGGTCATCCGGACTTCCATGAGAGTACATGTACAGGTCAGCGCACTATCGAACACAAGTTGTTCGTACTACTGGAGACGCAATTCAAGTAGGTCGTAATCGTAACCGGTGCGCGTAATTACCGGTCGTATGTGTCCTTGCCAACCTTAGCATGACAAATAGTGAGCTGAGCTAGAAACCCTAGGGACCTCATGTTGTGCCATGAACACAATGTGATTGGTAGCTAGCTAGGTTAATAACGGAAAAGTAATACAAGACGGCGACGCCTTCTTGCTGGTTGAGTAACGATGATAGTGCGGAACCTATTCATGTTACTGAGTATTGTGTACTCACCTGTTATTTCCCTGTGTTTTTGTCCCTTCTTTCTTTTAGATGAGTATCCGGAGGATGACATGTTGGCTGAGGGTTATCCTGAGGACGAGGAATGAGCGGGAGCTATGCTTGGAGTCCAGTGGTTTCTTTATGGCTTTGTTACCTTTCTTTTTTTATTTTTTGTTAAGGGAGTTTCCGAGGGTGTTGTACTTTAAGATTTGGATGATGTTCTTTGGATGTTTAGTTTCTCTTTTGAATTCGGTTTTTTGTAGAACAACACTTGTAACTCTGGTTCGGTTTTGGGAGACGTTTCAGATGTTTGTTTTTAATTTTTAATTTCCGAGTAATCTTTTAGCTTCCACGTCGCTTAGTATCTCTGATTATTTATGAGGCTGACGTGTTTGCATTAAATTTTATTTATTGCTATGCGTGCCGAACGCACTTTTCCGGATAAGAAATCGGTATCCGGGAACGGGGCGTTATAGTTGGTATCAGAGCTGACGTTTACAGTGCCGAACGCACTTTTCCAGATGGTTCATACTAGAGGAGGTGGCAACACGGATAATCAACTAGTCGGGTTGGAGAATGAGGAAGTTTCTGAGGTAGTGATGGAAGAGGAAAATCAGGAAGTAGGAAACGAGCGAGGTAATGAGGCCAGGGCCAATGAGGGGGAAGAAATGCCAGTTTGGGTGTGAGCCCCTACGAGGAGGAGGAGTGGGGCACCACCTATCCTCCCACCGATTAATAGGTCCTCTTATGCTAGAGCGGGAAATCAAAAGAGGGTTCCTGAGGCCACCAGGGCCAACCCTCGAAGTGCGCCACCTAGGGACACCCCAGTAAATCCCTCTCAGTTTGTTTACCAGACCAGTCTGCATCAACAGCAAGATGTGTTGCGTTACTTTCAGCAGCTGCATCAAGTGCAACAACAGCAGTCTATCCTCCAGCAACAGCAGGCAATGTTGCAACAGCAGCAGCAAAGAGGGACTACCACTGTTAGTCAACCTTCGCAAGAGACAGCCCGTCCGTACTATGAGAAACCGATTGACTGGGTCGAAAAGATTAGGAAGTATCATGTGTCGATTTCTTTGGAAACGTGAGTGCAGAGAAAGCAGATTTATGGTTCAGGGGTTTCAAAAAGAATTGTACCAGTATGAAGGCTCCGGAGGCGGAGTGGTTACTGACTGCTTTAGCGTTGATGATAGGGAATGCCCAGTGCAGGGTAGAGTCATATCAGAGGTTCAATGGAAACATCACAACTTGGAAGGCTTTTAAGGAGGCATTTTACACGAAGTATTTTCCTTAAGCAGCTCAGGACACTAAGTCCAAGGAATTTATGGACTTAAAGGAGGAATCATAGATGACAGTCACTCAGTATTCACAGCGGTTCAATGAGTTAGGTCAGTTCTACCAGGAGATCTCTTCTGATCAGAAGAGAAGTATAGCAAAGTTCACTGATGGATTAACTGGTGAGATTGCTAAGGGTATGTTAGGCCCACGACCAGTTACCATGGCCGATGTTGTGGATAGAGCCTTGACAGCAGAGAAGCTACTGAGGAAGAATGCAGCTGCCGCGGGTGTGAAGAGATCATTCTCAAGTTTTCAGAGGGGCAGCGGGACAACACCAAAACAGGGGCAGAAGAAATTTGGGGTGCCGGGAGCAACAGGCTCAGTTGGGAAGGCAGCTCAGGGAAATGTGGGTTCATCGGTGAAATGTTATGCGTGCGGAAAGATTGGGCATTATTCTAAAGATTTCCCGCAAAGAGGAACGGAGTTTAGTACACCGGCCACTGGGGCCAATCTTCAGGGTGCTAAAAATAGGGGCAACAGGCCTACAAGGGTTTTTGCAGTAGGCGTCAAGCCAGGAGAGGTGGATGATCTAGTGGTAACAGGTATCTTTTAATGTCTTTATTTTATTTTGAACCACTTAATATGATATGGCGCCGTATGATATTAACTGTGAAATCTAAGTAAATACATGATTAGGTACTATAATCCTGTAGAGTCTAGCAGTTACGGCACTATTTGATTCAGGAGCCTCAGAGTCTTTTGTGTCTACTAAGACAGCTAGGAAACTTAACCTACCATTGCAAGAGTTAGGGAATCCATTGTCAATAACAACCCCGTTGGGGAGGATGACTAAGTGCGCTCAACGTTTACAACGAGTCGATATTAGGGCTGGAAGTCATAAGAGCCATCATGACCTAACAGTGATGGACTTCACTGACTTTGACGTGATCTTAAGGATGGATTGGCTATCCAAGAACCATGTGTATCTGGGCTGTCATGGTAAGAGAGTAATTTTCAAGGTTCCCGGAAGGTCCTCTAAGACCTTTCAAGGGAATGTGGTGAAGACTGTA
This sequence comes from Gentiana dahurica var. dahurica, assembly GCA_024500145.1. NCBI lineage: Eukaryota > Viridiplantae > Streptophyta > Magnoliopsida > Gentianales > Gentianaceae > Gentiana > Gentiana dahurica. The sequence continues at coordinate 63,806,997 of CM044896.1, read as the reverse complement.
AACGGTAAGCAGGTTGTAATCTCAGCAGTCAAGGCCATGAGGGCACTGAAGAAAGGATGTGAAGGATTCATGGTGTTCGCCTTGAACACATAAGTACAGAGAGCTAAACTGGAATAAACCCCGGTAGTGAAGGATTTCCCAGTAGTTTTTCCGAGGAGCTGCCTGGGAATATGCCGGATAGGGTCATCAAGTTTGAGATAAATTTGGTTCCCGGGGCTCAGCATACGGCAAAGGCACCATATCGGATGGTGCCAGCAGAGTTGAAGGAATTAAAGGTTCAAATCAAAGAGATGTTGGAGAGAAAAGTGATACAGCCAAGCACGTCGCCTTGGGGAGCGCCAGTATTATTTGTAAAGAAGAAGGACGGCAGTATGAGGATGTGCATCGATTATCGGGCACTAAATAATTTGACAATTAAGAATAAGTATCCTTTGCCGAGGATCGATCATCTCTTCTGTCAGTTGCAAGGAAAGAAAGTATTCTCCAAGATCGGCCTCAGATCTGGTTATCGCCAGTTGAAGATCAAGGTGTCCGATATTCCTAAGACGGCCTTCAGTACTAGATACGGGCATTATGAATTTTTGGTGATGCCATTCGGGTTAACCAATGCACCGTCGGCATTTATGGACTTAATGCAGCGGGTGTTCATGCCGTATTTGGACAAGTTCGTGATAGTGTTAATCGACGAAATTCTCATCTATTCTAGGGATGAGAAGGAAAACGAGGAACACCTAAGGATAGTGTTGCAAACATTGAAGGACAGTCAACTTTATGCGATATTCAGCAAATGCGAATTTTGGCTCGATCAAGTTAGTTTCCTCGGACATGTAGTCACAGCGGAAGGAATCAAGGTGGACCCGGCCAAGATTGAAGCGGTAAGTAATTGGCCTAGGCCGACAACAGTAATGGAAGTAAGGAGTTTCTTGGGCCTAGCCGGTTACTATCGGAAGTTTGTTCAGGATTTTGAGAGGATAGCCACACCTCTCACGAAGCTCACTCAAAAGAATGTCAAGTATGAGTGGACGGAGGAGTGTGAAGCAGCGTTTCAGACATTGAAGGATCGGTTAACTACATCACCGGTGTTAGCATTACCAGAGGTTTTCGGGGATTATGATGTCTACACGGATGCGTCGGGTCAAGGTCTGGGTTGTGTGTTGATGCAGTCGGGAAAGGTGATCGATTATGCTTCGAGACAACTGAAAGTTCATGAGAAGAATTATCCGACTCAAGATCTGGAATTAGCAGCGGTAGTGTTTGCCCATAAGTTGTGGCGACATTATTTGTACGGTGTGAAGGCGAGGATTTACACGGATCACAAGAGCCTCAAGTTCTTCTTCACTCAAGAGAACTTGAATATGAGGCAAAGGAGATGACTTGAGTTCGTCAAGGACTATGACCTAGATATTCAGTATCACTCGGGTAAAGCCAATGTGGTGGCGGATGCTTTGAGCCGGAGGGCGGTAAATGCTATTACGACAGTTCTGGAACTAGTTGATAAATTGGACGGACTTCAGGTCCAAGTGGTCGAATTGGGAGGTAAGACAATTAGTTTGGCGCCATTGATGGCGAGGTCCGATTTACTGGACGAGATCCAGGTTAAACAGGACGAAGACCCAGTTATGTTGGACTTCAAGCGGGTAGCTCGGGAGAAGCCGACAGTGGGTTATCAGCTGGACAAGAGTGTCCATTTGTGGTACGGAGATCGTTTACGTGTTCCGGATGTGGATGGTCTACGGGACCAGGACATGGAAGAAGCTCATATGATTGCATTTCCGGTTCATCCCGGAGCCACTAAGATGTATAGGGACCTTAAGGAACATTAATGGTGGCCATGCATGAAACTTGATATTGCAAACTTTGTGGTGTGACACTTGTCAAAGGGTGAAGGCGGAGCACAGAAAGCCTGGAGGCTTGTTGAAGTCTTTGGAGATCCCGGAATGGAAGTGGGAGAACATCACCATGGATTTCATTACCGGATTGCCGAAGAGTAAGGGTGGTCATGACATGATTTGGGTGATTGTCGACAGACTCACGAAGTCAGCCCATTTCTTGCCATGTAAGAAGGACATGCCAATTAAGAATTTAACCACCTTGTATCTTGATAATGTGGTAAGATATCATGGTGTGCCCTTATCGATTGTGTCGGATAGAGACACACGGTTCACTAGTCGCTTTTGGAAGGTCTTGCAGAAAGCCTTTGGGACCAAGACAGCACTTAGCACGGCGTTTCACCCTCAGACGGATGGACAGTCCGAGAGGACAATTCAGACCTTAGAAGACATGCTTAGGGCAGGCGTCTTGGACGCGGGGGGTTCATGGTTGGATTATCTCGGATTAGCGGAGTTTTCCTACAACAACAGCTATCACTCGAGCCTTGGCATGCCACCATTTGAAGCCCTATGTGGAAGAAAGTGCCGGACTCCTCTATATTGGGATGAAGTAGGGGAGAGACAACTTACGGGGCCGGAGTTGGTGCAACAGGCTAAGGATAAGATCGATCTTATTCGGAAGAATCTCAAGGCGGCTCAAGATCGTCAAAAGAGTTGGGCGGATGTCAGGCGAAGCCCGTTGGAATTCAAAGTCAGGGACCGAGTTTATTTGAGAGCGTCACCGATGAAAGGGGTCAAGAGGTTCGGGGTTATGGGAAAGCTCAGTCCGAGATACGTAGGACCCTTCGACGTTATTGAAAGGATTGGACGGCTAGCTTATAGACTTCAATTGCCGGAATCGATGTCTAGAGTTCATAATGTGTTCCATGTGTCGATGCTGAAGAAGTGTTTGACTCAAGCTGAAACTGATTCTGAAATAGATCCGGGGGTTTTGCAAGACAACTTGGCATATGAAGAAAAACAAATCAAGATTTTGGATAGGAAAGAAAAGATGATCAAGCGCTGGATGGTCCCGTTAGTATTGGTGCAATGGACCAATCATGCACTGACCGAGGCCACTTGGGAAGTGGAAGCAGACATGATCATAGAATTCCCAGACTTTGTGTCCCTACCAGGTACGTTCTAGTTTTGAGGACGAAACTCTTTTAAGGGGGGAGGGATGTAACACCCCGATTTTTACGAAAAGGGGAATTTTGTCTTTTAATGATAATTGGGGTTTTATGTTTTTTACTTAATTAAAAGGATTAAATAAAGGAATAAGAAATTAGAATAAAAGGAAACATTCTGATTGGCCGACGTAAACGGGAATTAAAGGTGTCGGGGTATTTAAACGGGAAAATAGAATTTGATCCTCACTTCCATTTCAGTTCTATTTTTTCTTTCTTACGCTCTGAGACAGAAGAGGGCGCCTGTTCCATCGAAAGGCTCACCCTAGGTTGAATTTTTGGTGTTTGATCCGTGGCTCGTTTGCGAAGACGGCAGAAGAAGAAAAGGTCTAGAGGATCGCGGTGATTCTCCCGATACAAACGATTTATGATTTCGTTCCGGTTCAAGGCTTAAGGTTTGTTGGTACTTCGAGGTCTTGGAATCGTAGAACCACACAATCAAAAGGTAACGTGGCTAGACTTCATACTATTTTCGGGGCCCAATCAGTGAATTGGAGTTTTGTATGTTTTATACCTGTATTACTGCTGTTTTGGTGTATAAAAGGTGGAGCTTGGATTGGTTTTGGGTTGTAAATCGTACAGGGCTGTTCTGCAGTTATTGTGCAGGATTTTGGGGCTATCCATACGGATAGAAGGCTTATCCGTATGGATAAGTCACTGTTTTGGAGTTTTGGGGAAACAGTGAGTTATCCGGATGGTTGGGGCATTTATCCGTACGGATATACTGGTCATCCGTACGGATAACTTATCCATCCATACGGATAAGAGCCTGGTTGGGCAATTGTTGGTTTGAGCTGTTTCGTGGTGTCAGCTCATGTCTGGGCTTTATAATCTGATCTCTAATATTGAACTAAGTCTTGAAGGGAGTTCCCACGCGTATAGAACCCAACCTTACGGAGTTTTCACTAACCGTGATCGTTCGTAGGGGACCGTGCAGAGAGCCTTGACGGACTTAGTGCTTTGACGAGCTAGTGTTCGCCATTGTTTGTGTATGTGATAGGAGGTTAGAGTCTAGTGGTCTAGGACCTTGAGTAGATGATAGGGGCCTTTTATGTGAATGAACTAGGTGGCTAGTCAAACACTTAATAAACTACATATGTGTTAGCTAAAAGATTAAATGCTTTGGGAGGCTTGCGTAAGGCACGTTTATACTCCGTCGATGTGTATATGGCCCGATGTGATGTGTGCCTCTATGGTCATCCGGACTTCTATGAGAGTACATGCAAAGGTCAGCGCACTATCGAACACAAGTTGTTCGTACTACTGGAGACGCAATTCTAGTAGGTCGTAATCGTAACCGGTGCGCGTAATTACCGGCCGTATGTGTCCTTGCCAACCTTAGCGTGACAAATAGTGAGCTGAGCTAGAAACCCTAGGTACCTCATGTTGTGCCATGAATGCAATGTGATAGGTAACTAGGTTAATAACGGAAAAGTTAATAAAAGACGGCGACGCCTTCTTACTGGTTGAGTAACGATGATAGTGCGGAACCTATTCATGTTACTGAGTATTTTGTACTCACCCGTTATTTCCCTATGTTTTTGTCCATTCTTTCTTTTAGATGAGTATCTGGAGGTTGACGAATTGGCTGAGGGTTATCCTGAGGACGAGGAATGTGCGGGAGCTATGCATGGAGTCCAGTGGTTTCTTTATGGCTTTGTTACATTTCTTTTTTTATTTTTGTTAAGGGAGTTTCCGAGGGTGTTGTACTTTAAGATTTGGATGATGTTCTTTGGATGTTTAGTTTCTTTTTTGAATTCGGTTTTTTGTAGAACAGCAGTCGTAACTCTGGTTCAGTTTTGGGAGACGTTTCAGATGTTTGGTTTTAATTTTTAATTTCCGAGTTATCTTTTAGCTTCCGCGTCGTTTAGTATCTCTGATTATTGATGAGGCTGACGTGAAAACATGCCTCTCTCCTGCAACATGCCTCTCTCCTGCAAAGTGGTGGAACCAGCAAACCAAGTTCAGCCATACCACTTTCTGCAAAGGGACCAGAAGACTTGCCAACTGACCAACAAGAAGACTTCAATTATATGGAAATGTTCTTCAGCCCTATGGGGAAAATGAATAAACAAGAACAATGGGGTCTGTAAAAAAAATCTCAAATTTGCTGACTCACACATTGCAGAGGCCAGGGACAGACTTGAGAAGTACTTTGGGGAGCCCAGGGCAAATGAAACTATGCCTGACTTTAACAGATTCTTTGCCAATAGAGTATTCCAAGGAGTATCTGAATACACTGCTATGGCATTCTGGAAGTGGATGTTTCTTGAGATTGATTGGAAAGATATGGAAGAGGTCCAAACCACAAAGTTCAAAAGGTACAAGGGTGAATTAATCAAAATGTAGTTGTAACACTTGAATAATTTTGAACTGGATGCCCTTAATTGGATGAATAATTTTTTTTTGGGTTTTTTACTCTGTCAGGTATTATGAAAAAAATTTGTTACACTTATGTTCAGGCTTATGAGGGTTTTGGCATCATAAAAAAGGGGAAATTGTTAGGAACATTTTATTATGTTTTGATGATGGCCATACTAGCTGTTATAGCAAGCCTGAAATAAGTTATAATTTTTCTGTATAAGTCTTTACTTTGAGTCTGACATGTTGTATAAGTTGAGTCAGACAAGTACTATACTAGTTGGTAGGACGGAAAAGCAAGAAGAGACTTTCGCCAGAGTGAAGCCAGCCAAGCACCAGTAGAGAAGCAATGAAGATATAATGGTTTGACTTATAACAAAGGAAGTCTGTGATGACCTTGGATAAGTCTAAGTTATGTTTCAAGTGATGAAATTTAATGTTTAAATATGGTGTACACTGATCTCCCACAAATCAAGGATCAGTGAAGTGCAAGGATTCTCCTTTGAACTGAAAGAATGAAGGAAACAGTGAATCGGAAAAGTAAACTGACTTTCGGCTGAGTGAAGACAAAGCAGTAAAGGAAAATCTAAGCGCCAAAGTCAGATGGACTACTTAACCGTTCGGAGAATGGCTGAGTAAACCTCACTCGACCAGATCATTGAAATATGAAGAAGATACAGAAGATCAAGCATTAAATGCACAATTTATAGAGGATCAATCAAGGAAGGATTTTCTGGTAAACATTTGAAGAAAAATCCGATCTCTAAAATCAAGGAGAATATAATTAAGGGGGAATCAATAATAAAATCAAGGATTATTCTCCTCATTAATATAGCCAACAGACGGAAATTCAAATCAAGAATAATCAAGGCTATAAATAGAAGGCACTGACAGAAAAAAAAAAGAAAAAAGAGGAGAACGATCATAAATCTGAGCAAAAACTCTGTCAAAGTGAAATCCTTCTATCTGTGCTAAAAAGAAATATCTAGTGATCAACTCAAATCTAAGAGCTACAAATCAAACATCAAGCATTGACATTGGTCAACAAGTTGGTGAATTCAATTCACATAAATCAAGCAACTGAATCACTGCCTTCTAAGAGGGAGTTGTGTTTGTGATAGCTATTGAAGGATTTGATCCCAAGGAGCAGTGAAAGAGACTGAGTCACTGAAGCTGTTGCAGTGAAGGAGTGATAGTCTTGTAGATTGTGAAGCTTGTGAAGTCAAGGACAATCATACCATTGAACCCGTGAAAGCAATACTGAATTCCTCCGATCATCACAGGAGAAGAGTGGATTAATGGATTACACCACCCTGAACCACTATAAGCCTTGTGTCAATTTACTTTCTGCAAATTATCTTACTGCATTCATTTAATTGCTTATATTATATCATATATTATTTATTGGTTAAAATACATGGAAATAATTTAGTAATAAGGGACTTATCCGTTGCCCAAAATCTTTTAATTAAAAGAAAAGTTTTTGAAACTCCACTATAGTCATTCACCCCGACTATAGTTTACCCTTCTCTGGGACCAATAAATTGTTTTGTAGTTATTTATTTTCTCTTTTACTGCCGCACTTTTATTATACGATTTCGTGTCACCACTATTCTTCTTGGTTTGATTCAGCTACATTGCACAGATTCTTCAAGGATTATTTCCAAGAGCCAGCTGATTTATACGACGATCCACTTCTTATTTGGTTCCACCCTTAACCGAAGTTAAATTCCTTTTAAGTTTTTATTTCTCATCTTACACATTGGGGACAATGTTTAGATTAAGTGGTGGGTACGGGAACGTCACTTAGCTTCTTAGCATTATATTCCGTAAATTGTGTGATTATCTTGATTCTCTTTCATACACGATTCACCACTTAGACTTTTATTCATTTCGACAGAATTTCGAAAAATTATGATATCTTTGATCTTTTTGAGTTAATTGACTTCAACTTTGTTTTACTTTGTACGAGTGAAAGGAATGCCCACTTCTGAAGTAGTGGCGTATTAAGTGCGTATTCTGTTATGAGTCACCATTTTAAGCACGTATAACTCACTTCAATTGGTGTGTAGTTGATAGCATATTGCTTTGACTAGAGTTGACCCTAGCTTCATCACGAATCATGTTCCACCAACGCTTATATAGGCAATGGAATTTCGGATTCGGTAGTTTATGATGAGTGGGGCCATGAGGATAGATAAATCAATGAGAGTTCACCCGCCAAGAAAGATAAGTGCATTGCAATATATACATTTATGATCTCTTTGGCAATATTTTAGTCGATGGAGCGTAAGACGCACGACTTTTGCATAGACCGATAAACGCGAGCCTAAGAGTAATTTATACATAGTTCTCGATCCACCTTTCCAGCTCAATTAATTAATAAATAACATGTTCGAGACTGGTTAGTTCGACTATGGGATGGCGTAATGTGAGATTGTCTGCATTGCTAAGCGGTTGTGAAAGTTATTGCACACACACATTGACTCATGACATGAATAGTGTTTAATGCGTTACTGTGAAAGCTAGCGGGTGGTCGTTGTAATGGCAATTTCAAAGGTTGCTTTCAGCCTTTCATGATCAAAGGATGAAGAAGATTAGAAGAAGCCTTAAGCAAGAAGAATGGCCAGTGAGCTCAAAAGGCGGTTATCGGCGGCTGGGAAGCATTTTAGGTTTAGGTAGAAATGGCACAAGTATAAGGTTTAGAAATTTAGGGTTGTGTGTGGGGGGTTTTTATAGTAGGAGCTAGTGAAAAAATTAAATAATATAAATAAATATAAATATATATATATAATTAAAAATGAAGTATATCCACTTCGGTTCAGGTCATACCGGTTTTTATGAATAAAACCGAAAACTGAATTGGATTTCCGGTTCGGTTTTTCTTCAATGAAAAAACCAATTGGAACACTGTGGTTCATCATTTTCCGGTCCGGTTTAATCCGGTTCAGTCGGTCAGTCCAGTTTTCCAATTTCGCTGTACAGCCCTAATGAGTGGCATGATCTTGATCTTGACTTTGTGAGGCATAATTGTCTTTAATTAATTTGTATACTAATCAGAGTATTGTTGTCTTTTCGCCTTTTTGCTCAGGGGGTAGTTGATAACGCCCTAAATGGTACCAATAATTATACCTATATTCACCCCGAATTCTGCTCAAGAGAGGATAAATAGGCTCGTTATTATGTGGAATATATGTTAAATGATATGTGAGTGTTTCCAGGATCGTAATTCTGTATCTATGCTATTTCCCTGAGGTTTTGGTACTGTTTTGTCTCGTTTTGCGTGTTTTATAGGATGTACCGAATCTGGAGCATTGGAAGATGGATCTATACCAAAAGGAGTACATTGGGCCGAGTGATTGAAGTCCAAGAAGCAGTCTGCTGAAGAAATGGAGAAAAGTAGGCCCGGTAAACCGGTGGCTTGTTTGACACGAAATTAATTATGTCGCATTATCTAAGTCGGTTAGGGTTTTAGAGAGTCATAAGTCGGTCATTGTATCTATATAAGGCCGCATTAACAGATTTTTGTATAAGTTTTGCATATTACATTACATACATTATATATTTTGATGAAATAAAGTTATTCAAGCTTTTGTAGAGTTATTTCTGGTTTCCTCCCCTCTTCCATCATCTCTAGCATGAGTAGATCGAACTAGATCTCAATTGTTGAAGGTATGAAGATTTGAACGTTCTTTTTGTCTTCAATATGGTAGATCTGTTCGTATTTATGTGTTTTAGTTAATCTGCATGTTTAAAGACCCCATAATTTACTTAGAATAATCGTAAATGAGCAATGTAGATCCAGGAATATGAAAAGCTGACCCCGGTACGGTCTATACCGGTTTACCAAGGCATTATTTAGAAAACCTAAAACTGGGATTCACTACAGCTACGTTGATCGACAGGTTTAATTAACAGTAGGTTAGATCTGGCCAATCTGCTTATTTTAATCTTAAGCTGGCATGAAATACGAATAGTGAAGTGCTAAGTTTGGACATGGTCATGAATGGACCCTAGGAACGTGCTGATCAATGTCGACAACTGTCTAGGCGGGTTTGCGTTATGAGTTAGCGCTCGATATCAGTAATTCTAGTTCTTTATGCGTATGGGCTATTACGGACCAATTAAGGAGGGTAGCTTACATATAGATTGTCTACTACCATTGTCAAAGTAGATATGAGTAGGAATTGCACCCGTAGCTGATAATGATAATTAAAACGAGAGCTCACGATTAATTTAAGGAAATTATATGGGGAAGTAAACATAACGATTAACTAATCCAAGTTAGTTTTTCGGTGAGAAGAGGGAGAGGCATACCAAGTTTGTTTTCTTTTCTGATATTTTTGGTCAATGACCGCCTTTATGTTGCTTCATAATTGGGTTAGAATCGGTTATAATTAATGTTGCTTTGTCTTTGTGGGATCGACCTTGACTCGCATTTACTATACTACGATGTACCTAGTATTCTTGCTAGTAATATCGACGTTAGTGACTTACACGCGATCATCTCATTTGCAACGTATTCCCAGGTGGGCAGTACTTACTCATAAATTTCTCAGTAGATCTGTCCAAGATTGGATTGAACTTGCTGCTAGAGACAAAAGCCATTGCTTTGCTTTCTCCATTAGTGTGATTGGAACCAATTTTAGCTTGATGTTGTCTTCAAGTACTCCCATTGGCTTGACAGTACTGACTATCTGTAAAAGGTTGGTGACATGTACACTGGGATCTTCATTTGGCACTCCATGGAAAGTGGTGTAGTTGGTCACCATCTGTATAACATTGGGCTTTGGATGAAAGACCTCGGCCGCATTCTCGGTTGAAACAATTGCTGGCACAAATTGCTCAATCGTTGGCATGGAGTAGCTCTATAGAGTTCTTCTATCTACAGGTATAACAACTTTTTCTCTTCCTCCATTCACCGCAATTCTTACGCCTCTTCCGTTCTGTGCCGTCGTTCCTTCTAGGTCTTCTACAGGTGGAATTTCCTCATCCCTATCATTTTCACTTACTTCGTGCGAATTTGTGTCGTTAGCCATCCTTTCAGTCCTATCTAGAGCTTCCTTTAACTTTTGCTTCGCAAACTTTTCAATTTCAGGTATGAATCGGTCAAGTTTAGCCACTGATCTTCTTGTTACGTTGTACAAGACGCAAAAAGAAAAGAAAAAGTGAGTTACTTGCCTTGGCGGCTGTTACACTAGCCTAGCAGACTCAAAAAATACAGACTCGACACTAAACAAGCAGAGATGATTATGTTTTTTTGGAATGCTGGATAAGGTGTCGGTGTACTGCTCTGAATCGAGTGAAGTTTTCTAGAAACGAACAGAACAGACGCTGCTACAACTCAATTTATAATAGATAGATCAAATAAGACCCAATAAAATATTCTCGACAATTACAGTAACGAAATATATACAAGTTCTCAATCTTGAGTTAAAAATATTCTTGACACGAGTCCCCGGCAACGGCGCCAAAAACCTTGATGTTGTGGTAACAAGGTAGCAATGAAACACAAGACCAAGAACAATTATACTTCTATAAGTCTTATACAGATTAGTTCTAACAACGATTGATTAGTTATTCACCCCATATTATGCATCAATGGTCGCTGTTGGTAAGTTTTAATTCATTTTCAGCTACGTGTGCTAATCCCTAATATTACGCTACTTTCATTGAAAGGATAGTAGGTTCCTATATGAAATTAACCTCCTTCGTTGGTTCTATTAATTCACATGCAATAACAATTAGGATTAGCCGGCTCAAGACTAAAGACCTCCCTACGCAACTATCGTGGATTGACTAACGTGTTCATAAGGATCGATCAAGACTATGTCCGAACTAACACTTCACTTTATCATCCTTCATGTTAATTTACGATGACATGAAAATAGTTGATCAGGCTACAAATATATAAATTAAATATGTTGATCAGACATAGCTGGCGCCGATTATCATGAAACTGGATTTACTAGGTATCTCAATTCATCTATAATGACCGTAATAGCACGAGTACACTAAGAAGAGAGGATCTACGGGCAGAAATTAGTAGTCACTCTACTACTTCATTTTATAAATTGCATAAAAAGAGAGATAGTCAGTCTCTTGACTCTTGAGCGGCTAAGAATGTGACCAATGACGCAGTGCATATATGTTATTTTAAGGTATAAGTGGGGTACCTAAGACAGTTGCGCCTTGATCTGAACAATAAAATTCTTTGTAAAGTAAGGGGGTGCCAACTTACATAATGATACTACGTGTTTGGCTCCATTATAAATTAAAATAGTAAATTTGTGCTTCTTTCAAGCGAAAACACAGATCAAGGGCTATCGACCCGACAGTGGTCCGTTGGTCCATTTAGGGGATCCTCCCCCCAAAACAAGATCATATTGAAGAACAAATTTGAGGGAGATAGCATTGATTGAGAGAACGCAACATCCATTTCATGATTTCTTCACCAACGATTCAGATTAATACACATAAGTGGTAAAATAAACTAACTACTACATAGCATAACTAATATAAACAATTAATGCCTCGAAGATGAATGCAGATCATCCGTAGATCGCTCCATAGGAGACGAATCCTTTGGATCTGTGACTAGAACTCATAGAGAAAATAAAAGAACAAAAGAACCTCTATTGATTATAATATATTTATCTTGCGGAAATTGTACATTGAAAACCGAGGCCGGTGCCTCTTATTTATAGTGCTAAAACTGACTTAGTAAACCCTAAAAACTACCCCTCATCCAAGAAAAAGCTTCTTGGTGCTCGATAAGTCGGTGGCCGCTCTCGATAAATCGAGGTCATTTCCATACTTTTTCTTTTGTTGAATTAACTTGTAAGGTTCTGGAATACCCTAAGTCCAACTCTTCTGTCCAGTCAGGTCAAGAATAAGTCCTCACCTCATGGCCCAAATATCGTAACCTGAAAATAATCCAATAAAACAGTAAATAATACCAATTCCGGAAATAATAATGATAAATACAATATAATCATCCCGTTAACCCAACATATCACATTCAACACAAATGGTTCACATTTAAAGGCTAAAACAACTATTTCTAACTCATAATGGGTAGAATGTTGATGCCGTAGGATATGCTATTTTAACCGTCATCAACTACCCCTCATTAGCCCTTTGCTCATCCTCGATCAGAGTATCAAGGCGGAATGTACCTCCAAAACAATCCCCACTCACTACCAAATTCTCAATAAAGATCTCAGGTAGAATACATGTCAAGTAGCAGTCCATAAGCTCCCCATTAATCACCACCTACCAATGCATCAATATGTCGTGTGATAAATTGTCGTGATAGTGCATTCGTGAAAAGAATTAAGTTATATCAACCTCACCATCTCAAATTGCCTATGCATACACTCGCTCTTCTCTCTTGTGGACTTAGTTAAACAACATGAAACCTTAATCAGGCCGGACGGACATGGGGACCGAGTACTTCTCAAAGGTCCTCAGTTGTTTTGAATTTTGTGCAAGGGTTGTGCGTCTTACGCTCCGAGTTTTCTTCCCTCACTGCCTTTTATTCTTTTTGCATTTTATTTTCTCTTTTTTCTCTTTCATATTTTTTTGGCAGATTTCTCTCTAAGTTTTTTTTAAATCTCACTCTCTCACAAGCCCGCCGTATCCCGTTTTACCTTTTAGCTGTGTTCATATTGCATCCCTTGACTTATAGCAACTAGTTGTAGTATATACATAGAAAAACAATGATTCCCGGTTAAAACAACTCATCTTCTAACCTCAAACGCTTCTGACTCAGATTATGTTCTCAGATAATTGAATGCAATGGTAAAATAACAATTAATAAGTCACTATTTCATGCAATCTAACACATGCTCATTCTTTCATACTACATTGACTATGCAATAGCTAGCTTCAAATCATTCTTGGGCTCATTTTATACCGATTCCTTACTCAAACCGTTCAATAGGCAAGCTAAAAGTAGTGTCAAATATTCACAATTTTCAAACTTACTGCCTTTTCAAGTTAAATATTTCAATTTCAAGCTAAGACCACCCCCACTAGATTAGGCATTGTCCCCAATGACTGTAAAAAGGGAAAAAAGAAAAGGTACTTAGCTCTTGTCGTCCGAGTAATGTACTAAATCATGTAGCATAACCATCATGAATCAGCTCATGTGTTATCCATCTTCCAAGTTTCCACCTGCATATCAATCACTAACAAAATATTTGAGTTACATGCGAAGGGTAGTAAGAAAATAAGATAGTGGTAATTGTGCATACCTATGGAATGCACAAAAATAGTTTAACCCACTTTATTCTTTATTGACCCAAGCAAGACGTGAAACTTTTACAAGGGTTCACATGAGAATTTCTAAGGAAAAAACCACATAGATCTAGAGTCAGATGACAAATGATCTATGTAATGAAAAAAAACCTTCTTAATTGTCATGCCACTTTATTGAATCAAAAAAATAATACATAAGGGTTCAGAAATGGTTCTGAGTTTATAGTTGCCAGCTCGACTGTACTAATAGGGCTCCTGCACTCATAAATCGGGTCGTCCAACATAAAGACTTCCGATTCAGCGTTGTAATTGCACTCTAGGTAATGTTTCAGCATGTGGTCATTTGCTATGTAAATCCTCCCAAAGTATTCATCTTTTACTTCACATGCAGCCGAATTGAAGACTTTAGTGACGACATATGGTCCAAACCATCTAGATTTCAACTTTCCCGGAAAGCGTAGAAGACGCGAATTATATACAAACACCTTATCTCCAACTTTGAAGGTGCTGTTCAGAATCCTTTTATCGTGTTGGCGCTTTGTTCTTTCCTTATAAATCTTTGCATTTTCATTAGCTTATCGTCTGAACTCTTCCAATTTATTCAATTCCAAACCTCTTTTCTCAGGCTAAACATTTTACATGTATAAGAACTGAGTAGCCCACATGGCACGATGCTCTAGTTCAATAGGTAAATGACACGCTGTCCTAAACACTATCATATACGGTGACATCCCAACGGTGGTCCTATAAGCAATTCAATGCACCCATTGAGCGTCATCTAATTTCAAAATCTAGTCATTCCTTGTGGGATTCACAGTCTTCTCCAAAATCCTCTTTATTTCACTATTCGTAACTTCCACTTGTCTACTAGTATGGGCGTGATATGCTGCTGCAATCTTATGTCGCACCCCATACTTTATCATCAATTTCTCAAAAAACCTATTATAGAAATGGATCCCTACATAACTAATCATGACTCTTGATACACCAAACCTCATCAAAAATATTCTTGTCACTGAATCTCAGGACAACCCTGCCATCATTTGTAGGTGAGGCCACCACCTCCACCCATTTCAAAACATAGTCGACTACTACCAGGACGTAATGATTATATTTCGATGATGTAAAAGGCCAAACAAAATCATCTCCCCATACATCAAACAGTTCCTCCTCAAGGATACTCTACAGTGGCATCTCGTTCCGCTTCGAAATGTTACCTGTCATTTGACAAGAATGATAGACTCTAGTAAACTCATAAACGGATTTAAAAATTGTTGGCAAGTATCCACATTGAAGTACCTTTGCTGCAGTCTTATCTGGCCCATATTCGCCTCTAACTCATCTCGAATGGAAATAGCTCAGTATACTTGGAATCTTCTCATCACGAATACATCTCCTCAGAATATTGTCGGGACACATCTTATATAAGTAAGGATCATCCCAGTATTAATGATTCAGATCTGCAAAGAACTTCTTCTTGTCGATGCTATTGAATTCCGGTGGTAGATATCTTCCCACAAGATAATTCACAATGTTTGCAAACCAAGGGTATACCTTCCCTAATCTTGATTTGGTGTGTCTGGGTTGAGATTCAACTGGAGCTACTACTGAGACAACAAAAATTTGTTCATCTGGAAAAGATTCATGTATCTCAGTAGTTTGCTCTTCTACCAACATTGTGAATCTTGACAGGTGGTCAGCCACCTAGTTCTCAGACCATTTCGTATTCTTAATTTAGACTTCAAACTATTGTAAGAGTAGAATACATCTTCAAAGTCTTGGTTGGAGTCTTGCTTGGTCAGAAGATACTTCAAAGCCGTATGGTCAGTGAAAACCGTGACTTTAGATCCTATAAGATAAGACATAAACTTGTCAAATGCAAAAATGACAACTAAGAGTTCCTTCTCTATAGTTGCATAATTCCTCTGGGCACTATTGAGTGTATGAATGGTGTAATAGATCAGTTTAATGATTTTTTCCACTCTTAATCCCAAAGCTGATCCAACTGCCGTATCACTTGCGTCACACATTAGCTCAAAAGGTTGGTTCCAATCTGGAGGCGGTTATCAACATCTGCTTTAATGTGTTAAATGCCTCCTTGCATTATTCTCCAAAGATTAAAGGCATATCCTTTGCGAGCAATTCAGTCAAAGGTCTAGAAATTTTAGAGAAATCCTTAATGAACATCCTATAAAATCTTGTGTGGCTAAGAAAGGCTCGCATTGTCATTAAGTTCGTTGGAGGTGGTAATTTCTCTATCACCTCGATCTTTGCTTTTTCCACTTTCATTCCTTTCTTTGAAATCTTGTGACCTAACACAATTCCTTTAGTGAACATAAAATGGCACTTTTCCCAATTAAGCACAAGGTTGGTGTTTTTACATATTCTCAGCTCTTTACTCAAGTTGTCAAAGCATTTATCATAGCTATCCCCAAAAACATAAAAATCATCCATAAAAATCTCTATAAAATCTTCCACCATGTCCTCAAATAATGACATCATGAACCTTTGGAATGTGGCTGTCGCATTACATAGTCCAAAAGACATGCGGTTATAGGCAAATGTTCTATAAGGACATGTGAAAGTAGTTTTCTCGCAGTCCATAGGGGCAATATTGTGTATCTGGTTCTAACCAGAATACCCATCAAGAAAACAATAAAATGAATGACCGCTTAATCTCTCCAGCATATGGTCGATAAATGGTAGGGGAAAATGATCTTTTCGAGTTGCATCATTCAGTTTCCTGAAGTCGATACAAACTCGATGTCCAGTAATTAGGCTTACAGGGATTAACTCATCAAACTCATTAGGTTGAACAGTAAATCCTCATTTTTTGGGCACCACATGAATCGGGCTTACCCACTCACTATCAGCAATCGGGAAAATGATTCCCATATCCAACATCCTTATAATCTCTTCCATAACAACGTTCTTTAACTGAGGCGTTAACCTTCTCTGAGGTCAAGCCACTGCTTTCTATTCTAGATCTATAGATATCTTACGCATATGCACAGAGGGGCTTATCCCTTGATTATCTGCAATCGTCCACCCAAATGATGCCTTATGCTCCATATGTTCTCTTAATAGTTTCTTCTCATCCAAAGGTGATAACGATGCTGAAATAATTAGGGGTAGAGTATCATCTTGTATGTAGACGTACTTCAGATGATAGAGAAAAGTTTAAACCGTTAAATTCTTTGGTGGCTCTTCCAACAAAGATTTCAGTATCTAGCCAGTCAACTACAAATCGAAGAACTGATGCGACAAAGGTCTATGAATGGTTCCTCCTACATCCACAGAAGATGTAGGTTTTATTTCTTGCACACGACCTTCACTGCACCCAGGCCATGTTTTCTCCTCGCTTTCCTCTTCTTCTTCCTTCCACAGCAAAGTCTCCGCTACTTCTAGATCAATTGCCACTCATTGTTGCAATTTCAAAACAACCTCATCCATGTCATCCAACATGTACCATGCTTCTCTTTCATCCAACACATTGAAGACCACACTGTCATCATTCACTCTCATATTTAATTCTCCTTTATGGACTTATGTTAAAGTTCTACTAGTCTCTAGGAAAGGTCTCCTTATGATTAGTGGAAAATAACTGTTGGCATCCATGTCCAGCACAACAAAGTCCACTAGGAACACGAACTTGTGAACTTTTACCAAAACATCCTCAACAACTCCACAAGGTTGCTTCATCGACCTATCTGCCAATTAGAGGGTTATCGAAGTTTCATTCTTTTCCTTCATGTCCAACTTATGAAAAACGGATAGTGGCATCAAATTTACACATGCCCCAAGATCACATAATGCTTTGTTCAAGCATACTCCTCTAATGGTACAAGGTATGAGGAAACTCCCAAGGTCTTTACACTTAGGAGGCAGTTTGCATTTCAGAACTGTCGAGCATTCCTCATCAAGGTAAATGGTCTCAAGGTCTAACAACATCCTATTGGTAAAAACTGCTTCTTTCAGAAACTTAGCGTACTCTGGCATTTCAACCCGAGCTTCTAACAAAGGTATATTTACCTGCAACTTCTTAAACATCTCAATAAACTTTTTATAATGAGCATCATCATGATTAACTTTAGATATCTTAAGGGTATAGTGTAAACACGTAGGATTAATAGTTACATTTCAAGAAGACTTACCAGCAGCCTGCTGCTGCTCTCCCTGCTCATCTGCTGAATCTGCAGATGATCGATGAAACGGGCTGGTGTCTCGTTGAATCGAGTCCCATGTTTTCTCTGATTCTGTGACATTTTTCTCATTTCTACTCATTTTTTCTTCTATGATTACTGGTCTAGGCAATTCCTTTCCGCTTCTTGTCATAATGGCATTCATGTCATGTGGATTTTTCTCAGTGTTACTTGGCAATCCTCCCGGAGAACGAGCTGACACTTGTTAAGCAATCTTCCCAACTTGGTGGGACGGATTCTGCACTATGGCTTCTTGATTAGACAGTCTTGTATTATTATTATGACAATATGTTGCAAAATTTGAACTGAGCTCGCTCATGGACTTAGTTAATTGATTAACACTTTCGGTCACTGTTGAGCTCATTTTGTCCATAGCCGCTTCCCAACCACCGGACTTGTTTGATTGAGGCAGAAAACCTCCACTTTGTTTGGCTCCACCATCAAGATTACTATATTTGAAACCAGGGTGGTCATGAGAACATGGGCGATATCCACCCCCAAAAGGGTTTCCCTACCTTACCAAATAGTTCACGTCCTCAGTGTTGTTTGCTTCTATTCCTTGGACCTTTTCCACTTTGGCAATGCGATCTTGGATGCCATCCATCTTCTCATTCATGACTAACAGCTGATCTAAGATCTGTTGAGAGGTGTCCTCTCCGAATTCGCCTTCAGCTGCTCTTTTCATTTCATTCTGATGTATTCCCCATTGGCTTGTAAGTGCTATTTGATCCAACTTCTCTTCAGATTCCTCTAGTGATAACAACGCGAAACACCCATTGCTTGACGCATCAACTCTCATTTGTTCTCTTGGCTGCAATCCATGATAGAAACTATGCATGTGTACGGGCAAAGTGATATCATGGTGAGTGCATCTCCATTGTGCATCCTTAAATCGTTCCCAAGCTTCTTCAAAAGTTTCCACCGGCTTATGCATGAAGTTTAGTGTCTCTTCTCTCATTTGCAATGAATTCCCAGGTGGGCAGTACTTATTCATAAATTTCTCAGTAGATGTGTCCAAGATTGGATAAAACCTGTTGCCAGAGACAAAAGCCATTTCTTTGCTTTCACCTTTAGTGTGAATGGAACCAATTTTAGCTTG
Organism: Gentiana dahurica var. dahurica; assembly: GCA_024500145.1. NCBI lineage: Eukaryota > Viridiplantae > Streptophyta > Magnoliopsida > Gentianales > Gentianaceae > Gentiana > Gentiana dahurica. The sequence continues at coordinate 63,788,018 of CM044896.1, read as the reverse complement.
ATGTTGTCTTCAGGTACTCTTGTTGGCTTTACAATGCTGACTATCTCCTAAATGTTGGTGACATGTACACTGTGATCTTCATTTGGCACTCCATGAAAAGTGGTGTAGTTGGTGACCATCTGTATAAAATTGGGCTTTGGATGATAGACCTCGGCTGCATTCTTGGTTTAAACAATTGTTGGCACAAGTTGCTCAATTGTTGGCATAGCGTAGCTCTGTAGAGTTCTTCTATCTACTGGTATAACAACTTCTGCTCTTCCTCCATTCACCGTATTTCCTACGCCTCTTCAGTTCTGTGCCGTCATTCCTTCTGGGTCTTCTTGAGGTGGAATTTCCTCATCCATATCCTTCTCACTTACTTTGTGCAAAATAGCATCGTCAGCCAGCCTTTCAGTCCTATCTCGAGCTTCCTTTAACTTTTGCTTCACAAACTTTTCAATTGCGGTATGAATCGGTCAAGTTTAGTGGCTGATCTCCTTGTTGCATACTACAAGACACAAAATAAAAGAAAAAGTAAGTTACTTGCCTTGGCAGCTGTTACACTAGCCTGGCAGACTCAAAAATTATAGACTCGACACTGAACAACCAGAGATGATTCTGCTTTTTTGGAACGCTCGATAAGATGACAGTGTACCGCACTGAATTGAGTGAAGTTTCCTAGAAACAAACAAAACAGACGCTGCTACAACTCAACTAATAATAGATAGATCAAATAACACACAATAAAATAGACTTGACAACTACGAGTTATCATGCATCAATCGTCCCTGTTGGTAAGCTTTCATTCATTGTCAGCTACGGGTGCTAATCCCTAATATGACGCTACTTCCATTAAAAGGGTAGTAGGTGCCTATGTCCAATTAACCTCCTTCATTAGTTGTGTTAATTCACATGCAATAAGAATTAGGATTAACCAGCTTAAGACCGAAGACTTCCCTAAGCAGCTATCGTGGATTGACTAGCTCGTTCTTAAGGATCGTTCAAGACTATGTCCAAACTAACACTTCACTTTATCATCCTTCATGTTAATTTACGATGGCATGCAAATAGTCGCTCAGGCTACAAACATGTAAATTAAATCTATTGAGCAGACGTAGTTGGCGACTATTTCCATGAAACGGATTTAATAGGTATCTTGATTCATCGATATAGACCCTCGTTGAATCGAGAGAACAGAACCTCTGTTTCATGATTTCTTCACCAATGATTCAGATCTATACATATACGGGGTAAACTAAACTAACTACTACATAGTAGAACTAATATAAACAATTAAATGATACTAATCACACAAGAAAAAAAAGATAGATCACATCTAGAAAGCCGAGGAAAATCATACCTTCGGAGACGTGTGCAGATCCTCCATAGATCGCTCCCTAGGCGGCGAATCAATCGGATCCATGACTAGAACTCGTAGAGAAAATAAATGAACATTTAACTTCTATTGAATATAATGTATTTGTCTTGTGGAAATTGTACATTGAAAACCCAGGCTGATGCCTCTTATTTGTCGTGCTAAAACTGACTTAATAAATCCAAAAACAACCCCTCGTCCAGGAAAACATGTTCTAGATGGTTCTCGGTGCTCGATAAGTTGGTGGTCGCTCTGGATAAATTAATGTCATTTTCATACTTTTTCTTCTGTCGACATAACTTTTAAAGTTCTGAATACCCTAGGTCAAACTCTTATGTACAGTTAGGTCCAGAATCAGTCCTTAACTCATGGCCCAAATCTCGTAACCTTAAAAAAAATCCAATAAAACATGAAATAATAGCAATTCCGGAAATAATAATGATAAATACCACATACTCGTCCCGTGAACCCGACATATCGTATTCAACACAAATAGTTCACATTTAAAGTCCAAAACAACTATTTTTAACTCATAATAGGTAGAATGTTGATGCCGTAGGATATGCTATTTTAACTGTCATCAAGGGCCGATTTGGCCATTAGCATCCGTAATGTTTGGGTGCAGGATTTGAGGGAACACCTTAGTACCATAACTAACGGGATGGTTGAAGTGAAGGGTCGTGGCTTCTGATTGGCTAGGATGTTTCGATAATCGTGCCATAATGATGATGGTTTCAAATTTTGAAATTCGGTATTCCCGCCTATGATCTGGACCGTTGCATCCCTTTGATCATTTCCTATATAAAGGGCAAAACTCAGACTTTTAAACATATTTCTCAATCGTGTTTTGCGTAGCAAAAGATCTCCGGTGACGTTGAACGAGATTCCGACCAAATCTTGGAGTTTCCGGTGAGAGCTTGAATATTCTGATCAGCGTTTTAAGATTCCGGTGAAGGTTTCCTAGATTTCAACACTTTTCTGGCAAGAGTATTCAGGCAATTCCTTAAACCCTTTTCGATTCTTGTCTTTTCATGTAATTTCTCCCAGAATATACCATCTCTATTCATTTCATTGCTTTATGAGTTGATTCCGAGATTGAAAGGTGGATCCAATTACGGAATTGTATGAGACATTTCTCTTGAGTTATAAGCCCAAGTTGCATGTAAGTTTGATTAATTTATCAAAATACCCTCAAATGTGTCTTTACTAAAATACCCCGGTCACTAATCGCCATGAAGTTAAACTTTACATCTTATGGCATCCTTTTTAATTTTCCTTTTGTAGGCCTAAATTAAACTTATAATTGTTTGATTATTTATTAATTTAATTTATAAGATTAATCAAAATCAGTTTTATAAATTAATTATTTAATTAAGTAAACTAATTATGTGTTTGATATGTATATATTTTTTTCTGGCCCTAATTTATTATCCGACCAATCTGCCTGGCCCAAATTTATTTATCCGGCCCAACCTCCTCCTCTCTTTATATCCCTACAAAAATTTCCTAACCCTAATACCCCTCATTCCAGCCGTCTCCTCCTTACTTCCAGAATTCTCTCTGTCAGTCATCTCATTCAATGAAGCCCGATTCTTTATATCCTGTCTATTGAATGCCACCCCAGATTTCTGTGAAACCGTTTCTCTTCTCTAATCATTTCAGTCACACACCTTAAGTGATTTGAATGATCTCCGGCCACGATTTCCGGTTGAAACAAGCAACCATGTGACCAAAATCATTTCAGGAAAGCTTGACTCCGGAAATTTCTTCCTTAAATGCAACCACATGATGATTTTCTATTTAGGAAGGCTTCAAGGTGAAAGCTTGCACCTTTACTGCTAATCGTGATGATTCGAAGCATTTATTCCTTCATTTTCTCGAAGAAATGCATGATACTCATTGTGAAGTCATCGAAGCTGTAAAGGTCAACTCTTTCCTTTTATATGTTGATATCAATCGTTACTACTCAGATTTGAACCTGTTCTTTGCCTTGACTTACCGTTTTGGCTCTTGATTTGCAGTCTATGGAGTCAAGAAACACATGTTCAATGTAAAGGTTTCTTTTGAAATCAAAGTCACCACATGCTATTTCCCCGTATGGAAGGCTTTCATTGCGGAATCTTCTCCAATTTCGTCTCGTGATAGATTTCTGGGCAATGTAAACAGAAAAAGGTGGAATCTTTCATTTAAAAACTGTTTTAGCCCTACTTCGTGTCTAGGTTCAGTCTCCACTGCATAATGCCTTAGAATTTGATTAGATTCTTTCCTGCCAGTAACTTCTCTGTCACTGCTTTAGTATAAATACCAGCACTCATTTCATTTTTCAATCATCAGTTTTTCAAACAAAAGCAACTCCACTATTATACCTTCAAAAGTTTTTTTTAAGAAGTTCTTTGTGAAGTCAATAGTGTGGTGTAAGGTTCATATACTTGCCTGAAGTATAGTGAACTTGGCTGGAATCTCAGAGGAGTGTGTATAGCTTGTGGATTGGCTAAAAGCTATAAATAGGATTCTTGAATCAACTTGTGTCTGTGTCTGCATTTGTGCACCTCATAGGAAAGTATTCATTTCAAACCTTTTATTATTGCTTTTAAAACTGTTCAACCTGTTTTCAATTAATTTGGCACTTGAGTAGTCCTTTTAATTGAGTCTGAGTCTGTGATTTGATCTGTGTTGTTGAGTATTGGAGTCAGGAATCACAATTGAAAGTTTGAGTCAAGTTTTCTGGCCCTGAGAGTATTCTGGCCTCATTGACTTATATTTCACTGTGATCTGACTCAGTGTAAATCTAACACTCAGAAAAATCACCATACTTGCTGTGTTTGTCCTATCTTCATTAACAGACTGTATTTAAGCTGTGAAAAACTGAAGTCAGTGAATTGGTGGTAACACCAAGATCCACTGCCTTGAGCATAAGGTTAAACTTTTTGTTTTTCTCATCCTTGGCTGCATTCTGGATTGCGGAAGTATAGTGTTAAAGTCTGTGAAAGTCTTGCTTCAGTTTTTGTCTTGCTGTGCATTAAATTATCAGGATCTGTATTCATTGTGTGAATGCACATAGCCTTGAGAATAAGGCATTACAGACTGATACTTTGATTCTTTGCAAGTCTGAATCTGTGCATCACTTGGCACTGTCTAGTTTATCTTTATCCCATATAAACTGTCGGGAAGTTCATCCTTTAGTTCCTTGTGATCTACTAGTTGGATTTCTACCCCTTTGCTGTGCCAATCTGCTGTTTTTGCTAAACCTGCTGCACATTTGCTAGCTGCTGAAATCTGTGTTGTTTGCAAACTTGACTGAAAATCTGTTGATCTAAGCTTTCAAATTGAAAACCTTGTAATAGGACTTGAATCTGAGTTTGCATTTGTTTTTTGCCACAGTTGAGACCTGCTGATCAATTGTGATCAGTTACAATACTGACCTTGACAGTTAGATCAGAGCTATAACTCAGATCTGACCCTCAGTTCAGTGCTGAAACCGATTGATCAGTCTAGTCTGGTCCCTTCTTGTTGTGCTCAGTGAAACCTTTGTAAATCAAGCTGTATTTAAGTGCTGATAAACTTCAAAGTTATTTGTGTTTATCATCATTAATGTACATCTGATATTTTTAAGTCTGAGCAGTGCCCTTGACTGATTCAAAAATTAATTTTCATCAGTTTTTGTATCCTATTGAACTCAGTTAGATCAGTCTCAACTGTAACTTATTTTCCATCACTGATTAAGTTTTGTAATTCCTTCAAACCTGTTTAATAACTAAGTTTGATAATTTATATTTGAGATTTTATTTGTTTTATCCTTATTTCTGAATTTGTTGAGTTGTGAAATAAATTTGCTAGACTTTTGAAATCTCAACCTGCCTAATTTCGAATTAGTGTATAAGTTTTTAGACAATATATTGATCACTTAGGTGTTATACACAATCGAATAATATTTAATTTAAGCTTCCAAAATTAAATATTAGTAATTGTGTGAATCTAATTGCTCCAACTTTTTTGCCACATTGATAATTCGAAAAAGGGGTATAAAATTACCAAAACACTATTCAACCCCCCCCCCCCCCTTCTAGAGTGTTTTACTGTGCATTGTCGATCCAACAATAGGTATCGAGCTTGGTCACCTAGTGATCATAACACGATATCTCTTGGTGTGATTTATAGTGCCTTTCTATTTCTTTGATTTACCTTGGTCTTTTGCTCACATTGTTTTGCAGTTTTTGATTACCAAGTAAATCTTCTCAACCGTGTGCTTAAGTGTTGTTTGCATTGTAATTCATCCTTATTTTTGCATTACATACTTGTTGCATATCATTGTACTGCATTGTAATGGCTTCCCTAAATAACTCTATGAACCCGAGGGAGGGCTTATCCTTGGTAAGGCCCCCATACTTTGACGGTTCCAGATTTATTCAGTGGAAACGCTCGATGATGACTCATGTGCAACAAACGGACAATCAACTATGGATTATCATAAACAAAAGTTCGTTTGTTCCCACAAAAGACATCACCGAAGCCGGAGTCCCTATAAAGGTTAATAAGACTGAGGATGAATTTAACGAATAGGACATTAGAAAAATGTCCTTAAACGCTAAAGCCTTTGCCATTCTTATCAACTCTTTAAGTTCCTCCGAGAACTGAGCTGTTGCCGCATGCGAGACTGCCAAAGAAATTTGGGAGGCTCTTATCAAACGTCATGAGGGCACCAGTAAGGTTAAGAAGTCTAAAATAAGTCAACTTAATCATGCATATGAGTCTTTTCAAGCAAAACCGAGTGAATCTATTTTTGACCTGGATAATAGATTCACTGACATAGTCAATGCACTTAGCGCCCTTGGTAAAGACATCTCTATGGAGGAACATAACTATAAGATACTTTGCTCCCTCCCTCCTATATGGGAACCTAGGCTACGGCCATAGAGGAAGCAAAGGATCTCTCGGTTCACACTAAAGATGAACTTATCGGTACGCTCTTAGTATACGAACAACATCTGAATGCACCCAAACAAAAGTATCGTGAGATGTCTGTTCCGGCACTGAAATCTCGTGAAGAACCTGAATCTGAAAAAGAGCAAGCGGATGATGAAAGTGAAGATGACGAGGAAACCGCTATGATGGTTCGTAAGTTCAGAAGATTCTTAAAAAATGAACGAAGAGGAAAATCATCTGGGAATGCTAAGTCCCAAAACAAAAGTGGCTGGTAACAAGACATGACTTGTTTCGAATGCAACCAGAAAGGTCACATTGCCAACGAGTGCCCAAATAAGAAAGGAGGAAAGCCCAAGCCTACATCCGGTCAAAAGACAACAAATACTCAAAAATGCGAAGGCAAGAAAAATGGCAAATCAATGGTTGGTACTTTGGATGCAAGCGATGAATCAGACAATGACAATAAGTCTGAAACTTCTGAAAAGGCAAACTTGTGCTTTATGGGTTTTTCAAAACCCACAAACTCAAGTGACAGTGAGGTATCCGACACTTCCCAAACTAAGGAAGAACTGCATACACTTAATGAACAATTAACTAGGGAGAACCTCACCCTTAAGCGTAAAAACGAAACACTAAATAAGTTTAAGGTACAACAAGACGACGATTTTGTCACCTTAACCAATGAACTAAGTAAATTGAAGCTTATGCACCAAACGACCGAGATTGAGAATGAATCTTTGAAGCAAAAGGTTGCGGCGTTTAAGCAAGTCATCTTAAGACTTGAAGAGCAAATTACTCAGCTCAAAACGTAACCCTCAACTTCTAAGACTTCAAAGGGTAAGGACATTTGTGTGGAAGGTCCATCCGACACACAAAACTCACCCGTCTCAACAAAAGTCTTGGAGCCTAGGACAATTGGCTTAGCACACACCACGACCGCACAACCCATCAAAAAGAAAAGAAGAAATAGAAAGAAAAATGCACACACTGCACCTAAGAATGCTCCATCAACATCCACAGACACATCACAGCGTTCTTCCCCCCATACTCATGCATACGCCTAAGATCGAAGAGGTTCAAGGAGCCCTGCTCAACAGAACCACTTCACTCATAACAACTATGCTTCACCCAGTTTTTACCCAACTATACACTACGATCCACGCATACACCAGGCACACACCTATACACATAGACTTCCTCAGTTTGACCCATTTTTGGCCCAGATGCTATTCTGGCAAGATCAGGTAAATCGAATGCAATCGACCACATACCAACCCAACCCACGTCACTGCGAACAGACCGAGTCCTCCCGGACAAAGAAGGCTGCTAGCAAACCAAGGGTTAAGAAGGTATGGGTTTGTAGGACTTGATCAAGCCTGATTCTAACCCCCAAGGACCTAAGAACTAAGGGTACCTATACAAAGTCTTTGTATTGCATGTCTTAAAGCTAAACTATACAGAAGCAATACAAAGTGGTGCTTGGATAGTGGATGCTCTCGACATATGACTGGGAACTCCCCAATCATCCGGGATTACAAAGCTATATCAAATGGAGGGTCGGTCACGTTCGGAGACAACTCAAAAGGCAAGATCCTTTGGAAAGGATCAGTTGGTAACCCAAATTGTTTTATTACTCATAATGTCTTATTAGTCAAGCATTTCGCGTATAATTTACAAAGCATATCACAGTTAAGTGACTCAGGCCTTAAAATTGTGTTTGATGAGGATAGTTGCACGATATCTGATAAATTAGGGAACATTGTCCTAACTGGTCTTCGAGAGCATAATCTCTACACGATCGAACAGGACAACCTCATTAATTGCCAGATAACATGCCTTGTATCTAAACATGATGACACAAATCTATGACACCGTCGCTTAAGTCATGTTGGTATTACCACTATTGAGAAGCTGTGCAAACAGAATATCATACGAGGTATACCAACATTAGATCTGGATGAATTTGACACTTGTGAGCTGTGTATACATGGTAAGCAAGCTAGAACTTCATTCAGATCCAAACACGAAGTGTCTTCCACTCGCATCCTAGAATTGTTGCACATTGACTTGTTTGGTCCTAGTAGAGTAGTAAGTCTCAGTGGAAAGTCTTACGCACTTGTCGTCGTTGATGACTATTCCAGATATAAATGGACTCTGTTTTTGACTCACAAGAGTGATAGTGCTCAGGCATTCTCTACTCTCGTGAAGCAACTACAGAATACCTTTGATATATCTATTGTAGCTGTCAAGAGTGACAAAGGTGGTGAATTCATGGATACTAGTCTCATAGAATTCTGTGAGTACCTTGGTATTCGTCACGAATTCTCTGCTCCTCGAACTCCACAACAAAATGGCGTCGTTGAGCGTAAGAACCGAACACTGCAAGAATCTGCTCGAACCATGCTAAATGAGTTCAAGGTGCCTCGATTTCTGTGGGCTGAGGCTGTTTCTTGTGCATGTTATGTTGTTAATCGAGTGTCTATTAGACACAGATTGCACAAGACACCCTACGAAGTCCTAAGAAATCGGCCTCCGAAAGTTAACTACTTTCACGTTTTTGGATGCAAGTGTTTCATGTTGAATGATAAGGAAATTTGGATAAGTTTGCATCTAAGTCCATTGAATGCATATTCGTTGGTTATTCCGAGACCTCACGGGCTTATAGATGCTACAATCCAGTTTCTCGACGCATTCTCGAGTCCATACACGTTTCATTTCATGAGTCTGTTTCCTTGACTAACATGTGCTCTAGTATGAAAGATAAGCAAGTAAGTGTAAAGCAGTTGGACTTTGAGGATGAGCTCGAACTACTTCCACCCGCACAAAATGAAACAACCCCTGGAACGGAAGTAGCATAAGAAGTAGCTGTTGAACCAACAGCTCCCGTTGTGGATGACATCTTAGCAAATAATGCTCCCAACGAAGAGAACATGCAAGAGGAGAATAGTGGTGCTTCACAATACAGATGGGAAAATTATCAAACCCTAGACTTAATCATTGGTGACCCCACTGCTGGTGTCTGCACCCGAAGGTCTACTTTCTATCCCTTATCTTTGCATGCATTTGTTTCTAACATTGAACCTAAGAAAGTTGATGAAGCCCTCTTAGATAATGAGTGGGTTATAGCTATGCAAGAAGAGCTTCATCAATTTGAAAGGCAAGATGTTTGGGAACTTGTTCCCCTGCCTAAGGGTAAAACCTGGGTAGGCACATGATGGGTCTTTAGGAACAAGTTAGATGAAAATGGTAAAGTCGTTCGGAATAAGGCTCGGTTGGTGGCCCAGGGTTATACCCAACAGGAAGGCATCGATTACGATGAGACCTTCGCCCCAGTTGCTCTGCTGGAAGCCATTCGACTTTTAATTGCGTTTGCATCTAGCTTAGGAATAAAGCTCCATCAAATGGATGTCAAAAGTTCCTTCTTAAACGGACTTATCGATATAGAAGTGTATGTTCGACAGCCCCCGGGTTTTGAGCATACACTCCATCCCGATTATGTATTCCATCTCAAGAAAGCACTTTACGGACTCAAACAAGCGCCTAGAGCATGGTACGATAAGCTGTCATCAGTGCAATTAGCTAATGGCTTCGTTAGGGGTAGGGTGGATAACACCCTATTCATAAAGAAGTCCAGCTCTGACATCCTGGTTGCCCAGGTCTATGTCGATGACATTATCTTTGGTTCTACCGACCCGGCTTTGTGCACTGAGTTTGAGACCTTGATGTCCTCTTAGTTTGAGATGTCAGCCATAGGAGAGTTAAGTTTCTTCCTTGGCTTACAGATCAAGCAAACACAGTCCGGCACAGACATAAGTCAAACTAAGTATATCAGAGATATGTTCACCAAGTTTAAGTTTGACCAGTTGAAACCTGCAACGACTCCTATGAGTTCGTCGGTCAAACTTGCCCTTGATGAAGATGGTGAGCCGTTTGACTCTCACTTGTATCGATCCATGATCGGTTCTCTACTATACCTGACCGCATCGAAACCCGACATACAGTTTTCCGTAGGCCTATGTGCACGTTTTCAATCTAATCTTAAGATATCGCATTACAAAGCTGTCAAGCAAGTTTTCCGATATCTCAGGCACACACCCACATTGAGTCTCTGTAACTCTCGAGATTCATCACTTACACTTATCGCTTACAGCGATGCCGACTATAGTGGCTGTCGTATTGAATAGAAGAGTACTAGTGCTACTTGTCAATTACTTGGGGACAGTCTCATCTCTTGGTTCTCTAAGAAGCAACCTAGTGTTGCCCTTAGTACTACTGAAGCTGAGTACGTAGCCTTGAAAAATTGTTGTGCTCAACTCCTCTGGCTCAAACAACAGTTAGCAGACTTCGGCATGTCTGTAGATTGTGTTCCGGTCTATTGCGATAGTACCAGTGCAATAGACCTTGCACACAATCCTGTATTGCACTCCCGAGCAAAACACATAGACATCTGTTATCATTTTATACGTGATCATGTTCAAAATTGTACGATATCTATTGAATTTGTGCCAACTACGCATCAGGTAGCTGACATTTTCACGAAGCTTTTACCCCAGGCCTCGTTCGAAAAGTTGCGTAGTGACCTACATATGGTACCGTTGTGATTCCTTTTGCTTAGTTTTCAAACTAAGGGGGAGATGTACGTATGTAGGGGGAGCTGTAATCAAGGGGGAGCGTATGAGGTATTTTGAAAATTAATCAAAAGGGGGAGAATGTTGAGTTATGAGCCCCAGTTGCACGTAAGTTTGATTAATTTACCAAAATACCCTCAAATGTGTCTTTACTAAAATACCCCGGTCACTAACCGCCATGAAGTTAAACCTTACATCATATGGCATCCTTTTTAATTTTCCTTTTGCAGGCCTAAATTAAACTTATAATTGTGTGATTAATTATTAATTTAATTTATAAGATTAATCAAAATAAGTTTTATAAATTAATTATTTAATTAAGTAAACTAATTATGTGTTTGATATGTATATATTTTTTTCTGGCCGTAATTTATTATCCGACCAATCTGCCTGGCCCAAATTTATTTATCCGGCCCAACCTCCTCCTCTCTTCATATCCCTACAAAAATTCCCTAACCCTAATACCCCTCATTCCAGCCGTCTCCTCCTTACTTCCTGAATTCTCTCTGTCAGTCATCTCATTCAATGAAGCCCGATTCTTCATATCATGTCTATTGAATGCCACCCTAGATTATTGTGAAACCGTTTATCTTCTCTAATCGTCTCAGTCACATGCCTTATGTGATTCGAATGATCTCCGGCCACGATTTCCGGTTGAAACAAGCCAGTATGTGACCAAAATCATTTCAGGAATGCTTGACTCCGGAAATTTCTTCCTTAGAAGCAACCACGTGATGATTTTCTATTTAGGAAGGCTTCAGGGTGAAAGCTTGCACCTTTACTGCAAATCATGATGATACGAAGCATTTACTCCTTGATTTTCTCGAAGAAACACATGATACTCACTGTGAAGTCTTCGAAGCTGTAAAGGTCAACTCTTTCCCTTTATACGTTGATATCAATCGTTATTACTCTGATTTGAACCTGTTCTCTGCTTTGACTTGCCGTTTTGGCTCTTGATTTGCAGTATATGGAGTCAAGAAACACGTGTTCAATGTAAAGGTTTCTTTTGAAATCAAAGTCACAATGTGCTATTTCCTCGTCTGGAAGGCTTTGATTGCAGAATCTTCACCAATTTCATCTCGTGATAGATTTCTGGGCAATGTAAACAGAAAAAGGTGGAATCTTTCCTTTATGAGTTGATATCTATGCAGTTATTTTTCTGATTTGAATGTATGTTGCCTAATTTTGTCATTTGTCCATTTTAGGTTTTTCGAACCAGTCAAGCCGGAATAAGGATTTGAAGCTTTTGCCCACGTGCTCGCCATATGAAGAAAATCTTGTATAAATCGTTACAGATTCTGTGTGTACACGTGTTGGTATTCTCATAACTGTTTTTCTTGTGCCCTTTATGTTAGGAAATCTACGCGGGAACGCAACGGAATTCAAAAATTTATTTCCTATCGACCCAAGATCGACTTCGTTTAAGCAATAACCAAACAGCCCGCCGGAATCCCATCATGGATTGCTATTGGAAAACTCCGGTTGCTAGACCGGCCTTTTTCCTCTCTCTCCAACTCTCTATAGGATGCTCTTTATTTTACACAAGAACTATTAGCTCTTGGAATTATGATGTACAAAAGAGCTTGACACCCACCTCTTATTTATAGTGGTTGGGGCGCCCCTATCTAGTGTGGAGGAGAAGAAAACCTTCTTCCAATAAAATAAGAAAAATATAATAGATTGATTTATCTCATTTATTATAATATCTTATAATAAATAAATCTAGGATATTGTCAATATCTTATATTGAATATTTCCAAGATATTGTCAATATCTAATATTGAATATCTTTATTCTATTACCATAAATCAATTTACACATGTGTATATATATCACATATATATTACACAAATAAATCTATATATTATATATAGTGTTATTTGTTTATAAGGACGTGTTTTGGGACTTAATTAGACACTTAGGACACATTTAAAAGACCATTAGTTATAAGGACAGAATTTATTGAACTTCCCAAAATTACCCTTTTAATTAGATTCAATTCCCATTTAATTTCTGCATTCTTTCTCGTTCAGCTTTTCATTTTGCATCCCCCATTAGTGCAAATCTCATGGCTTCCGTTAAGCTTCGCTCCCGATATTTCACGTGTTCTCGTATGCTCTAGGCAGAAGGTCCGGCTCCGACTTTCTTCTATTGCTGCTCATCATCTGAATCTTTCTTCGACAAGCCTCCATCTCCGTCGCCGGCGCCGTCACCGATGGGGATCCTACATCATCGTCTCCTCCTTCGCCTCCGATGACAGCTGATTCTCCGAGTTGGGGACAAGAAATCTAGAGAAGAAGAAGACGACGACGACGACCGTTGATATTCTGCAATAGTATGATTAAAATTTTCTTTTTTGATACAGTAATGTTTTTGTGATTGTTTTTTTTCCTAAATTTTGGATTTTTCTGTTTGGTTTTTCTAATTAAGTTGAATTTTGATAATTGGAGTGAGTAGGCACATTATGTTGAAGCTTAGTTAATTAGTTCTTTGATAATTGGATTTTTCTGTTTGGTTTTTCTAATTAAGTTGAATTTTGATAATTGGAGTGAATCAGAAATTATGTTTGAATAGTGGAAGGAAACGCTCCTAGGATTTATGTTGTTGACTTATTTCCTTGATTCCTTGCTCCTGTATTCCAGCGAAGTGTTCCAGCCCTCCAAGAAAGAATTTTTGGTAGTTGATTCTACTGCTAGAGCTGTTGGCCTGCTGCTGCTGCTCCATCTTCTGTTGATAAGGTACCTGTTTTACCTCCTGTTATTGATGCTCCTTCGAAGCTTCCTGCTGTTCAGGACCTTAATGTTCTTAATGGTTCTACTACTGTTAATTCTGGATTAACTGCTGCAAATGTTAAAGCCTCTGTTCCTGCTGCTCTTATTGATGTTATGCCTGTTGATCATGCTGTTTCTTGGGTAAATTAATGATTGAGAGGCAGAGGGAATTCGAGTTGAAGTGAAGGATTTGGATGTTGAATCGATCAAAGACTTGATGAAAACCATTGGAAAGAACTGACTATGTGGGAGAAGGAATTGGATGTGAAAGAGAAGCAATTGGAGTTGATGATACAAAAGATTGAAGAACAATTGGAAAAATGAGCTGCTTGAAAAAAATGGTGGTACAATGTTGAAAAAGATGGAGGATCAGATTAGGGTCCAATGTTGAAAAAAATGGCTGCGATTGACAATTCTCACCTTCTCACCCACAATTCTCACCATCAATCTGCTGATCCTTTTTTGTTGTTTTTTTTTAAAGACCTTCTTTGTGGTGTATTGAGTCTACAAGTCTGTGAATTGGCTAAATCCTCTATTACTTGCAAATCCTGCTATTGTTTGCTGCACCTGCTACTTTCAGATTACTTGCTGAGTCTTGCTGCATTGCCATTGATAACCTGCTTTGTATCTTCTGTTGAATGCTCTGTAATAGCAATAGGCATTAGTTTTAGAGTACTGAACATTGTATTCAGTTAGTAAGATTCAGGTGTTATAATCTGGTTTCAATCTGATTATCTCTCTTGAATCTTCACTGATAGTTCAGTCTTGATCCTCTGTCTTTAGTGTTGTATCAGATTTGATCGCTGCTGTAATTTTTATAAATCAGCTGCACTGTGTAATCTTTTAATGTACTGAGTTTACTATAATCTTGTAATAGCACTATTCTACTTTGTATCATTTTTTTGGAAACTGCTGAGTATTTTTCTGAATTAATACATCCCTGCATTTGCTGAATCTGAAACTTAAACTTTTGTGCATAAATTGTTGATGTCACTACATAAATTGTTGATGTCACTGCATAAAATGCCAATGTCACTGCATAAAATGTTAATGTCACTGCATATCTGATTGCCGATGTCACTGCATAAATTGTTGATGTCACGCATATATGATTGCCGATGTCACTGCATAAAATGTTGATATCACTGCATATATGATTGCCGATGTAACTATATAAAAATATGAATTAAGGTGAAAGATTTATGTTGATCGTAGTTTTATATCAAAAGATATAACCATTTGAAGTCGAATCGGCTCGTAAACTTGATTATTTTCTCAGAATTCATTTGTTTTTTAATAAAATGTAACAAGATCGAGCTCGACTCGTCTACTACTCGACTCGAATAATACTTTTTGAATTATAAAAAACAATATTTTATTATAAATTTAAAAAATATAATTATTTAAATACTTATTTAATGAGGCTTGATTAGCTTGCGAGGTATTCGATTACTACTTATATTGGATTTAGTTGACAAAATTAACAGCAGGGGTGGAGAACATGGTTAGCAACCCTTATATTGAATTTAGTTGACAAAATTAGCAGCAGGGGTGGAGAACATGGTTAGGTAGCTAATGATATCAACAAAGCACATTATGATTACTACTTTTGGCGGCTTGCCATTTTCAATCTTGTAAATTTTATTTTATTTCCTTTCTTTTTTTTTGAGTAATAAACCGGACACAACCGTTATGACACAACGAATGCCACATCATGTATCAACACCGTTGATCATGATGTAATAATGATCAATTAGTTTAACATGCATCACCTTGAAACAAAGAAAGCAAAGATATACGTTGATGGTGGGTTTGTGTATGATTTGGCGATGTCACTGCATAAAATGCCAATGTCACTGCATAAATTGTTGATGTCACTGCATAAAATGCCAATGTCACTGCATAAATTGCCGATGTCACTGCATAAAATGTTAATGTCAATGCATATCTGATTGCCGATGTCACTGCATAAATTGTTGATGTCACGCATATATGATTGCCGATGTCACTGCATAAAATGTTGATATCACTGCATATATGATTGCCGATGTAACTGCATAAAAATATGAATTAAGGTGAAAGATTTATGTTGATCGTAGTTTTATATCAAAAGATATAACCATTTGAAGTCGATTTTATGAAGAAAATAAATTGATTTTATGAAATTAAGTCGGAAAAATATCAAATGTCATCACGGTGTTGTTTTCTCAAATGTCATTGCATCCCGGTGATCACTACATCTCGATGGTCTCTGCATCGCGGTGTCTCTGCATCGGGGTGGCCACTACATCGCGGTTTCACTTCATCATGATGTCTCTACATATATGATTGTCGATGTCACTACATAAATTGTTGATGTCATTCATATCTGATTGCCGATGTCACTGCATAAATTGTTGATGTCACGCATATATGATTGCCGATGTCACTGCGTGAAATGTTGATATCACTGCATAAAATGT
Source organism: Gentiana dahurica var. dahurica (assembly GCA_024500145.1). Lineage (NCBI taxonomy): Eukaryota > Viridiplantae > Streptophyta > Magnoliopsida > Gentianales > Gentianaceae > Gentiana > Gentiana dahurica. The sequence continues at coordinate 63,771,877 of CM044896.1, read as the reverse complement.
TGAAGTCACTGCATAAAATGTTGATGTCACTGCATATCTGATTGCCGATGTCACTGCATAAACTGTTGATAACACGCATATATGATTGCCGATGTCACTGCGTAAAATGTTGATATCACTGCATATATGATTGCCGATGTCACTGCATAAAAATATGAATTAAGGTGAAAGATTTATGTTGATCGTAGTTTTATATCAAATGATATAGCCATTTGAAGTCGATTTTATGAAGAAAATAAACTGATTTTATGAAATTAAGTCGGAAAAATATCAAATGTCATCACGGTGTTGCTTTATCAAATGTCACTGCATCCCGGTGATCACTGCATCCCGATAGGTCCAGTCCGATTAGCAAAAATCAAATATCACTCCATAAATCGTTACAAATATTTTTGTCACTGCATCGCGGTGATCACTACATCCGGGTTGGTCAATGCGTCACGATGGTCACGGCATCGCAGTGGTCAATACGTCACGGTGGTCACGCCATCGCGGTGGTCAATGCATCGCGGTTGTCAGTGCATCGGGATGGTCAATGCATCGCGGTGGTCTATGCATTGGGGTGGTCAATACATCACGATGGTCAATGGAAAAAAAATCAACTTTCTCCGTCCAAAAAAACAAAAAAACAAAAAAACAAAAAAACAAAAAAAAACCTCACATTGAACGTCCAGGAAAAAAAAACAAAACAAAACACAACAACTACCGCTTCCGTTTCCAAAAATCAAAAATAAAAAGAAATCAAAACACATTCAGCGTCCTGTTCACCTTTTATTTATTTATTTTATTATTTTTTTCTTCATTAAGGGTATTTGGGTCTATCTATCTATTTTTTGTCCTTATAACTAAGTGTTTGTTTTGGATGTCCTTTTTGCCTAATTAAGTCCAATATGCGTCCTTTTGGATAATTGTCCCTTATATATATATATCCACACATGGTGCGCATGCATGCAAATCCAATTTGCATTTAATGCACACACACACGCATGCATTCATAACATATATATATTATTTTATTTTATTAAAATCTAATATTAATAATAGGTAATATCATTAATTATATTGCACAATCCAAGTGTATCTTATACACTCCAAAATTATTAGCCAATAAATTGGCATCCAGAATATTCTTTAATTAATGTAATATTATTAATATCTTGTATTTAATTTATTCATAATAAATAAATACCACCATATTAATTTACCACTATAACCTTTATAGTACGAGATAAATTCTTTCCTTATTCGGTTATCATCTATAACCACATTTTAATCCGGCTAGATGTTCTTATGTGTGTGACCCGATAGGCTTCCGAATATGTTGGCCGTAGACACAAAGTGCAAATTACGAAAATGCCCTTCAAGCCTAACGATCACGGGATAGCGTCTAGCAACACACCATGACCCCCAATCATCGGAAGAGTCAAATGCAATGACTACTACCTTTCATGTGAAACAGTTACCGTGTAACTTACAATCCTATCGCTGTAATAATATCCATACGGTCGTACGTCGAGTGTCAAACATTAACGACCGTATCTTATAATCTGGATATCATGCTCTCTCGAAGTAACTCGTTTACTCCCACTTTGCAAAGATTCACGAGAGCTAGACATTCCTTATAAGAAGGCCATTTCGGATATTCGATCCCAATCATAGGATACGCGATTCCCAGACGACCAATCATGTATACTCCGCATGCTTCAGTATCACACCCAATCACTACCGCATGATCGCCCCGTGGTTAGGGGAAACCTCAATAGTGTCAAAGCATGACAATCCACACCGTGATGCCATGAAGACTCAGGTCTTAAGGATAATTACACAACCGTCACATAGTGTGACACTTATCCGTGTAAGTGTGTCAGTCTAACGTACGCATTCTCTAATACACGTCCACGTACAGTCCAAGTGTCTCTACACTTCGATAGACGAGATGTATCCCTGCCCTAAAGACAGAAGACATCTAATACGTGTTAGCCTGTTTATACTATCAATGCCCTGTTTAATACATCAGTCTAGAGACATTTAAGTATCAAACTTATTAAAGTGATTAGAGATCTCATCAACCATAATCGCTTATCATGGTTTCTCTATCACAGTTTAATACTAAGGACGTTATCATATAACAATTCATAATTGGTTCTTTAAAAGAACATATATATGACAACAGAAAAGCCATTTAATATTTGTACAAACATAAAGAAATAGTAGAAATGATCCGACCCGGTTGGATCCGGTCCAACCCGATTGGGTTTAGGACACTATTTCAACAATCTCCCACTTGGCCTAAAACCAATCACTTGCACACACAAGACCAAGTTAAAACACAAGAATCTCATGCAATACTCGCAACCAGCCCTAGCCGTAAATGGATCTCTATCCGTGGGGACTCAGACTATCATACCTGCTCCAAATGACCAAGTCAAAGGAACCGCCTCAACACACACACGAATCTCCGACGAGACCCTGGTCCTTGCTTCAAGAAATGAATCCGCTTACTATATCAGCTATATAGAAAAAGTGGAAAAACTGTACAAGGTTCAAGAATGAACCTTCCAGATCCATGTACTGCTCCCTTCTGCGCCTCCAAGGCACTACTGTGTTTTGGCTCAGTTGTAGAATTTACAGCGACCCATAGGCTAGAACATTTCCAGCTCACTGTATCACTTAATGAAAGTGACTGCAAACCCAGACTGTAGCTCCCAATCGCCTTAGTAAGACTCAGGATATACGTCTGTATATCTACGTTTATTTATTTCCAAGTTTCAATAAACTAGGAACCTTTCCTTAACTTGTTTAAGGATATTCTCGACATTCACCAGATCTACTTTCATACTTGCTCATGACTATTCATGGAGTATGAACATCCTGCATTACCTTTATGATGGTTCCAATTGCCGTAGCAAAAGAAACCTTCCATAAGCATCATCTTTCACCTTATCTTTAGGACCAGCGTCCTAACATAGATAGATCTTGAGAACACCAGCTAGCAGTATCCCCTTATGCGATCTATGCTAAACTCTTTTAGCATCACATCTATATAGGTAAACAATAATCTAACAGCAGTTAAATCTATCACTATAGATTCTTATTTCTAAAATAAGAACTGCTAATCCAAGTGCTTTCATAAAGACCTTGAACTACCAAACATTAATTGACTGTGACATGAGGCGATGATTCCCGAGAGGGATATCCAATACCTTACTAAAAAATCATAACACACTCCCACTATCCATCTTGCACATTGGGCATATCCTTCTTTTGACTAAATCAAACTCCTTTGATTATCAAACAAAGAAATTGTCTAGAGAAACTTGTTTGAGTCCATAAATGAATCTCGTGGGCTTACATATCATGTCATCGTCTATGAACATCGAGCTTTCTGCCCAATGCCTTCAAAACTATCATATAGCCATGATACGAAGTTACAACAAGCATAGTCTGAATAGAACTGGGCTCAGCCTTACATGGACATTCCCTCTAGGTAAGACAGACTAGGTTCATAACCTGGTTGTCACTGATGGAATCTAATTCAGATATTATGGCTCCTGGCCATATCTCTCAACCTCGCCTTTCAAACATTCCTTTATAAGTCGTGAGATTTTCATTCTTCAAGATGAACATACCTGGAGCCCTTTCAGGCTTGAGGTTATCCACAGACTTACAGAACATTTGTGTGCACTGAGCAGTGTTCTACACCTCATCGATATGCGATGTCTGCTCATGTTCCAATGGTTGAATGTATCTTTGTGGTTCTCAAACTCTTTTGAGATCTGATTCACTCCCACTGTTTCTTTTGGAAGAAACACTTCCTCTAGAAGACAGCATGATTGGAGACAAACATTTTGCTCCGCGGACAAGTAAAAAATATCCAGCATGCTAGCTAAGACATTCCACAAAGTTGCATATGTCGTATTAGGCTCCAAGCCTTTCTGACTCTGCCTATGACAACTTCAAATCATCGGTTAAGATAGATTCGACATTATCCTCTTCCATATCTAATATGGAATTTATTCAACCTGTATCTTTGGAACTCGGTTAAGTATAAGGGCACTATCCGGAAATAGGTAAGGGATACTTCGCATGGCTTGCGTCACACATTTATCATATAAAGTGTTATTTCCATTTTGGGAACACAATCTAATTGCGTATCCCAAAGATGGTATCCTTCAAGAGAAGAATCTTATTCCTTTTCAGACGACTTCCGAAACACCCTTCAGGTATTAATTACTTCGATCCAATTGAACATTAATTCCTAAGTAGCTCATCAATCTCATATTCGTACTAGCTCGAACTTTTCGGGCTTTCCGAATTATGCACTTCACTGAGTACACTTGACTATTTCTAGAAATAGTCGTAGAGACTAATAAACTATTATTTGTGGCATTAATTGTCACAAGCCAACAAACATCGGTATGTTTAGGCTTTGGACAACTTTCTAGATTTTATAACCATTTCATAAAAGGGTATTTTAGTCATCTTTAGATAAGATACGTATTACCCACATGATTCATAATCATATGGTTCAACATCATCAGAATGACGTTTAGTTACACGCTTTCCTTCCAGGGAGACTATGTCTAGAACAACCACAAATATTAAGGATAACAGGCATACAAATATTTAGTTGAGATCTCATCACATATATCAACTATATAGTGACATCAATCTAGTATGTTAGATTCAGTGACCTTTCAACTTTATCGGAATAACATTTATTCTTTACAATTGAATATGTATACTAAATCATAACAAATAACTGAAAGTATGTTCTTCATAAGAACCGGAACATAATAACATTTATTTAGTTCCCTTATCAGTTTAATAGATCCAGAATATGGTAAGTGTTACAACATTTGTTTAACCTTCCATATCTGTATTTAATCTTTCTAATTTAATCACACTCGTAAGATATCATATATCTAAGAGTTGACTTGAACTTAGATAGATTTATCTCAACTCACTTGCCTAGAATAGAAACTTCAATAAGTTCTCTATTTGAGCACATTCCCTAACTTTCCTTTTAATCCTTCAAGCACTTGTAAATGTTTCTTAGTGTAGTCTTCATAAGACTTAAGAAAGATCACAAGAGCTATGTCTTTGATTTCCTTTTATAAAGAAAATCGAAAGTTTATTAAATAGTTTATTTAACCTTTTGAATCGTAATTCAAAACATTGACTATTTAATTAACCTTTAAGCAATGATAGAATTAAGTCGATACTTAAATCTTACAATTTTGAAAACAACCTTTCCAAAATTAGACGTGGTCATTCTTATCCAACGTTTGAATTAATTGTCATCGTATGACTGAATGATCATCTTGGATCGTATCCAATATATGACTAATTCGTTGAAACTTATTTCAAATGATTTAATCATATCATGAGCTTCCGCTTTCATTAATAATTAAAGCCTTGGAGTACTCCATCAAATATGTAGCCTCCTTGTCTCTAACTACTATAACGGGATCTCTCGTGTCATTGCTCATTTTAAAAGGATTAAAATTACTTAACCATATTTGAGAACGTTTCTCAAAAAGTAACAGTCATAATTTGGTTTTACTAATCGAGAATTAAACATAAATATAAAGTTTGCTAAAACTACAACATAAAAATAAAGATAAAAGAGTGTTGTTGTTTATATACGCAAAATCAAAAATGGTCTTTTGATTTCTGATTTTGCTCCACTAGTCAACTACTTCCAATTGACTTTCAAGAATTATTAATTTCTTTAGTGGACAAGATCCCACTAAACTACCGCGACCCCCGCTTTGGCTGGTGGGCCGAAAATAGTCTAATAGGTAGACAACAACCCTTTGTCAATCGTATCTTATATGACTCTTGTTGTTTGACTAGTCAACTCTTTGACAATTTTCATCTTATGAAGTAGTCAAACCCTTGCCTCTAAAATCCAAACAACCCCGCTTTGGCTGGTGGCCGAGAGAATTCTTAGTCAAGTCATAACACCAATATTCGTGAGATCTCATACAATCATATATCAATAATAACGATATACCCGAGGTAGGTCAACCCCCTCCTTTGGCTGATGAGTTGGATCCGAACAAGGGCTCTTCACCGTCATTATAATATGGGGAGGCAATTTCAACTTGATTCTTTTGAGGTGGAAGTATTTATGTAAATTAATTCACTTAATTAATTTTAATTACGGTCTTATCATAAATATGTCTATCTCTATAAACATACATCCTACGCATTTATCTAGATCGTGCCTAGTCATGCATCTATCGTATCATATAAAATAAATAAAAGCACAAAATAAATAAATTCGTAAAGTAACCGGTATGATCATGGACTTTTCCTAGGTGCGGTTTCGAATACAAACTGACGAAACCGCGGGTCACAATCTAAGGGTAGCTGCAACCGCCAATAGGATCTTTAATGCTCCATTCTTCAATGGGATCTTTAATTTTCGTCTTTCTTTGGTCTCATCTTTTGCTCCATTCTTGTTACATTTAATTTTATCTAATAAAATAAATACACCCGCCGCACACGGGGTGAGCCAATGGGAATGGGATAAATGCAGAAAATAAACTAGGTCACGTTCTTCATAACGGCCTAGGACAATTTTTAAACCAACATAAAAATCAAATCATTCACATCTATCCTATCGGTCGAGTCCATGATCAATCGGGGTCCAAATAATCATATTATATCTACTATATCTAATCCATACAATAAAATCTTATGAAAAAGATAAAATTAAAATTTAACTACTTGCATCTTAATTAATCAATTAACATTTAATCTATAAATAATTTTATCCAATCAATTAACTAATTAACATTTAATTAATTAAATGATTTTAATCGAAATAAAATTAACGATTAATTTTAAACCGATTTTAATTTTAATTTTAATTAATTAGAACTATTCAAAAATAAATCAAAATTAAAATTATTTCTCTTTTGTTTCTTTGCTTTTGATTCGTAATCAAAGGGATGCCTTTGGTTTCCTAAACCAAATTTGGCTTAGGCCTGGCCACATTTCAAAATCGAAATTTTGGAAGTGGCCTAGGCCTAGGCCTTTTACAAATCAAATATTTGAAAAGGGCCTAGGCCTATTCCAAATCAAATATTTGGAAATGCCAAATAATTTTGGTTTAGGCCTGGCCACTTTCCAAAATCAAAATTTTGAAAGTGGCCTAGGCCTAGGCTTTTTCCCAAATCAAATATTTGGAAAGGGTCTAGGCCTATTCCAAACAAAGTTTGGAAAGACCATTATTATTTTAATGCCATGTGGCATCCCAATGGCCCAAACTATTTGAACCATTGGTTAGCCACATGCCACAACTAAACAAATGACATATTAATCACAACTATGAACAATATTGAATCACAATTACACAAAACAAAATTGGGGACCACGTATCACACCAGCTGCCGCCGCCGCCGGCGATAACACGGTAGTGGTGCCGCCGCCGATCGGCCGAGCACCACCAATGCCGCCCCCCCCCCCCTTTTTTTTTTCTTTTCGTGTATCAATTTTACAAATAAAAAATCTTTCATCTTTTAATTACGTGATTTAAATGATAAAATTAACTACGCAAAATAACATGCTTATTGCTTAAGCTCGAAGCTCGCTCTGATACCACTGTTAGGAAATCTACGCGGGAACGCAACGGAATTCAAAAATTTATTTCCTATCGACCTAAGATCGACTTCGTTTAAGCAATAAACAAACAAGTAGTAGACGGTGGTTACCTTGGTTGATCTATAAGATCGACGCTTTGACCGTCTAAGGAGAGTAGTTCTGCATAGAGCCGTCCAAGTGTTCGGCCTCTACCGCCAGTCCACACGAACAGCCCGCAGGAATCCCATCATGGATTGCTATTGGAAAACTCCGGTTGCTAGACCGGCCTTTTTCCTCTCTCTCCAACTCTCTATAGGATGCTCTTTATTTTACGAAAGAACTATTAGCTCTTGGAATTATGATGTACAAAAGAGCTTGACACCCACCTCTTATTTATAGTGGTTGGGGCGCCCCTATCTAGTGTGGAGGAGAAGAAAACCTTCTTCCAATAAAATAAGAAAAATATAGTAGATTGATTTATCTCATTTATTATAATATCTTATAATAAATAAATCTAGGATATTGTCAATATCTTATATTGAATATTTCCAAGATATTGTCAATATCTAATATTGAATATCTTTATTCTATTACCATAAATCAATTTACACATGTGTATATATATCACATATATATTACACAAATAAATCTATATATTATATATATATATATCCACACATGGTGCGCATGCATGCAAATCCAATTTGCATTTAATGCACACACACACGCATGCATTCATAACATATATATATATTATTTTATTTTATTAAAATCTAATATTAATAATAGGTAATATCATTAATTAAATTGCACAATCCAAGTGTATCTTATACACTCCAAAATTACGCCATCCTTAGCCAATAAATTGGCATCCAGAATATTCTTTAATTAATGTAATATTATTAATATCTTGTATTTAATTTATTCATAATAAATAAATACCACCATATTAATTTACCACTATAACCTTTATAGTACGAGATAAATTCTTTCCTTATTCGGTTATCATCTATAACCACATTTTAATCCGGCTAGATGTTCTTATGTGTGTGACCCGATAGGCTTCCGAATATGTTGGCCATAGACACAAAGTGCAAATTACGAAAATGCCCTTCATGCCTAACGATCACGGGATAGCGTCTAGCAACACACCATGACCCCCAATCATCGGAAGAGTCAAATGCAATGACTACTACCTTTCGTGTGAAACAGTTACCGTGTAACTTACAATCCTATCGCTGTAATAATATCCATACGGTCGTACGTCGAGTGTCAAACATTAACGACCGTATCTTATAATCTGGATATCATGCTCTCTCGAAGTAACTCGTTTACTTCCACTTTGCAAAGATTCATGAGAGTAAGACATTCCTTATAAGAAGGCCATTTCGGATATTCGATCCCAATCATAGGATACGCGATTCCCAGACGACCAATCATGTATACTCCGCATGCTTCAGTATCACACCCAATCACTACCGCATGATCGCCCCGTGGTTAGGGACCTCAATAGTGTCAAAGCATGACAATCCACACCGTGATGCCATGAAGACTCCGGTCTTAAGGATACTTACACAACCGTCACATAGTGTGACACTTATCCGTGTAAGTGGGTCAGTCTAACGTACGCATTCTCTAATACACGTCCACATACAGTCCAAGTGTCTCTACACTTCGATAGACGAGATCTATCCCTGCCCTAAAGACAGAAGCCATCTAATACGTGCTAGCCTGTTTATACTATCAATGCCCTGTTTAATAGTACATCAGCCTAGAGACATTTAAGTATCAAACTTATTAAAGTGATTAGAGATCTCATCAACCATAATCTCCTATCGTGGTTTCTCTATCACAGTTTAATACTAAGGACGTTATCATATAACAATTCATAATTGGTTCTTTAAAAGAACATATATATGACAACAAAAAAGCCATTTAATATTTGTACAAACATAAAGAAATAGTAGAAATGATCCGACCCGGTCGTATCCGGTCCAACCCGATTGGGTTTAGGACACTATTTCAACACTTTACTGGTTCTTTCTGATTCAAATGAGGGCATTTACCGTATGATTTTGAATCTTTGCTGAGGGCAGTGGCCCAATGATGTTAAAAACTGTTTTAGCCCTACTTCGTGTCAAGGTTCAGTCTCCACTGCATAATGCCTTAGAATTTGTTTAGATTCTTTCCTGCCAGTAACTTCTCTGTCACTGCTTTAGTATAAATACTAGCACTCATTTCATTTTTCAATCATCAGTTTTTCAAACAAAAGCAACTCCACTATTCATTTCAAACCTTTTATTATTGCTTTTAAAACTGTTCAACCTGTTTTCAATTAATTTGGCACTTGAGTAGTCCTTTTAATTGAGTCTGAGTCTGTGGTTTGATCTGTGTTGTTGAGTATTGGAGTCTGGAATCACAATTGAAAGTTTGAGTCAAGTTTTCTGGCCCTGACAAGATTCTGGCCTTATTGACTTATATTTCACTGTGATCTGACTCTGTGTAAATCTAACACTCAGAAAAAAATCACCATACTTGCTGTGTTTGTCCTATCTTCATTAACAGACTGTATTTAAGCTGTGAAAAACTGAAGTCGGTGAATTGGTGGTAACACCAAGATCCACTACCTTGAGCATAAGGTTGAACTTTTTGTTTTTCACATCCTTGGCTGCATTCTGGATTGCTGAAGTATAGTGTTAAAGTCTGTGCAAGTCTTGCTTCAGTGTTTGCATTGCTATGCATTAAATTATCAGGATCTGTATTCATTGTGTGAGTGCACACAGCCTTGAGAATAAGGCATTACAGACTGATACTTTGATTCTTTGCCAGTCTGAATCCGTGCATCACTTGGCACTGTCTAGTTTATCTTTACCCCATATAAACTGTCGGGAAGTTCATCCTGTAGTTACTTGTGATCTACTAGTTGGATTTCTACCCCTTTGCTGTGCCAATCTGCTGTCCTTGCTAAACCTGCTGCACATTTGCTACCTGCTGAAATCTGTGCAAACTTGACTGAAAATCTGTTGATCTAAGCTTTCAAATTGAACACCTTGTAATAGGACATGAATCTGAGTTTGCATTTCTTTTTTGCCATAGTTTGGACCTGCTAATCATTTGTGATCAGTTACAATACTGACCATGACAGTCAGATCAGAGCTATAACTCAGATCTGACCCTCAGTTCAGTGCTGAAACTGATTGATCAGTCTAGTCTGGTCCCTTCTTGTTGTACTCAGTGAAACCTTTGTAAATCAAGCTGTATTTAAGTGCTGATAAACTTCAAAGTTATTTGTGTTTGTCATCATTAAAGTACATCTGATATTTTTCAGTCTGAGCAGCGCCCTTGACTTATTCAAAAATTAATTTTCATCAGTTTTTGTATCCTATTGAACTCAGTTAGATCAGTCTCAACTGTAACTTATTTTCCATCACTGATTCAGTTTTGTAAATCCTTCAAACCTGTTTAATAACTCAGTTTGATAATTTATATTTGAGATTTTATTTGTATTATCCTTATTTCTGAGTTTGTTGAGTTGTGAAATAAATTTGCTAGACTTTTGAAATCTCAACCTGCCTAATTTCGAATTAGTGTATAAGTTTTCAGACAATATATTGATCACTTAGGTGTTATACACAATTGAATAATATTTAATTTAAGCTTCCAAAATTAAATATTAGTAATTGTGTGAATCTAATTGCTCAAACTTGTTTCCCACATTGATAAATCTAAAAAGGGGTATAAAATTACCAACACTCTATTCAACCCCCCCTTCAAGAGTGTTTTACTGCGCATTGTCGATCCAACAATTTCCATATGTTTCTTAGCATAGTGGTTTCACCTTCCCTTTTTCATGTCATCCCCCTTGTAAATTTCTTGATTACATGCAAAGTTCGTCGATTCAGAAAAACAGGATGGGAGGCTTCGAGATGGGTGAGTCCATTCATCTCGGCTTGACCGTCATTGTCTTGGGTCATTGACTTCACGCCTTACAATCTTGTTTTCCCGGATGTCTGATAGCTTTTGGACCACAAGTGGTGATAATGACGATGTTCACGGATTCGATTCTATAAGGGGAGATGAAGCGGGCACCTCTAGAGATGCGGTAGTGTTAGTAGTGACAGAGTGTTGGCCAGATTAGCTCCGGTGCCACAAAGATGTAAAAAGGCTATTGCGGCCAAAGGGTCTATGGAACAAGCCAAATTTGTGATGGGGTCTAAGCGGCCAGCTGATAGCAATGACGGCGATGAACCGAAGAAGAGGAATAAGACTCCAAGGCCGAACAATCATGAGGCGATTCGCTAGGACGAGCTATAAGAGGCCTTAGACAAGGATATCAAGGTTCAGTGGGATAAATTTCAGACCCTCCCCGACTTTTTTAGGGCATGATATGACCTTTCCGAGAACTAACTCTTTTCGAGCCTTGGTGATGACGTTGATCGGACTATTCAGCGCGAAGAAAATTATTCTTTGGTTCTCCCTTACGACCACTTTGTTGCGGGGCCCCGACCGGCCTTCAATTCTTTTTTCGGAGAGATTATGGATAAGATGGCCGCTCTACCTTTCGATTTCACCACCAAGGCAGTGCGGACGGTTAAGGCTTCCATTTAATTGGGTCGGATCCTGAATCATGAGCCTTCTTTGGGAATTTTCTTACGGTTATATATCTTTAGCAAGACCAGCAACAATAACTTGATCTCCACAAGGGTCCAGCAAGACCGGCAACAATAACTTGAAATCCGCGGGGGGATTTCCAACTCCATAAAAGTGCCCAAACTTAACCACGACGAGACATGGTTCATCAATGACATTTACAAGCTCTTGGATTGGGACGGCATGAACCAGATGAAGGCCTTCAGCTGGAGGGTTTTGCTCAACTGGAACGAGCCATATTGTTGCTTGGTAGGAATTCCAAGTCCAGTCAATGCACAACCTTTCGTCAAGGTTTAAAGGATCGTGACTTATATCGACTGGTATGGGGAGTGCCATATCGAGATATTTGTCCCGTCGAAGTGTAAGATATGTGGCGTTGCTTTTCATTTGTTGGACAATCTTATGATATTTCGAGGATACCGTATCGTGTTTCGTACCCCATTGAGATTTGTTCAACAATGAGTTGAGAGTCACAAAAGGCTTCCACATTCTTTACCCTTATTTTTCTTGCCAGGTAAAGTCCGGCGATCACAGCCTCGTACTTGGCTTGTTGTTTGTGGCCGGGAACTCGAATCTGAGGGCCTTTTCTATTTCCTCTGTTGTTCCTGGCTAGAGGAGGATTATGCCTGCACTGCATCTACTTTGATTGGATGCCCCATCAACATTAGTGGCGGCTTCCCCAAATACTCTTTGAGGGCCTGAAAGGCCTTGGAGCACTCTTCATCCCATGTGAATGCCTTGCTGTCTTTGAGAATTTTGAAAAAAGGAAGACTTTTCTTAGCTGATTTTGAAATGAACCAGCCCAGGGCGATGATCCTACCATTGAGTCTCTATATCTCTCTGATCATGCTCGGTTCTCTCATATTGAGTAGTGCTTGAATATTCTCGGGATTAGCCTCGATCCCGCAATGACTGACCATAAAACCTAGGAACTTGCCCGCACCCACACCAAACGTGCATTTGGCTAGATTGAGCTTTATTGAGTGTCTCTGAACGTTCTCGAATGTTTCCTTGAGGTCGGTGGCGTGACCGCTTCTTGGAGATTTCAAGACCATGCATCTATGTAGGCTCCTTTCAATTTGTGAGCTGAAGACTTTGTTCACCATTCTCTGATAAGTTGAGTCTGAGTTTTTCTGCCCAAAGGGCATAATTTCGTAATAATACAGGCCCCCAGTAGCTCTGAATACAGTTTTCTCTTTGTCTGAATCAGCCATTCGTACACTATGATACCTAGAGTATGCATCCAAGAAGCTAAGGGTATCAAACCCGGCGATAAAGTCGACCAGGAGATCGATCATGGGTAGTTGGTAAGGATCTTTCGGACAGGCCTTGTTGATATCCATGAAGTCGACATTCATCCTCCACCTGCCAATTTGTTTCTTTACCATCACTACGTTTGCCAGCCAAGTAGGGTAGGCTAACTCCTTGATTATGCCGGCTTGAATAAGCCTTTCAACCTCTATCTTTATGGGGGCCTTCTTCTCAGTCATAAAATGTCGGGCCTTCTGTTGAATCATCTTGAAGGTAGGGTCGACATTTAGATCGTGAAGTGCAATCTTGGGCTCGACACCCTTTATGTCCGTTACTACCCACACGAAGGCATCAACGTTTTCCTTTAGCTGGATAGTAAGTCCTTCTTTTTTAGGGATTGGCAGGTGAGCCCCAATCATGACCTTTTTGATTAGGGTAGGCATCGTTAATGACCACCTCGATCAACTCACCATCTGTTGTGAAGTCCGGCTCATCCCTCACCTGTAGGGTTTCACACTCGACTTCTTTAGGGACGAGCTCCCTTACCATACTCGTACCCACTGCAACGGCTGGGCGTTCAACGTGTTCCCTTTTACCCTCTTGTCTCGAATCATGAATGAAGGTGAGGATTTCCGTGGGCTCCCTGACGGACACCCCAATTCTATCTCCTACATAGAACTTTGTATGCTAATGCGGGATAGAAAAACCCATCTAAAATCGTCTCAATGCGGGTGCTCCCAAAATCATGTTACAACTAGATTGGAGATCTACAACCAAAAAATGTAACTTTTTGGTTCTGAAGGGAGTGTACTCGCCCATCTATACATCAAAATCATTGGCTCCCTTGACCTGAATTCTGTGGTTCATAAAACCTTCAAGGGTCCCATTATGTGGCCTTAAACTGGAGTCACTGAATCTGAGCTCCTTGAAACAATTGTAGTATAGGATGTCTTGGCTGGCTCTGGTGTCGACCATCACCCTGTTAACGCAGAACCGGTTTGTCACCATTGAAATACTTAGACATGAATCCACTATATTAGTCGCAATCACAAGCTCGCAACGGGTGAAGGAGAGTGGCTGCTCGTTTCCACGCAGGATAGTAGGTTTTTCGACGTGCTTGTTAATGGAGCCGATTTTGTGTTTAATATGGTTGTTGCTAGGAGGACCCTCTGTGATTATACGGATCTCTTTGTCGTACTGGCGGACCTGTCGATCGTTCCGATTCACACCGCCCCCTCCTTTCTTATATTGGTCATGTCGGCCACGGGCTAAAAATTCTCAAACTCTCTTTTCAGCTGTATACACTCGTCAGTGGTATGACCTCGGTCCTCATGGAACGTAGAATATTTGGATTGGTCCCGATTTGCATCCGGCTTTATCGGGTAGGGATCATAGAGTTCGGCCCTTACCTCATTCATCATTTGGGTACAAGAAACTCTCAGTGGAGTCCAGTTTTCCTTCAATTTTTCAGGTCACGTAACATCTCGATCCCGATTCATGCGGCTATCCCTGGGCGGGCTGCACTCAGTCCTTTGTTTTCCCTTGTGGGATGAAGACGACCCATCATTCCCCGCTATTGCAATATACTTTATGACCATGCTTAGAATTTCTTTAGCATTTGCGGGTTGATAAAGTGCGTAGTAGGACTTCAGATAACCCGGACGTAGCCCTGTTTCAAAGATAGTCAATACCATGGTGTCCACGAGACCTCTGGTTAGTTCGTAGACCTTGTAGAATCACTCATGATAACTGCAGGTGGACTCGTTCTCGCTCTGTCTGACCTTGTGAAGGTCGATATGTGTTTTCTTGGGTCCCTCAATGGATTTGAACTCCATTGTAAATTTATTCACCAAGTCATCCCAAGATAAGATTGAACCTATCGCGTGACTGCGGATCCATGATGCCGCTCTATCTTGCATAGAACCCACAAATGCTATACACCATGTATCCTTGCTAGGAGTGCATAAGCTGATCTTGCTGTGGAAAGAGGAGAGCCAATCCAATGGATTTGTTGTGCCATGATAGCTAGTGAAGTTTGGATAATGCGCTCCTCCTCTTGGAGCCACTTTTAAGACGTCCGGATGTAAAACACTCCTGCCCCAGGTGGGCCTGATTTCCTGGACCACTTTGCCCTTCTATAACTCCTCTATATGTCGCCTCATTATCCCAAGCTCGTCGACGACCCCTGGAGCCCTTAGAGGTCGGGTGATACTTTGTCCCGACTGTGATTCTCCCCGTCCTTCAAGTCGAGTTCACACGGGTCGGGGGTTGTCCCGTTGTTCGGCATGATCTCGCCCAAGGGCTGCACCACGGATGTTATCCACGGGCCCAAGGTGAGCTAAAGCCTACTTTCTTCCTCTATCGGGATGAGAGGTTGCATGACCTCTTTCTTCTCTTCCTTCAGTGGTTCTCTGTGGATTCGAGGTCGGTTGTAACTCAGTCCGAGCCGATGTGGGAGAGACAAACTTATTGACCGGAAGTTATGCTGTCACATGTCCTCCAGGTATTCCTTGTGGGTTTTTAATTCTTACGCATGAGAACTGGGATTCGTGTTGGTTTCGAGAACCAGATTGGTTCGCTGTTCGATGTTCTGGCGAGATGTTTCTCCGACCTATTTCCCACGGCTTTTCCTTGTGGCCGCTACCTCTAACTCTCGGGCTTTTATCTTTTCTGTCAATACATCCCGCATGTCGGGGCTGGCCTCTTGTCCGCGGCTATTCTCGGAGGACTGACCCCTCTACATCGGTCATTTTGACGTGATGAGCTGCCACTTGGAGTTTCTTGGTGGGTCACCTTGGTAGGTGTGGTGGGAACCAGATCCTTCCCACCAGCCATGTTGATTTGACAGGTAACTTGTAGAGTAAGTAAGTCCTAGATGGTTCCGGTCGGTGTTGATTCGAAACCCAGAATCCGATGGAAGGCACAGGTGGTATTAGGCTCAAACGATTCCTACAAGCGTTGAGTGTTTGAAATCCTCTATTTGTATAAAGAGTGGAACTTGCTAAAACAATTACCAACCTGGAAAGTATGAAGGACTCGTGTGTGAGCTACGAAGATTGTATCGAAGGTGTTCTTACAAGTCGAGATGATTTTGATGATGACTGAAGCTGAATCTCTTGAAATCAACGCTTTTATCGTGAACTTGCATCGATGTTCTAGAGACGATGATTTCTAGGCTGTATAACCCGAAAAATCAAGGCCTTTTCTGATCTTGGAACTTGGAGATGGACGTTGAGCATGCCGGAGACGCCATGAAGGAAAGAATCGCAGTGATGCGAGCTACCGAAGTAGGTTTTTCTTGATGATTTTCCCGGTAACGGAGCAAACTGATATCGTTGCTCATATTTATAATCGGATTGGTAGAGTGTATTTGCTCTTGTCTTCATTCTTGTGTCCTTATATGAGTTACATGTTGCTCATTGTTAAGGGTGATTTTATACGTTTTATAAGGATATATTTTATGTCAATTTCCCCCATATCTGGATGTTTTTCATAGAAATCGAGCTTTATATTGAAGTATTGAGCAAGTGATGTTTTTAATGGGTTAGTTGCGAAATTGTATGATTTATGTGTAAAATTGATGGTTTTATATTGATTTGGAAGATACTACATTTTGCAATGTTTTGATGTGTTGTAGGTACGTGTTTGATGCTCAAATGAAGATCAAAAAGAGATAAGAGTCGGATTTAATTGATGAAAAAGAGATAAGGAAGAAATTGGATTGAAGAAAAAAGGATAAAGATGAAAAAAATCAAGTTGTTGATCCAGCTGAACTGGCGTCCAAGTCCCGTCCAGGATGGACGGGCGTCTGATCATCCAAACGGGCGTCCAGGAGAAGAAAGTTGATTCAGAGAGTTTGGACGCTGAGTGGACGGGCGTCTGAAGCAAGTCCAAGGTATCTTGGATGGGCATCCAACAAGACGGACGGGCGTCCTTCGACCGACTTACAGCAGCCGACTTTATTTTCTATAAATACCAGCGCTTTGTAAACCCTAGGACATATAATTTTACACAGCCGCATACACAGAAAACCCTAATTTCGAGACCAAGTCACCTCGGCCGGCTGAGCCTTGGTGCTTGGCCGGCCGAGGGTGTTTCTTTTCCGTTTTTATTTTCGTTTTTTCTGCTGTTTTTGGCTGGATGATTTGGAGGCTAGACGATTTGTTCAAGTTATTTAAATCCGTTTAATCAGTTTCTTTCTTTTCAATCTTGAGTTTTTTTGTGATTTTTAATTCAAGTTGTATCTTTTCTATGCTTATGTGTTATGCAATCGATATCGAGAGATGTATTGCTTATTGATGTTTACCGTATGACGAGAGTCGGTGTAAACCTTAGATCACCATAGGGAAGATGAGATTTTTAACCTTGACATAACGAGAGTTGATAGGTTGAATATCTAGGTTTCTAGATTGAGAGATCTTACACCTTGGTTTGAGAGCGTCAATCTTATATATCGAGAGATGAGAGATTGATAGGCGAATTATCTATGAGAGTAGGAATTCATACCTCCGTTAGGTGGACCACATCTTTAATTAAATCATCACAAGACAACTTTAGAGAGGAAATTAAGGGGTTGCGGGATCGGTGGATAATTACTTGTTCGATTGTTTAATCACCATGATCATCTTCTTGTTTACTGTTTATTTTATAGTTAATAGTTTAGATTTCGTTTTCGCTTTTATCCTTCCTGGCTTTGGACTGACAATCCTCTGTCCAGTTTATTTTTTCGTTTTGTTATTTTAGGTTTTAATAATAATAGTATCAATCTTAGGAAAATTAATGAACTAGATACCCCGATTCCCTGTGACCGACTCCGGTATTAATCGCTATGCTACGATCCCTACACTTGGGGAATACCGGATTTATAAATTTTATTACTTGTTTATTTTCATTGCATAAAATCCGTGACACTCATATTTATAATCGGATTGCTTATGGTGGTTAGGCTAATGATGATAAGACATAATTATACACAATGAAAAGGACTAATCCAACGGTTGTCGGGTACGTGGGCCCGTAGACCGCAATAACCTTTTGATCGCATATTGAGCTTATCCGTGCTAATGTCATCAACCCTATTGTCTATTGTACGTGCACAAGCTGAGAAGATCGGACACGGCCCCTAGCCTGGTTGAGCCTGCGGGTAAGCCGGGCAGACTATACCGCGGCTCGGTCCGTCAAGTATACGTGCGGACCTAGGTCGATCTCTGTTTGATGTATAAGTGGGACCCTGCATCGGGTCATTTGCAGGATCCGTAAGATGGTTGACGGGTTGAGTATATCTGTTCCAGAAAAACAAAAACAAATTATCTCACTGTACCATATTTAGGAACATAAATATCATCCTTGCATTTCACTATTATTATTATTTATTTACTATCTCTTTTTTTTTTTTCCTTTCTGGATAGCAGCAGAAGAGCATAGGACATTTTTTCCTTTTTGACACCTTCGGCAATAGCAGCATAATTACATGGTTTAGTTCTTTTCATTTTACTATTATTATACAGAGACAAATGTCCAAAAGGACACATACTATAACCTGCTGCATAATATAGTTCCCTTTATTTATTTATTTATTTTTATATATTACAATCCTTTTGACAACATCATGCAAAGAAACCATACTGACCTTTTTCTTCCGACGGCAGCGACTCATAAGCAAAATTATACGTAGAAAACGAAGGAACAAAATGAAACGGGGACCAAAAACAACAAAATAATAGCACCCAAAATCCGTTTAACACCACCCCTTTACCTTTTAGCAATTTCAATCAAAAATTGAAAGCAAAAGCAGCGAAATCCTTCGATTCCCAATCCTACGATCAATCTACGAGTCAATAACGGCGTTCTACGATTAGAACAAACCTCTAATTCACTAAAAATCTCAGATTTTCTCAAGAACGAACGAATATATAATTAGGGCTAGGAAGGAAAATTTACCGAATGGAAAAACCGCCAGTATAGAAACGATCGCCTGCTTGCGGTGATCAATTTCTTTAACTATGGTCTACACCGAAAATCAACCATTAAACCTCGAATTTGGAAAACAACGTCCTCCCTCTTCTCCTCTATATATTGCGTAGGTTTTTTCAGAAAATTAAGCATGAAAGACTAATGAGTAAATTAGGTAATTATACCCCTTTTATACCCATTAATTATTCATTAGTCAGAATCCTTTAATTAAATAATTAATACCTTTTAATTATTTTCCTTTAGGTTAAATATAAAATTGGAATATAGATAGTTAAATTCCCTTTTTACATCTTTACCATTCTTGACTTTTCAGGGTATTACATCCCTCCTCCCTTAAGAAAAGTTTCGTCCTCAAAACTAGATGTACCTGGGATATGCTTGAAGCCTGGAAACTCCTCAATCATGTCATTTTCTACCTCCCATGTTGCCTCTTCCGGTGTTTGGTTGCTCCATTGGACCAACACTAGCTGAACATCATCACCCTTGACTTGCTTCACTTTCCATTCCAAGACGCGAACTGGTTCGTCCTTGTAAGTCAAGTCCTCTCCAATCGTTTCAAGGTCAATGTTTGCCTTGGCATAAACATCAGTCAAACACTTCTTTAACATCGACACATGAAAAACATTGTGGACTCTTGACAAGGATTCTGGCAACTCCTACCGGTAAGCTAAAGGTCCCACTTTAGCTAAGATCACGAAATGCCCTACATATCTAAAACTCAGCTTGCCTTTCTGCCCTAACCATCTCACTCCTCTCATTGGAGACGCTTTGAGGAACACTCTATCGCCGACCTCAAACTCCAACGGGCTTATTCTCACATCTGCCCAACTTTTCTGCATGTCTTGAGCAATTTTCAGATTATGACGAACTACCTCAATCTTTTCTTTAGCCTATTGTATCAACTCTGGCCCTGTAATCTGTTTGTGTCCAACTTCATCCCAAAACACTAGTGTTCTACACTTCATTCCATATAAAGCCTCAAATGGTGGCATCTTGATGCATGCATTGTATCTATTATTGTATGCGAACTCTGCCACTGGAAGATACTCATCCTATGAGTCCCCTACCTCTAAGGCACATGCTCTCAACGTGTCCTCAAGAGTCTGAATAGTCCATTCTGATTGCCCGTCTGTCTGAGGATGAAATGTCGTGCTATAATCTAATATGGTCCCGAACTGTTTTTGTAGACTAATCTAAAACCTGCTAACAAAGCGACTATCCCTGTCTGATACGATAGAAAACGGAACCCCATGAAGTTTCACTATGTTGCTGAAGTACAAATTAGCTAAATTCTTCAAAGACATATTCTCTTTAACTGGCAAAAAGTGCGTTGATTTAGTCAACCGATCTACAATCACCCAAATCTTGTTGTATCCCATCTTCGTCTTCGGTAGTCCACTAATGAAGTCCATCGTGATCTTTTCCCATTTCCACTCGGGAATCTTCAAAGGCTTGAGAAACCCTGCCAGTCTCTTATGCTCTGCCTTTACCCTTTGACATGTGTCACGCCTTGACACAAAGTCGGCTATCTCTGCTTTCATAAAAGGCCACCAGTAGTAGTCCTTCAGCTCTCTACACATCTTATTTTCCCCTAGATGAATTGCAAAGGCTACTTTGTGGGCTTCATGCAACATGGTCTTTTTCACATCTCCAACATCCAGAACACAAAGTCGATTATGTTACCAAACGTTGCCATCCGCATCTAACTCATACCTGTTGTCCGGTTTTGTCCTAGCCACTCGTTTGTAGTCAACAATAACCGGATCCTCATCCTGCTTCTTCATGATCTCATCAATGAGCTCGGACCTCACAATCAATGGTGCAACATACTGTACTTGTTCCTATTGCCCCATATCCTGAACACTTAGTCCTCCAAACTGACCCACAACTTCTGCCGCTTCAAGAACTGCACTAACTGGTCTCCTGCTTAAGGCATCTGCTACTACATTTTCCTTTCCCGGGTGATATTGCACTTCCAAGTCATAGTCCTTAACATACTCTAGCCAACGCCTTTGTCTCATGTTCAACTGTTGCTGCTTAAAGAAGTACTTAAGGCTATGATGATCCGTGAAAATCCATGCTTTCACTCCATACAAGTAATGTCTCCAAGTCTTCAAGGTAAACACAACTGCTGCTAACACTAAGTCATGCGTCGGTTAGTAGTTTTCTTGCGGTCTCAGCTGTCTTGAAACATATGCAATCACTTTCCCTTTCTGCATCATAACACAACCGTGACCTTGACCTGAAGCATCCGTATACACATCACAATTATCGAATACCTTGGGTAGGGTCAACACTGGTGCCGCAGTCAATCTTTCCTTATGCACCTGAAAAGCATCTTCACATTCCTTACTCCACTCGCATCTCATATTTTTCTTAGTAAGCAGTGTGAGAGGTGAAGCAATCTTCAAAAAATCCTTAATGTAGCGTCTGTAGTTTCCTGCCAATCCTAAGAAACTCCTATTTTCTGAAACTGTAGTCGGTCTAGGCCACTTAGTTACTACCTCTATCTTAGCCGGATCGACTTTTATTCCTTCTCCTGAGATAACGTGACCCAAGAAGTTCACATGATCCAACCAAAACTCACATTTACTGAGTTTTTTGTACAATCTATTTTCCCTGAGTGTTTGCAAACTATTCTTAAGTGCTCCTTGTGTTTATACCCATCCTTTGAGTAGATCAAGAGGTCATCAATGAACACGATCACAAACTTATCTAGATATGGCATGAAAATTCTTTGCATAAGGGCCATAAATGCTGGTGATGCATTCGTGATACCAAATGTCATGACTATGAACTCGTAATGCCCATACCTAATGCTGAACGCCGTCTTCGGGATATCCTTCTCATTAACCTTTAACTAGTGATATCCTGACCACAAGTCTATCTTAGAAAAGACTTTCTTCCCCTGAAGTTGATTAAAATGGTCGTCTATCCTCGGGAGTGGATACCTATTCTTGATGGTCAACTTATTCAACTCTCTGTAGTCTATGCACATCCACATACAACCATCCTTCTTATTCACAAACAAAACTGGAGCTCCCCAAGGTGATGTACTATTCCTGATTATCTTCTTCTTCTAACATATCTACCTACTGCTCTATCAACTCTACTAACTCGGTTGGGGCCATCCTGTACGGTGCCTTAGCTACTGGTTTTGCTCCAAGAACTAAGTCTATAGTGAAGTCAATCCCTTGTCCGGCATATCTCCTAGTAACTCCTCTAGAAAAAAATCCGGGTATTCTCTTACTATCGGAATATCCTTCAACTCTAGGTCTTCCTTAGCCGTATCTACTGCAAAGAATGAAAGTGCATCACAACCTTCCTGTACTACCTTAGCCGCTCTAAGGGCTGAAACGTTGGGATAGCGTCTCACCTTAGAGTACATACCATTTCCCTAATATGTGATAGTGGTCTTCCCTGGAGTCCTAAAGATCACTTTCTTGTCCTTGCAATCTAGGTGAACAAGATTCTTTGCCAATTCCCAAAATAACATCGAACCCTGAGAAATCCAACACTACAAAATTTGATTCACACTTGTATTTACCGACTTGAATCTTACGTTAGGGAATCATCTTATCAACTTGAGAGGTCTCTCCTAATGGTGTCATGATCGAAAGAGTTTTTCTTAGTTTCCCGAATGACATCTTAAGTTGCTCAGCTACTTTAACCGACACAAACGTGTTTGAAGCGCCGTTGTCAAATAAAGAAGATACATGTAAACCTCCTAATAGTATAGTACCTATAAAGTATGTAAACAAGTATTCTCAAGCAACAAGAGAACATCTTAAGAAAAGAAATAAAACTCAACAAAACAGCTTAAAGTACCTGTCACGACTCCGTCCTCAGTATGATAAACTGCTGCGTCAATATGGAAGACTTTACTTGAGCCGCTCACTATGCACTTTCCTGCCGGGGGTCTGGACACTACTGCTACTGAACACTGGCCTGCTACATTTTGTGGGCAGTCCCTAGCTATATGCGCGGTGCTACTGCACTGAAAGCAAGCTCCCGTGCCCTAATGGCACTCTCCTGCAAGTGGTTTGCCACACATACAGCAATTAGGCAGTGGTGCCCTACCTGGAGCCGGTAATGCTCTTCTGGGTCTTTAAGGCGATCCCTGTCTCTGCCCCAAACAAGTGTTGAAGGGTTTCTTTACTAACCTCTCTGAAAACATTTCATTGTGCTCCTAAATCTCTAGACACGTGTTCAGCATCTTCTTCCTTTTCTTCGGCATGTTACCCACTAAATGGTCCATGATGTCATTGGATAGCCCCTGTATGAACCGTGAAACCATGTATGATTCCATCACTACCGCTATCGGCACATATTTTCCCAGATCGTGAAATCGCCTCTGGTACTCCATAATAGTGATACCTTCCTGACGAAGGTTGTAAAATTCTCTCTCCTTTGCCGACTTCTGCGCTGTCGGGAAAAACTCATCCATGAATGCTGCCTTGAACTCATCCCAGTCCGTTATCTTTCCTTGAGTATTCTCTATCATGTCTTCCCATTCTTGGGCTTCCCCAACCAACAAATAATTCGCCAAGTTGGCCCATCCGTCCTTTGATATCCTCATCTCACTGAAATTTCTGTCCACTGTCCTCAACCAATTATCTACCTCAGTTGTAATGGTCCTGCTATTAAAATGTTTTATTCCTTCTTTGATGACATCTAGAAAATGTCTAACCTCATCACGCTCCTCCTCGGCAGTTAGGGTAGGAGCTTGGTGTACATGGTATTGAGTAGGTCCCCAAGGTGGGGGATATGGCTATGATACTAAAGGTGGTAATTGTTCGTTAAAATGGGTGGCTGCGATAAAGCTCTAGGCTGGTGTGGTAGTGTATAAGACACTGGGTAGGCTGTGCGTGGCATTGGGGTCGGTTCATTAGTGTGTGGCGGTGGGTAGAACGTTTGTGTAGGGTAGCCATATGGTAGGGGTGGTGGGTAGTACTGTGGTGGTGGATGATACTGAGGTTTTTATGGCTAGAATTTTTTTTGCTGTGGAAAATGTTGCGGTAGTTGGGGGTATAACTGGTAATAGGGTGGAACAACAGATGGTTGTGGAGTGTAACTTAGGGGTGGATAAAACATGGGGTGGGGCCTGTGGGATGACGGATGTGTGGACATGAGAGTAGATGCATTTAGGGATGTGAAAGGGGAGGTGGTAAGGATATGGTGATCTCACCTATGGTGATGGTGGTTGTAACTGCTGATGAAGGCAACGTAAATGCACCTTCTGAAGTAGTAGCATCACCTGACAAAGTTTCCTCCCCTGAGTTCTGCTCGGGTATCACCTGCCCATCATTAACTTCCAACAACCCTGAGTCCACTTGAGTCAATCCCTGACTCTTCTCCATTTGCTCAGAAGTTACCAAACCCTTAATTGTCATTGCTTCACTTGAAGTAGTAGTGTTCCTTGTAGTTCTCTTAGTCATCTGTCAAGAAGAAGGGTCATCTAAGCTGCTAAAGAGACTTATAAAAATTCAACTTCACTACGAACTTAGACGTAAGATAGGAACTATCTCTCTGATACCAACTGTGACGCCCCGTTCCGGATACCGAATACTTATCAGTAAAGAACACCCGGCATGCATATATTAACTTCTTAAATCATCAAAATTTATATATACGTAAGCTTCATAACAATTAATCAGAGTAAAAGCGGAATAAATTGAGTCTAAAAGATAACTCGGAGAGGATGTCAAACGACAAACAACGGATCACCAAGTCCCAAAATCTACGTCTAAGAAAATTGAAATGACAATACAACGAAATAAATGTTGTTCAACTTTACATCAAAATTTGAAACAGAAAGGGTACAAAGTCTATATTCAAAAATTGAAATTAAAGTGCATAAATAAAAGTGCCAACATCATCATATTATCTCGAGCTCAAACATCGGATCCATCAACTCCATCATAGTATCCATACTCATCATCATCCTGATAACCACCTTCTCGGGGTGGGGACAATATAGAAGGAGTAAGTACACTTATACTCAGTAAGGGGTAGAAGAAACAGTTACACAGTAAATTTATAGAAGACACATCAAGATAAAGTTTACAATCGCTACCACATAGGTTGTAATTGAGATCACTCTCACCCTCTACTAGATCACATAGTACTCCCTCACACACATATGTTTGTTACTTCAATACCACAGGACACTACGCATGGTGAAGATGCACCACATCAAGGTTTCCACCGCTCTGAGGGCATGGACTCGTTGTCCCGTAGGAGTAGTACGTAAGTGTCCCATGCTTCGATATCAAAAATGTGCCTCACCAATGATATTGACGTTTTAGCTTTTAGACATCCACATATGTATTTACGGGATTAGATCTAACCACCCGATTCATTCACATAAAGGTTTCTTAAGGACTTCTAGTCCTAGACATCTAGTTATGCTACATAACACATTGTAAAAGAATCATTGACCACTAGGTCAATGTCCCACAAGGCCTAAACAACGCCTTCTGGTGCTCCACCTTCTCCCCGCAGAGGTTCTCAGTTATGGTGCTCAGCCAAGACTACCAGAAGTTGCAGTTAGACATTGTCAATTAACATATAATGTCCCCAAAGACATGCATACCATACAATATCAAGTTGACATAAGAAATCATAGAAGCGCCGCCAAATACCTTTATACCTATTATATCATATGTTCCTAAAAAAAATACAAATTATCTCACTGTACGACATTTAGGAACATAAATATCATCCTTGCATTTTATCACTATTTTTATTATTTATTTACTATCTCTTTTTTTTCTTTCAAGAAAGCAGCAGAAGAGCATATGACATTTTTTTTGGACACCTTTAGCAATAGCAGCATAATTACATGGTGGTTATAAAATATATCCAATTAATAGCCAAAAAGGGAAGAACCAAAGTTGAGGAAATCTATTTCTCATGTTTACTTTCTTCATGTACATAAAGTGAAGAAGAAAACTCTCACCTCAAGACTCAGTACTATTCCGCATATATATGGAAAAGTATATGTCGGCTGAACATTTCCTCTGATCTTATCTAAGATAAACTCAAGCTTTTTTTTGTCTATCCACCACGACACCGATTAATAAATACATGACATATTATACATGATTTTATCGTGTAGAAACATCTGTTGATTACACCATATATTTATGTCGATGCTTATCCGCTTTGTCGTGCTTGCATCGAGACTTAGGTATTAAGTAAACTAGTTGCGGGCTAGTACTTTACATGGAGGAGATAGATATTATGTCTAATGGACATCCACATAATACGAGTATATTTATAACACACCATCTTGGA
The DNA here is from genome assembly GCA_024500145.1 of Gentiana dahurica var. dahurica. Classification (NCBI taxonomy): domain Eukaryota; kingdom Viridiplantae; phylum Streptophyta; class Magnoliopsida; order Gentianales; family Gentianaceae; genus Gentiana; species Gentiana dahurica. The sequence continues at coordinate 63,745,111 of CM044896.1, read as the reverse complement.
TGTCCATCCACAAAGAATCTGCCTCGTTAAAGCCTTCATTTGTGTTATATTCCCCCTGATTTGAACATCTCTTCAGGTCTTTAAGTTGGCGCTTCCCGATCTTCTTAATCAAACTCTCGAACGTAGCAATAGTCAACACATTAGTGAACAAATCTTCTGAATTGTCACTTGATCTAATTTGCTGAACATCAAATGGCCTATCTCCTACAGATTTTGGTGGAATATGTTTTCTCTGATCGTCTTTTACGTAGCCACCGTTTAACTGTTGTTTCCTCATGATTTGAGGAAGTCATGACCAAAATTTTCTTCTAGCGTCTTATGTGCTCCAGACACTATATTCGCTTCAGGCGGCTTCGACATTTCGAAACATGCTAGCCTTATTTAGTGCACCAAGTATTGTATTCGTTATCATATCTCATTAATTCAAATGCTGGTAACAATAATTCTTTATCTCAACACTATGAGATTTATATTCGTCGGGACTAATATGTTTCTCACGCTGCAAACGTTGAATCATAACTAACAATATAACATTATGATGTTTCAGATTCTTCAAAAATCATTACTTTTCCTTGGGGGTGGCAAGAAAATAACACGACGGAATGAACTTCATGTTCGTTTTATCCCACCTCATGTACGTATGACAACTGCATATTATTTATTTCACACATTATTTATCAACACTTGTTGACATTTTCTATCTTGGACCTCGTCAAGGGTTTATGATTTTATTACTCATCAGGAGTACGTTATTACTCTTCCGGAGCTTGATAGTGTTGTGAAATGGTTGATTGATTTTCACATATCCCACTTGATTAAATCTTTTAAGGACTTCACCTTGATATTTTAACATACTTAAGGTATCATTTCATAATGAACATACATAAATGATATTTTCAATAATAGCAACATAGCTACATTGTTTCTAATATAATATGATATTATGAATATACCTATACTTATTGAACAGGGTTTGGATATTTTGAATTTTATAATACATTAAGATTTATGCTATTGTGTGACTACATCTTAATGTTAAGTATAAGTGCTATATGATTCGTTGATATTTTAAGACATAGTATATAAAATATTATACATATATCTCCCTGTATATATATGATATTATACCACATATTTTATCATATGACACAATCTGTAATAATAATATCTTGCTATGATCTAAGATATGATATTCCATAGACATTACATAAATGAATTGTTTACTGCATTATTATGTATGGATTAACCATTGTGCCTAACCTTGTTATCTAGTGTTTGGATCACATAATATATATATTATATCCGACCATTAGTGTCTCAGCCTAATTACTCAATTTTCGGCCCTTATACATTATATCATTCCCATGGGCTTTCTAATTGACTGGACCAAGAACCAAATATACACCGAGCAAACCATAACCCTAACCTAATTACCTACTTCCATTATCAAAACCTGCAGCCGACACTTTCCATTTCTTCTTTTCCAAAAACCTCCACCTTCATCTTCAGACAATAAACCACTCCAAGATCTCTGCCGTTTTCTATTCTCGTTTTCTCGATTCACTCTTCAATTGCTTCGATTAAATTACCACCTTTGTCTGAAGCCTCGATTAGCATCCTAAATCGCTGATTCTTCATATCTGTAGAAGCTCTTGATGACAAAAGGAGTAACCTTTCTGGTCAACCTCGATACCATTCCATGATGATTCCAATAAGCTTCAAAGTCTTGCTCATACTTCGAAATCTGCATCGGTTAAATGTCCATCTTGTATCTGAGTCGAAAAGTCTTGACCTTTCTGGTTAAATCTCGTCTCTAGAATGTCAAATGATGATTCCGATAAAGCTCAGTCCCCAACCGGTGACATAGCCACTTCTGCTAGCATGGTGATGCCTTGGTGCTGATGCATGTTGCTGATAACCTAGTTCAAAGCTCCGATAAACAGTTCTAATGCTCTAACTGATTGCTTTGACTCGATTCACTGTGAGATAAAAGGTTGTAACTTCCTCCTTCCTCTCTTGTTCAATTTCAAGCTGTCAATGAAGAAATCGAAGCTTTCTTACTTAGATCAATGATTCATTGACCAAGTATTATGATAATTGAAATCTATCCCTTTTTCGATTAATGATTCATTAAAGGAATAAATACTTGATGAAAATGATGCACTGTTAGATATATGAATCTGAGAAGATATTCTTTTATGTTGATATTAAAATAAGAAAATAAAATAAAAATAAAAATTCATGTTCAGAGTGATTATCGACTCAAGTAGTAAATAGTAATACAAGGTTGATATATTTAGGGATAAATATAAATGATACTTTATACACGCCCCTCGGTTTTTAATATGATGAAATCAAAATATACAGAATATTTTTGATTTATGATTCATCAGAAGTTATAAAATGGATATAATTCGTGTTTATTCAAACACTGATTATAAATGACATTTTATAACCACTCCATGTCCCATTCGGATTGTAAGGTTTGATGAAACTATCAAGTTAATGAGTCAAACCATATAATATACTGATCTGAATCTTCAGAGATGACGTATTAATAAAGTGTTGATCTGTTCTTATTAATAATCAGAGATGATGCACTTTATCGGTTGCTGTGTCTGATAAATGAGTTATGTGTCATATAGGTGTGTTCTATTTTACACAAAAATCTCACACACTCACAGCTAGAGTTGTGTCTACTAAACAAGTTTTTTTTTGCTATGTGTAAAATATGTGTGCTCTGTGTTACACCAGGACCACACACTCACAGTTGATCGATTTAATGTGTTTTTGAATGTTGTGACGGACTCTAGGATTGCACTCCATCCTTGAGAAAACACACACTTCAAAAAACCTGCATGTTCTGTTACTTAATGAAATTTAAATAGTGTAAATGGACTGATCTGTAAAATCATTGTCATGAGTGATATGTGTTATATGTCACAGAAATGATGTCCTATTATATATCTAAGTGTGAACAAACTTAACTCTATATTTGTTTCACACTAATGATATATATATATACACAAAACTCTACATATGATATATATGGGCTACTGCATTTCATTTAGGTTAGTTCATCTAAAAACCTAACCTAATAATAATATAAAAAAATATATATATATATACAATTTGGTTCTTTGTAAGAAAACCGCCTGCATTTATGTCTCTCATAATTAGGCTAGCTGTGTTGCATCATTTATTAGAAAGTGTGCTGTCTTGAGTTGTTAACTAGTTAATAATGTGCATCTAAACAGTCACTCTCTCTCTTTCCTCGATCACTACACTGCACATTCACCCACTCACGCCTGTTCATTTATCCAGGCGGCACATTTACTTCTTACATTACACCACCCACATTCACAGCCTATATATATCATATACATCAAACTGATCAAGCAACTAAGCTGATCAAACATTTTCTAAATACTAAAAATATCCTTGTATTTTGTAAATTGTTTGCCGTTGATTGTGGGATTGCTTCTGGGATTGGATAGGACTTGGATTGTTCCTTGGTTCGTTTCCAGGTGACAGTTGCACCGTTCCTCTCACAATCTGAATCTGTGTGATTCATTGTCAGTAAGTTCACGTCTTTTATTTATTGCTTTCAAAGTACTAATTTCAAACCGTGTCTTTTGTTTTTAGTATTTGATTGAATAAATACCGAGGTTGTATTTTATTCTGTTGTGTTAAACTTTAGAAAAAGAACTGTGATTGAAACTTACCGTGTGTCACAGTTGTGATTAAGTTTCAATCACTACAGTGTGATCTAAAGTTGTAACAAGTCAGAATCCGTTTATCTCTTGTATCTTATTTTCAGTCCCGATTTCTGAATATTGTTTTGAGAAGATCATTGTAACTGCATATATCAAAAGTATAGTGGAAATATCTGTGTGGTGGTGGGTCTATGTGATACACCTAAGATTGTATGATCTAGGTAAATTCAAGATAAAAATCTGATTTACACTGTGCTTGAAATCAACTTAGAAACATCACCTAAATAAGTTTTCCATTCTGTTTTTGATAAAATTTATTAGGTCGATAACTCACTGAAATATTGAATGTTGATAATCTGTGATGTACTCATATATGTGAACTATTGAATGATCACCTTGCTGCATATTAAGGTTGTTCAAGTATATGTTTCAGCCCTGCTATCATATAAAACACCTTACGATAAAACCCGCTGATTACACAGAAAATTGATAAGAAAGCTACTACAATTTTCTGTCTGCTGCATATCTTTTAAATCTGCATATTGATCTTCAAAGGAAACTACAGTGACTTGTTCAGTGTGTATAAATTACTGTCGTGTGCAAAGTTGTTGAATAACTGCACTTTACTAAACTTCAAATTCAGTGTACTTAAATTAAGAATCGACTTTCATAAATCTAATCTGGTTTAATCAACCTTTCCCATCTGAGTTGATTACATAAGTACTCGAAGTTATTTGATGATCAGATAATAAATTAAATAGTACTGTAATTAATTATCTGTGCATTTATCTGAGTTGTATCATCTAAGAAGCCTATTGAATTGCTTGATAAACAGTTTTGATAACTTAACCAAAAGTAATATAAAACTCGATCACCTAGTACCTTAGGAACAACACGTTAACCGGTTAGCTCTTCCGCCTAATTTGGTCTAACAGTTTCCTAAGTAGTTGGAACTCTGTAATTAATTAACTTCCTTAACAAAGTTTGAAAAAGAATAAAGTAAAATTTAAAAAGGGTATATATCCTATTCACCCCCCCCCCCCCCTCTAGGATATACTAGTGCGCAAATACGATCCAACAGATAGACTATATTATTTTCAACACGGGCATATACTGACTCTTCCGGAGTTCTTATAAAATAACACAGTCATAACTTCTTTTGAGGAATTTTAATTGTCGAGCCAATCGGTCCTTAACGCTTATAGCGTTATTTTCATTAATTTTATATGTATCATCTCATGTCCTACTGGGACATTTCCATCTCATGTCCTACTGGGACTTTTCCTTCCCATGTCCTACTATGACTTTTCCTTCCGGGACAAATATTATCCTTATAGGATAAACATTTTTGCGACATTTAATCCAACCAATGCATTTGCAGCTGCTCACTCTTCAAAAGTAATTAAATGTATCTGGTGATAAAATGTGCATGAATATAATGATTTTCCTCGAGATTTATAAACTTCAAGTTTACTTTCCTTCCCCTAATTTCGGAAAAACATTTCATTACAAGTCATATCTACGTGAGTTTACAATAACGATTTGGGGGATTCATCATTTCGATGTGATATGTCTATGTGGGATTCTACATGTCAATGTGTATCCATTTATATGAGTATCAACAAACATTATGAGATATCAACTCAATAGGGAAGAAGTGTATTATCTCTTCGAGAGATTTACATCTTTTTAATTCTTCTGGTGTCTCAATTTAATATCCACATAAGGGGATACCCGCACAACATATTTGTTGAAGTCCCTGTTATTATTATTCTTTGTTGACAGTGTTTGTCCTAGGGCCTATTTATTAAGTTATAATTCATGTTTTACCTTCTCTTGTACTATTAAGACATGTGCTAAATATGTTAGAATAAAATAGCACATGTGTTAAATGTGTCAGAAAGATTAGCTTACTGCCTAAGCTATGAGGTCGGTTGTCTACTATTTAAATAGGAGTCTGTAATTCTTTATAAACATATCAATAAAAGATTTCCTATTCTCTTATACCAACTATTTCAACATGGTATCAGAGCCACCACAAATATAGCCATAAATCATGATGAATTATAGAGGAGCCATGATGGGAGAGAGAACTCCCCTTACCTCCGCGTCAGACGGTGATTCCACCAGCGGATCACCCGAAGTGACTGGGCAAAATCGCCCTAACAGCAGCGACGACAGCAATAACGCGAACCATACCGGCCTGATTCTCACAACTCGGAAGCTTACCGGTGAAAATTACTTGGAGTGGGCCCAGACAGTAAGTCTGGTGTTTGATGGGAGAGGCATGATGGGTTATTTGACTGGAGAAACGAAAGAACCAACAATGACGGACCCTCGTCATTGGACCTGGAAATCTGAAAACACCATGGTCAAGGCGTGGTTGATAAATTCTATGGAGCCTTCAATTTACAGGCTGCATATGTTTCTACCGACGGCTAAGGACATATGGGATGCTATAAAAGAGATGTATTCTGACATTGAAAACTCGTCTCAAATTTATGAATTGAAGACAAAATTGTGGAATATGAAACATGAAGGCAGCGATGTGACCACATACTACAACAAGATCGTCACTTTGTGGTAGAAATTGGATTTATGCTATGATGACAAATGGGAATGCTCGGCTGACAGCACCCATTTCAAACAGAGGGAAGAAAATGAGCGGGTATACTCCTTCTTGGCTGGATTAACATCAAATTTGGATGAGGTAAGGGTGAGAATACTCGGGAGAAAACCCTTGCCATCCCTTGGGGAAGTTTTTGCGGAAGTAAGAAGGGAAGAAGGGAGGAGAAAAGTGATGCACAGAAACCCCGTAGCAGAGGTGGACAGCTCAGCTCTTGCTGTTGGAAGAACAGAGAGGTCAAAAAAAGTGTATAAATCCAAACTGAGATGTGATCATTGTAAGAAAGTGGGCAACACTCATGACACATGTTGGGAGATACACGGGAAGCCTGCTTGGAAGACCAAGGTCTAGGAAAACAGAGGGAAATCAGCAAACCAAGCTGTCATGGATTCAACAGTGCCTCTTTTCACCAAGGAACAACTTGAGCAGCTGAACCGACTCCTAAACCCCCAGAAGCCCGAAAAACCCACATTCACATGCTCCTACGTGGACTCAGGTATATCTACATCCTTTAGTGTCCAAGGTCAAAAGGTCAACTAGGTCATAGACTCGGGTGCAACAGACCATATGACCAGTCTGTCAGAACTTTTCTTTTCATACAAATCATGTGCAAGAAACCTAAAGGTAAAACTTATGGATAGAACTTTCTCTGCTATAGCAGGGAAAGGCTCCATACCAATTTCTTCCAATCTGACCCTTGAAAAAGTGTTGCACGTACCCATATTAGCCCGCAAATTAATATCTGTCCAAAAATTAACCTCAGATAGAGGTTGTGTTGCTAACATTAACTCTAATGGGTGTATATTTCAGGACCCTCTTTCGAAGATGATGATTGGCAGGTCTAATGCTGTTGGAGGCCTATACATTCTGGAGCAAGACCCTCTAAGTGATGGAAGTCCTCATAAAATAGACTGTTTTTCAGTTTCCATGTTTGATCAGAATCAAATAATGTTATGGCACCAAAGACTAGGTCATCCAAGTCTATATTATATGTAAAAGAATTTTTCTGAATTATTTATCAATAAAAATATTTCCGTTCTTCAGTGAGAATCGTGTCAGCTTGCTAAACTGAGTAGGAAAAAGTACCCTTTACTATAATCCACAGTGACGTTTTGGGACCTTCCAGAATACGGACATTAGGAGGGAAGAGGTGTGGTTCGTCACGTTTATTGACGACCATACGAGAACCAGTTGGGTTTATATGTTTAGAGAAAAGTCCGAAGTTGAACACATCTTTAAAATCTTTTATGAAATGATAAAAACCCAATTCCAGGTTCAAATTAAAATTTTAAGAAGTGACAACGGTACTGAGTACTTTAATCAATTTCTTGGACCGTTTTTTGATGGTAGAGGAATTGTACATCAAAGCTCTTATGTAAATACTCCTCAACAAAATGGTGTGGCTGAGAGGAAAAATCGACACTTCTGGAGGTCACACGAGCTTTAATGTTCAGCTCTAAATGTCCAAAATACTTGTGGGGAGAAGCTCTATTAACAAGTGCCTATTTAATAAATAGAATGCCCTCGAGGATTTTAAACTATCAAAGGCCGTTGCAGTGTTTTCAGGCCTATTTTCCTGCCTCTAAGCTTATTAACAGCCTACCCCTTAAAATTTTTGGGTGCACTCTGTTTGTGAAAATGTATCATCAAGGGAAGCTTGAACCTAGAGCCAAGAGGTGTGTGTTCCTGGGTTATTCTCCCACACAAAAAGGGTATAAGTGCTTTGACCCGGAGTCAAAAAAATCGTTTGTCACTATGGATGTGTCCTTCATTGAAAACATCATGTTTTTTGGGCAAACTCAAATTAAGGGGGATTCAGGGTTACCTAATATTGAGTCTAATTCTGAGTTAGCTTCTATGTTACCCTTGGAAGAGTTTGAGTCTAATAAAAATAAGAAAAATGACACTGATTTTGATTCTGATAAAATGGACACTGAACAACAACCTGTGACAACTGGAGGAGAGAAGGATAAATTTTAGGCTGATATCCAGAAGTATCAGACTATTTTGGAAAAACATCCTATCCCTCCCCCAGAGGTCCTTTTTAAAGGGAACACCTTTTACAGGAAGGATCTGAATCAGAATGCGGGGGCTTTCGAACCAGAGGATCGTCAATCTGTTTATGAAGGGGTACCTGATATAAACAACGATGGAGTTAATGTAGACAACACTTCCTCTTATTCCACGCTACATACAACACCTTCCAAAATCGTTGAGAGTACTTCTGAGTCCTCAGAGGAGGAAGAAGAAAACCAATCCTACATTGAGCCAATCGCCGTCAGAAAACCTGTCCGTGCCTGCACAAAATTTCCTAGATACCCTTTAGCCAACTACATCTCCTACAAGAATCTCTCACCCTCATACCGAGCCTTTATATCAGCTATCTCAAATACAACCATCCCTAAGTCGGTTCAAGATGCTCTGGAAATTCCTGAATGGAGAGAGGCAGCCTTGGAAGAAATGAGAGCTTTAGAGAAGAATAAGACATGGGAGAAGGTAAATTTACCTGAAGGGAGGAAAGCTGTGGGGTGTAAGTGGGTCTTCACAGTAAAACACAACTCTGATGGGTCGATTCAGAAATATAAGGCGAGACTGGTAGCAAAGGGGTTCTCTCAAACATATGGTATTGACTATTCGGAAACTTTTTCATCGGTTGCTAAGATGAACACTATTAGAGTTATTCTCTCAGTCGCGGTGAACTTAGATTGGCCATTACACCAGCTAGACGTTCAGAATACTTTCTTGCATGGTGATCTGAAGGAGGAAGTGTATATGGTGGGACCACCGGGATTTGAGTCGAATTTCCAAGGGAAGGTTTGCAGACTCAGGCGATCGTTGTATAGGTTGAAGCAAAGTCCAAGAGCCTAGTTTGATCGGTTCCTCAAGTTCCTGAAATAGTTATGGTTCCATCAGTTCCAGTCAGATCATACTCTCTTTATCCAAAGGTCAGCTTCCGGGAAGTTAACTGTGATCATTGTATACGTGGATGACATAGCTATCACAGGGGATGATGCTATGGGTGCCCAGGAAGTTAAAGCAAAATTAGCTGCACAGTTCGAAATAAAAGACCTTGGTCCATTGAGGTATTTCTTGGGTATGGAGGTAGCCCGGACCAAGGGGGAACTCGTGATGTCTCAGAGGAAATACATACTTGACTTGCTGAGGGAAACCGGAATGGAAAATTGCAAACCAGCAAGTACTCCCATGGAATGCAACCCCAGATTGGGAGAAGTCAAAAAGGGAATACCGGTGAATAAGGAAAGGTATCAAAGACTTGTTGGGAAACTCATTTATCTCTCACACACTCAACCCGACATAGCCTATGCGGTGAGCACAGTTATTCAGTTCATGCAGAACCCACTGAAACCACATAGAGAAGCAGCAGATAGAATTTTCAGATTCTTGAAAGGAACGCCTGGGAAAGGACTTCATATCAAGAAAAACGAGAATCGAAATGTGGAGGTCTTTACTGATGCAGACTGGGGAACATGTGATAAAAATAGGAGGTCCATCTCTGGGTATTGTTGCTGTGTGTGGGGCAACTTGGTAACGTGGCATAGCAAGAAATAGACTGTAGTGGCGTGGAGTACTGCGGAGGCCGAGTTTCGTACCATGGCTCAAGGTATATGTGAAGAGCTGTGGCTAAAACGAGTGCTTGAAGACTAGGGGTAGAAAGTGAATCTTCCCATGAAACTATTTTGCGATAATAAGGCAGCGATTGACATAGCTAATGATCCAGTCCGTCGTGACAAAATCAAGCATGTCGAGATCGACAGACACTTTATAAAAGAGAAGATAGAAGAAGGCCAGATTTGCATTCCTTTTATGCCTTCGAGTAGACAGGTTGCAGATGGTCTCACAAAGGCACTACCGGGAAGTGACTTCGTGAAGTTTGTAGCCAAGTTGGCAATGTACGACATACATGCACCAACTTGAGGGGGAGTGTTGAAGTCCCTGTTATTATTATTCTTTGTAGGCAGTGTTGGTCCTAGGGCCTATTTATTAAGTTATAATTCCTGTTTTACCCTTGCTTGTACTATTTAGACATGTGCTAAATTTGATAGAATAAAATAGCACATGTGTTAAATGTGTCAGGAAGATTAGCTTACTGCCTAATCTATGAGGTCGGTTGTCTACTATTTAAACAAGCGTCTGTAATTCTTTATAAACATATCAATAAAAGATTTCCTATTCTCTTATACCAACTATTTCAACAATATTGCATTTGAGACTTTGAAAAAAATGATAAACAAGGTTTATCATATCCGGATCATCTATAGGATGACTGTAACATATAGTATTTGTGTCCTGAGATTGTCTTTACTACTCCCTTCGTCCCAATTTGTTTGGGACTTTTTAGAACTCATAAAATTTAAGAAAACATCATTTATTACATTGTCTACTCATTAAATACATGACTATTATTCAATTACATCCCTTATATATTGTTCCTACATTTTTCAATAAATGTTTATGTGTGGGTATTTTCGACATTTAAGAAGCAATTTTAACTCTATATATTAGTTATGGGACTTATTTTGGTACATCCATAAAAGGAATAAGTCCCAAACAAATTGGGACGGAGGGAGTATAATTTTTGAACCTTTATTATTCTCAACCAGATGTTTCTCCGTACTACAAGTACGCAACCGGTGGCCTTTCAATGCCACTTCGTGAAAATCGATTTTCATTATTCTTCTAGAATTTAGTTTCAATGTTGCTCCACTTCAGGTGGACCATTATTCCGAATCGAGAAGACAAACGTTTGTGATATCCGTCAGGGATATAGTAACCATGGTTTTGTTTATGAATGCAGACACGTTTATGAACTAAATTAAATAACAAAGGTAAAATTATTACTCGTATGCTATCTATATTCTACTATAAATAAATAAAAGGCATAAGTAATTTATACTATCTATCATTGACTTCAGGAAATGGACCGGATCAGATAGATCGAGTTTCATGATTATTCTATGATAATCATCTTGTTGAACATAAACCACTTCTTTCAATATTGCTACTACAAGAACATATTATCCCAATGATAAATAGAAAATTTTACAAGGATTAAAGAAGTGTCATGACTTCAGGTCATTTGTTGGAATATCATTCCAATTCATATGGACTTGAGACCGTATTTATTTCTGTGAATCTCATATTCACTTTTATAAGCATACAAGCGCTTCTGATGAACTCCATGTCCATATATATATATATATATATATATATATATATATATATATATATATATATATATATATATATATATATATATATACTTTAAATGAATGACCATCTTCAGGGATAAAATCATCTAGTCAAATTTGTTTACAAGACAAAATGATCTTTTATGTTAGATTAGTCTTCAGAACTCAATCTAAGTGATGTATAAGTAAATACATAAATATATATATATATATATATATATATATATATATATATATATATATATATATATATATATATATATATATATATATATAATAAAATATATAACGAACTCATAGTATACCATGTTCTACTGATGTATCATTTTTCCTTAGCGTCATCAACTCACTTCTGGTGATACTTATTATGACGATTTTAAACTCACGGTCTCAAATATGTCACATTCACTTCGGGAAACTGATTGACGTGATTCGATACATCTTTAAATATCGGTATATAATATCTAGATTATGTCATGTTCACTTTTAGGAACAGACTTGTGTATCTCAACACATATAGAATTTTTAACTGTCCACGTTCACTTCTAGGAACGGACACATCATAAATTTTGAGTTTAGTCACATCATCTTCTGCTGATGGACATGCGTAATCAGATGCATCATGAATATTAAATTTACTCACATTCACTTCTGGGAATGAGACTATATAATTTGATGTATCTTCAATATATTTAAATTTTGGCCACGTTCTAATCTAGGAACTGACTCATGTAATTCGACATATCTTATTTATATATGATTTAGCCACAGTCACTTCTGGGGAATGTGCCTATAAAATTCCATGTAACATATGTATTTCATTAAGTGGTCCTATTTCACTCCTGGGAATAGACTCGGGTAACTCGATACACCTCGAATTTTTCATTTTATCTCATTCAATTTTGGGAATAGATTTGTGTCAACCGACACATCTTAGATATATAGTTTAGTCACGTTCACTTCTGGGAATAGACTTATATAATTTGATGCATTAAATAATTTATACACATTCACTCCAAGGAATGGTATTGCATTATCATGTTCAGCAATAGTGGATATATTTCAATACAAAATAATATGACCTTATTAACAATGTAAAATGTCACCACAATCCTTTACCTCAGATATAGTCTCTGATATGTACCATAAAAATGAGATAGAATGATCATCGTCATAAATTTTGACTCCGTCAGCCAATAATATATATCAATATATCACAGAAGATAGATCCATAGATTATCTTGATGTGTTCCAATATAGAATACCAAATAATCGATCAGCATCGAGAAGATAAAATCATCAATAGGATATTCAGATGTTTATCAATATAGAAATCCGAATAATTGATCAACGTCAATAAAAGATAATCATCGATTGAGGATTATATAATAGAAGTCCAGAATACCCGATAATAACCATAATACCGAAACATCAAAATACCGCTATTTGTTGAATAATCTCAACGAGGAATAATAATATATTCCTTCCATTGAAAATATAAAATACGATCATGATATCCATCGAAAGATCAGATTACTTTGATAGATAGGACTTCTATTAATATATAGAAATCCAATTACAACAGCATATGATGATTCTCTTCCTCGAATAATAACGAAACCCAGCATATGAATTAGTTTAATTCCGGCCAAACCATCTTATAATAGAATAGCATCTTTAAACATCATATGATATTATCATCAATTTAGTCTTAGCAGACAACTATTTAAAAACTATCACACCCTTTGAACCAAGGAAGAGTAGGCGGTGGGAAAAGATAAGCTTGAAAAGATTTTCTTTATGGAAAGATTGAGCCGTAAGCGGTTGTCTCACCAAAGTGGAACTGAGTCAACCGATGGTTTTAAAACACGTCTAAATTAGTTAGAGGCTCGTATTGATAACGTGTTATAAAATATATCCAATTAATAGCCAAAAGGGAAGAACCAAAGTTGAGGAAATCTATTTCTCATGTTCACTTTGTTCATGTACATAAAGTGAAGAAGAAAACTCTCACCTCAAGACTCAGTACTATTCCACATATATATGGGCAAGTATATGTTGGCAGATGCTGAACATTGCCTCTAATCTTATCAAAGATAAGCTCAAGCTCTTTGTGTTTACCAACCACGACACCGATTAATAAAAAACGACATATTACACGTGGTTTTATCACGTATAAACATCCATTGATTACATCATATATTTAGGTCGATTCATATCCGTTTTGTCGTGCTTGCGTCGAGACTTAGGTATTAAGTAAACTAGCTGCGAGTTAGTATTTTACACGGAGGAGATAGATATTATATCTAACAAACATCCACATAATACGAGTATGTTTATAACAATGGTTTAGTTTTTTTCATTTTGCTATTATTATATAGTATAACCTGCTAGTTCCCTTTTTTTATTACTATTATTTTTTACATCTTACAATCCTTTTGACAACATCATGCAAAGAAACCAGACCGACCCTTTTCTTCCGACGGCAGCAACTCATAAGCAAAATTATACGTATAAATCGAGGAAACAAAATCAAACGGGGAACAAAAATAACATAATAATAACATCCAAAATCCATTTAATAACACCCCTTACTTTTTACCAGTTTGATAGCAATTTCAATCGAAAATTGAAAGCAAAAGCAAAGAAATCCTTCGATTCCCAATCCTACGATCAAACTACAAGTCAATAACAACGTTCTACGATTAGAACAAACCTTTAATCCACTAAAACTCTCAGATTTTCTCAAGAACGAACGAATCTATAAAAAGGCTAGGAAGGAAAACTTACCGAATGGAAAAACCGCTAGTATAGAAACGATCACCTCCTCGCGGTGATCAATTTCTTCTACTATGGTCTGCACCGAAAATCAACCGTAAACCTCAAATTTGGAAGACAGTGTCCTCCCTCTTCTCCTTTGTATAATGCATTGTTTTTTCAGAAATTTAAGCGTGAAAGACTAATGAGTAAATTAGGTAATTATACCCCTTTTATACGCATTAATTATGTTATAACATGATAGATAGAATCCAGATGCAATAAGATAAACACAGATGCAATCTAACATAAACAATCAAACAGAAGAACAGAAATAAGAAGAACATAAGATTTAACGTGGTTTCCGGAGTTGTGCTAACTACTCCATGGACAGAAAAGAGATATTTTATTATGCACTGAAATCAAAATGGATTATACACTTTACAATGACCAATACAGTTGGTATTTACAGGCACAGATCCCTAAACCCTAACCGTCAAGAATCTTTGTCGGATTGCCATAAATGCCCAAGATGTTGGATCACTTTGCTGATCCCACTCAATTGACCATTGCAGAGATGTAGAACCCAGTTGCACCCAAAGCCTCAGCAGACCCTCAGCAAGCTACTGACACCAGAAGAAACTCAGCAGACTTCCCAGCTGACTTTCACAGACTTGGATACACTTCTCAGCACACCATCACTCTGCTGACTTCTAGATTAGTTCTACAAGATATAGAGTTTAAGTCACTCTGCTGACAAATATCCACATTGACTTGAACTCTTATTCACCGTCAACCAGATTGCATAATCAGATGTACTTGCACCAGATGCAATTGTCAATGCCAGATGTTTTGTACCGGATTATCCTACAGAATCCACTCAGCTAACCTGCCCTCAGCTGAGCTTCCAGATTTCAAGATTACAAGCTTTGAATATTCAGCAAGTCCATACACAACTGAAATTTGCTCTGCTGAACTGGTTTAGTGAACATATCAGCAGGGTTTTCCTTGGTGCTCACTACAACTCTCTTCTTATTTCTCAGAAAATGATATCTCACATAAATATGCTCGGTTCTCTCATGATGAACCTAGTCCTTAGCTAGACAAATTGCACTCAAACTGTCACAATAAATCTCTGCCTGATCTTGATGTAGCTATAAATCACTGACTAGTCCTTTCAACCAGATACTCCCCTTGGCTACTTCAGTAAGAGCCATATATTCTGCCTCAGTAGTTGATAAAGCTACTATTGCCTGAAGAGTTGCTTTCCAGCTAAAAACTGAATTCCCCAATGTGAAGACATAACTAGTCATTGATTTCCTACTGTTCACATCACCTGCATAATCAGCATCACAGTACCCTATGATCAGACCTTGAGCATCACCTCCATAAATGAGACCAGCATTAGTTGTACCGCTATGGTACCTGAACATTCTTTTTACAGCTTTCCAGTGTTCCTTTCCAGGTTGAACCATGAACCTGCTGACAACAGTGATTGCCGGAGCCAAATCAGGCCTAGTGCACACCATAGGGAACTTTTGACATATACTCCTTCTCCTCTTCTGATTGTGAAGCATAAACAGACAAATGAACATTAGATTCCATTGGATTATCTATTGGTTATATAGCAGACATGCCAAATCTGGTTAATATCATCTGTATATAACCTTGCTGAGACAAGATTAACTCCTATCTCTCCAGATCTCCATCCCCAAAACCTTCATGGTTGAAACCAAATCCTTCATTTCAAACTCATCACTGAGAAGGTTCTTCAGATTTTGAATATCAAACTTATTTTCAGCAGCTATCAACATATCATCCACATACCGGACAAGATAGATATGTGATCCATCTTTCAGTTGACTGTGATACACAAATTAGTCATATGAACATTTGTTATAACACAGCTAGATCATATAACTGTCAAACCTCTTATACCACTGTCTAGGAGCCTGTTTCAGTCCATACAAGGACATCTTCAAGTTGCACACAAAACCTTCCTTGCCAGGAACTTGAAATCCCTCTGGCTGAGTCATGTATATCTCCTTATCTACCACACCATGTAAAAATGTTGTCTTCACGTCTAACTGCTTAAGTTCAAGATCCAGTTGTGCCACCATCGCTAGTAACACTCTGATTGAAGTGTGTCTGACCACTGGTGAGAATATCTCATCAAAGTCTACCTCTTCATTCTGACTGAACCCTCCTGCAACCAAACGTGCCTTATACTTGACTCCTTCTGCCTCAGTCACTCCTTCATTCTTTTTGAAGATCCACTTGTAAGTAACAACTCTCCTATCAGCTGAATGTTTAAATAGATCCCAAGTCTGATTCTTCAATAATGACTCAATTTCATCTCCCATGGCAGCAAGCCATTGAGATGCTTCAGAACATGTCACTGCTTCCCTGTATGTAGAAGGTTCAAAACCATCCACTTCTTCTGCAACTTGAAGTGCATATCCAACCATATCATCAAAGCCATACCTCTTGGGAGGTATCATAACATTTGATCTTCTAGCCCTGCTGACAGCTATACACTGACTAATGTTCCCTGTTTGATGCTCTGCTGAACCTTCTTCAGCAAACTGGCTTGGATCAGACTCTGGTTCAGCAACCAGATCAGATGAGTGCTGACTTGGATCAACTGATTGTTGCATCTCAGCTGACTCCACTTGAATCCCCACCTATTTCTCAGCCCTCTCAAATTCAGCACTGATTTCAAATTAAGCAGACCTCCCCACTGATGACTTAATCATAGAATTTTCATCAAAGACCACATCTCTAATGAGTATGACCCTAGACTCTGCTGATGACCAAATCCTATAACCCTTAACTCCATCACCATAGACCACAAGAACTCCCTTATTGGCCCTTGCTTCCAGCTTCCCTTCATTCACATGATAGTGAAATATGCTTCCAAAAGCCTTTAGAACTGAGTAGTCAGCAGGCTTCCCTGACCACATATCAAATGGTGTCTTGAGGTTGATCTCTGTGTGAGGACTCCTATTGATTAAGTAGCATGTTGTGGTTACAGCCTCTGCCCAAAATCTCCTTAATAAACCATCATTAGAGAGCATACATCTTGCCCTCTCCAATAGAGTTTGATTCATACATTCAGCTACATCATTCTGCTGATGTGGATTCTTGACTGTATGATGTCTGGAAATACCCTCATCCTTACATAATGTGTCAAACTCCGACCTGCAGAATTCTAGACCATTATCTGTGTTGAGCCTTTTGATTTTTTTCCTGTCTGATTTTCCACTAGAGCCTTTCAATGCTTGAAACTATTGAATGCCTCACTTTTGTGTTTCTTCATCACCACCCAAGTCATTCTTGAATAGTCATATATGAATGACACAAAGTATCTGTGACCACCCAATGATTCCACCTTTGATGGACCCTAGCAATCAGAATAGATATAATCAAGTGATGCCTTTGTACTATGTATGCCTACTGTGAACTTGCTTCTATGTAGCTTCCCAAACACATAGTGTTCACAAAAGTGCAGATTCTTGACCTTATATCCTCCAAGAATACCTGCTAATGAAAAGGCTTGCATTCACCCATGTGACCAAGTCTCATGTGCCACAATGAGTCTGTTGTGACTGATGAACTACTGAGGATGCCATAGCAGAAGGGCCAGATATAGTAGATCTTGTAATATATATAAGGTTTCCATCATGACACCTTTGAGGACCACAGCTAAATCTGGGAGGTATCCCAACATTTGATCTTCGAGCCCGGATGACAGCTATACTCTTCCACTTGAAGTGCATATCCAACCATATCATAAAAGCCATACCTCTTGGGAGGTATCCCAACATTTGATCTTCTAGCCCTGCTGACAGCTATACTCTATTGACTAATGTTCCCTGTTTGATGCTCTGTTGAACCTTGTTTAGCAAACTGCCTTGGATCAGACTCTGGCTCAGCAACCAGATTAGATGAGTACTAACTTGGATCAGCTGATTGTTGCATCTCAGCTGACTCCACTGGAAGCTCCACCTATTTCTCAGATTCAACTGTGGTTTCAAATTCAGCAGACCTCCCCACTGATGAGTTAATCATAGAATTTTCAACAAAGACCACATCTTTACTGGTTATGATCCTGGACACTGCTGATGACCAAATCCTATAACCCTTAACTCCATCTATAACCCTTAACACCATCACCATACCCCACAAACACTCCCTTCTTGGCCCTTGGTTCCAGCTTCCCTTCATTCACATGATAGTAAAATTTTCTTCAAAAAACTCTTAGAACTGAGTAATCAGTAGGCTTGCCTGACCATATATCAAATGGTGTCTTGAGGTTGATCTCTATGTGAAGACTCCTGTTGATTAAGTAGCATGCTGTGGTTACAGCCTCTTTTCAAAATCTCTTTGATAAACCATCATTAGAGAGCATACCCTCTCCAGAAGAGTTTTATTCATCCTCTCAGCTACACCATTTTGCTGAGGTGTATTCCTGACTGTATGATGTCTGGAAATACTCATCCTTGCATAATCTGTCAAACTCTGACCTGTAGAATTCCAGACCATTATCTGTTCTGAGCCTTTTAATTTTCTTGCCTGTCTGATTTTCCACTAGATAATTTCACTACTTGAAACTGTTGAATGCCTCACTTTTGTCTTTCATCATCACCACCCAAATCATTCTTGATTAGTCATCTATGAATGACACAAAGTATCTATGACCACCCAATGATTCCACCTTTGATGGACCCCAACAATCAAAATAGATATAATCAAGTGATGCTTTTGTACTGTGTATGCCTGCTGAGAACTTATTTCTATGTAGCTTCCCAAACACACAGTGCTCACAAAATTCCAGATTCTTGACTTTATATCCCCCAACAATACCTACTGAGGAAAGGACTTGCAGTCCTCTTTCACCCATGTGACCAGGTCTCACGTGCCACAACTGAGTCTGGTGTGACTGATGAACTATTGAGGATACCACAGCAGCAGAGCCAGATACAGTTGAGCCTTGTAATATATATAAGGTTCCCTTCTTCACACCTTTGAGGACCACAACTGAATCAAGGAGGTATCCTAACATTTGATCTTCTAGCCCTGTTGACAGCTATAGTCATCAACTTGAATTGCATATCCAACTATATCATCAAAGCCATACCTCTTGGGAGGTATCCCAACATTTGATCTTCTAGCCCTGCTGACAGCTATACTCTGCAGACCAATGTTCCCTATTTGATGCTCTGCTGAACCTTGTTCAGCAAACTGGCTTGGATCAGACTCTGGTTCAGCAACCAGATCAGATGAGTGCTGACTTGGATTAGCTGATTCTTGCATCTCAGCTGACTCCAGTTGATGCTCCACCTGTTTTTTTTAACCCTCTCAGATTCAAAACTGGTTTCAAATTCAGTAGACCTTCCCACTGATGAGTTAATCATATAATTTTCATCAAAGACCACATCTCTACTGAGTATGACCCTGGACTGTACTGATGACCAAATCCTATAACTTTTAACTCCATCACCATACCCCACAAACACTCCGTTCTTGGCCCTTGGTTCCAGCTTCCCTTCATTCACATGATAGTAAAATGTGCTTACAAAAACCCTTAGAACTGAGTAGTCAGCAGGCTTGCCTAACCACATCTCAAATGGTGTCTTGAGGTTGATCCCTGTGTGAGGACTCTTGTTGATTAAGTAGCATGTTGTGGTTACAGCCTCTACCCAAAATATCCTTGATAAACCAGCATTAGAGAGCATACATCTTTCCCTCTCCAGAAGAGTTTGATTCATCCTTTCAGCTACACCATTCTACTCAGGTGTATTCCTTACTGTATGATGTCTGGAAATACCCTCTTGCTTGCATAGTGTGTCAAATTCTGACCTGCAGAATTCTAGACCATTATCTATTCTGAGCCTTTTGATTTTCTTGCCTCTTTGATTTTTCACTAGAGCTTTTAACTGCTTGAAACTGTTGAATGCCTCGATTTTGTGTTTCATCATCACCACCCAAGTCATTATTGAATAGTCGTCTATGAAGGACACAAAGTATCTGTGACTCCCCAATGATTCCACCTTTGATGGACCCCAGCAACCGGAATAGATATAATCAAGTGATGCCTTTATACTATGTATGCCTGCTGAGAACTTTCTTTTATGTAGCTTCCCAAACACACAGTGCTCACAAAAGCCTAGATTCTTGAGTATATATCCCCCAAGGAAACGTGCTGAAGAAAGGACTTGCATTCCTCTTTCACCAATGTGAAGCCACAATTGAGTCTGATGTGACAGATGAACTACTGAGGATGCCACAACAGCAGAGCCATATATAGTAGAGCCTTGTAATATATATAAGGTTCCTTTTTTGACACCTTTGAGGACCACAGTTGAATCT
This sequence comes from Gentiana dahurica var. dahurica, assembly GCA_024500145.1. Taxonomy (NCBI): domain Eukaryota; kingdom Viridiplantae; phylum Streptophyta; class Magnoliopsida; order Gentianales; family Gentianaceae; genus Gentiana; species Gentiana dahurica. The sequence continues at coordinate 63,724,430 of CM044896.1, read as the reverse complement.
TTGTACACATTTAGCTCTCCACCATTGACGACGGTCAAATTGGTACCAATATTTACCATCAATATACCCCGGTTTTTTGTTTTCAATGGTTATAATATGTATGAAATCATGAGTTAATTAGCTAAATGTCACTAAGCCACGTCCGGGGTGACGAAATTGGTATTTTGCGTACTAACCGTGTATTTTATGCGTTATTTGCTCTAAATAGAAGCTACTATGTGTGCTATGATTTTATTGACAGATGGATGAGTGTTTGAAGCATCATTTGGGCTGAATATAAGATTTAATCGATGGAGAACTGAACCGAGCTGAAGGTTGAAGTGTTTGGAGTGGAGATTGGACCCGACAGTCTGATTGGTGATCTTGCAATGAAGTTAAAGAAGCTTTAAAAGATAAATTGGGCTTTGACGAACTCATGAAAGTTGTAGGGCCTGAAACAAGGATTCTAACACACTTTGAATCACCCAAAGCGGAGTTACGTAGGACATGTTATGGTCCAAATACCAAAGACGGGCCTAGGGTATTCCAAGTTAAGTCGGCAGCAGGAAAAAAGACAAAAATACCCTCGGATTACTGGGAGTTACCCTCGACTTACCGAGGCCTAGAATCTTCCAGAAACGCATTTTCTTGTCCTCCAAGCATTGGGTTTACCTCTAAGTCGGTTTATAAACCTATATAAGGCCATAGAGTGCTACGAATTTTGTATTCCATCTATTCATCTTCTATTCTATCATCCATTCTATTAGATAATCATAAATTATATACAATGTAGTCTTTTGGTTATAAATTCTTCTTTACTTTCTTGCAAATAAGTCAGGAGTCTTTCATTATTGAATTGTGCTTGGTTTACGATCTTCATGGATCGTCTTGTGTCGCCAGAGGGAGAGAGAATAGAAGAGTAGATATGTTCTTCGTCATGGGTACGATCTATTCCAATGTTTTATTTCTTTCTTAGATTCATGATTGTTCTTGTGATAGATCTAGATTATGCTTGCATCTAATCATTTATGCATTAATTAAATGAACCTTAATCTTTATTCGATTCGTTAATATGAAACGCAGAATTATGGGTTGCGCTCTTCAGATCTGCGACGGTCTTTATCGCTAGATCTGAATACCTAGTAAATCCTAATTATGTGGTTCGGCGTCAGCTACGTTGATCGAGAGATATAATTTACATGTTTTTAGCCGGATCACCTAATTCCATGTCATCGTAAACTAACATGAAGGACTATTAGTGAAGTGTTAATTAGGACATAGTCTTGATGGACCCTAGGAACATGCTGGTCAATGTCGACAGCTGTCTAGGCGGGTTAGCGGTATGAGTTAGCGCTCAATATCGGCAATTCTAGTTCTTTATGCGTATGGGCTATTACGGACCAATTAAGGAGGGTAGCTTGCGTATAGATTGTCTACTGCCATTGTCGGAGTAGATAGGGTTAGGAATTGCACCCGTAGATTAATTACAAATATGGATCAGATAAGGATTTAGGGGAGATTAGTTATGAATAGTTTGGTTATGTCGTTTCGATATATGATTGATGATTGGTATATTTGTATCTCTTTTATTTACTGTTCTTTATGTTGGTCAACGACCACCCTATCCGGTTGACCTATGAATTGTGGTTGTGTTTAGCATTATTAAATAATAGTCTCTGTGGGATCGACCTTGACTTGCCCTTGCTATACTACGATTGACCTAGTACTCTTGCTAGTATGTCGTGTGTATTAGTAAATTGCACACGCGAACAAGATTTTGGCGCCGTTGCCGGGGACTATTTATTTAATTATTAGGCATAACCATTAATTTATAGTTAACCTTTTTTGTTAGTTTTTTTCTTTTCGATAATTGAATAAAATTGTGAAGGTTTTTTTTTCTTCGCCACGTTCCTGAGGCTTTTGAGCAAAGGATGTGCGGGAGTTTTTTTTACTTCGCATTATTATTCGGTTATTATTTTGAGTCTTGAATCTTTTTATTTTTATTTGGAGTCGTCTATTAAGTCGTTTTGTTGTGTTTAAGTAATAATGTTTTTATGTATTGGCTTAAATTATTTATTGCACTTCTTCCATTTAGATGTGCTATTTACTGCCACATGACATAATGATTTTGTTACTTATTCGCGTCTCGCGGTACTAATGGCTTTCGTGCAAGAATTGTTTGTATTAGCCGACCTAGTGTAGATTAGTATTTTGGAGAAGACAACTTTGGTTCTAGTTCAGTGATATGATTTTCTTCAGACAATAGCCGAGTTCTTCTATTTTCCAAAGCTTAGTGTTCTTCTTCTTTCTACTTTTTTTTATTTACTTTTCACATTGGGGACACTGTTGAGTTTTAAAGTGGGGAGTAGGCATAACACTTAGTTTGAAAAATTGAGTCACTTACACTTACTTTTGTGAATTTCGATTTTTTGAATTGAATGAAATAAAAACCTTAAATCGTAGAAATTGCTTAATTACATACTTAATTCATTAATGATGAATAAGGGGTTGTCAACTATTTGAAGTAGTGGTTTATTAATCATCTATCTTGTTGTGGACTCGACCTTTTTAAGCACGTATAACTCAATTCTTCAGTATGTAGTATAGATGATGTATTATTCAATTTAGTATGGAAGAATAAGCATGTGCTATGTTGTATGAAGTAGTGGCTTATTCATTATTATTTTATCGTTGCATTCAATTTTTGAGCACGCAATCTGAGTGAGAAGTATTTGGATCTGATGAAGAGTTATCCTAGACCGGAAATCGATATTTGTCGGTGGATATACTTTAACCAAATGTTGTAGGAGGATGGTAGCAACTTGAATGCTAGACAAGGTAAACCGGGACAAAACGGGCTTGTGAGAGAGAGAAAAAAATAATGAGGAAATCTGCCAGAAAATAAAAAAAGAAAAGAAAAAATGACAAAATAGATATGCAATAAAGGCAGTGGGGGAAGCGAACTCGTGTAAAAAGGGCATGACCCGCGCATAAAAAGATACAAACGAGGACTTAAGTGAGACGCTCAGTCCCCGAGTCCGCCTGGCCCAAGTAAGGTTTCATGTTGTTTGCCTGAGTCTGAAGGCAAGAGGAGCGAGTGTGCACATTGGAAAGTAAGGATTGTGGGTCTCTATAACTTCATTCTTTTCTTGAATGCACTATCCCAAAAGATTTATCACACGACACATTGATGCATTGGTAGGTGATGATTAATGGGGAACTTATGGAATGATGCATGATATATGTTTTGCCTAACATCCTTGTTGATATGATGTGATTCTGTCTGCGTTGCTGTTCATTGAAAGTTATTCACACACACGTCGGTTCTACTACGAGATAGTGCTTAATGGATTACTGATGGATATGTGTTGACCCTCATCTTATTTACCATTCTTGAATGAGTCTGTTCTTAATTAGTTTGTAATTATTTAGGGGGTTTGTTTGATTTGGTTTTTGCTCGGGACGATCAAAAGCAAAGTGGAGGGTATTTGAAGACGGTCAAATTGGTACCATTATATACCATCAATATACCCCAGATTTGTGTTCTTAATGGGTATAATATGTATGAAATCATGAGTTAATTAGCTAAATGTCACTAAGCCACGTCCGGGGTGAAGAAATTGGTATTATACGTATTAACCGTATTTTATGTGTGCTATGATTTTATTGACAGATGGATGAGTGTTTGAAGCATCAGTTTTGGGCTGAATATAAGATTTAATCATGGAGAACTGAACCAAGCTGAAGGTTGAAGGGTTTCGAGTGGAGATTGGATCCGACAGTCTAATTAGTGATCTTTCAATGAAGTTTACGAAGATTTACATGACGAATTGGGCTTGTCCTTATTCATGAAAGTTGTAGGGCCTGAAACAAGGATTCTATTAAACTTTAAATAACCCAAATCGGAGTTACGTAGGCCAAGTTATGGTCCACATACCGAAGCTGGGCCTAAGGTATTCCAAGTTAGGTCGGCAGCAGGAAAAAGACAAAAATACACTCGGTTTACCAGGAGTTTTCCTCCACTTATCGAGGCCCAGAATGTTCCAAAAATGCGTTTTCTTGTCCTCCAAGCATTGGGTTTACCCCTAAGTCTGTTTATACACCTATATAAGGATGTAGAGTGCTACGAATTTTGTATTCCATCTATTCATCTTCTATTTTATCATCCGTTCTATTAGATACTCATAAATTAGATACAATGTAGTCTTTTGGTTATAAATTCTTCTTTACTTTCTTGCAAATAAGTCATGAGTCTTTCATTATTGAATTGTGCTTGGTTTACGATCTTCATGGATCGTCTTGAGTCGCCGGAGGGAGAGAGAATAGAAGAGTAGATCTGTTCTTCGTCATGGGTAAGATCTATTCCAATGTTTTATTTCTTAATTTCTTAGATTCATGAATGTTCTTGGGATAGATCTAGATTATGCTTGCATCTAATCATCTATGCATTAATTAAACGAACCTAAATCTTTATTCGATTCGTTAATATGAAACGCAGAATTATGGGTTGCGCTCTTCAGATCTGCGACGGTCTTTATCGCTAGATCTGAATACGTAGTAAATCCTAATTCTCTGGTTCGGCGTCAGCTACGTTGATCGACATATATAATTTACATGTTTTTAGCCTGATCACTAATTGCAGGTCATCGTAAATTAACATGAAGGACTGTTAGTGAAGTGTTAATTAGTACATAGTCTTGATGCCTTTAGGAACTTGCTGGTCAATGTCGATAGCTGTCTAGGTGGGTTAGCGGTATGAGTTAGCGCTCAATATCGGCAGTTCTAGTTCTTTATGCGTATGGGCTATTAAGGACCAATTAAGGATGGTAGCTTGTGTGTAGGTTGTCTACTGCCATTGTCAGAGTAGATAGGGTTAGGAATTGCACCCGTAGCTTAAGGGGAGATTAGTTATGAATATTTTGGTTATGCCTTTTTGATATATGATTGATGATTGGTTTATTTGCATCTCTTTTATTTACTATTCTTTTTGTTGGTCAACGACCACCCTATCCGGTTGACCTATGAATTGTGGTTGTGTTTAGCATTATTAAATAATAGTCTCTGTGGGATCGACCTTGACTCGCCCTTGCTATACTATGATTGACCTAGTACTCTTTCTAGTATGTCATGTGTATTAGTAAATTGCACACGCGATCAACCATCTCCTTTGAAATTGAACCCCTTGCTATCTAGTAGACTAAGAGATACCAAATTCTTTGTCATATGTGGAACACGTCTAACATCTTTCAGTGTGCAGAATCTACCATCATCTATCCTCAACTTGACAGATCCAATTCCCACTATCTTGCAGACCTTTTTGTTTGCCATAGAAATATGACCACCATCTATCTGCTCATAAGTAGAAAACCACTCCGTGTGAGGACAAATATGATAGGATGCTCTAGAATCTATGATCCACATATCAGAATGATGTGTTGAATCTCCAGTAACTATGACCAGATCCTTATCAGAATGCTCAGCAGCCACAGCTGCTGTGCCGGAATTGCTCTCTTGCTGTCTTTTCTTCTTTTCACAATTGGACTTCCAATGCCCATGCTCTTTACAGTAATTACAGAAATCTGTGACTTTAGGACCTTTGGAACTACCCTTCTTGGATTTTTTTTCCCAGACTGCTGTCCATATCCTTTCCCACTGCTGCTGACTATTAGTCTATCAGCCTGACTGTCTGTCCCTACTGCCTTGTGTCTCAGCTCCCTGGCATGCAAGGCTGCCCTTATATCCTCTAAAGCTACTATATTCTTCCCAGCTATGAAGGACTGCACAAAGTTTTCATATGAACTTGGTAATGAAACCAACTGGATTAGGGCTGCATCTTCATCTTCAATTTTAACATCAATATTTCTGAGATCAAGTAATATTGTGTTCAGCTGATCCAAATGTTCCCTCAGCAGACCTCCTTCATGCATCCTCGGACTAAACATTCTCTGCTTCAGCAACAACTTGTTGGTTAATGACTTAGTTATATACAGGCTTTCAAGCTTTGCCCACAACTTGGCAGTTGTGTCTTCCTTAGCAACTTCAGTGATAACATCATTAGATAAGCAAACCATGATGGTTGAATGTGCTTTCTCTTCTAGATTGGCAGAATCTGCTGAAGTGGCATCTCCTTTACATGATAAAGGAGTCCATAATCCTTGTTGTTTAAACAAGGCTTGCATCTTGATTTGCCATAGAATAAAACTATTTCTTCCTGTAAATTTGTCAAGTTTTACGTTAATTGCAGACAACTTTCTTGCCAAAGATCAAAACTTATATCACAGAGTCCTAGCACCGGTGAAGGTCATAGTGAAGATAGAGGTTGTCTATACTGATGATTCTCTCAGAACCTCGCTCTGATACCAGTTTGTTTTAACATGATAGAGAGAATCCAGATGCAATAAGATAAACACAGAAGCAATCTAACATAAACAATCACACAAAAGAACAGAAACAAGAAGAACACAAGATTTAACGTGGTTTCCGGCGTTGTCCCGACTACTCCACCGACAGAAAAGAGATATTTTATTATACACTGAAATCCAAATGGATTATACACTTTACAATGATCAATATAGTTGGTATTTATAGGCACATATCCTTAAACCCTAACCGTCAAGAATCTTTGTCGGAATTCCATAAATGCCCCAGATGTTAGATCATTTTGCTAATCCCACACAGCTGGCCATTGCACAGATGTAGAACTCAGCTGCACCCAAAACTTCAGCAGACCCTCAACAGGCTACTTAGACCAGAAGAAACTCAGCAGACTTTCCAGCTGACTTTCACAGACTTGGATACACTTCTCAGCAGCCATCACTCTACCGACTTCCAGGTTAGTTCTACCAGATGTAGAGTTTAAGTCACTTTGCTGAAAAATTATTCATTAGTCAAAATCCATTATTTAAATAATTATTACCTTTTAATTTTTTTCATTTAGGTTAAATATAAAATAGGAATATTGATAGCAAAATACTTAACCGCTAACTTTAACCGACAGAGTATCGGGTCAACGGTAGTATAGTGGTTTCAAGGTCGAATCCACAGGGAGTAATGTCTAAGTACCAAAGTCAACTTAGAACTTAGTTCAGTTCAAAATAATGGTGGAGAAATATTATACTAATGCAAAAGTAAAGATTATACTAATGAGTTTACTTCTAGGTATTAAAAGGTATAGCCGAACTATGATCCCACGAGCTACTTTTACCCCTAAGGAAGGACTTAACAGGGAGCGTGTCTTAACCAACCTACCTATCCAACATAGTTTAACGATATCCACGGGTGCCAACTCCTAATTCTAGCGATCAGACTGAACAACTCGATCTAACCACCCTATGTGAAGTTAATTAATTCTCCCTTTAGAAAACCGATTAACCTAACATGATTAAGCTCTAGAGTCGCTCGAACAACGATGACAAACCTCTGTATTGTAAACGGACCTAACAACTAGGCCGAATCTACGCAACAATCCTTAAACCCCTTATCCCACATCTCACCGCAAAATGCATCTATAAGTTTGATGTGTGTGACAGTGAACTAGGTGATCAATCCAATTCAAAGACGTTAAAATAAGTTTTAGGACGTGGATTAATCGTTTAAACATTCAGTTATGCACTACACTACTCCCTATCTCATCCTCCTTAGGGTCTTCGCTCGCTTTCACATAATTCGACTACACATAAATTTAGCTACTCATGATCATGCTATTAATGGAATAAAGAACCGAAATTGAACTGAAAACAATAAACAAAAGGAATTTCATTACCATATAGCTGCTGAAAATCAGATCCATAAAATATGAAGAAATAGTTTGCACCCAAAAAGTTGAATCTTTGGTGTTGAAACAAAAGTTTAATCTCATAAAAAGTATGTAGAATCAATGGAATTAATCTATGGAATATGGGGATCAATGGGTGTTTAAACTACTCGAAAACCGCACACAATTAGCTCAAAAGAAGTCTCCAGTCGGCCAAACATGAGTAGGGGCTGAATGAGCTGCATATTTATAGAGTAGGTCGAAATCTGCTGCTGTCGGTCACGAACGCCCGTTTGAATCATGTCAAACGCCCGTTTGCCGGGAGAATATGATGATATTAGGGTTTCTTCTTCAGTGGACGGGCATTTGCATTTCTCTGAACGCCCGTCTGGGAACCCTGACTTGAGGGCCAAACGCCTGTCTGGGAACCCTGGACGCTCAGCTCGTCTGTGTTATATGAGCTGCTTGAATCGGGTTGAACTTACCCAAACGCCCGTTTGGGGGTCCTTTGGACGCCCGTCCAGCTGAAAACCAATCTTTCTGAATGAAGTATTAATTATGTGGACGCCCGTCTGACTTTGCCAAACGCCCGTTTGAGGTGTGCTTCCTGCAGATGCCCGTTTGGGGTATGGCAAACGCCCGTTTGCCTTGACTTCACTCATAACTTAGCTTTATTTCCACTTACATTCAATTCTCGTACCACGAACATATCTCTTATTCCAAAACATCGCCTTCTGGGTCCTCGTGTCACCTAAGTCTTGCAATAACATAGACGAACAAACACCATGCATAATTCCGCAAGACAAAAGTGCTCGGAAAAGATTGAAATATCATCAAAAATGTGGAGTTTACTATCGATGTGACAGTTTAACTCCCCGTGCATATAAATCTCGATATTACTCTCAAACAGGTCTATATCTACCCAAAATATGCCAATAAAGTGATAAACGGGGGTTAAACTGCGCACCAATGTACAGTAAAGTTGACTCTCATCAACCACCCCACACTTAGCCTTTGCTCGTCCTCGAGTAAATTTGGCGCTCTAAAACAGATCATGGGATCAACTTTACGACACATGCATTGTGCTCACGACATCAAGGCAAAAGTAAAGTAGACACTAAATGTACACCGCTTGACTCTATCTTACCACGAAAACGAAGTGTGTGTGATATAAACCGAGGGCTACACTCAAATGATCACCGGCTTTGAATACCGGCCAAATTACTACACACAGCTCATTCCGGGCTAGGATCTCCTCTAATCGAGGTAACCGAGGCTAAATACGGTCGAGTACGACTTGAAGGGTTATAATGTCAAGCTCGGGACTGGGTTAATCGAAAGGAAATTTTGGGACTGGAGAAAGGGAAAAACACGAGTGAACCTAATCATTTCATGTATTCTTTCTCTGAAAACATACTAAACCACACCAAAACTCTTTCGATTCTTTGTATACTCATTGTTAAACAACCACAACTTTAACATCATACTTTCATCTACTCAATACATCCTCCATTGACCTTGTTTCCAACATTATTCAAACTTTCTTTTCCTTTTTTTTCATTTTTTTTCATTTTTTTTCTTTTTCATTTTTTTTTTCCTTTTTCAACTTTATATTTTTTTTTTCTCGAACCAACAAGCCCCACAATAGATTTCTCGAGCTCCTCTCCTTCGTTATATTAGCTCGTACTAACCAACTCCTCTCGAAACACGCACTATCTCCCACCACACACTTGATTCAGAAAGTGTGTCTAAAGTAACAATTAAGTCCACTCGTATGGTGATCAAAGAAAACGTGACCATTAACAAAGCTCAGGGTTAGGGTAATACAGGCTAAGTAACCAAAACGGCTCATTTCGGACGGTGGTCAGACCGTCCTATCAAGGCTTAGAGGGGTTACGAGAGTATAATGTTGGGATTTTGGCTTATTTGGCTCTGGCTAGGTCAAAGAAGCGCCATGACTCTCATCCCGTATCCGGCCCAGGTCAACCTTTCCATTTCGCATCGAAACTAGTGGTATAAGTGTGTATAGCAACCAGACTAAGTATAACCAAGGTCTACGTGCATTCAAAAGGGTTCTTATCGTGACAAAATAAAATCGCCTGGCATACATTACTCGACTACTAAGACATCTACCAAATCCATCGTGAGAAACTTGCATATAACGCGGTGTCAGACCGGGAAAAGTTTTAAAATTTTAAGCCACAAACTGACTCGAAAGCGGACATTAACTAAGCATATCACAATTACCGGCATATCTATCAATTGAAACAATAAAACTAAGTCATACTTCGAATGAAGCACTGTCCTCAGTGTGTGAGTGAGATAGGAAAGAAGACATAGCTTTAGACCCGGCAGAAAGGCGCTTTCGAATCCTGTGACAGCCTCGTGGAAACGCAACCCGAAACCCTATCAAAATAGAAACTATGCAACACATGCACGGGACTTGGTCCACGTGCCAAAATATCGAAAAGGGATAAGGGGTAGAATAGTATAAAGGCCCTGTCACGTCAGAAAACTTGATATGCAATAGGAACGCACACAGTGGATCGCTATAGATGGATAAATGACCCAAACGGGTAAAGCACAGAACATCTACGCGTAAAAGAAAAACCACAGAGGTTTGACAGAGAGAAATGATCCAAAATGTGTATATCTAAAAACCAAAATCCAAATGAAAGTTTGAATGTGCCTTAAGGCTTACAAAACCCATCATAAGAGTAGTAAATCAAAACCGACAGTATCATCAAATAAAGTACAGATGTAGCAAACGGGAATAGACAGCTCCTAATCAACCCGAACACCCGAGACAGACTGCTAACGGAACAACACATAACAAATAAAATCACATCTGGCCGGGTGCTACATCATCACCAGCAGTGGTGGCACCGTCAGTAGTAGCATTAGTGGGAGCTCCCCTCTCTGCCTCCTCAGTCTCCGCCGTCTCCTCGTCAGACGACGATGCATCCTCAGCCACGATCTGTGTGATGGCCCGCTAAATATCATCCGAAAAGTGGTAGTCCATGTGGCTCAGGGCAAATTCTACCGGATCCCTCGGTAGTCGACCCTCACTCATCAGCATTAGGAGAGTTAGAATATTGTCCTGCGTCTGTTTTTGATCCTCCATCCAGTTCCTGAAACTGTTAGCCATACTCAACCTCATCCTCACTGAGGGAGAAAAAGAAGGAACTGGCGGTGCCTGAGTCGGGGCCGAAGACGAACTGGGCTGCTGTGATGTCATACGCTCTGGCTGAGCCAGGGTCCTAACCTTCTCTCTTTGCAACAATCGAGGATTCTTTTGCCGGTGGTCCCCCTTGTACTCCGGGACCTTTGCGTCCTGACATAAGCTATAAATCCGATGGGGGCAAATCAGACAGCGGGTGTAGACCTTCTGGTTCGTGGCCAACTCGTCATAAATGGCCTGACCCACGTCCACATTCAATTTAAAATTGAGGGCATACAGCATTCCTAGATCGCTAATGTGGAAATGAGTAAGGTTGTTCTTCGGCAGCTACCGGTTCTGGATAAAGCGGCATTGGACTTTCCAATCCTCTGCCCACGTCGACGTGACCAACTGCTTCCTCACCCCACCTCCAAGGGTCCAAGGCACATCCGGGCCTACCAACAACCGGAGATCCTCTAACGGGTCCTCACCCGTATCCTGTCTCGCTTTGATCGCCTACTTATAATCCAAACCCTCGAAAGGGGCCAGTCCATAATTAGCATTGATCACCTTGGAACTAAACGGGACTTGGACTCCCCAAACATTAACCATCTCCGTTGCTAGGCTCGACTCAGAAATTTTTTCGTAAAACTCACGCACCAAAGTTGCATTTACTTTCACCTCCGGGGTTGTCATCAAAGCTCCCCCCTTTCTATCAGTCATGTTTTTCAAAAAGATCTTGTCCACATTATACTCATGGAAGGCTCGCTCTGTAAGCATCGTGCGGGTCAAGTAGTGTTTGTTATAGACCTCTAATTGTTGGAATAGTGTCCTAAACCCAATCGGGTTGGACCGGATCCGACCGGGTCGGATCATTTATACTATTTCTTTACGTTTATACATATATTAAATGGCTTTTCTGTTGTCATATATATGTTCTTTTAAAGAACCAATTATGAATTGTTATATGATAACGTCCTTAGTATTAAACTGTGATAGAGAAACCATGATAGGCGATTATGGTTGATGAGATCTCTAATCACTTTAATAAGTTTGATACTTAAATGTCTCTAGGCTGATGTACTATTAAACAGGGCATTGATAGTATAAACAAACTAGCACGTATTAGATGTCTTCTGTCTTTAAGGGCAGGGATAGATCTCGTCTATCGAAGTGTAGAGACACTTGGACTGTACGTGGACGTGTATTAGAGAATGCGTACGTTAGACTGACCCACTTACACAGATAAGTGTCACACTATGTGGCGGTTGTGTAATTATCCTTAAGACCGGAGTCTTCATGGCATCACGGTGTGGATTGTCATGCTTTGACACTATTGAGGTTTCCCCTAGCCACGGGCGATCATGCGGTAGTGATTGGGTATGATATTGAAGCATGCGGAGTATACATGATTGGTCGTCCGGGAATCGCGTATCCTATGATTGGGATCGAATATCCGAAATGGCCTTCTTATAAGGAATGTCTTACTCTCGTGAATCTTTGCAAAGTGGGAGTAAATGAGTTACTTCGAGAGAGCTTGATATCCAGATTATAAGATACGGTCATTGATGTTTTGACACTCGACTAACGACCGTATGGATATTATTACAGCGATAGGATTGTAAGTTACACGGTAACTGTTTCACATGAAAGGTAGTAGTCATTGCATTTGACTCTTCCGATGATTGGGGGTCACGGTGTGTTGCTAGACGCTATCCCGTGATCGTTAGGCATGAAGGGCATTTTCGTAATTTGCACTTTGTGTCTACGGCCAACATATTCGGAAGCCTATCGGGTCACACACATATGAACATCTAGCCGGATTAAAATGTGGTTATAGTTGATGACCAAATAAGGAAAGTTTATCTCGAGACTATAAAGGTTATAGTGGTAAATTAATATGGTGGTATTTATTTATTATGAATAAATATAATACAAGATATTAATTATGGTGATTAATTAAATATATGTATTTAGATACATATGTCGAAAATATATATGTATATTGATACACATGTATTTTGCAAATTAATTAATCATAGTATTATATTATTAATGTAGAATATTGAAGATTTATAAATTTCAATGTGTATATAGATACACTTGGATATTTAATTATATATAGATATATATATTAATATATAGATATTAATTATTAAATATATATAGTATGGCGCACATGCGTGTTGATACACTTGAATTGTGCACATTTGTTTATCAAGACTATATATTGTGTATTAATATTATATATTAATATATATAGATTTGCACACATGTGTAAATTGATTTATGGTAATATAATAAAGATAAATATTGTCAATATAAGATATTGACAATATCTTGGGAATATTCAATATAAGATATTGACAATATCCTAGATTTATTTGATATAAGATATTATAATAAATGAGATAAATCAATCGATTATATTTTCCTTATTTTATTGGAGAAAGGTTTTCTTCCTTTCTACTCTTATTTGGGGCGCCACTTTCCCTATAAAAAGGAAGTGGGTGTCAAGCTCTTTTGCACAACATCACAATTCCAAGAACTAATAGTTCTTGTGTAAAATAGAGAGCATCCTATAGAGAGTTGGAGAGAGGGAAAAAGGCCGGTCTAGCAACCGGAGTTTTCCAATAGCAATCCATGATTGGATTCCGGCGAGCTGTTCGTGTGGACTAGCGGTAGAGGCCGAACATTTGGGCGGCTCTATGCAGAACTACTCTCCTTTGACGGTCAAAGCGTCGATCTTATAGATCAACCAAGGTAACCACCGTCTATTACTTATTTGTTTATTGCTTAAACGAAGTCGATCTTGGGTAAAAGGAAATCAAATTTTGAATTCCGCTGCGTTCTCGCGTAGATTTCCTAACAGTGGTATCAGAGCGAGCTTCGAGCTTAAGCAATAAGCATGTTATTGTGCGTAGTTAATTTTATCGTTTAAATCACGTGATTAAAAGATGAAAGATTTTTAATTCGCAAAATTGATACACGAAAAGAAAAAAAAAAGGAAAGTGGCCAGGCCTAAACCAAAATTATTTGGCCTTTCCAAATATTTGATTTGGAATAGGCCTAGGCCCTTTCCAAATATTTTATTTGTAATAGGCCTAGGCCTAGGCCACTTCCAAAATTTTGATTTTGGAAAGTGGCCAGGCCTAAGCCAAATTTGGTTTAGGAAACCAAAGGCATCCTTTTTGATTACGAATCAAAAGGAAAGAAACAAAAGAGAAATAATTTTAATTTTGATTTATTTTTGGAATAGTTCTAATTAATTAAAATTAAAATTAAAATCGGTTTAAAATTAATCGTTAATTTTATTTCGATTAAAATCATTTAATTAATTAAATGTTAATTAGTTAATTGATTGGATAAAATTATTTAATAGATTAAATGTTAATTGATTAATTAAGACGCAAGTAGTTAATTTTTAATTTTATCTTTTTCATAAGATTTTATTGTATGGATTAGATATAGTAGATATAATATGATTATATGGACCCCGATTGATCATGGACTCGACCGATAGGATAGATGTGAATGATTTATTTTTCCGTTGGTTTAAAATTGTCCTAGGCCGTTATGAAGAACGTGACCTAGTTTATTTTCTGCAATTATCCCATTCCCGTTGGCTCCCCCCGTGTGCGGCGGGTTGTATTTATTTTATTAGATAGAATTAAATGTAACAAGAATGGAGCAGAAGATGGAGACCAAAGAAAGACGAAAATAAAGATCCCATTGGAGAATGGAGCATTAAAGATCCTATTGGCGGTTGCAGCTACCCTTAGATTGTGACCCGCGGTTTCGTCAGTTTGTATTCGAAACCGCACCTAGGAAAAGTCCATGATCATACCGGTTACTTTACGCATTTATTTATTTTGTGCTTGTATTTATTTTATATGATACGATAGATGCATGACTAGGCACGATCTAGATAAATGTGTAGGATGTATGTCTATAGAGATAGATATATTTGATGAGACCGTAATTAAAATTAATTAAGTGAATTAATTTACGTAAATACTTCCACAACAAAAATCAAGTCGAGAAATTGTCTCCCAATATTATAGCGACGGTGAAGAGCCTTTGTTCGGATCCAACTGATCGGCCCTCGTCGGGAGTTGACCTACCACGGGTATATCGTCGTTATTGAGATATGATCGTATTAGATCTCGCGAATATTGGGTTATGACTTGACTAGAGTATTGCGGTGATTGGCCCTCGTCAGGACCGTCTTATTCTAGAGGCAAGGGGTTGACTACCACATAAAGATGTGAATTGTCAAAGAGTTGACTAGTCAACCACCAAGAGTCACATAGAGATGTGATTGGTAAGAGTTACATACCTTTCGAATTATTCCGGTTGATCGGCCCTCGTCGGGAATCGGGGTAACCAGATGGGATCTTGGCCACTAAAGAATTTTGAAAGATTCTTGAAAGTCAATTGGGAGTAGTTGACTAGTGGGAGCAAAATCATAAACCAAAAGACCATTTTTTGATTTTGCGTGTATAAACAACAACACTCATTTATTTTCATTTTTATGTTGTAGTTTTAGCAAACTTTATATTTATGTTTAATTCTCGATTAGTAAAACCAAATTATGACTGTTACCTTTTGAGAAACGTTCTCAAATATGGTTAAGTAATTTTAATCCTTTTAAAATGAGCAATGACACGAGAGATCCCGTTGTAGTAGTTAGAGACAAGGAGGCTACATATTTGATGGAGTACTCCAAAGCTTTAATTATTAATTGCAGCGGAAGCTCATGATATGATTAAATCATTTGAAATAAGTTTCAACAAATTAGTCATATATTGGATACGATCCAAGATGATCATTCAGTCATACGATGACTATTAATTCAAACGTTGGATAAGAATGACCACATCTGATTTTGAAAAGGTTGTTTTCAAAATTGTAAGATTTAAGTATCGACTTAATTCTATCATTGCTTAAAGGTTAATTAAATAG
This sequence comes from Gentiana dahurica var. dahurica, assembly GCA_024500145.1. Lineage (NCBI taxonomy): Eukaryota > Viridiplantae > Streptophyta > Magnoliopsida > Gentianales > Gentianaceae > Gentiana > Gentiana dahurica. The sequence goes on along the minus strand of CM044896.1, from coordinate 63,708,573 downwards.
TCAATGTTTTGAATACGATTCAAAAGGATAAATAAACTATTTAATAAACTTTAGATTTTCTTTATGAAAGGAAATCAAAGACATAGCTCTTGTGATCTTTCTTAAGTCTTATGAAGACTACAATAAGAAACATTTTCAAGTGCTTAAAGGATTAAAAAGGGAAGTTAGGGCATGTGCTTAAATAGAGAACTTATTAAAGTTTCTATTCTAGGCCAATGATTTGAGATAAATCTATCTAAGTTCAAAGTCAACTCTAAGATATATGATATCTTACGAGTGTGATTAAATTAGAAAGATTAAATACAGATATGGAAGGTGAAGCAAATGTTGTAATACTTACCATATTCTGGATCTAGTAAACCGATAAGGGAACTAAATAAATGTTATTATGTTCGGTTCTTATGAAGAACACACTTTCAGTTATCTGTTAGGATTTAGTAGACATATTCAATTGTAAAGAATAAATGTTATTCCGATAAAGTTGGAAGGTCACTGAATCTAACATACTAGATTGTTATCACTATATAGTTGATATATGTGATGATCTCAACTAAATATTTGTATGGCTGTTATCCTTAATATCTGTGGTTGTTCTAGACATAGTCTCTCTGGAAAGGAAGCGTGTAACTAAACGTCATTCCGATGATGTTGAACCATATGATTATGAATCATGTGGGTGATACGCATCTTATCTAAAGATGACCAGTATACCCTTTTAAGAAAAGGTTGCAAAATCTAGAAAAATTGTCTAAATCCTGAACATACCGATGTTTGTTGGCTTGTGACAATTAATGCCACAAATAATTGTTTATTAATCTCTACGCCTATTTTTAGAAATAGTCAAGTGTACTCAATGAAGTGCATAATTCGGAAAGCCCAAAAAGTTCGAGCTAGTACGAATATGAGATTGATGAGCTACTTAGGAATTAATCTTCAATTGGATTGAAGTAATTAATACCTGAAGAGTGTTTCAGAAGTCGTCTGAAAGGAATAAGATTCTCCTTGAAGGATACCATCTTTGGGATATGCAATTAGATTGTGTTCCCAAAATGGAAATAACACTTTATATGATAAAGGTGTGACGCAAGCCATGCGATGTATCCCTTACCCGTTTCGGGATAGTGCCCTTACACTTAACCTAGTTCCAAAGAATAAAGGTTGAATAAATTCCATATTAGATATGGAAGAAGATAATGTCGAATCTATCTTAACCGATGATTTGAAGTTGTCATAGGCAAAGTCAGAAAAGCTTGGAGCCTAGTACGACATATGCAACTTTGTGGAATATCTTAGCTAGCAAGCTAGATATTATTTACTTGTCCGTGGTGCAAAATGTTTGTCTCCAAACATGCTGTCTTCTAGAGGAAGTGTTTCTTCCAAAAGAAATAGTGGGAGTAGATTTAGATCTCAAAGGTAGTTTGAGAACCACAGGGAGTTATTCAACCATAGGAATGTGAGCAGACGCCACATAGCGATGAGGTGTAGATCACTGCTCAGTGCACACAAAAGTTCTGTAAGTCTGTGGATAACCTCAAGCCTGAAAGGGTTGTTGGTATGTTCATCTTGAAGAATGAATATCTCACGACTTATGAAAGAATGTTTGAAAGGCAAGATTGAGAGATATGGCTATGAGCCATAATATCTGAATTAGATTTCATCAGTGACAACCAGGTTGTGAACCTAGTCTGTCTTACCCAAGGGGAGTGTCCCTGAAAGGCTGACATGGATAGTAATATGATTACCATAAGGCTATAGTGACGGCTGAAGGGTATGAGGTGTAAACCTTGTAATTACCTTTATGCTGCCAGCTGAGCCAAGTTCTATTCAGATGATGCTTGTTATAACTTCGTATCATGGCTATATGATAGTGTTGAAGACGTTGGGCAGAAAGCTCAATGTTCATAGATGATAACATGATGTGTAAGCCCACGAGATCCATTTATGGACTCGAACAAGTTTCTCTAGACGATTTCTTTGTTTAATAATCAAAGGAGTTTGATTTAGTCAAAAGAAGGATATGCCCAATGTGCAATATGGATAGTGGGAGTGTGTTACGATTTTCGAGTAAGGTATTGGATATCTCTCTCGAGAATTGTCACCCCATGTCACAGTCAATTAATGTTTGGTAATTCAAGGTCTTTACGAAAGCACTTGGATTAGTAGTTCTTATTTTATAAATAAGAATCTATAGTGATAGATTTAACTGCTGTTAAATTATAGTTTACCTATATAGATGTGATGCTGAAAGAGTTTAGCATAGGTCGTGACAGGGGATGCTGCTAGTCGGTGTTCTCGAGATCTATCTATGTTAGGACGTTGGTCCTAAGGATAAGGTGAAAGATGATGCTTATGGAAGGTTTCCTTCGCTACTGCGATAGGAACCATCTTATAGGAGATGCCGGATGTTCATAGTCCATGAATAGTCATTAGAAAGTATGAAAATAAATCTGGTGAATGTCGAGAATATCCTTAAACAAGTTAAGGAAAGTTTCCTAGTTTATTGAAACTTGGAATTAAATAAACATAGATATACAGACGTAAATCCTGAGCCTTATGAAGTCGAGTGGGAGCTACGGTCTGGGTTTGCAGTCACTTTGATTAAGTGATACAGTGAGCTGGAAATGTTCTAGCCTATGGGTCACTGTAAATTCTACAACTGAGCCAAAACACAGTAGTGCCTTAGAGGCGCAGCGGGAGCAGTACATGGATCTAGAAGGTTCATTCCAGAACCTTATACGGTTCTTCCACCTTTTCTATATAGTTGATATAGTAAGTGGATTCATTGCTTGAAGCAAGGACCAGGGTCTCGTCAGAGATTCGTGTGTGTGTTGAGGCGGTTCCTTTGACTTGGTCATTTGGAACATGATATGAAGATAGTCTGAGTCCCCACGGATAGCGATCCGTTTATGGCTAGGGCTAGTTGCGAGTATTGCATGAGATTCTTGTGTTTCAACTTGGTCTTGTGTGTGCGAGTGATTGGTTCTAGGCCAAGTGGGAGATTGTTGGAATAGTGTCCTAAACCCAATCGGGTTGGACCGGATCCGACCGGGTCGGATCATTTATACTATTTCTTTACGTTTATACATATATTAAATGGCTTTTCTGTTGTCATATATATGTTCTTTTAAAGAACCAATTATGAATTGTTATATGATAACGCCCTTAGTATTAAACTGTGATAGAGAAACCATGATAGGCGATTATGGTTGATGAGATCTCTAATCACTTTAATAAGTTTGATACTTAAATGTCTCTAGGCTGATGTACTATTAAACAGGGCATTGATAGTATAAACAAACTAGCACGTATTAGATGTCTTCTGTCTTTAGGGCGGGGATAGATCTCGTCTATCGAAGTGTAGAGACACTTGGACTGTACGTGGGCGTGTATTAGAGAATGCGTACGTTAGACTGACCCACTTACACGGATAAGTGTCACACTATGTGGTGGTTGTGTAATTATCCTTAAGACCGGAGTCTTCATGGCATCACGGTGTGGATTGTCATGCTTTGACACTATTGAGGTTTCCCCTAGCCACGGGCGATCATGCGGTAGTGATTGGGTATGATATTGAAGCATGCGGAGTATACATGATTGGTCGTCCGGGAATCGCGTATCCTATGATTGGGATCGAATATCCGAAATGGCCTTCTTATAAGGAATGTCTTACTCTCGTGAATCTTTACAAAGTGGGAGTAAATGAGTTACTTGAGAGAGCTTGATATCCAGATTATAAGATACGGTCGTTGATGTTTTGACACTCGACTTACGACCGTATGGATATTATTACAGCGATAGGATTGTAAGTTACACGGTAACTGTTTCACATGAAAGGTAGTAGTCATTGCATTTGACTCTTCCGATGATTGGGGTCACGGTGTGTTGCTAGACGCTATCCCGTGATCGTTAGGCATGAAGGGCATTTTCGTAATTTGCACTTTGTGTCTACGGCCAACATATTCGGAAGCCTATCGGGTCACACACATAAGAACATCTAGCCGGATTAAAATGTGGTTATAGTTGATGACCAAATAAGGAAAGTTTATCTCGAGACTATAAAGGTTATAGTGGTAAATTAATATGGTGGTATTTATTTATTATGAATAAATTAAATACAAGATATTAATTATGTTGATTAATTAAATATATATATATATATATATTAGATATGTATGTCGAATTTATGTGTATATGATACACATGTATTTTACAAATTAATTAATCATAGTATTATATTAATCATGTTGACTAATTGAATATATATATATATATATATATATTGATATATATATATGTATGGCGCACATTCATGTTGATACACGTGAATTGTGAAAGTTAGTCAATCATGACTTTATATTGTGTATTAATATTAAATATTAATATATATATAGATTTGCACACATGTGTAAATTGATTTATGGTAATATAATAAAAGATAAATATTGTCAATATAAGATATTGACAATATCTTGGGAATATTCAATATAAGATATTGACAATATCCTAGATTTATTTGATATAAGATATTATAATAAATGAGATAAATCAATCGATTATATTTTCCTTATTTTATTGGAGAAAGGTTTTCTTCCTTTCTACTCTTCTTTGGGGCGCCACTTTCCCTATAAAAAGGAAGTGGGTGTCAAGCTCTTTTGCACAACATCACAATTCCAAGAACTAATAGTTCTTGTGTAAAATAGAGAGCATCCTATGGAGAGTTGGAGAGAGGGAAAAAGGCCGGTCTAGCAACCGGAGTTTTCCAATAGCAATCCATGATGGGATTCCGGCGAGCTGTTCGTGTGGACTAGCGGTAGAGGCCGAACATTTGGGCGGCTCTATGCAGAACTACTCTCCTTTGACGGTCAAAGCGTCGATCTTATAGATCAACCAAGGTAACCACCGTCTATTACTTATTTGTTTATTGCTTAAACGAAGTCGATCTTGGGTAAAAGGAAATCAAATTTTTGAATTCCGCTGCGTTCTCGCGTAGATTTCCTAACACTAATTCCTTGGAATTTACAAATCTCCTCTCAAACAGGATTGGGGGTCCTATAGTTCCTATTCTCGGGGTTCTAACAGGCTCCAAAATTGGCTCACCCCCTCCAATCCTAACCTCAGGTGTAGCCCTAGGCTCCCTTACAGCTTGCTCAACCCTAGGTCCCGGCTCAACTGTTTTCTTTCTCACCAACGGATCATCATCTGTCTCAGACTCCGATTCATCTCTCTGGGCTGCCCTAGGGGGGGTATTGTCTCTCTCGGATCTCAATCCATCGGTTGGGATTTACCGGTCTAGGTTCAACTGTTTTCTTCTTCTTACCGGCATCCCGAGCTATTTCCTTCCCAAAATGTTTCTGCCCTGAGGCCCCCTCTTTACCACCAGTACACAACATTATATCTCACACGAAACACCCACAGCAAACCCAAGCACCAATAACACATATAACAACCCGATTATCGTCCAAATGGGATTTTCCAACAAAACACCAATCAAACCACACCAAACCGTCCCAAAACCGTAATGCAGACGTCCATAACCAGTAAACAGTACCCCCAGATCATCATCAAATCGAAAACAAAGCAAAACAAAGAAAAAGAAACCCAATCAGTGGCGGTTCGTTTAAGGGCCGAGTCGAAAATCGAACAAAAAAAACGCAAATGAAAACACGAAAAGCTTATAGATTCTTACCAATAAGGATGCTAGGTTGATGATGGAGGTGATTAGAAGTCCGAACGATGCACGAAATGGCCAAAGTTTGGATTTTTGTAATTTGAAAACAGCCCAAGCTTGGGTTCCGAATCCGGCCAAAAGATGTTTGTTGATGGATTAGGATGGGTAAAATGAAAAGAAGAGATCAAGAGGTGTTTGGGGCACTTGAAATCTCTCCGATCGTCTTAAAAATGAAGAATCTAGGTGAAAAAAGGCGTGAAAGGTCGGGTTTTCGAGTTGGAAATCTGATTTGAAAAGATATGAAGAGGCTGGGGGTATTTATATAAGGAGAGGCAAACGAGCGTTTGCCTAGGCTGTGATGAACTGGACGAGCATTTGGGACAAGCCAAACGCTCGTTTGAATTATTCAGAAACACGTACAGAATTGGGCTATTTTGGACGAACGAGCGTTTGCCTAGGGTAGACGCCCGTTCGATGGCCAACTCGGACGGACGCGCGTTTGCAGAGGGCAAACGCCCGGTTGACCCCAGCTTTGTGCAAAACACAGAAATTTTGATCCCTTTTGATTCTAACCTTTGATTCAACACAATTTATTATCAAAACCTCAAAAAACTCATATAGTGGTGGGTTGCCTCCCACCGAGCGCCTTTGTTTTACGTCGTTGGCTCGACAAATGACTTATACTGTACTAGGTTTTTCAAAGTTATACTACCGGCACGAACGAGGAAACGAGGATAGAAAGATGTGATGGTGGAGTGATGAGAGCAGAGTTGTCAAAGTTTAAAGTCCATGACGAGACTCAGAAACGATTGATCAAGGCTCGGGATCAGTCAAATTCACAATTTCGAGAGCCTCATCGAATGGTAACTTCTCATACTTTTTTAGACGAATGCCGTTCGTGATGAACGTCCCGTGCTTCAGATGCGTTACCTCGATGGCTCCCGAGTCGAAAACTAGCAATACCGTATATGGTCCCGACTACCTCGACTTAAGTTTGCCTTGAAACAAATGGAGGTGAGTGTTATATAGAAGGACCTCATCACCTATGTTCAAAATACGCGGTTTGATCAACTTATCATGAAGCATCTTGGTCTTCTCCTTATATTTCACCGAACAATCGTAAGCTTGAAGGCGAAACTCATCTAACCAGTTCAACTGGGCCATCCTTCTTTCACCGATTAATGCGTCATCCATATTTAGATTCTTTATCGCCCAGTAGGCCTTTTGCTCTACCTCTACGGGGAGATGGCAAGCCTTGCCAAAAAAAACATGTAGGGTGACATACCTATGGGTGTCTTGAACGCAGTTCGGTGTGCCCAAAGCGCATCATCTAACTTCTTTGACCAATCCTTAAGGTAGGAATAAACTACCTTCTCCAGGATTCTTTTGATTCCTCGATTGGACACCTCTACTTGGCCACTAGTCTGGGGGTGGTAGGCAGTGCCTAACTTATGAGTGACCCCATACATCATTAAAAGCTTATCGAATTCTGTATTTGCAAAGTGACTTCCATTGTCACTAATTATCGCTCGAGGTACTCCAAACCGGGATAGAATATGTTTCTTAAGAAACCTTATGACTACATGTTTGTCATTAGTAGGTGAAGCAATTGCCTCAACCCACTTTGAAACGTAATCACAGGCGACAAGAATGTACTTATTCCCGAAAGAAGACGGATATGGTCCTATGAAGTCTAATCCCCGTATATCAAAAACTTCACACACTATTATCGGTTTCTGGGGCATCTCATTTATCTTGGAAATCCTTTCTAAGCGTTGACAGGCGTCACACGTCATAACATACGCATGTGCATCCTTGAAGATAGTGGGCTAGTAGAACCCACTTTGTAACTCCTTCAACGCTGTTCTCTCGCCCGAGAAGTGGCCACCGGCCTCTTTATCATGGTAGAACGAGAGATATACTCACTATCTCACTGTCATCAACACATCTCCTCAGGATTCCATCTGCACATAGCCTAATAAATAAGGGGTCTTCCCACACATATCGGTTCACCTCACTATAAAACTTCTTCTTCTGGTTCTCATCAAACTCAGGATCTACGAATCCACACTCGTGATAATTAACAAATGGGGCATACCATGGATTCCCTTTCTTCCCTTTCTGAATAAAATTTCCCCGCTTAACCGGGAGCATCGTATCCACTACGAACAACTGCTCATCCCGAAAACGGTCATCAATCTCAACTTTTGTAAAACATCTCTCTTCACCCGGCTCCATCCTACTCAGATGGTCAGCTACTACGTTCTCACATCCCTTTCTATTCTTAATCTCTACGTCGAACTCTTGAAGGAGCAAGATCCACCTCAACAAGCATGGTTTTGCCTCCTTCTTGGCAAATAGGTATTGCAACGCAGCATGGTCAGTGTGAACTATGACTTTCGATCCAGCCAAGTACGACCGGAACATGTCGAAAGCAAAAACAACAGCTAAAAGTTCCTTCTCAGTTGTGGCGTACTTTTTTTGAGCCGAGTTCAGGGTATGACTCGCATAGTAGATAGGTCGAAACAGCTTGTCAACCTTCTGACCTAGGACAGCTCCTACGGTATAATCACTCGCTCACACATTACTTGAACTCCTTGGACCAATCAGGTGCCACCAAGATAGGAGCCGAAGTAAGAAGTTTTTTAAGAGTTCTAAAGGCATCTAGGCATGCCGCATCAAAAACACCAGGGGCACCCTTCATCAATTGAAGAGTAAGAGGGCTAGCAATTTATGAAAAACCCGGAATGAATCTACGATAAAAACCTGCATGAACCAAGAACGACCTTAGAGTCTTCAGATTTGTAGGCATAGGAAGCATAGAAATTGCCTCTATCTTGGCTCTATCGACCTCTATTCCCTTCCCCGACACTTTATGACCTAAAACAATCCCCTCAGTTACCATGAAATGACACTTTTCCCAATTTAAAACCAAGTTTGTTTCCTCACAACATGCAGGCACCTTATCAATATTAGACAAACATTCATCAAAAGTATCACCAAAAATGCAAAATTCATCCATAAAGACTTCCATGAAACGCTCTATCATATCAGCACAGATGGCCACCATGCATCGCTAGAATGTCGCGGGCGCATTACACAACCCAAACGGCATTCTTTTGAATGCAAAGGTGCCATACGGACACGTGAATATAGTCTTATCCTGGTCATGTATACCGATGTGAATTTGATAATAGCCACTAAAACCATCCAAAAAACAATAAAATGCATGACCACCTAGATGCTCTAGCATTTGATCAATAAAGGGGAGGGGAAAATGATCTTTCCTAGTCTTATCATTCAGCATGCGGAAATCAATACAAACTCTGTGACCAGTAACTAAACGAGTAGGAATGGGCTCACCTTTTTCATTAAGCTCAACTGTGATGCCTCCTTTCTTGGGAACGACTTGCGTGGGGCTCACCCACTCACTGTCGGAGATCGCATAGATTATCCCCAATTCAAACATCTTTACTACGTCTTTCCTCACCACCTCTGGCATATGTGGGTTCAACCGTCTCTGAAACTGCCTGACCGGCTTGGCACCTTCTTCTAAGATTATCTTCTGCTTGCAGATATCAGCACTAATCCCTTTTATGTCAACTATCTTCCATCCGAAGGCCTTTTTGTGTTTCTTCAGGACATGGATCAACTTAGCTTCCTGCAAAACGGTTAGTGCAGACGAAACAATAAGAGGAAGTAATTCATCAGGTTCTAAAAACACATACTTTAAATGCTCAAGAAGTGGCTTCAGCTCCAGATCAGTAGGTGGTTCCCCGATTGACAGCTTTGGCAGCTTGCTAGTCAGACCGAGCTCTAGCATCTTGTTCCATCCTGCGTCGACAAAAGGAGTTGCCTCCAAATGATGTACCTGGACTCTCATTCTCGGATCGTCATCCTCCGTGGTGCTTGACTTAATCATGCATTCTTCCATTGGTTCTTGGTATCCCTGCAGGTTAGTGTGCTCCAAAATACAAGGATATATAGCATCAACAGAAAAACAATCACTCTTATCATCAGGATGTTTCATTGCATTATAAACATTTATGGCCACACTATCTTCCCCGACTCGTAGTATGATCTCTCCTATTTTTACGTCTATCAAGGTCTCTCCTGTGTTCAAGAAGGGCTGACCTAACAAAAGCGGGGTTTTGGCATCCATATCCATATCTAAGACTACGAAGTCAACGGGGAAAACAAATTTGTCAACCTGCACTAACACATCTTCAGCTACCCACATAGGTTTCCTAACAGACCTATCTACCATCTGTAGGGTCATCCCTGTTTGTTCTAACTTACCCAACCCCAACTTCTCATAAACTCCTCTAAGCATCAAGCTCACAGAAGCCCCTGGATTACATAACACATTTTTAAACAAAGTTTCTCCAATGGTAATTGGGATGGTAAAGCTACCTCTATCCTGCAAATTGAGGTGTATCATATTCTCAAATATTGCAGAGCATTCCTCACTCAAATGCACCATCTATTGCATCCTCTCCTTACTCGACAACATTCCTTTAAAAAATTAAAAATATGGGGGAATGTGTTAGGAACATTTTATTATGTTTTGATGCTGGCCATACCAGCTGTTAAAGCAAGCCTGAAATAAGTTAGAATTCTCTGTATAAGTCTTTACTTAGAGTCTGACATGTTGTATAAGTTGATTCAGACAAGTATTATACTAGTTGGTAGGACGGCAAAGTTTAAACAGACTTTCGGCACAGTGAAGCCAGCCAAGCACCAGCTGAGAAGTAATGAAGACATTATGGTCTGACTTATAACCAAGGAAGTCTGTGATGATCTTGGATAAGTCTAAGTTATGTTTCAAGTGATAAAACATAATATTCAGATATGGTGTACACTGATCTCACCCCAATCAAGGATTAGTGAAGTACAAGATTCTCCTCTTACTTTAACAATGAAGAAAACAGTGAATCGGCGCATTAAACTTACTTTCGGCTGAGTGAAGACAAAACGGTGAAGGAAGATCTAGAACGGAAAAGTCAGATGAATCACTCAACCGCTCTGAGAACGGCAAAGTAAATCTTACCAAATCAGGTTTTGGAATATGATGAAGATTCAGAAGATCATGCATTAAATGCACAATCAATAGAGGATCAATCAAGAACGGATCTTCTGCTATATATTTGCAGGAAAAATATGATCACTGAAATCAAGAAGAATACAATTAAGGGGGAATCAAGAATAAAATCAAGGATTATTCCCCTCATAAATATAGCCAACGGACGAAATTTCAAATCAAAGATACTCAAGGCTATAAATAGAAGGCATTGACAGACAGATAAAAACAACGATTAAGAAAAGCAAAAAAAAAAGCAGAAACTCTGTCAATTTGAAAAGCCTTCTCTCTGAACTTATAAGGACTTATCTAGAGATCAACTCAGACATCAGAACTACACTTTTATTCAGCACTGAGATTGATCAAGCAAGTTTGTGAATCTCATTCACATCAAACTGAAGCAACTGAATCAGAAGCAATCTGAGAAGGAGTTGTGTCTGTGATAGCTGCTGAAGGATTTTGATCTCAAGGAGCAGTGGAAGAGACTGGATCACTGACGCTGTTGTAGTCAAGGAGTGATAGTCAAGGATAAGAGTGGGAAGTCAAGGACAATCATACCATTGTATCTGTGAAAACAATAGTGAATTCCTCCAATCATCACAGGATAAGAGTGGATTAAGGGATTACACCACCCTGAACCACTATAAGCCTTGTGTCAATTTACTTTCTGCAATTTACTTTACAGCATTTACTTAAATTGCCTAGATCATAACTTATAGCTGTGATTGTCTAAACTGATTTGAAAACAACATAGTAAGAAGGGATTTATCCGCTGCCCAAAAGCTTTTAAACATAAGAAAAGTTTTTGAAACTCCACTATAGTCATTCACCCCCGACTATAGTTTCACCCTTCTCTGGGACCAACAATTTGTATCGGAGCAGTGTTCCTAGTATCAGAACCTGTTCAGATCTAATTTCTGGTAACAGGAAGATCACATATTTTCAAAGTAGTTTTCAAATCTTAGTTTTCTATTCATTCACATATAAATCTATTACTTGTGCTTATGGATTCCTCAAACTTTATGTCAAAAGTACATGTTTTTAATGTTAATAATTTTGATGAATATAAAATAAGAATGATGTCTCATCTAGCAGCAACTCATGAGGAGATGCTGGACGTAATCAATGATGGACCAATCATGATCATAACTGTGATATCCACAGGAGCAGATCAAGGAAAGCAGATAGACAAACCTAAGAAAGATTGGACCAAGGATGACAGGAGAAGAGCAAATCTAGAATTTGATGCAAAAGACATGATTTTGAAGACCCTAGATAGCAACATGTTCATGAGAATCAAAGACTGCAAAACATCAAAGGAGATGTGGGACAAGCTAGCTTTGATAAATGAATGATCTGAAGCAGTTAAAGAAAACAAATTATATGTTGCAAAATAGAAATTTAAAAATTTCAAAATGAAGACTGGTGAATCCATTGATCAAATGGACAACAGATTCTCTAGCATCATCAGTGAACTGCAACAGCTTGGACACACATATTCCCAGAAAGAAGTATGCTTAAAGATCTTAAGAGGCTTACCTGAAAGATGGAAGATCATAACATCAGTAATCAGAGGAACAACAAATCTTGCAAACACAGACACTCTGACCCTGATGTCTCAATTAAAAGCCCATGAATTCGAATTGAACGGTGAAGATGGTGCTCCGGTAGAGACACAAAGAGCCACTGCGCTGATAGCACCCCAACAAAGTAACTTTGCCGATTGTATAAGCAAAGAGACACAAGAACTCAAAGAATAGGTAGCTTTATTAGTTAAACATTTTGACAGGTTTAGCAAAAAGAAGCCATTCAAAGGAAACTCATCATCAAACAAGAGGTCAAGCTCAAACAAAGACATGAAGAAGAAAGTTGATGAATACAGATGCTTCAACTGTAACAAGAAATGTCACTTCAAGGCTGATTGTCCTGAAAGCAATGATAAAGATGATGAAAAGAAGAAATATAAAACATCTGAGAAGAGGAAAGGAAAGAAAGCACTCAAGGATGAATCCAGCAGTGAAAAGAATGAAGAATCATCTGATAATGACTCATATGATAGTGATGAAGAAGACAGCTCAGACAATGAAAAGGCATGTCTATGCCTCATGACCAAAGAATTAGATGAGGATGAAGATGACAGCTCAGACACTGATTTGTGTCTGATGACCAAAGAATCAAATGAAACTGAGGTAACATCTAGCTCTCACTCTTCATCCAACGTATCCACATATGACACTGCACAATCTTTTGATTCCCAATTAGATACAGCAGACCTAGTCAAAAATCTCATGACTAAATTTGATGAAATTGAAATGAATCATGAAATTATGGAGAAGGAATGCAAGGATCTAAGAAAGGAAAACAAAATATTAAAGAAAGAACTGGATAAAGCAAAAGCTGAACTAACTAGTAAGGAGACCCACTTAAATGATTAACAACAACAGATGATCATACATCTGTTATTGACCGATCAGTTAAGAAAATCTCCCCACCAGTTAAGATAACCACTGCACCACTAAATGCACCAGCTTACAAACCCTCAAAAAGGTTTGGATCCAGATCTGGTCTTGGCTACAACAGTCAAGATAAGAGTAGAAACAATGGTCAACACAATTCTAAATTCAGGACCAACAATGGACCAAAATTTAGAAAGGGACATACCATAGTTCCAACCAATCATCCTGCACTGGTGAAGTCAAAATCCAGTGTAGTGAAATAGCAGACTAAATCCTCATTCCAGTCAACCAAAAACAAAAACCTTCTGAAAGGTAAAGGTAGACTTTACCCTTCAGAAGATGATTGGAATGTTGCTCCTCCAAAATACAAGAAGAAACCATGCTATGATATGCATCATGTGTTTAAGAAAAATCAATCTAGATATGTTCCTAAACACATAAGCAACATAGGTTTCCTACTGCATTTTGGAAAGTGGAGAAGGATGCACATGCACCAAAGGTAGAGAAAAGTATCAGAATATCTTCAGTAAAAATATTAGAAGCTATTCTGCCATGCCTTATACATATGAAGTTGATGACTTCAATTATACAAAAAGAAGAAATTTTGGATATACACTTGGAATGGGAGGCATGACTGCTAACAGGTATGGACCCAAACATTGTCGGGTACCAAAACATAATTAATTTGTTTTATAGGATGTCTGGTACATAGACAGTGGATGTTCGAGACACATGACAGGAAATAAGAGATGGCTTATTGACTTCAAAGCTTTTGATGGACCCAAAGTTACTTTTGGAGGCAAAGAAAACCCTGACAAAATTAAGGGGGAAGGCACAATACTCAAGAACAAATTAAAGATTCAAAATGTAGCATATGTCAAAGGACTTAATTTCAATCTGATGAGCATCAGTCAATTCTGTGACAAAGGCTACATTGTATATTTCAATAAGGAAGGATGCAAAGTGATTCACAGCCAAACCAACACAGTAGTTCTTGCAGGTAGAAGACAAGACAACATGTATGTGGTGGATTAGAAAACAGCCAAGGCAGAAACATGTCTGCTTGTCAAAAATAAACAATCAACCAGCTAGATTTGGTATAGAAGATTAAATCACTTGAATTTCAGGATCATCAACAAATTATCAAGGAACAAGTTAGTTGAAGGCCTTCCGGAGATCACATTCAAGAAAGAAAGTCTATGTGATGCATGTCAGAAAGGGAAACAAATCAAAAGTTCATTCAAGTCAAAGCCCTATCAATCAACAACAAGGATTCTACATCTGTTACATATGGACCTGTTTGGACCAGTCACACCAGTAAGTGTAAGTGGTAAGAAATACACCCTAGTAGTGGTGGATGACTTCTCAAAATACACCTGGACCATTTTCATGAACAAGAAGAAAGAAACATTCAAAAAGCTGTCAGATTTGCTGAGAAAACTCCAAAATGAGAAATAACTAAAGATCATGAAGATCAGATCAGATAGAGGCACTGAATTTCTAAATGAAATTATCAGAACCTACTGTGAAGAAAATGGAGTGCTACATCAACTATCTGCAGTAGGAACTCCACAACAAAATGGTGTAGTAGAAAGAAGAAACAGAACTCTCAAAGAAGCAGTTAGAACAATGATTGCTGAAGCATGCTTGCCAAAGAGATTTTGGGCTGAAGCAGCAAACACAGCATGCCATACACAAAATAGATCAATCATCAACAAACATCATGGAAAGACTTCATATGAAATATGGAATGGTAGAAGACCTAATATCTCATATTTTCATATGTTTGGATCAAAATGTTTTGTTTTGAACAGGAATCAGTTGCATACCTTTGATGAAAAGGCTGATGAAGCAATCTTTATGGGATACTCAGACACTAGCAAAGCATTCAGAGTACTCAACAAAAGAACATTGGTGATTGAAGAATCAATACATGTAGTTTTTTATGAACCTAATAGAAATGGTGAAGATCTTCAAGATCAAGAAGCAACACAAAAGGAAATCTATACAAATGCAACCATACCAGCTTCCATCTAAAATCATCATTTTGAAAAACAAGAAGAGCCACATATCAATACAACAGAAGAAGTACCAGAATTTGAAGTTCATGCTCAACATGAAGGTGTGGAAGCACCAAGTGAAGAACAACTTCAACCTGACCTAAATTGGCTAAGAGGTCATCCTGAAGAACAAGTCATTGGAGATATTCACACAGGAGTTAGAACCAGAAGACAACTGGAGCACATGCTAACATGTTTTCTATCGCAAGTGGAACCCAAGACCATAGATGATGTAATCCAAGATGCAGATTGTATCACAGCCATGCAAGAAGAACTAAATGAATTTGAAAGAAATGAAGTCTGGGAACTTGTTGAAAGACCAGATATGGCCAACATCATAGGTACAAAATGGGTATTTAGAAACAAAATGGATGAGCAAGGAACAGTTGTCAGAAACAAAGCAAGGCTAGTTGCAAAAGGCTATTCTCAAGCAGAAGGAATATATTATGATGAAACATTTGCACCAGTAGCAAGATTGGAGGCAATCAGACTTTTTCTAGCTTTTGCTGCATACAAAGACTTCAAAGTCTATCAAATGGATGTCAAGAGCGCATTTCTAAATGGACTTTTGGAAGAAGAAGTTTATGTGCAACAACCTCCTGGTTTCCAACTCAAAGGAAAGGAAGACAAAGTATACAAACTCAAGAAAGCTCTCTATGGACTTAAACAGGCACCTAGGGCGTGGTATGAAACACTATCACAATTTCTGGTCAAGAATGGATTCAACAAAGGAACTATAGATAAGACTCTATTCAAACTAGAGGAAGGAACAAGCACATTGCTAGTACAAATCTATGTTGATGATATCATCTTTGGATCTGAGGATGAAAAGCTATGTGAGAAATTTGCAAATCTGATGAAGAGCAAATTTCAGATGAGCATGATGGGAGAACTAAATTATTTTCTTGGCCTTTAAGTAAAACAAATGAAAGATGGAATTTTCATTAATCAAGCCAAGTATACAAAAGACTTGATACACAAGTATGGGATGGACACAAGTGGCACAGAAGATACACTAATGTGTGCAAGAGTCATTCTTGGAAAAGATGAATCTGGGAAGGATGTTGATCAAAAAATGTATAGAGGAATCATTGGATGCCTACTATACTTAACTGCCAGTAGACCTGGCATAGCATTTGCAGTTGGAGTATGTGCAAGATTTCAAGCTAAATCTTTCGAAGAGAAATAGTCATCACACCTGGTACACTCAACAGATACCTGCAACTTCCCATAATAGGTCCGGCCAATGTCAAGTTTGTGACGATTGACACCAAGAAATTCTGGGCTGAGATAGCCAAGAACCCCAGAAGAAACAACAAAACATACAATCTACCCAGATCAATGCTCAAACTTCCGTTTGCTGAATTTGCACTAGTCATCACCAAGAATATCAAAGGGAGAAAGGGGTCAATGGAAAACCTAACTGAGGTACGGATCAGGCTGATGGCCATCATCTACGAAGGTACCAAATTCGACTGGGCAACATTTGTTTTCAATCGATTGAAGGATCAGATTCAAAAGGAAATTGATTTATCAATAACGGCACCAAGCAAGGGTTTGCAGAAAAAGGCCGATTTCTGGGAAAGGAAATCATATGGGTTCCCTCTTCAACACCTGTTCAACGCATTGAAAGTACAACCCACAAATTTGCAGTCTCCACACATGTCAAAGACAATGTTTACTTACATCAAGGCTTCCATGAAACCCAAACCCATTGCAGGGAGCAAAAGAAAGCAACATGAAGGCTGTAGATCAGGAGTGGGAAGAAGAACTAGATCCCAGAAGGCACTTGAAAACACCTCTCAGCCTGGAACCAGCAACTTGAATGAACCTGTGACAATCAGTGATGACACAGCAACAGAAGAAGAAAAGCAACAAGAGGAAATCACCTACTTGGAGGAAGGTGAGGAAGGATATAGAATCACTTCATCTGAAGAGGACGAGATAGATGAGGAAGAAGCTGAGTCCGAGGATGAACACTCAGAAGGTGGTCATTTTGAAGCAAATCAAGAAAATTTGGGAATTTCTGATGATGAATTGACACTTCAAGAAGTGCTTATCAAGAGCATTGGCAAAGCTGACAAACAGTTGAATAAGCCAGCTGATAAAGCTCACTCAGCCGAACTTGTCAACTCCCCCACTATTGCACAAGGGGGAACAGCAGCTGATGAAGCAGCCCACACTCAACAACAACCTATAAATGACTCTGAGTCACACGAGGAAGAACAAGAAAAAGTGGAAGAAAAAGGAGAAGAGATACAAGATGAAAAAGAAGAAGAGAAAGAAGAGGAAGTTAAAGTGGAAAGTGAGAAAGGGGAAGATACAGATGATGAGGATGCCAATGTGGCACCACAGGAAATTGATCCTGAAAGGATTTTCAATTTGGACATTCAACCCCTGATTCTGGACATGGAAAGGCAGTATTACAGCAGGAAAAACCTGAAGAATTCCTTAAGGAGTGAAGCAACCTCCTTCAACCACAAGATTGAGGCCCTCATCAATCATATCAAAATCCAAGATGAGGTCATGGAGAGACAAGGAAACCTGCTTTGCAATTTACCGCAACTCATTCCTCACCATGTCCAAACCAATCTTGAGTTCCATGCTGAGACGATTGACAACAATCTTAAGCCATTGGTGGATACCCTCAATGCGGACACTCATCAAATTCAGCATTTGGATGAGGTGATGGAGCATTCTGGCAAGCAATTGGACCTTCTAATCAAAGTTGGTGAGGCCAACAACAAGAAACTGGAAAGGAGGTATGGTCATCTCCCTGATTTTGACAGGGCAACGACAAATCTTGAAGCATTTTTTAGTGCTGCCAAAAAAGGGGAAGGAAGCTCTGAGCCTGAAAGCTCTAGTGAAAAGAAGGCAAGCCCAACAGAAAAGGGAAAGGGCAGTAAAGGCAAAGGCATAAGGTTTGAAGAAATGAAGAAGTAGACCTTTTGATTAATTTAATTTGATGTCACCATTTGCCTTTGTCGTTTCAATAAAAAGTTGCAATATCTTATTGCCCTTGATGGATGAATAAAATTGCTGAGTTTCGTTCTGTTATTTATTATAAAAAGGTTGGATTACTGTTGTTCAGGCTTATGAGGGTTTTGACATCAACAAAAAGGGGGAAATTGTTAGGAACATTTTATTATGTTTTGATGATGGCCATACCAGCTGTTATAGCAAGCCTGAAATAAGTTAGAATTCTCTGTATAAGTCTTTACTTAGATTTTGACATGTTGTATAAGTTGAGTCAGACAAGTATTGTACTAGTTGGTACGACGGCAAAGTAAAAACAGACTTTCGGCAGAGTGAAGCCAGCCATGCACCAGTAGAGAAGTAATGAAGACATTATCGTCTGACTTATAACCAAGGAAGTCTGTGATGACCTTGGATAAGTCAAAGTTATGTTTCGAGTGATAAAACTTAATATTCAAATATGGTGTACACTGATCTCACCCCAATCAAGGATCAGTGAAGTACAAGATTCTCCTCTTACTTTAACAATGAAGAAAACAGTGAATCGGCGCAGTGAACTGACTTTCGGCTGAGTGAAGACAAAACGGTGAATGAAGATCTAGAACGGAGAAGTCAGATGAATCACTCAACCGCTTTGAGAACGGCGAAGTAAATCTTACCAAATCAGGTTTTGGAATATGATGAAGATTCAGAAGATCTTGCACTAAATGCACAATCAATAGAGGATCAATCAAGAACGGATCTTCTGCTATATATTTGAAGGAAAAATCCGATCACTGAAATCAAGGAGAGTACAATTAAGGGGGAATAAAGAATAAAATCAAGGATTATTCCCCTCATAAATATAGCCAATAGACGAAATTTCAAATCAAAGATACTCAAGGATATAAATAGAAGGCATTGACAGATAGATAAAAACAACGATTAAGAAAAGCAAAAAAGAAGCAGAAACTCTGTCAATTTGAAAAGCCTTCTCTCTGAACTTATAAGGACATATCTAGAGATCAACTCAGACATCAGAACTACACTTTTATTCAGCACTGAGATTGATCAAGCAAGTTTGTGAATCTCATTCACATCAAACTGAAGCAACTGAATCAGAAGAAATCTGAGAAGGAGTTGTGTCTATGATAGCTGCTGAAGGATTTAGATCTCAAGGAGCAGTGGAAGAGACTGGATCACTGAAGCTGTTGCAGTCAATGAGTGATAGTCTTGTAGATTGTGAAGCTTGGGAAGTCAAGGACAATCATACTATTGTATCTGTGAAAACAATAGTGATTTCCTCCAATCATCACAGGAGAAGAGTGGATTAAGGGATTACACCACCCAGAACCACTATAAGCCTTGTGTTGGTCCCTTGGAAAGGCTAACACAAGTTTAGAGGGGGGGTGAATAAACTTGTCACCAAAAACTGATTCCGAATTGGAATAGTCCCAGGAACTAAGTTTCTCTGAAACTTAAAGTGATTTTCAGTTCCTGTCCCTTTAACTTCTGCGGAGTTCAGTTAGCTTAACTGAATATAAGTTATTATTGACTTATATTTAGTCTCGTTAACTGGCAGAGGATAAAACTAGCCTTTAGTGCAATAGAAGTGTAACTAGAAAATTAGACCTTCTGTGTATCAGTTAAGTGCTGACTCAGTGTCTGGTGTTTGCTGAGAGACAATGCAATAAATAAAACAAACACAGATGCATAAAGTAAATCAACACAAGATTTGTTTATGGAAGTTCCGGGTGGTGTAATCCCGTACGTCTCCCCTTCTCTTGTGGCGTAGGAGGTATCACTAGAATAATGAGATAACCATTACAAGATCCTAGTACTATGACAGTACTTCACGACACCCTAGTTTCACTGTCTACACAAAATGAAGAAAGGTGAGATTGCTCCCTTCACTCTGCACACTGATCTTTCGGAGGTGGAATTGCTCCTTCACCAGCTCACCACTCATATACACAGTCCGCAGACTGCACCAACTGCTGTAGCAACACCGTATGAAGAAAGGTAGAATTGCCCTCTTCAAACTATGCACAGCCAACCCTTTTTCACAAAGGTTAGGTTTAGAATTAATCAAGGATTAATTCAGTGAGCTTTTTGATTCTTCTGGATCTGACTTTGTAGCTCCAAGATGCCTTCTTTCCCCCTTGATGGGTTACTGGATCTTCCTTTGAAGTCTTCAAGGCAATTTCATTGGCTTCCCTTTTCTAGATATATATGATCTGATTTTATGGATCTGGATTTGGATCTTTGAATATATGCTTGTAAAGCTCTTTTTCTGATCCTCCTCTCTCTCTTCTTTGAGTGATTCTCTTGTGTATTTATAGGGGTGATGTAACGGTCACTAGCTCTTGTAGCCGTTACACTTGTCATTTAGCCAACGTTCACATGTACGACCTTTTGTCGTATACTCAGTTTAAATTCAATCAAGGCCTTAACTCAGTTTTCTACTCTTCTTCAAAACTGAGTACCTTGTATACTTAATATCTGACTTTAATTGACTAAGTCAGAGTACACCAATCAGTTTCTTCTTATCCAGGTAACTGATAATCTTTGTCCTTAAGATTATTCAGTTTTACATGATCTATAACTCAGTTTCAGGTCACCACAGACTTGCCTGAATCCTGATTTATAGTCACGACTTGATTAGCTTCCAACTGAGTTTGCCACCTCCGTTCTTCAGTTTCCTATAACTGAGTCTGTGTCCCTCAGTTCTTCAGTCTTCTAGATAAGCCAACTGAGTCTGTGTCCCTTAGCGAACTTATCTTCTTCAGTTTTAGCATAACTGAGTTTGAACCCTCAGTTCTTCATGTGCATATTTAGTTTTCTTGCTATAACTCAGTTTTCTTGTTGTGACTCAGTTGTTCGCCTAGTTCTTATTCTATTACAATGCTTGTCTGTAACAACCTATACAAAGTTCAGACTCTAGATAGAACTTATACATTTATCTCTAGACCATTTCTTGCTTCTTCTTTTATTATGCACTATAACAGTTAGTTACGACTTCATCATCATGGGTTGTAAGTGATTTGTCTAATTTTGTGACGAATCATCATCAAAACATAAATAATATTTCCAACAATTTCCCCATTTTTGATGATGTATCATAACCCTCCTTAAAAGCAATAATAAAGGAATAGTGCAAGAAATTATGACAAAACAAATTAAGAAAGCAAACTAGAGCAGCCAAGTTTATTACAGGATTCAAAACGAGCCAAACTGAGTTATAACTGAATAAAATACATCTCTTTTTCCAAAGTCAACAAGTTTTCACCAACAAAGATACTCCTCTTAGTTTCCAGGAGTCTTCTTGCTTTTCCTTCTTCTTCTGTTTCTCCAACTTTAGACTTGATCTCCAGATAATCATTTAGCAATTGATTTGCTTCTTCATTGTTGCCAGCTTTGGACTTTGCTAAGATTTCTTTGACTTCTTCACATATCACCTTCTCTTCTTCCATTGAAATAAGACTAGATTCCTTTTCAGCTTTTCTTCCTGGTTCCAATTTAGCTTCCCCCTTGGTTTGTGTCTCCTTATTTGCCAACATTTCAAGAGATCGACACAAAATGCAAGCTTCTTCCTGATACTCAGCACTTCTTTAACTGCATTATCTTCATCATTCTCAGTCCTTGTGTCTTTAAAGTCTCCTTCTGTAATCAGCTCTTCAAACATACTATCAACTGCTTCTTCATTAATTTGGGTAGTTAGTAGATCAGCATCTACTTGTCTGTCTTGATCTTCCATCAGTTGTCTGGAATAAACCACATCAGCTTTAGCTACATCCTCTCTTACAGCTTCATCACCTACAGCTTCATCTTCCCCCTTGTTTGAAGATAAGAGAAAGCAATCTTCAAATAACTTACGTAGGGTGATGATGTTTGAGTAATTGTTCAAACCTGAATAATGTATCCTTCCAATTAATTCATGCTTGTTGAACAGTTTCTCCTGTAGATTCTGTATTAAACATTCAATGAATTCTTTCAGATTCTTCAGTTTCTCAGCTTCAGTTTCTTGAACCAGAAATTCTTCAAATGCTGACTTGCTTATGGATGCCTTTCGAGTTTGTGACGAGGAGCCAGTTTCAGGATAGTAAAAGTGAGTATCATGAAATGTCAGTTCCTTTTCATACTCAGTTTCACAAAATTCTGCATCTTCAACAGCTTCTCTCTGTTTTTCAGTGTATTCCCCAAACATAGTAGTGGGAAATTCACTCCCTTCAGATTCTTCATCAACTTCTTCAGACACTTCTTTACCAATTTCTTCATCTCCATTTTCTTCTAGTTTATCAACGAACTCTTCAGTTTCTTTGTACATGCTTTCTACAGACTCATCAGGCTTGCTTTCTTCAGTTTCATCAGTTTCATACTCATCATCTCCTTCAGTTTCTTCGTTCTCTTCAGTATCATCCTCAATCTGGATCACATTCTCAGTTTCAGTTTCCTTTGACTGAAACTTGTTCCACAACCTCTTCTGCCTTCGTATAGTTCTATCATCCAGTTTTATGATCTCGCTTGAACTGGAGTCAGAGACTTCACTTTCTTCCTTGATGACTTTCCTTTTCTTTGTCCCAGTGGACACTGAATTCTGTTCCACTTCGGTTGGTGTGGATTTAGGAATGGAGAAATGATCCAGTATTCTTTGCACTAGATAGGTAAAACCCTTTTTCAGTAAGAATGATTCTCCAGCAGCTTCCTTACTTTCTTTGATTCTCTGCTTCTCATCAGAAATCTGCTTTATCAACTGATTAAGTATAAATTTGTTCCAATCAAATCTCTCCTCAAACCAAATGGCATAAATCATTTTCATTTTGTCCGTTGAGAGAGTGTAGAAATTTGGAGCATGACCAATGACATTTTTGGTCAGAAGAATTGTCAGGAATGCGAACTCTCCTTTCTGCTGATATATAGAGCCACTGAAATTCTTCTCCTTCTTATTGATTGCAGTGATGTTCCAAAGCTTATCTTTTTCCTCTTTTCCAAAGGTGAGGGATGAAGAGCCTCCAATTATATCTAGACGGAACACCAGGGAAAGTATTTGTTCATCATTGGTGAAGTTTTTGTCTTGAACAGTAGTTTTGAAGCTTCTTCCATTGTTGGTGATTTCAGCATTCTTGTAGAAATCTCTGATGCCTTCTGGACATAAGGTAGAGACCTTTGTATCAATCAAATTCTCCAAACCTCGAATCTTTTTAATCTTCTTTGCAATTTGAATTGAAAGATTGGAGTTTGAGAATTTTTGACAGAATGCGTCTAGGCTTGTTGTGATTCCTTCGTCAATGTTGTATTGCTCCATTGAATTTGGGATTCTTGAATGCTTTGATTTTGGGTGAGCAGGATTTTGTCAAGATTTTGCAATTGTTTTCAAAATGAGAGTCATGTCACAATCAAAGAGATTATGTAGGAATGTACATCTACTTTTTCTCCCAGATTGACACGTGGCTTTGAGTGATTTGCCATGTCAGTCCAAACATCAGATGGTAGCTGGAAAGTCTTTACTTCTTTGACAGTTTTGTCCTTCATCAGCTTTTGCCGTCTCAGTTTTGTATGGAAGTCAGTTTTCTGTGGATTTTGCAATATAAACTGACTTTTCCTGCAAGACAGTTTCAGTTT
Source organism: Gentiana dahurica var. dahurica (assembly GCA_024500145.1). NCBI lineage: Eukaryota > Viridiplantae > Streptophyta > Magnoliopsida > Gentianales > Gentianaceae > Gentiana > Gentiana dahurica. The sequence goes on along the minus strand of CM044896.1, from coordinate 63,684,732 downwards.
TCCTTGGTACCCATATCTTCTTGGGTCCGGCTGGGTTAGTTACTGGAGTATTACTTCCAGTTTGGTTTAGAGAATTATACCTTCTCTACTCTTTTCTAGATAAACCATTACGCTCAACCTTAGTTGATTTCACAAGAATTCTTTTAGATTTAACATTTTCAATTTCTTTGTGTGATCTACTAGGTCTTCCAGTATCTTGATTTCTAAGGTTTGTTCTTGTTGAGATCTCAAGACTGGGTAGGGATGGTGGATTATCATTGCCTTTGTCAACTTTACTGAGCATTGTTCTTTCAGCAAAATATGACAACTCAGTTTCTAGAAACTCATTCCAATCTTTGGCTTTGTCAAGTTCTTTGTCTTTTTGTTCCAATTCCAAGGAGAGTTTTTCGGTTAACTTGACAAGATTAGAGTTTCTTTGACTGAGTTCAGCAAGTGATAACCGAGTGGAAGAATGTACCTTTTCTTGATGATTCGATATAGTTTGTACATTCTCTTGTTGCTGTAATGAGTCTTCTATAACAGTATCTATTTGCAACAATTTCTTTCATTCTTCTTTTGAGAGGTCTCTCAGTGATGGAGCTCCTCTGGATTTTTTAAGGTGATCATTGAAGTTTGTATCCACTTCATCATTGAGTTGAGGTTCTGGATTTGTATAAATATTTGTCGTACTGAACCGTTCGATCATTTGATCCTGAAAATCAGATATATTTTGCACACAATTAATCAAGGGATGGGTAAGCCAACTTCTAGCTTTAGATGTAGACATTCAAACTATATGAACTGATACAGTGAGGGGTCTTCAACAACTGGTTTGAAATGTATCTTGGATCTCTTCAAGAAGGAAGATTTGCTCCGATACCAATTGTTGGTCCCTTGGAAAGGCTAACACAAGTTTAAGGGGGGGTGAATAAACTTGTCACCAAAAACTGATTCCGAACTGGAATAGTCCCAGGAACTAAGTTTCTTTGAAACTTAAACTGATTTTCAGTTCCTGTCCCTTTAACTTGTGCGGAGTTCAGTTAGCTTAACTGAATATAAGTTATTACTGACTTATATTTAGTCTCGTTAACTGGCAGCGGATAAAACTAGCCTTTAGTGCAATAGATGTGTAACTAGAAAATTAGACCTTCTATGTATCAGTTAAGTGCTGACTCAGTGTCTGGTGTTTGCTGAGAGACAATGCAATAAATAAAACAAACACAGATGCATAAAGTAAATCAACACAAGATTTGTTTATGGAAGTTCCGGGTGGTGAAATCCCGTACGTCTCCCCTTCTCCTGTGGCGTAGGAGGTATCACTAGAATAATGAGATAACCGTTACAAGATCCTAGTACTATGACAGTCCTTCACGACACCCTAGTTTCACTGTCTACACAAAATGAAGAAAGGTGAGATTGCTCCCTTCACTCTGCACACTGATCTTTCGGAGGTGGAAATGCTCCTTCACCAGCTCACCACTCATATACACAGTCCGCAGACTGCACCAACTGCTGTAGCAACACCGTATGAAGAAAGGTAGAATTGCTCTCTTCAAACTATGCACAGCCAACCCTTTTTCACAAAGGTTAGGTTTAGAATTAATCAAGGATTAATTCAGTGAGCTTTTTGATTCTTCTGGATCTGACTTTGTAGCTCCAAGATGCCTTCTTTCCCCCTTGATGGGTTACTGGATCTTCCTTTGAAGTCTTCAAGGCAATTTCATTGGCTTCCCCTTTTTCTAGATATATATGATCTGATTTTATGGATCTGGATTTGGATCTTTGAATATATGCTTGTAAAGCTCTTTTTCTGATCCTCCTCTCTCTCTCTCTTTTGAGTGATTCTCTTGTGTATTTATAGGGGTGATGTAACGGTCACTAGCTCTTGTAGCCGTTACACTTGTCATTTAGCCAACGTTCACATGTACGACCTTTTGTCGTATACTCAGTTTAAATTCAATCAAGGCCTTAACTCAGTTTTCTACTCTTCTTCAAAACTGAGTACCTTGTATACTTAATATCTGACTTTAATTGACTAAGTCAGAGTACACCAATCAGTTTCCTCTTATCCAGGTAACTGATAATCTTTGTCCTCAAGATTATTCAGTTTTACATGATCTATAACTCAGTTTCAGGTCACCACAGACTTGCCTGAATCCTGATTTATAGTCACGACTTGATTAGCTTCCAACTGAGTTTGCCACCTCAGTTCTTCAGTTTCCTGTAACTGAGTCTGTGTCCCTCAGTTCTTCAGTCTTCTAGATAATCCAACTGAGTCTGTGTCCCTCAGCGAACTTATCTTCTTCAGTTTTAGCATAACTGAGTTTGAACCCTCAGTTCTTCATGTGCATATTCAGTTTTCTTGCTATAACTCAGTTTTCTTGTTGTGACTCAGTTGTTCGCCTAGTTCCTATTCTATTACAATGCTTGTCTGAAACAACCTATACAAAGTTCAGACTCTAGATAGAACTTATACATTTATCTCTAGACCATTTCTTGCTTCTTCTTTTATTATGCACTATAACAGTTAGTTACGACTTCATCATCATGGGTTGTAAGTGATTTGTCTAATTTTGTGACGAATCATCATCAAAACATAAATAATATTTCCAACACCTTGTGTCAATTTACTTTCTGCAATTTACTTTACAGCATTTACTTAAATTGCCTAGATCATAACTTATAGCTGTGATTGTCTAAACTAATTTGAAAACAACATAGTAAGAAGGGATTTATCCGCTGCCCAAAAGCTTTTAAACATATGAAAAGTTTTTGAAACTCCACTATAGTCATTCACCCCCCTTCTGACTATAGTTTCACTCTTCTCTAGGACAAACAGAATGCTTGAAATTGCCTCTAATAGGGGAATATTCACCTCTGCCTTTCTTAAGAGATTCAGAAATTTTGCCTGACCTTGGGTCAGTATGTCCTTTTTGGGTCCCTTAGGAGGATAGGGTAAAGTATTAACGTCAAAATCAGGGGGAGGGGGAGGAATTCTGTTTTTCGTACCTTTTTCTTTAGGCGGTGAGGCTTCTTCTTCTTTGATGTCCAAGACCACATTGTCTTTCTTCGGTGCTGCCCCTTCCAATGCTTTTTTGTTTGCCTTTTTCGTGGCTTCCAATTCCTTCCTCATCGCAGCCATTTCTTTATCAACACTGCCAATCTCCAAATCTTCGATCTCGACTTCACCATACATATCTCCTTCATGGTCAACTGCTTTGTCTTTCTCAGCCTTCTCAGTTTCTACTTTCTCGGCCCATAATTCCTTCCTCTTGTCACTCAGCCCTACCTCCTTACCACTTCGTGTGAACACAGCATTCACACCCTTTGGGTTCCTCTCAGTGTTACTCGGAAATCCACCACTCAGATTTGTCTTCAGAGTGTCGGTTATTTGACCCACTTGGGTCTCCAAGTTTTGAATGGCAGAATGTGTGGCCACATTTTGCTCTACAGCGTTCTTGTTTAACTCAGAAACAATCCTGTCTAATCTCTCTAGGAGTATCTCAGCGGGCTTCTTCTGAACACCAGAATTGTTTGATTGCTGATTGTTTTGATTGTTCTGGTGTAGGTGAGCATTCGGATGCTGATAGGTGCCAGAATTATTATTCCTCGGCGGCTGGCTCGCTTGCTGATTCTGATTGTTTTGCTGGCCCTGATTCTTATTCCAGTTCTGATTTTGGCCCCAATTCTGCCCTTGCTGTTGTTGTTGGCCTTGTGACTGAGACTGCGGATTCTGACTATTCTGATAGTAGCCTTGGTTCTGATGCTTGGGGTTCTGATTCCTAGGTCGGTTGTATGAGCTTTGGTTTTGCCTAAAACCTTGGTTTTGATTATTGTTCCGATTCCAATTCTGATTCTGCCCCTGGTTCCAGCCTTGATTCTGCTGATTTTGATTCCATTGCTCCTGATTCCCTTGTCCAACATAATTCACATCATATTGTTGTGAATCATCACCCATACCATAATCCATTTGCGGCTCTTGCTGATTATCAAAATTTTGATTCCATTGCTGCTGGCCAAACTCTTGCTGATTCATACTCATCTGCCCCATCGCATAGACATTCATTCACTGTTGGTCATTCTGATTGCAAAATTGTTGTTGTACTGGAGTAGGTGTCAACTGTTGTGGATAAGTGGGTTTTTTAGATGATGCACATTCCATGGAAGAATGTCAACCTCCACAGAGTTGGCATTGATGTGCCTTATTTCTTTCTAGCTCCATTCGGTCCATCTTTAGTACCATTTCTTGCATCTTGTCATGCATGGCAGATTCTCGATCGAGTTCCTCTTTCAGCAACTTTACACTTTCTATTGGGCTTTCTTCTTCTTTCTACTGGACCCCCATTGTCCTTCTCCATCTGCCGCATTCTCAATCTGTCTCATAGCTTGTTCTGGCGGTAGATTCATAATATCTCCACCGCTTGCGGAATTCAGCTTGTTTTGGTCCATTGGCTTTAAGTCCCTGAATAATATAATGACTTGCTCCACCGTATAAAACTGTGTGGAGGGCATCTCTTCAGTAGACCCCTAAATCTCTCATAAGTCTCTTTTATTGTCTCTCCCTCGAGACCGTCAAACAAAGAGAATTCTTCTTTCAGATCTAAAATCTTCGCCGGAGGAAAGTACTTCTTTAAAAACAATTTCACTACATCTGCCCATGTATGCAATGAATCATTAGGTAATGAATCGAACCAATCCTTAGCAACTCCTCTCAGTGCAAACGGAAAAACTATCAGCTTTACCGCCTCGTCGCTAATCCCATTATATCTCATCGTCCCACAAATCTGGAAAAATGATCCAGAAAGCTGTTCGGGTTCTCAGTTGACTTCCCGTGGAACAAGGCATGTTCCCCCAACATGTTCAAAATATTCTGCTTTATATCCATGTTGTTGGCATTAATAGGAGGTACTCGAATTGGATTATGCCCCATGACTTCCTGTAGATTAGTCATATAATCTCGGCAGACTCTCGGTCCTTGCACCTGTTGAGCCCTCCGTGGCTGATAATTCTGTTGTTCTTCCTGTTGATAATATTGTTGCATCGGTGGTTGCTGATTGTATGGGTTTTGAAACCCCTGTTGATTTTCTTGATTCCCTAGCATCTACAGTACTCGATTTACAGTCTTTTGGTCTAATTCGGGTCTGAAGTTCTGAGTATTTTGATCATTTGGTCCTCCCATGTTCGGTCCAATCCCTGTTCTCTGATTAAATTGTGGAGTTACCAACTGACGTAACACTCTGTTGTCCTCTCTTAATGGTTCATGACGAGGGGTCCTCGGTGGAGTATGCAATGGTAGTGTTGCGTTACCACCCGTAATGTCTGAGGTTTGCCCTTGTACATTGTGTTCGATTAAGGGCTCTTTGTCATCTCTATGATTTGGTGAATCCTCCATTTCTTCTGAGGATTCTGAAAGTGAGCTTTCCACTACCCTTTCCTCCTCAAATAGAGGATTCGGACAAGCGATCAGGATCACTCCTCGGCGCTGACTGTTTCTATGACGTGCGTAAGCTTCAATTTCTTGAATTAGCTCGATGAGAGGTTCTTTAGAGCTTCGGGTCATTCACTGACAAACAAGAAACAACAAGAAAACAAAATAAAAATGACCTAAGCCCAAGCTTTCGGTCAACTTACAAGATATCAAACGTTACTCCCCGGCAACGGCGCCAAAATTCTTGATAGCAAAATACTTAACCGCTAACTTTAACCGACAGAGTATCGGATCAACTATAGTATAGTGGTTTCAAGGTCGAATCCACAGGGAGTAACGTCTAAGTACGAAAGTCAACTTAGAACTTAGTTCCGGTCAAAATAATGGTGGAGAGATATTATACTAATGCAAAAGTAAAGATTATACTAATGAGTTTACTTCTAGGTATTAAAAGGTATAGCCGAACAATGATCCCACGAGCTACTTTTACCCCTAAGGAAGGACTTAACAGGGAGCATGTCTTAACCAACCTACCTATCCAACATAGTTTAACGATATCCACGGGTGCCAACTCCTAATTCTAGCGATCAGACTGAACAACTCGATCTAACCACCCTATGTGAAGTTAATTAATTATCTCTTTAGAAAACCAATTAACCTAACATGATTAAGCTCAAGAGTCGCTCGAACAACGATGACAAACCTCTGTATTGGAAACAGACCTAACAACTAGGCAAAATCTTCCCAACGATCCTAAAACCCCTTATCCCACATCTCACCGCAAAATGCATCTATAAGTTTGATGTGTGTGATAGTGAACTAGGTGATCAATCCAATTCAAAGACGTTAAAATAAGTTTTAGGACGTGGATTAATCGTTTAAACATTCAGTTATGCACTACACTACTCCCTATCTCATCCTCCTTAGGGTTTTCACTCGCTTTCACATAATTCAACTACACATAAATTTAGCTACTCATGATCATGCTATTAACGGAATAAAGAACGGAAATTGAATGGAAAACAGTAAACAAAAGGGATTTCAATACCGTATAGCTGCTGAAAATCAGATCCATAAAATATGAAGAAATAATTTGCTCCCAAAAAGTTGAATCTTTGGCATTGAAACACAAGTTTAATCTCATATAAAGTATGTAGAATTGATAGGAACCAACTTTACTGTACATTTCTGTGCAGTTTAACCCATGATTATCATATTTCTAGCATGTTTCGGGTGAGTTTGGACCCTATAATGATTGTTAATGAGGTTTTCTTTGCACGGCGAGTAACTGTCGGTTTTTCCGTAAGCTCGGCCTACTTTTAGCACTTTATACTCATTTCCCGAGCACCCGTAGTTTGCGGAGTTATGTGTTTGCTTGTTGTTTCCATGTTTATGCAGGATTTGGGTGAGTCGGGAGCCCGGAAAGCGATGATTTGTGAGTTTAGACGTGTCCGAGGCGAGAAACGAAGGCTAAGTATGGAAAAAGTGAAGTTCCTAAGGTTAAGGCACCTATCCGTACGGACAAACATCTGTCCGTACGGACAACTCTCAGAGGGATGTAAAAATTTTGAATAGAGATTTATCCGTATGGATATCCATCTCTCCGTACGGATATACTGAAGCAGCAAAGACACAACCTGACGGATAGAAATCTATCCGTACAGACAGACACCTGGGAGCACTAACAGAAGATTTGTTCAGAGATATATCCATACGGACAACTTGGAGAATCAAGAACCATCCGTACGGATAGTCTGTTATCCGTACAAATAAGCTGAATTTTACCCTAGGCTATAAAAGGGCACCTCAAACGTTTTATTCAGCAGACTTTGACGATTTTAGATAGTGTTAGCCTCTTTTGGGCCATTTCCTTCATCCAAAAGCATAGAATTATGTTCCATATATCATTGTTCTCATTTTTCGATCCTCTTTTACATTATATACATTACAACATCAATCCGTTACATTTTGATTGTCAATATTTGATCTTTGTGAGCTCAACTTTGGTACTTCATCAATTTTCAATAAAGTGGGTCTGATTTCTTGTTTTCTTATCGTTTATATCATGAATTCATGTACCGTTTATTGTTTCAATTCGATAATGAGTAGCTAAATCATTTGTACGGCCGAATTATGTGAAAGCGGATGAAATGCCATTAGGGAGATGAACCGGGAGGAAATGTAGCACGTAATAAAATGTCCTAATCGATAATTCATATCACGAAGCCTGCTTTAATCTTAATTGAGCTAGCTTGATCACATAGTTTACCATCACACACACCTAGCTTATAAATGTATGTTGCGGCGAAGTGTGGGAACCGGGGTTTCAGGACCGTAGACGTTTTGGCTTAGAAGGTAGTTTGACACCTGCCTGTGCACTAGATTGACACCCTGGTCATTATGTCCACTTCCAATGCGGAGGTTTTATCGTTCAGGCAAGGAAGGTAAAGCACACTCCCGGGGTAGTTTGTTTGAGGGTAGAGTAATCCGCTGGATCGTAGTTCGGCTGTACCTCTTTTAATTGTTAAGAAATCCGATCAGTATAATCTTTCTTTTATGGAATAGTATAACGTCCTATTTTTCTGGTTGACCTGAACTGAGTGTTAAGTCAGCTATGGTACTCAAAGCCGATCTTTGTGGGTTCGACCTCGGACTCCTCAAGCACTACCTACAATCGATCTGGTCCACTGCCGGTTAGAAAGTAGATTTTGCTAAGGTTTCGGGTTTTTACTTGATTAACTGGATTGCAAAAATTCTCTTATCAAGTTGCCGCCGTTGCCGGGGATTGGCAATATTTTGATATCGCAATAGTTGACCGAAAGCTTGGGCTTAGATCGTTTTTACGTTTTCTTGTTGTTTTATTGTTGTTTTGCAGTGTATGAACACGAGGAGGTCTCGACAACAACCTCTTGAGCCATACCAACCAGAGATAGAATCATTCGCCAGAGAGAGAAACGGTTTAAGAAGAAGACTACAATTTGATCTTACTCCAGAAACTTTGGACGGACATGAAACATCCGACTTCTCTTCAGAGGAAGAAGATATGACAACCAATGGTAGGGATCAGTTGAATGATGATGGGACGTCTCAAATGGGGGGTTTGGGTACTCTAAATAACCCACCTCCACGCGAGAGGAATCCTCTAGATCCACCTATGGCTGTAAGGACATATGAAAGAAATTTATTTGACCCCACTTTAGAAAGGGGTGATGGAAGAAACATACAGGACCAACAAAATGATGTGTTAAATGGTCAGAGGCAGCAGAATAGACAAAATGGTCATGTGGGGGGTGGTCAACTCCAAAATAACAACCCACCATCTCTTCGCCAACAGTAACACCAACAAGGGGGTGGTCAGTTTCAGCAACAGCCACCTGGTCAGGACAATTTGTAAATGTAGATGTATCAGTTGATTCAACAACAGATGGCACAGATTCAGCTTCTGCAAGCAAATCAAAACATCCGGAATCAGCAACAGCAGAACAACCCACAGGCAAATCAGGGGTTTATATCAGCAAGGGATTACGTGGTTACCCCGTATCAAGGGACCGGACATAATCCGATCAGAATCCCAGCTATCCAACAATATGGAACCAAAGCAGAATGTCATCAACCTGATCAGCGAGAATGCAGTTTTTTACGGGCAGCGGAATGTGGACCCGAATGAATTCTTAGACAACTATTTGCAGATCATCTCGACACTAAAGTACAACGGAGTGAGCGAGGAGGCGCTCAAGTTGATGATGTTTCAATTTTCATTAAGGGGAGCTGCAAGAACATGGTTCAACACCCTTCCTAACGCTTCATTGTCTACATGGGCCGAAGTGGCTGATGTGTTTTTGAAGAAATATTTCCCTCTAGCAAAGATTAAGGATTTAAAGCGATAAATACATAATTTTAGCGGGCGAAAGGGGGAAACCATGAAAGAGACAGTTGAACGGTTTAGGGCATTGCTAAAGAAGTGCCCTCCACACAATTTGAGTACAGTTGAGCAGGTGATAAAGATTTATAGATCCTTGGATAAGTCAGACAGAAATCTCTTAGATGCAACTAGTGGAAACGGTTTGACGAGAATTGACCCCGAGCTAGCAATGCAACATATTAATGATGCTATCGAGAGGGATGATGAATTGGTTTCCAGTTCTGGGACAGAAAACCCGAAAGAGCCACAACAAACCGTTAAGGCCCTTGAGGAGCAGTTGGATAAAGAGACGGCCGTGCATAATGAATTGTTGGCACTTCAAACAGAGATGAAGAAACTGAAAGAGGCACAACAGGTCTGTCAGTTGTGTGGCGGTAATCACTCGGCTCAGTTCTGTACGACCCCGAGCAGAATGACTTATCCTCAGGAATTACCACAACAAATACCACAGCCGACCCAACAACTACCTGTAGCAAATGTATGTCAGCAACAACCAGTGACAGTTATGGAAGATCTAGTTGCAGCGCTTAACAGATTGGGGACAGGGAGTTCAAATAGCGGTAATCAGCAGGTTATCGGGAGGAACCTGAAATTTGGTCAGCAACAAAATTCTGGGGGTCAATGGAACCAGAATAACCCAAAGGGTAACAACCCAAATGGGCAAGCTCCACCGAACTACCAAGATCATGAGCCAACGATGGGTTGTGGCATGGAAGAAGATTTCCAACCGAACGATGTGAACTATGTCGGAAACAATTCTGGGGGAAATTGGAACCAAGGCAATAACAATCAGGGAAGCTGCAACAACAATAATTCTGGGAACAATTGGAGGAACCAGAATTTGGGGAATAATTGGAACAATAACCAGCAAGGCCGGAATTGGAACCAAGGGAACCAAGGAAATCAGTATGGCCAGGGAAATTGGGACCGAGGCAACAACCAGAACAATCAGTGGTCCCAGAAAAATCCCAACAATCAGGGCCAAGGCAACCGCGGTTGGAGTCAGAATTGCGATCAAGGGAATTCTCAAAATTCCCAAGGAAATTGGAGAGAAAATAACCTAGGTAGTTGGAATCGACAAAATCAAAATTCCAACAACCAAGGCTATGAAAATCAGAATCAAGGTTCAGGGAACCAAAGTTGGGGCCAGAATCGACAAGGCCAGTGGGGTAACAATCAGAACCGAGATCATGGGAATAGAGAGCAAGGGCAGCAATCCAGTAATCAACAGAATAAGCAAAAAGATGGAAATCAGAATTCTGAAACTTATCAACACCCGAATGCTCATAGGCAGAATAACTCCTACAATCAACAAGGGAGTGGTTCGGGGAATCAGAAGAAGCCCTCTGATGAAAGCTCTGATCAGTTGAACAAGTTCATGATTGAACAAAAAGCGGCCATGCATAATTTGGAGATTCAGATAGGGCAGATGACCGAGAACAGGGCTCAACCACCGTTGAATACGGGGCTTCCTAGTAACATAGAGAGGAATCCTAAATATTCAAAATGCGTTTGTGCGGTAGTTACCCGAAGTGGTTAAGAGGTGGGACAAGCGAGCCGGGAACTTGAGAAAGTGGTGCCAAATTCTGAGAAGGAAAAATTTTCTGACTATAAAGGGCCGTTGGAAGAACAAGAAGGATTTGATGAAGATGTTGAGAAGAGGTCAGAAAAGGAGAGAATCTCTATATTGGAAAGGGAAGTGGAGGAATACAAGAGAAAGTGGGAAGAAGCGACAAGGCCAAAGCCGGACACGGTGATCATTGACGTAAAGGAAGAAGAGCCATCGCCACCACTCAAGCCGAAAGGTAATAAAGGTAAAATTCCCCCTCCTCCCCCGGGTTTTGATGTGGCCACTTTACCATTTCCTCCTAAAATAGCCAAAAAGGAGGTCGTGACCCACAATCAAGCCAAATTTTTTGAAATGTTGAGGAAATTTGAAGTGACCATGCCAATGTTGGATATCATCGCCAACATCCCGTCGTATTTCAAATTTTTAAAGAGTATGCTCTCGAATAAGGAGAAAATGCAGCAAATGGTGCAATTGAGTTTTGAGTGTTCTGCTATTTTTGAGAACAAGATACCTCCCAAAATCCAAGATAGGGGCAGTTTTACCATCCCCATAACCATAGGAGAGACCGTTTTCAAGAATGTGCTTTGTGATTTGGGGGAGTCTGTTAGTTTGATGCCAATGTCCGTGTATGATAAACTGGGTTTAGGGAGAATAGAACCAACTAGCATGACATTGCAAATGGCGGGTCAGTTAGGACACCGCTAGGAGTAGCTGAGGATGTGTTGGTTCAGGTTGATAGATTTGTGTTCCCGGTTGATTTTGTGGTTCTAGACATGGACACTGACTCTAGGACACCTATTTTATTAGGTCGGCCTTTCCTGAACACTGGGGAGACCTTGATAGATGTTAAGAGGGTGGACATAATTTTACGTGTCGGTCAAGAGAGCGTGACTATAAATGTATATAAAACCATGAAACACCCGGAAGAAGAGAGAAACGATTGTTTTTCGGTGGATGTTATCCACCCTTGTATTGTCGCCAATGTCAATTTGCAGGGTTATAAAGAGCCACCGGGAGAGTTGGGAATATTTGATATGTCGGTCCCGGATTACTACTCTCGTCCACTCTATGTTGATGAATTTTATGCGGTCCAATTTGTGTACCCCCCCGGTGGATGAACTTTATGGAATTGCGAAAAAGGGGAAACGACCATGGAGTGGTGATTTTCAGAAGAAGATGGATTGACAGGCCGATAAAAGAAGATTCTCCGGCTGGGAGGACGTAGCATCGAGGACCAAAAGAGGTAAGTTTTTAGAGAATTCAATTTCCATGGTTCTCGCTTTGTTCACTTTTCTCAAGCTATTGGTCTTCTTGAGTCTAGATTTTGGTTGACGAATTTTGATGTTTATGTGATGAGTGTATGTTTGAGATGTTTTGAGTCATTTTTGAGTTGAGTCAGTGGAGCATTCTGTCGAGCCAACGACATTAAACAAAGGCGCTCGGTGGGAGGCAACCCACCATCTTCTGTGTTTTTGGTTCACGATCATTTTTGTGCTGCTGTTCTCCCCTTGGTTTGTAATCCATAAGGCACCTCTTTTCACTACTTTAGCCTTCTTGACTTGCTTTTTGGATTATTCAAGGATGGATGAAGATTTTGGATTTTTTTGTATATCATGTTTGATGCGTTATCCATATACTACTCTTATTCGAGTTTTCTGACGTAACGAGGTCGAATATTTTGATTACCCCCAGATTTACCCCTTATTTCTTGCTATGGCACGTGGACCATGTCCCGTGCATGTATGTTTTGGATATGTTCTTCTCTATGTAGGGATTCGGGATGCTTTACCTCACGACCGTTACGGGACTTGATCACGCCGTTTTGCCGGGCTACTAAGCTAAGTCTCTTTTTTCCTTTTCGTTCACACACCGAGGATGGTGTTTCACTAAAGTGGAGGGTGGGACGACTTAGCTTATTCATATGTTTTCATAGTTTACTAAGCCGTTATGTGATGAACTTAGTTTTTACTCGGTTTCGAGTTGATTTCAAGGCACTTTCAAATTTTTCTAGGGTTTTAACACCGCGATATATGCATGCTTTTCAAGATTGAGTTAGTAAACGGTTTTTAGCCTTGTGAATGTCTTGCAGTGAGTCCATTCTATCACAATACGGAACACTTTTAGTATACGTTTGACGACGGTCATACATAGTACGATTGCTTTACACACCTGTACCCCTAGTTTTGAGGCGAAATAGAAAGGGTTCACCTTGGGTAGGTTCGGGATGACGGGAAAGGCGTTTCTTTGAAGCAACCAGAGCCAAAAGCCAACATCCCAATATTATCCCTCTAAACCCTCCTAAACCTTGATAGGAACGGTCTAACCACCGTCCGAAATTTGAGCCATTTTTGGTTACTTAGCTTATAATTCCTAGCCCTGAGCCGATAATTTGGTCACATTTCTTTTTGACTACCCTACGAGTGGACTTAGTTGTTCATTTAGACACACTTGCCAAGGCAAGTGTGGGGTGGGAGAGAGTATGTGAAATGGTATGAGGAGGAAGTTCTGAGCTAACATCTAGAAGGGGAGGAGCTCGGGGAAATCATCGATGTGGCATTTGGTTCGAAAGAAAAGTTTTGTCAAAAAAAAAGTGAATAAAGTTGAACCAAAGAAAGCCGGAAAAGGAGTATGCGTATTAGCTAATATGATGTTGAGTTTGGATGTTGTTCTAATGGAAATTCGCAAGAAGACTGGTGGTTTTCTATGTTCGAGTTGAGGGAGTATACGCAATGATTAGGTTCACTCGTACTTTATTTTCTCCAGTCCTAAATTATCCTTCGATAACCCCTGTCCGAGCCTAACGTTATAACCTTTCAAGTCCTACCTGACTGGATCTTTGGCCCTGGTGAACCTCCATTAGTGGAGACTCTAGGAAGTGCAGGATTGTGTGCAGTCGTTTGTCCGGTATTCCAAGCCGGTAACCGTATTGAGTATAAGTCATCGTCATTCACCACACACTCACTCCGTTTCGTGATTTTGTGGAGTCAAGGTATTACATTCACTCGTCTAAGTTCCTTTTACTTTGATATTTTGAAACGCACACATATACCGTAAAGTTGATTCCTTGGCATAGTTTGATCGCCTGATTTACTCGAGGGCGAGTAAAGGCTAAGTGTGGGGTGGTGATAGGAACTAACTTTACTGTACATTGCTGTGCAGTTTAACCCACGATTATCAAATTTATAGCATGTTCCGGGTGTGTTTGGCCCCTATAATGAGTGTTAATGAGGTTTTCTTTGCACGGCGAGTAACTGTCGGTTTTTTCGTAAGCTCGGCCTACTTTTATCACTTTATACTCATTTCCCGAGCACCCGTAGTTTGCAGGGTTATGTGTTTGCTTGTTGCTTCCATGTTTATGCAGGATTTGGGGGAGTCGGGAGCCCTGAAAGCGATAATTTGTGAGTTTAGACATGTCCGAGGCGAGAAACGAAGGCTAAGTATGGAAAAAGTGAAGTTCCTGAGGTTAAGGCACCTATCTGTACGGACAAACATCTGTCCATACGGACAACTCTCAGAGGGATGTAAAAATTTTGAACAGAGGTTTATCCGTATGGATATCCATCTGTCCGTACGGATATACTGAAGCAACAAAGACACATCCGGACGGATAGAAATCTTTCCGTACGGACAGACACCTGGGAGCACAAACAGAAGATTTGATCAGAGATATATCCGTACGGACAACTTTCCAGCCGTACGGACAACCTGGAGAATCAAGAACCATCCGTACGGATAGCCTGTTATCCGTACGGATAAGCTGAATTTTACCCTAGGCTATAAAAGGGCACCTCAAACGTTTTATTCAGCAGACTTTGACAATTTTAGATAGTGTTAGCCTCTTTTGGGCAATTTCCTTCGTCTGAAAGCATAGAATTACGTACCATATATCATTGTTCTCGTTTTTTGATCATCTTTTACATTAGATACATTACAACATCAATCCTTTACATTTTGATTGTCAAGATTTGATCTTTGTGAGCACAACTTTGGTACTTCATCAATTTTCAATAAAGTGGGTATCATTTCTTGTTTTCTTATCATTTATATCATGAATTCCTGTACCGTTTATTGTTTCAATTCGATAATGAGTAGCTAAATCATTTATACGGCCGAATTATGTGAAAGCGGATGAAATGCCATTAGGGAGATGAACCTGGAGGTTGTGTAGCACGTAATAAAATGCCCTAATCGATAATTCATATCGCGAAGCCTAATTTAATCGTAATTGACCTAGTTTGATCACCTAGTTTACCATCACACACACCTAGCTTATAAATGTATGTTGCGGCGAAGTGTGGGAACCAGGGTTTCAGGACCGTAGACGTTTTGGGTTAGAAGGTAGTTTGACACCTGCATGTGCACTAGATTGACACCCTGGTCATTATCGTTCATGCAAGGAAGGTAAAGCACACTCCCGGGGTAGTTTGTTTGAGGGTAGAGTAAACCGCTCGATCATAGTTCGGTTGTACCTCTTTTAATCGTTAAGAAATCCGATTAGTATAATCTTTCTTTTATGCAATAGTATAACGTCCTATTTTTCTGGTTGACCTGAACTGAGTGCTAAGTCAGCTGTGGTACTCACAGCCGATCTTTGTGGGTTCGACCTCAGACTCCTCAAGCAATACCTACAATCGATCCGTTCCACTGCCGGTTAGAAAGTAGATTTTGCAAAGGTTTCGAGTTTTTACTTGATTAACTGGATTGCAAAAATTCTCTTATCAAGAATCAATGGAATTAATCTATGGAATATGGGGATCAATGGGTGTTTAAACTACTCAAAAACTGCACACAATTCGCTCAAAATAAGTCACTAGTCGGCCAAACATGAGTAGGGGCTGAATGAGCTGCATATTTATTGAGTTGGTCGAAATCTGCTGCTGTCAGTCACGAACGCCCGTTTGAGTCATGTCAAACGCCTGTTTTCCTGGAGAATATGATGATATTAGGGTTTTGTCTTCAGTGGACGGGCGTTTGCATTTCTCTGAACGTCCGTCTGGGAACCCTGACTTGAGGGCCAAACGCCCGTCTAGGAACCCTGGACGCTCGTCTGTGTTATATGATCTACTTGAATCGGGCTGAACCTACCCAAACGCCCGTTTGGGGGTCATTTAGACGCCCGTCCAACTGAAAACCAAACTTTCTGAATGAAGTATTGATTCTGTGGACGCCCGTCTGACTTTGCCAAACGCACGTTTGAGGTGTGCTTCCTGCAGACGCCCGTTTGGGGTATGGCAAACGCCCGTTTTCCTTGACTTCACTCCAAACTTAGCTTTTCTTCCACTTTCATTCAATTCTCGTACCACGAACATATCTCTTAGTCCAAAACATCGCCTTCCGGGTCCTCGAGTCACCTAAGTCCTGCAATAACATAGACGAACAAACACCACGCGTAATTCTGCAAGACAAAAGTGCTCAGAAAAAAGTGAAATATCGTCAAAAATGCGGAGTTTACTATC
This sequence comes from Gentiana dahurica var. dahurica, assembly GCA_024500145.1. Lineage (NCBI taxonomy): Eukaryota > Viridiplantae > Streptophyta > Magnoliopsida > Gentianales > Gentianaceae > Gentiana > Gentiana dahurica. The sequence goes on along the minus strand of CM044896.1, from coordinate 63,668,377 downwards.
GATGTGACAGTTTAACTCCCCGTACATATAAATCTCGTTATTACTCTCAAACAGGTCTATATCTACCCAAAATATGCCATTAAAGTGATAAACGGGGGTTAAACTGCGCACCAAAGTACAGTAAAGTTGACTCCCATCAAATATAGATAGTTAAATTCATTTTTTAGATCTTTACCCTTCTTGAATTTTCAGGGTATTACAGCATTTAGCTTTCCGATTCAATGCATTTAATACACAAACTCTTGCACTTGTATGTCATGTAGTGTTCTCTCCATTACAAGACTATAAAATCCCAAAGACACCAAACTGAGCACTTGAACATGTTGATAATTTTTTTTCACTCTTTTGAGTTATTTTCTCTTTACGTTAGAAATTCATTTTCTCCGTTTGTATTTGAGAATTATTTGAGTGGTAAGTGTTGGTTGATTGTTCCCCTATAACATCTGTTGCAGTGGTGTTCACAGTTGAACCTTAAATTAGTGCTTACTCTACAGGTTTGTGAACCCGCGTCTAGTGGTTCATTAGAATTTGTATAAAGATGAGAGGTGGCTTTCTTGTTGCAGCCACTGGTTTGTTTGTGAAGTGGAATTTTGTTTTCCGGTGTGTAAGTTTTCTGATTACTTTAATTTAAGTTTTGGTCAAATTTTGTGTGTGTTAATTTGATTGCTTCAGTGTCTTTTTCCGTATATGGCTGCCCTAGTTGAAATTTTTCCAAATGGTTATCATCCATATGACCAATCTCTTAACCCCCAAACTTCCCAGAACATTGATGAATTTTTTCACACTCCTCTTCTTGAGCATCAGATTGTTCGGGAGGTGTACTGACTATGGGATGAACTTCCTCTTCCTTAAAAGTCAAGTCTACCAACCTCTTATCATTAACAATTGGTCCTTCAGTTACGACATTTGTATAATTGACATCATGTCATCTTCAATGCAGGAACGTCGTAACAAACTCTGTGCTTGTGATACAATTTTCATTCCCATGTCTAACATCTGATCAGCCTTCCACCTACTATGGTCATCACCTCGTTTCCATATATTGGCAATGTAATAATCCATAGGTTCTATAAAATATTCAAATAAACCTTTCACCGTAGAATTGAGTGGTGAATTCAGTGGCACCATTTCTCATATCGTCTTATATCTCTTTCAATCATTGTGGTGGTAGCTTCAAATAATTCAACAATATCATTACCAAGCATACATGAATCTAAATCGTTATGCTGAGGTTTATTGGGGGGGGGGGTCGTAGATAAGATGGTTGGCACTGATTATAACTTAAATAATCTTGAGGCACACATAAACTACCAAAGGTGAAACACGATTGGTCACTCGGTCCCATTGTATGTATTTGCGAAGAATATCTTCTATCTAGGTCGTAGCAACTATCATAATTTCTCTCTACATATGCACGATCCACTCGATAACAATACGGGTTGTTTGGAGCCATGGGATTTCCAAAGATGTAACCTGACATGCTCACCAACAAAGCAAACACAAAACAAAACTATATACAAAATTTCAAAAGAAATAAATCACTTAACACCGTTCCCCAGCAACGGCGCCAAAATTTGGTGGGTCATCAAACCACCAAAGATAATTCACCTACAACCTCTATAGCTAATTTACTGAATGTAGAGGTCGAACCCATAGGGAACGGTAGATTTATTTCTCATAAAATTTTTAAAACAAAATATATTTGTGTTTTTATATATACTTTCTAAGAAGAAAAGGAAAATAAATAAAAATAAAATAAACTAAAAGAACTCCAGCTAACTAATTATTTCCTCCTCAATCCATTTGATTGATCATTGATGCAAAAATGACTCGTTAAATCATTAACAAATTAGTTATAGTTGCCGACATTCGCCAAGCAACCAGTTTTTCCTAAATTCGATAAGTAGGACAATTGTCGCTACCTATTCCTTAATTGTATAACACACCTCTCAACAATTACCAGAGGTTTGGTGAGAACAATTGCATTAACGATTAGAAAAACCTAATTCTAGGTATTTATGTACATCGGGTTAACTTTAACCTAGTTCACTTATTTTCACAACAGGGAATCCTATGGGCTATGAACCGACAAGAAATATGTTGTTTACCACTTAAAATCAAATCTTTTGTGACAATCGTCTCGATTAGATTTTGGTGCTAGATCTAATTATTCATCCAATCATCCGGCCGAAACAATTAAACGAACAATCATGAATCGATAAAAGCAAAAAACAAAAGAATACAAATAATTTAATCGAGGTTTACGAACAATTCGATCTCACAATCTATAGCAATCGAGGTATTAACAATTAATTAATTAAAAAGGAAGCCTATTCATAATAAATAAATAAAACAAAAGCAAAACAAAACAAAAGAGCAATGCCATACTTTTATTACATGAAAGAAAAGAAGTTCCAGAAAGTTGCCGGCGATATCATCATACGCAGGTTTTATTTTGTCGTCCGTTCCCGTCTCCTCGGCACATAATTCTAATATGTAATATATAAGAAAGAGCTCTTTTCGTAGTCAGGGATTTCTAGAGAGATGCTTTCTTCCAGCTGGCTCCTTCTTCTTCTAAAATGAGATTGCCAAATCTTCTTTTGCTGTGTTCTAGCTCTTGCTACTTGTTCGATTTACTTTCTTGTTACCTTTCTTTCTCTTCTCTGATTTTACAGCCTCTGTTTAGAGCCATGGCTTGCAAAAATAAGAAAACTAATGTAGATGGCACTGTTCATGAATCGGATCCAGATGAAGCTGAGACTTCTGGTGATTTACAGGTTGCAGCAGCCCCTAAAGCCATTGTTGCTCTTCCTGCAGCTCCAATTGAAGCTCAGAAGGTAGTGGAAAAGCTTCCATCGACGGACTTCCCTGTTCCTGTGCAACTTGCAGATGTTGAACTTACATCTGGAGCTGCTGCAACAGATAATCTTATGATGGTGGAAATGAAGGAACCTGCTTCTAAATGTTGTAATCCTAGAGTTTATGAGGCAATGAGGTTGAAATCTGGGAGGTTAGTTACACATGTTGCTACTACTTCGAAAAAGAAGAGTGTCTTAGCCGATGGTGATCTGGCAGGTATTCCAACTTTTTCAGAGCTGCTAGAAGTTGAAAAATAGGCTGATAATGTTTCAATTGATAGTTTAAAGATTGGTGGTGTGTCTAAAAAGACAATTGAGAGTGTCAGTGCATCTGTTGGGCAGGTTCCTGCATCTGTTGAACCTTGTTCTTCAGTTGTAGAGCCTGTTTCTGAAGGTGTTACTGTCACTTTAGGACCTGGTGGTGTGATAGAACAGGGGACTCAAGTAGAGGTTGATCTTGTTTCCATTGCAAGTAAGGAGAATGATACTCCATCTGGAAATTTTTTGGGGAAGAATGCAGAAAAGGCTGTGGATGATGTTGCTTCTTGGGCACAAATGGTAAAGAAAAATAGAGAACCTTCTGATGAGGTTGTTATCTTGACAGATCATGTGGATTGTGTTAATCAAGACACTGTGTTTTTGGAGGAAGAAGATCTAAATGATGATAGTATGGAGAAACTTAGTCTTATTGGCATCTTTCCTTCCAAATTCCCAGGAAGAGTTGATGTACAAAAAATTGTGAATGCTTGTCCAAGGAAATGCAGATACCATTATCATAACTCTGGATGGATTGTGTTTCTATTTGAAAAAGAGTCTGATCTTAATGAGGTATTGCAGGCTGGTCCTTTCTATGCTTTTGGAATGCCTTTGTTGTTAAAAAAATGCCTGTTATGTTCCATTTTAGTAAAGATGCTTGTACTGTGGTTCCAGTTTGGATTCAGTTGCCTAATCTACCACTAAGGCTTTGGAAGGATAGGGCATTGAGCAAGATTTGTTCCTTTCTTGGGAGCCCCATTATACTGATAAAGTCACTGCATCTAGGAAAGTTTTGAGTTTTGCAAGATGTCTTGTGGAAATTGACTTGAAGATGGAGTTACCCTCTGTTATTCCAATCACTTTGCCTGATGGAAAGGTCCTAATGCAACCCGTTTTATATAGGGAAAGGCCTAAGTTCTGCACCAAGTGTAACAAGCTAGGGCATAATGAAGATGGTCATGATGACTCTAAGAAGGAAGTTCATGCTTTGTATGCGGCTAGGTCAAAAAAACCTGGTGTTTCTAAGCCTAATCCCCCACAAAAGAAGAAAGTGATTATAATTTAAGATGATGGGAAGACTAATACTGACAAGGCTCCTGTCACTGGTGAGGTTCCATCTGCTGGTGCTATATCTTCTGTAACTGATAAAGGAAAGAATGGGGCTTCTAGCAGAAAAGGGAAGGAAGGAGAGAAGGTAGATACTCATGTTGCTAATGATTTTGATGTTTTATCCCCTGACAAAAACAATTCATGGGCATATGTGGTTCAGGAAGAGGATCAGTTGAATAAAGTTGGATCTGGTGCTAAGAAGTCAAAGAAGAAAAACAAGAACAACAAGCATAACACCTCTGATGTTTCTGGAAATGGTAAAATTTTTACTGATGATGTCTCTAGGGGTAGGTCACCTCTAGGCAGACAAAAATGATAGGGTTTTGGAATGTTAGAGCGTTCCATAAGGCTCTTAAACAATTTGTTGTTGTCTCTTATCTCAGACAGCATCAGATTTCCTTATTTGGAATCCTTGAGGCAAAGCTGTCTCAAAATAGTTTAGATTCCTTTCTTTCTAAGAAAGTTCCTCTGTGGAAGTCTGTACATAATTTTGAAATGCATATTAGCAATGGAATTTTGGCCATTTAGAATCCTGATATTATTGATGTGGAGGTTCTGGAAATGGATGTTCAATGGATACATTGCAAAGTTAAGATCCTTGTCTCAGGGGACTGTTTCCTGGTCACTTTTGTCTATGGTTTGCATTCTATTGGTGATAGGAGATCCATGTGGGATAGAATCAGGGAACTCAGTGTGTGTTCTGACCTCCCCTGGATGGTTCTTGGTGATTTTAATGCTGTTTTATCTATGGAAGACAAGTTGTGTAGGAATGTGCCTTCTGATTATGAAATGCAGGATGGTATTGACTGCTGTCTGGATGCAAATCTCACTAATATGAACTCCTCTAGTGAGTTTTTTACTTGGAATTCTGCTGGTGTCTTTTCAAGAATTGATAGGGTTATGATCAATGCTTATTTGTATGATTGGAATCTGAACTCTCTTGCTTTTTTTGATCCTCCTGGACTTCACACTGATCATTCTCCTTGCAGAATTACTCATTTTGCTGATTCTATGGTCAGCAGGAAGCCCTTTAAGTTTTTCAATTTGTGGTTGCTGCATGATAGTTTTAATGATATTCTGGTGCAAAGTTGGGGAAAGAAAATTGTTGGTACTGCTATGTATCAGCTCTGTAAAAGACTTAAAAGGCTTAAGTTTCCCCTAAAAGTCTTGAATCAAAAGCATTTTGCTCATATCTCTGTTAAATCTGACAATGCTCTCAAGGTGCTTGGTAATCTTCAATCTGAGTATAATCTGAGGCCTTCTGATTTGTTGGCTTCTCACATCTTGGATCAGAAAAAGATTTGCCATGGTTTGGAAGCTGCTAAGGCATCCTTTCTTGCTCAAAAAGCCAAAGGTGTGTATATGAAGCACAGTGATAGGGGTTCCAAATTCTTTCACTCTTTGGTGAAAAGGAACAATGTCAGGAGGCATACACCTTCTATTAAGCTTTCTGATGGCTCTTTTACCACTTCTTATGATCATGTGGGAGACACTTTTGTTGAGTTCTATACTGACCTTTTAGGTACTGAGGTTTCTGCTACTCCTATAGAAGAAGATGTGGTTAATGCTTGTCCTGAAGTCTCTGGTACAGCTGTGGAACTGCTTTTAAAGGAAGTTACTGTTGTGGATGTAAAAGAAGCTTTGTTTTCTTTCTCTAATGACAAGTCTCCATGTCCTGATTGTTATTCAGCTGGTTTCTTCAAAAAATCTTAGGATATTGTTGGTGTCTCTTTTACTGATGCTGTCTTGGAATTTTTCCAGAATGATGATATGTTGAAACATATTAATCATGCTGTCATTTCCTTGATTCCTAATCTACTCATGCCACTTCTGTTGGTGATTATAGGCCTATATCTTGCTGCAATGTTACTTATAAGGTGATTTCCAAGATTCTGGCCTCTAGGCTTTCTGCTTGTCTTCCTGATCTTATTGATGAAGCTCGGACTGGTTTTGTTGATGGTAGAACTATGGTAGATAATATATTCATGTGCCAGGAATTAATCAGACATTATGGAGTTAAAAGGGTCCTCCTAGATGCTTGTTTAAGGTGGATATTAAAAAGGCTTTTGATTCTGTCCATTGGACTTTTTTAGAGGATGTTTTAAGGGGCTTTGGATTTCCTGATAGGTTTATAAAGTGGATTATGTTGTGTGAAACTACTGCTTCCTATTCTATATCTATGAATAGAGAATTGATAGGGTTTTTCCCTAGAAAGAGAGGCCTGAGACAAGGTGATCCCTTATCTCCCTTTCTGTTTGTTATTGGTATGGAGTATATGTCTAGAATGATGAGGATTCTGGGGGGAGGATTCTGAGTTTAATTATCATGCTGGCTGTCAAAGTTTGAAAATCAATCACCTTGCTTTTGCTGATGACTTGGTGCTATTTGCTAGGGGAGATCCCATTTCTGTAACCCTTCTTATGAACTGTTTATCTGTCTTTGGGGATTGCTCTGGTCTGCTTGCTAATGTGATGAAATCAGAAATGTTTTGTGCTGGTTTAACTGAGGTTGATAAGGCTGATGCACTTGATATCACTGGTTTAAAAGAAGGGGTTTTTCCTATCAGATACCTTGGAATTCCTTTATGTGATGTTAGACTCAATGTTGGTCACTATGATCCTTTGTTTACTTCTTTGAGGAATTATTTTGGCAATTGGAAGGGTGTCTCTATCTCTTATGCAGGTAGATTGCAGCTTATTCTTTCTGTAATCCAAGGTGTATACTGTTTTTGGCTAGGCATTTATCCTATTATTGGCAGTGTCAAGTTGAAGATGGACCAGCTTTTTAGGTGGTTTTTGTGAGGAGGCTCTTGTGACTCTTTTAAGCAATCTGTGGTTGGCTGGGACAAGATCTGTGTGCCTATATTTGAAAGAGGCTTGGGGATCTTTCAGTTGGATGCTTGGAACCAGGCTCTTCTTTCTAGAATCCTGTGAAACTTTCAAAGAAAAAAAGACTGTCTTTGGGTTAAGTGGATCAGTGAAGAGTACTTAAAAGGTTGTGATCTTTGGAGCTATCATTACAAACCTGCTGATTCTGCTCTAATTAGGCCTATAATCAGCAGGATCAGTGAAGAGTACTTAAAAGGTTGTGATCTTTGGAGCTATCATTACAAATCTTCATGCTGGTGTGGGGGAAGATCAGAATTTGGCTTGGAATCAGGAGGAAGTTGGAGACTGTTTGTAGTTCTGTGAGATGGATTAGAAGGAATTGTAAGGGGACCTCTCATGGTAATGTGGCTAGGGCTGCATCACTCTCTGTGGTTCTATACTGGATTTGGCATATGAGGAATAAAAGAAGGATGGAAGGCTTTTTGATGAAGATACCTGATGTTTTGCATTGCATTAAGACTCACATCTACTACATAATGCAAGTTGTTTTTCCTTTGTACACTTTTACCCCATGATGTTAGGGTTTTGTACAACTTTTGTGTTTTCTTTTGATAGTTGTTGGTGGCTGTTTGAGAAAATTATCTTTCTCTACACACCTAGGGATAGGCTCTATGAGTTATGCTCTCATATGACCCCTTTTTGCAGGTTTTGAGTGTTGATAGGGGTTTAGTGGCTGTTGTTTCTTGTAGCAAATAACCTCAGGGGTCTTATGCTGCTTGAAATCAACAAATCTAACCTCTTCTCAACATTTTGTAGATACTAGACTAGATCTTTGTCTAGGATGTAGCTCTTGTAGTTTGCATACCTTGGTTTAATATATTTACATTTAACCAAAAAAAATATATATATGTAATATATATAGTTTGTATATCCTTTGCCAATTCATCCCATAAAGAAGCTGAAAATCTAACTGGGCCAAACCCAATTATTTACTAAAACATCTTACATAATAATAATAATAATAATAATAATAATAATAATAATAATAATAATAATAAAAGGAGTTCTTTTAATAGTAAAATCCAATGTGAATAAAAAACCAAAAATCCACGATTGACTTTATTAGGCTCTGTTTTCTTTTCATTTGTCGAAATCCCGACATATGTGAAAACTGAAACACTGAATACTTTAACAACCTCTTTTCTCATGTCTCCCACAAATCTTCATGAAATTGCACTATAAGTTCCGAAATCTCCCAGCGTCTCTCTCGGGTTTTCAAAACCTGAAAATCACCCAAAACATACCGGGAACAGAGCAACTGTAATACCCCGATAATACGAGTAAGGGTATAATAGTGAGAATACAGATTTATATTATATATTTATCTGTATTTTTATATTATATATATCCTAACTTATTTTAAAAGGGAATTAAAAAAAAAGGATTTTTTAAGGATTATTAAATTGTAAATTAGTAAATGGAATCTTAATTTCCTAAACTGAAACCCCCACCCCTTAATTCCTCTTTATATGCGATGGTTTATAAAAAAACGGAGAACCTTTGAGTTAAAAAAAAGAAAAAGAAGAAGAAGAAGGAATCTTCAACAATTTGTTCAATCCGTTCATCGTTTGTGCAAATTGCAGTAGAGAGAAGTAATCGTCTCGTTGCAAGCGTTCTTTTGACATGAGCAATTCCGTATTTCGTAAGTATCCATCTTTTAGGTTCTTTTAGAATCTTATTGGTTTTTGGGTAATTCTTGTGTTTAGGATGATATATAGGTTGTGTTGTTAATCCTAGTTGTCGTTTTGGTTTGTATAGATTGCGTAGAAGTCGAGGATTCGCAGCTGTTCTTGTTGTGTTTGGTTTTGAATCTTTTCCTAGCTATTATCAAGGTAAGGTGGTGTTCAACCGTTTTAATTTTGTTTTTGTTGATGCTTTATTTTATTTTTTTATTTTTTTGGTTGATAAATTTTGTTTATATAATATATACTAGTGTGATTTGGGCCTTGCACCGCAAGACCCTGATAATGCCCTCAGTATAGAAACATTCGTTGAAAGTAAATATTAAAATATAAGAAATAAAACTTGGTTTGGGTAATACATTTTGGATATGATTTAACAACAGTATTGTTCAATTTTTCTCACAGATTTAGAATATAGCACAAGTATATATGGTCTTAGTTTGGTAAAGCTTAAAAGTTGCTTACAACATATAGTTTCAGCGTCTTCCGGTTTTGTGTTGGCTTTTTTTGCTACATTTTTATGATGTTTCTTAGAGTCGTCTTATGCAAACATTTAATGTAAATATGATTATGATAGCCGCAATCCCATGGTGTATATAAATATGATAGCCACATTTAATGTATACCACAAACATTTGTTATACCCGTTTCATAAAAAGTTTCTACTGTTTGTTTTATACACAGATTAAGAAAACAATTAATATGTTGTATTTTAAGTAGTAACGGGTATATATGCCCCTATCACATAATGAATACATCTTTGGAACGTGAAATGAACAACAAATATTAAATGTAATGATACGGGCATGTTTCGAAAAAGTGTATTAAATGTTATATTGGTTTTTTAAATATACCTTTTTCTGGGACGGGGCGTAGTAATATTTTAGGACACACTTTTATATTTAGCTACTTTATGGTAATTGACGATGACAAATTATGTCACCTTGAATAATCCGGGCCCTAATTGAATCTAGTGATAAACAAACACAAAACCCTAATGCCTAAAAGAGTGCGGTGGTGGATTTTAATATTTGCGGCTGAGTCGAAGACTGTATCTTAGATTGCCTACGTATCCTGTTAGGTTCCAGGAATCAAGCCTTACGTAGTTCCTGGATTGGAGTATTTATAATGACAACACTTGCCCTAACCCTAATAATTGGTCGGCTTATGTAATTGTCATATTTACCCTTTAATGGGCTTTAACCTTTGCCCAAGCTATCGCTGTTAATGGGCCTGGACAGCTGGTGTGGACTCTGTCCTCGAGGTCGATATCGACTCTGGGACTCATCGTCCTACACTGCTAGCTGGTGTGGACTCTGTCCTTGCGGACTCATCGTCCCACACTGCTCGAATGTTGGTAGTCGTTACCCCGAGTATGGACGTCGATATGAGTGCCTTGAAGTTAATTCATAATGTGATGACCAACCGATAGAAGACACGTGGAGGGAGTGAAACCGTGTATCGTCATAAGCCCCCCAGACTTGAGAGAGGCGACTCCCGTTGTCCGAGGTCGAGTCTGTCACATGAACCGTCTCCGAGTTGGACCGTCGCTTGGGCGGGCTTTTTCCTGCTTTTTTTCAACCCTAACTGCTCGTGGCCACGTGGCGCGATATCCTGGCACACAAACACTTCGTATCCCGTAAAACGCATCACCGCCTTGATTCTCGCGATTCCCAGGGGTTATAACTCCCCATTATCCCCCGTCTTTTCAAATCATTTGCAATCTTTGCCAGCATATAAAGGAGAGAGACACAGAAGTTGAAGCAGAGCTATTTGCCATTTTCGTCTCACAAATCCAAAACGCAAAGTAAGCTTCTTCTTTTTTCATTAGTGTTCTTCTCCTTTTTCTTTGAATTTGTCCATGTCCAGTAGCAGTGCCACCGAATCGGATAGGGGTAGCGGAATACCAGTTCGTAAACAAACTCTGGCACCTGTTTCTCCTGATCACCTTCTCCGGCAAGATTCCGGCGAGCCCACAGCTTCCTCCCCTCCTGTCCCCAATCAACCTAAGAAATTAGTAACCATGATGGATGGGAAAGGTGCCAAAGGGTGCCTCAGTTCTCTTTCCCTTGAGGACGTCACTAGACTTTGCCGGAAATGTAATATCACCAATCCTCCGTTTGAAGCTCGTCTTCCTTCTGGCCTTCATAAATTTGCCGACGAGCCCTCAGAAGGATTCTGCACCGTCTACGAGGGTCAGCTTTCGAGTGGTTTGAGATTTCCACTCTGTCCGGTTGTCCTCGAGATCCTAAATCATTACGAGATTAGTGTCTCATAGTTGGTCCCAAACGCCGTCAGGACTTTGATGGGATTTATCATCGCATGTCGAGCCGCGGGAGTCTGCTTCTCGATACCCGTCTTTCGATATTACTATCAGATTGCAGCTACTCCCTACAAGTTATTGTATACCTTTCAGAGGAGGTCGAACCGACATGAGTTCGTAACCAAATGGCCTTCTTCTCACGGGGAGTGGAAGCCCCGTTTCTTCTTTCTTCGACACGGCCTGGAGAACCCCTACATAGGAAAATGGAGGTCGAGGGAAGGGAAGATATACAAACTTCGAAGTCTGCACTCGGGACCTGAGTCTCCTTTATCACCATGCCCACTTGGAGGAGGCCGGGCCGGTTCCATACGCCAACCTTCACGCCCAAGATCAAGAGAACCTTAGGAGTTTCCTTATATGCTGTCATATTTATTGTTTTGTCGAGTTGATAACTTGTCATTCGCTAATCAAAACTGACTTAATCTTTTCTTTTTGCAGTGGGAAGGTTTTCCAAGGTCAGCGATCCAACTCGCATTCCTCCGTCGGCGGTTGCGGCTGCTCTGCCTCTCGGAGGTCAGGTTGCGCCTGAAGTGTCTATGGCTGAAATCAGGGTGCCTTCTTCTTGTAGAGAGGGGGGTGCTACTCAGCCTGAACCTACCCCTGCAGGCGTCGATTCGACGGTGCAGGTTCTATCATCCGAGCCACCTCCGACCACCAGTGGCCTATCAGTTCAATTTGGCTCGCTTAGAGACAAAGATGAGGAGGAGCTAGTCGACGTGACTCCAGCTGTCGAGGTTAACGTCGAGGAAAGGGTTCCGTCGACCAAAAAGAGGCCATCTGTTCCAGAGCTGGCGAGGGAGCAACACCGACAGTCGAAGAGGACCAAGGTTGCTGAAGCTTCTATTGAGCCTGAATTCGATGTTAACTGGGTCGCTGAAGATTGTGCGACTTTAAAGGACAAGGCCTTCGCTCATGCGCTCCGGAAGTCAAATCGCCTCGTAAGTCGATTGTATTTCTTCCCCTTAAATGTCGATTACTCTCGAGGCCTTTTGCCTTGTCTATTATTTGACATTTCTTTATCTCTTGTAGAGCAACATTCTCAGCCGGGAGGCTGCCCGAAGACTGGCCAAAACGGGTGAGTCAGCAGATGACCTGCGGAAGGAGAATGGTAGACTATTGCAGGACGTCGTTGCGAAGAACACCGCCATCGCCGCCATGGAATCTCAGTTTGATGAGTTAAAGCGCGAGGCGTCTGCTGAATGCCAGAAGTTGCAGGATAAGCTGACGGTTGCTGAGAAGGAGCTAACCCGACTGCAGACTGAAAGGCACGACCAGGGTAGGTAGTTGCTTAAGATGGCTCAAGATTTCGAGAAGGTGCAAGGGTCACATAAGGCTTCGTTGGATGATGTAGCGAAGGCTCGACATAAGAGGGACACCCTGGCAGCCGAGCTGCGAGTCGAGCGGGAACAAGTCGCTGCAAAGATTGAGGAGGCAAAGGCAGATGCGATCATCGAGTATCGGAAGTCGGCGAACCTTGACGCAGATCTGGAGGTGCTCATGCGCTCAACGATGATGGGCGGTTATACTCTGGCAGTGACTCAGGCGAAGGCTGTCAACCCAGACTTCGACGTGTAGACTCTCAAGACGCCGGTGTTCTACAACCTAGAAGCGGAGTCATTGTACGATCAGTACAGCGAAGAATTCCAACGGGGAGAGTCTTTGGCCTTCAAGTATGGTCCTTCTACTTCTGCTCCTGCTGATGATCCGACCTCCGCCATTCCTGAGCCGACCCCTGAGACTGACCTCTGATTGTTGTCTTTCAAATTTCTCCTTTATTATTTGAACTTTGTTGTAATAGAATTGTTTTGAATCAACTTTGGCTGGTCTTTGACCTGGACTTTTCTTGTAATGACTTTGCTTCGAATTTTAATTCGATTTTGCAATTTGATTTTGCTATGTTTTTCTTTCCTTTCTTGTTATCTTTCTTGTCTTGATATTTGAGTCTTTCGCTTGTCGAGCCTTTGGCTCTGTCCGCTACTCGCTTTGTCTGGTGTTTGTTTTATCAGTGTTGTATTTTGCCCCCCAAGTGTATTATGAACCTCTGGTTCTTATTGCACTTGTGATCGACTCGCTTGCCTTAGCCTTTTTGCCCCCTAGGCTTATTCGACCCCGGCCGAGCGTTTTAATTCGATTGTGTTGATGACGTAGATCAAGTGAAATTAAAATAGTTGACCACCATAAACCAATACTAGCAAGAGGACTAGGTCCATCATAGTATAGCTATAGTGAATCAAGGTCGATCCCACAGGGAACCAAATTGTGGGTCATTCTATAAATAATTAATTAAGCATGGCAAGCACATAAAAACGGTCTATGACCAACAAAGAACAAGAAAAGATAAATTGACACGACTCGACACAACTCAAATAAATACAACATAATTAACCTCCCCAATTATTACATTATCGTTTGGATCCAGAGATTATATATAATTAAACTAAACTCACTAACTATTATCCCGATTCGTATTTCTTTTATAGTGGCTACGGGAGTCATCCCCTAAACTAGATCTAGCTCCGGGTAGGCCATCCAGATCACTATGCTACATCACGTGACTTTGCTTTTTCGGCCTCCATCTCATATGACTTGCACGCTTACAAAACTAGGGATGCCGATATTAACCATATTCCTCACCTAGGAAACATTCCTGTGATTAGGCGTACTTCCTAAGCGATCGCATCAGTCTCCGTCCCATTAACACTAACTTTTTAGGTATCATGTTAATCTACGATTTACGTATAATCGGGTGCGCGGAATTCCCAAATACAGCACAGATCTAGATCTCGCTGAAAGTCCCGAAAGATCAATTCATGAGCCGACCTAGGAGCACTATATTGGTATTTCCTCACTACACGTTTTAATTAAAACAGACGAGCAACGTATCCGTAGCCATACCTACTAAGATAAGAAATTCTAAATGGACAATCACACCATAAAGACGTGGCAAGACTGACCCGGCAAAAAACTAAATCTTAGCGTTTCTTTATACATATCGGATAAAATAGAAGCTCATAAAGTAACTATATATACCTACTAGAAACACGATTATTAATCGAAATAAAATCATACATAGATCCCAAAACATAGACGTGGGCGTGTGGATCCTTATAGACGAGGAGTCCCCACTGCCTCACGTCACAATCCAAGATCTACCTCATTTAACTAAGAAATAACAATCTCAAACGATAAATAATAATTGGGGGAATTAATTAAAAGAACTAAGAGAAAATAAATACAAGAACTTACAGAATTGAAGAACTTGTAAAAAACTGCTCTAAGAAAAACTGACGATTTTATTATGAATTGTGTGTATATGGCTTGTGTATGTACAAATATATAGGAGAGAAATTTGCATAGGATAAACCTAAACAATCTGAAATAGTTTTCCTAAATCCAAAAGGAGTTTGAAAACACATTAGGATAATTCCCGGCCGATCTTTGGATAAGGGCAAGAAAAATGCGCCCCCCCTTCTTGCATGCGTCCCCATTGTCAGCGCCAATCCTTTGGATTGGCTTGCCGGCTTTTGTCTTGCCTTACTCCTCTTTTCCGTGCTTATCCGATCTTTATCTTCAATGCATCCGTATTTGCTTGGATTTATCTTGTAGTTTAATTCTTCCATTTATAATTATCCTCCAAAAATTATCTCAATCTACAAAATAAATAATTATCCCAAAATAAATCATATTTAAATAATAAAAAATGGATAAATACCAAATTATATTTTATAAATCACATAACATTAAATAATAAATATAACCATATGATTTACTATAAACTATATATTATTAGGCTGTATTTAAGGATAATGTTGATGACTTTTACGGGTATATTTTCACCGTCATCAACTACCCCCCACTTAGACTTTGATCGTCCCGAACAAAGCATCGATAAGTCATTCTCCAAGAAAACATTTTCCATGGTCAAATCATACTTACACAAGAGACTCGAGTCTACTCATACCATTCATGCTCATAAGGTATCCATTATTCACTACTCGCTATGAACCGAAGTGATGTGTGCATATGCATTCAGTTTTATATACTCGTGGCAAGATTTGAGTTTATGCTAACTTCGCAATCTCAACCTACCAACATCAGCATTCCCACTTCTTAAGCCTCGCATGGGTAAAGACATGGTGTAATAAGCAAGAGCGTTATCTAAGAGGTTTTTGGACTTGGAGACGGAGAAAAATATACTCGAAGCCTTTTAAAAGTAGAATTTTTTTCATTTTCATATTTTCAAGCATTAACACATCTCAAGAAAGAAACTTGCTTTAAAAGTAAATTATGCATTGCAAGAATCCCCTTTCACGGATTGGTCAATAGCATGAATATTACCGCAAGCGCGAGGCTACTTTGGTAATGTTACTACAAGCCCAGTATTCAACATTTTGTTACAACATAGATAAATCTCAAGCTTATTACTCCGCTTAAATGGCTAGAAGATAAAAATACATCAGTCAATAAATATTTCTACTAAGTCTACATAACCAATCATCTATGCAATGTACACATAATTTCTTTAGTTATTACAATTTGCGCGGTAAAACTCGATTCAAAGATTGATTAATCGAATAATAAATAACTACTTGCAACAAACGGCATGAATATCCTTAAATTTGCATTCACATAAGTATAAAATGATCACGTAGTCATGCAACTTGGTTCCTTTCCTATCAATTCTTATCTAGGATCTCACAATTCTTAGGGTACGAGATAAATAATATGGCATTTATTCAATTTTTATTTATTCAAAAAAATTTCTATTACACCGTTTCTTTTAATTTTTAATTATAGCACACCATAGCTAAGTCTCCTACCCCCCACTTAAACATGTCATTGTCCCCAATGACAAAGAAAAAATGAGAATTTAAGAAAAAGACTTAGCTCTGGAAACGGTTCTCGAGTAAGAAGCAGAATATCGGAGTAGTCCAAGCACGCCGATAAATATAAGCAAACCGGAGACCGAACACGAAGTTCGATCGCTGCAAAATAAGTCTTCAACATAGCTCGAAATTTGTTACAGCGTCAGCTCATAAAAATAATACTCATTTTCAAAACATTAGAATTAATCCCAAATTGCTTCTCAAGACAACTTTTGCGATTTAGAAAACAATCAATGGACTCGATGCAGGACACGCCTTATGCAACTTCACTTCACGTTATAACTAGTCGAGTAAAAAAATTTGCACATCCTTAACCCAATGGTCATCGGAACACGACAAAAATAAAAAAAAACCTCAACTGTTTTAACGTTACTTTTATTTAACTAGAAGAAAAGAAAATTTTAAAAATCCAAAAAAATACTACAAATACCTAAGAGATAGAAGTAGTTCCGAATTTATAGTCTTCAGCTCGACTTTCCAAATATCATTATTCCTCTGAATTATTGTCCTTAGCCTTCCAGATCTTCACCCGGTCGGCCTTTAATATGATCTGCCTTCCGTCTTTGAGGATTCGCGCTTTTCCTTTGGGGGCAAGTCCTAAGAAAATGGAGTCATCCTTACTATCTAAACAGGCTCCAACCTCAGCTTCTGCTTCCGAAACTAGCGATCTTGAGATCGAACTCTACGAGTTCGCATTTTCACCCTTCTCTGTCTATCTTTTATCTTTAAGCTTTTTCCCTATCCTCAGCGAGTCCTTTGGATGGGGTTGACCCATCCCCAAACACGGCTTCTGCCTCGTCTACTAAAAGCATTGAGGTGTCCACCGGTTCTATACGCTGGGATTGAGCGTCCTTATCCCTTTGTAAGATACACAGGAATTCTGATTCGCCATTTCTTGGGGCAACGTCAACCATATCCGTATCTTCTTGGCTAAGAATTAGAGAAGTCTCACCCGCACCATGAACTGTTACAACTGAAATACTCGGCGGAAGCAGGATTCGGGGTCTAAGAATGGTATGAACTTCTGAGCCCTTGGCATCGAACAGTGTGAGCTCAAATTTCTCCATGTGTACTCTTGCCTTCGAGGTTGCCATAAATGATCGTCCCAGTATTAGTGGGCAGTTGAGATCCTCCTCCACGTCCTTCACGACTATGTCAACTAAAAAGCGAAGCCTTCCAATTCCTATAGTCATGAAGTTTAAGGCTCTAGTACGCACGGTACGAAGACCATCACCAAAGCGAATGTCCATCGTGTTGTTCATTACTGTGTAGACTCAAATCCTCTCGCAAACGCTATGTGGAACTATATTGAGACTCGATCCGGAATCAATCAATGCTAAGCCAGCTCTCTTCTAAGACTACGTCAACGATAAAAGCTCCAGGATCTCCTAATTTTGGAAGTAAACGGGCTCGATCCTGTAAGTCCTCTGCCTCCGGATGGCAGGGTACTATGGGTTTATTGTTGAACTCACACTCAAGGTTAGAATCAGAGCTCGGGTATTCTGGAGTTGAGGAAAGAGTGGGTAGGTACTCGGAGTCAGACTCCGTACTTCAGCTAGAATCGGAATCGGAAATTATAATCGGAATGCTAGCATGTATTCCTTCAAAAAGATCGAATTTCTTTGCCTTCATTTCCTCTTGTATTTTTCTTTTTCGTTCTTCTATTAACGTTCGCCTATCCGGCCGTACTGGCGTGGTTTTACGTGTGACTTTGACTTCACTCTTCGTTGCAGAAGATTGATTGGTCGACATTTTTTTTTTCTCGAACAATATCCGGTGGAATAATTAATTTACCTGGCTTGCTGAGGAAAAGAACATACAAATGTTAGTAACCTAATGGTCAGCATGATTATCCATGCTGCCGCTAGACCTACCGACTACAAACAGGGAATAACAGACATACACAAAAAGAAAAAAAAATGAAATTATTTGTTTTTTTTTTACGAACAGCTAGCCAGATGTACTCTAAAAACGTAAAAGTTGACCTTACAACATATAACTTGACATGACTAATAATTATTTATATAATTGACCGTTGGTTCCCCGGCAACGGCGCCAAAAACTTGATGACGTAGATCAAGTGAAATTAAAATACTTGATCACCATAAACCAATACTAGCAAGAGGACTAGGTCCATCGTAGTATAGCTATAGTGAATCAAGGTCGATCCCACAGGGAACCAAATTGTGGGTCATTCTATAAATAATTAATTAAGCATGGCAAGCACATAAAAACGGACTATGACCAACAAAGAACAAGAAAATATGAATTGACACGACTCGACACAACTCAAATAAATACAACATAATTAACCTCCCAAATTATTACATTATCGTTTGGATCCAGAGATTATATATAATTAAACTAAACTCACTAACTATTAACCCGATTCGTATTTCTTTTATAGTGGCTACGGGAGTCATCCCCTAAACTAGATCTAGATCCGGGTAGGCCATCCAGAACACTATGCCATATCACGTGACTTCGCTTTTTCGGCCTCCATCTCATATGACTTGCACGCTTACAAAACAAGGGATGCCGATATTAACCGTATTCCTCACCTAGGCAACATTCCTGTGATTAGGCGTACTTCCTAAGCGATCGCATCAGTCTTCATCCCATTAACACTAACTTTTTAGGTATCATGTTAATCTACGATTTACATATAATCAGGTCCGCGCAATTCCCTAATACAGCACAGATCTAGATCTCGCTGAAAGTCCCGAAAGATCAATTCATGAGCCGACCTAGGAGCACTATATTGGTATTTCCTCACAACACGTTTTAATTAAAATAGACGAGCAACGTATCCGTAGCCATACCTACTAAGATAAGAAATTCTAAATGGACAATCACACCATAAAGACGTGGCTAGACTGACTTGGCGAAAAACAAAATCTTAGCGTTTCTCTATACTTATCGGATAAAATAGAAGCTCATAAAGTAACTATATATACCTACTAGAAACACGATTATTAATCGAAATAAAATCATACATAGATCACAAAACATAGACGTGGGCGTGTGGATCCTTATAGACGAGGAGTCCCCACTGCCTCACGTCACAATTCTAGATCTACCTCATTTAACTAAGAAATAACAATCTCAAACGATAAATAATAATTGGGGGAATTAATTAAAAGAACTAAGAGAAAATAAATACAAGAACTTACATAATTGAAAAACTTGTAAAAAACTGCTCTAAGAAAAACTGACGATTTTGTTATGAGTTGTGTGTATTGTGGTGTGTGTATATGGAGTGTGTATGTACAAATATATAGGAGAGGAATTTGCATAGGATAAACCTAAATCAATCTGAAATAGTTTTCCTAAATCCAAAAGGATTTTGAAAACACATTAGGATAATTCCCGGCCGATCTTTGGATAAGGGCAAGAAAAATGCGCCCCCTTCTTGCATGCGTCCCCATTGTCGGCGCCAATCCTTTGGATTGGCTTGCCGGCTTTTTTCTTGCCTTACTCCTCTTTTCCGTGCTTATCCGATATTTATCTTCAATGCATCCGTATTTGCTTGGATTTATCTTGTAGTTTAATTCTTCCATTTATAATTATCCTCCAAAAATTATCTCAATCTACAAAATAAATAATCATCCCAAAATAAATCATATTTAAATAATAAAAAAATGGATAAATACCAAATTATATTTTATA
The DNA here is from genome assembly GCA_024500145.1 of Gentiana dahurica var. dahurica. NCBI lineage: Eukaryota > Viridiplantae > Streptophyta > Magnoliopsida > Gentianales > Gentianaceae > Gentiana > Gentiana dahurica. Next base: position 63,648,706 of record CM044896.1, on the reverse strand, counting down.
AATCACATAACATTAAATAATAATTATAGCCATATGATTTAATATAAACTATATATTATTAGGCTCGATTTAAGGAAAATGTTGATGACTTTTACGGGTATATTTTGACCGTCATCATGTGTGAACTTTCCCTTGTCCTTGGCCTTTTTCTCCCTTTAGGCTCGTTTGGCTCTCGGTTGGGACAGGTGGCCCGACTATGCGAACCGTCCTTTGTCTTGGCCTTTTTCGCCTCTCAGGCTCGTTCGGCTTTCGACTGGGATAGGTGGCCCGACTATGCGAACCGTCTCTCTGCCTTTGCATTCGTTGCCTTATAGGCTCACTTTGCTTTTGGCTTTATTGAGATGTCCGACCTGCGGATTTCTCTACTCGTTGTCGATTGTTTTGCCTTTAACATTTTGTATCACACCGGACTTGTAACGTTACGGCTATACATCCTAACAAACACAAAAACATCTCGAAAAAACACAAGTTTATTAGATTACTTATAAAGTTGTCTCATGGACTTATTACAAAATTTAAAATCGAAAAAACAAACAAAGGTTGATCGGAACAAAGCTTATCTTAAACATAGTACTTCCTCAGATTGTTGGCGTGCCAATGTCGAGGAACCGTGGTTCCATCTGCTCGCCCAAGTTGATAAGACCCTTTGGGGTGAACCTTTAGAATCTGATATGGGCCTTCCCAATTTGGGGTCAACTTTCCAATCGCTTCCTGCCGACTTGCTTCGTTCTTCCTCAGAACCGGATCTCCGACTTTGAAGTATCTGTGTCTGACTCTCGAGTTGTAATACTGAGAGATCTTCTGCTTGTACCTTGCCATTCTGGCTGAGGCCATCTCTCTTCGCTCCTCGACATTATCCCTTTCCTGTCGGAGTTCGGGGTCATTTGTCTGAACATTGTAGGCCAGAACTCGAGGAGAAGGAACACCAATTTTGGCGGGTATCACCGCTTCGCACCCATATACTAGAGAGAAAGGAGTTTCTCCTGTTGATGAATTAGGAGCTGTCCTATATGACCATAGGATGCTCGGAAGTTGTATCGCCCAACCTCGACATTCTGCCTCAAGTCTCTTCATTATCCCTAGCTTGATATGTCGATTAGTTTGTTCAACTTGACCGTTTTCCTGTGGGTGAGCCACCGAGGTGAATCGCTGATCGATATGGTATTCACTGCACCATTCTCTAATCTTCATACTGGGTACCATTATCCGAGATCAGAGCCTTTGGAATGCCGTACCTGCATAGAATGTCGACCCACAAGAATTTTTTGATGGTTGCAACTCGGATGTCGGGCAAAGCCTTAGCTTCTACCCATTTCGTAAAGTAGTCCATAGCAACTTCCATATATTTGAGGTTTCCCGGGGCTCGGGGTAGAGGTCCCACAATATCGACTCCCCACTGATCGAAAGGCCATGCTGACGAGATGACATTCATGTCTTGTGCTTGTTGATGAGATATGTTATCATGGATCTGACAAGAGTTGCATTTCTGAACAAGGTCGTTCGCATCTCGTTGCATCGACGGCCAAAAATAACCCGCTAAGTTGCATTTTCGAGCTAACATCCTGGCCCCACAGTGATTCCCGCAGGCTCCTCTGTGAATTTCCTCTAAGAGATATTCGCCTTCCGTCTCGGAAACACACCTCAACCGTGGGCTTACCAAGGATTTTTGATAAGGGACATCGTCGAAGAATGCATATCGCACTGATTGGAGTCGGACTTTCCTAGATTGCACCTTATCAGATGGTAGAATTCCGTCCTTGAGATAAAGAGCGATCGAGTCCATCCACGTGACCTGCTGAGTGATCGGCTGGGCCTCCGCTTCGTTGTAACTCCTATCGGTCAATAACTCGACTATAACCTTTTTACTCAAGACAAAATTTGATGCAAGCTTTGAGAGTGCATCGGCTCTCTTGTTCTGACTTCGGGGAACCTGCTCGAATTGAACCGTCTTAAATTTAGGTATGAGACTTTGCACCACTGCTAAGTAATTCTTCATGGTTTCTTCCTTAGCCTCATACTACCCTTTCACATGATTTACCACCAATTAAGAGTCACTGAAAAGCAACAAATCCTCGACACCTAACTTCAGAGCAAGTTTTAGACCAGTGATCATAGCTTCATACTCGGCCTCGTTGTTCGTCGCTTTGAAATCGAACCAAAGGGCGTAGGGGAATTCCTCGCCTTTTGGGCTAACTAGAAGGAGCCCTGCTCCAGCCCCCTCCTTACTCGACGCCCAGTCGACTTGGAGAGTCCACTTTTCTTCTGGACTCTGCTTCTCTCGGTCGAGTTGGATTGAAATCCCTTCGGCTAAGAAATCTGCTAAGGCTTGAGCTTTTATCGCCGTTCGAGGAATGAACTCAATATCATACTGTGCCATTTCGACGACCCACTTCGCTAGTCGGCCTGATGTATCGGGCATTTCTAAGATCTGCTTTAGTGGTTGGTCGGTGACTACCACAATCGGATGGGCTTGAAAATAGGGCCTCAGTTTTCTCGAGGCATGAACAAGACATAATGCTAACTTTGCAGCTGGTGAGTACCGGATCTCGAGACCATGTAATGCTTTACTGACAAAATATATAGGCACCTGGCCATGTACCCCTTCTCGAACCAGAACCGCACTCACTGCTTCCTCGCACACTGCCAAATAAACCAATAACCTCTCTCCTTCTCGAGGTGAAGATAGGGTGGGTAACTCTGATAAATAAACATTCAACTCCTCAAAGGCTGTCTGACATTCATCATACCAATGAAAAGGACTGGCCTTGCGGAGTATCTTGAAAAATGGTAGCGCATGATGTGCGGATCTCGATACGAATCTGTTGAGCGCGGCCATCCGACCGGTGAGTCTCTGTACCTCCTTTGTATTTTGAGGTGCAGGCATATTCTTCAAAGTGTCGATCTTGTCCGGGTTTGCTCGAATCCCATCGTTCAAAATCATATATCCCAAGAACTTACCCGACCTGACCCTAAATGTGCACTTTTTTGGGTTTAGCCTCATCTATGTTTCCCTCAATACTTCAAAAACCCCTCGAGTGTCGACCAAGTATTGTTTCATAGATCGACTCTTGATGAGAAAGTCGTCTACATACACCTCCATGCACCTACCGATTTGCTTTGCAAAGATCTTATTGACTGCCCTCTGGTATGTAGCCCCTGCATTCTTCAACCCGAATGTCATGGTTACATGACAAAAGGTGCCAAATTCTGTGATGAAAGCCGTTTTTTCAACGTCTCGAGGATCCATTAGAATCTGATGATATCCCTTATACGCGTCTAAAAAACCGAACACTTCAAAATCGATGGTGGAATCTACCAACCTGTCGATTTTTGGCAGTGGGTATGAGTCTTTCGGGCATGCTTTATTCAATTCTGTGAAGTCCACACACATGCGCCAGCTGCCATCGGGTTTTTTGACCAATACCGGGTTGGCTAGCCATTCTGGATAGAACACCTCTCTGACTATCTGGGCCGACAATAGCTTCCCGACTTCCAACTCTATAGCCTCAAGTCGATCGGATGCAAAGTTTCTCTTCTTCTGTTTGACTGGCTTCTTGGCCTGGTCAATTTCGAGCTTATGAACTGTGATGTCTGTAGATAGCCCTGGCATGTCGGTAGCCTTCCAAGCAAAGACATCTCTGAACTCAATTAATAACTCGATGAGCAACTGCTTTTATTTTGATGGGATCCAAATCCCGACCTGCACACACTGATCGTCCTCTCCTTCCCAGAGTCGGACATTTTCAACTGCATCACTGGAGACCCAGTTCTTTTCCTCTTCTTCCTCTGGAATCAGTTCCTCGACTAAGATTTGTTGAACTGCCATCTCCCATTCATGACAAAGGAGTTACAACTCCGTGCGGCTTCAACATACCCCTTTACCTCGTGGGAACCGTTCCTAGTTGGAAATTTCATGATGTTGTGGAACGTTGAAATGATAGCACGCAGGTCGAAGAGCGCAGGTCGCCATAGAATAACATTATAAGAAGAGGGAGCTTTGACAACTACAAAGCTCAATTCGAGGGTCCTTCCTTTCTCACCGTCCCCAACTGTCGTGAGTAGCTTTATCGATCCCATTAGATGAACTGCTTGCCCTGTGAACCCGAACATAGGAGATGCTATAGGAGCTAGATCCTTCTCTTTCAACTTCATCGCCTGGAATGTTGAGTAGTACAAGATGTTTACTGCACTGCCGTTATCGATGCAGACTCTCGATACACGGGCTCGACTGAACACAGGCTCGATAACCAACCCTTCACTATGACTCCTCGACTTGGGGATATCATCGCGGGGGCCATATCTAACTTTCGTCGTAAATCTGAGCTGCTTTCGCTCTCTCGAGCTACTAGCTGGCTTCTGACTGTCTTGGTCTTTGTCGCTCTCCCCAGGCCCAAAGATCGTGTTAACATAACTGTTTGGCCGATTATGATCATATCTGTCTCGACCAAAGTTGTCTCTGTTATTTTCATCTCGACCTAGAGATCGATTCCTCTGAGGTGATCGATCTCTCCGTCTCTGAGCGTCTCGACCTCGACCCCTATCTTGATCAAAATTATTTCTCTTATACTCTCCACGCCCCCTGGGCGCCTCACATCGAGATCAATCGACTACTTCATCTAGCTTCCCTTCTTGGATGCAGATGTCGATGTCTTTTTCCAGGTCATGACAATCCTCTGTCGTGTGACCTATGTCTTCATGAAATTCGCAGTACTTGCTTGCATTCCTCTTTTCTCGAGGTTTCTTCAACGATGGCGGCTTTCTCGCTATGTTCTTTGAGAGCATGATCGATAACACCTCGGCTCGAGATCGATTGAGCGGAATAAAATACTTGTCACACGTGGGTCCCTTTTTGCCCCCACAGTATGAGGCGGGTGTCTCGATACGATCCCATACTGAAGGTTTGCTCTCGACATCCTGTCTCTTGGATTGACTCCTGTTCGGACCTCGATTGTCCTTTTTGGAATCCATCCAGTCGGATTGGGTGTGCCTACGCACTGCCTCTTCCCCTTGACAGAATCGGTGCACCACGTTAACACACTCGTCCATGGTGTGGGGGACATCTCTGCTCCACTTCATGTACAACTTGTATTATGCAACCCGCCCACAAACGATGTGATCAGAAGTCGATCATCTGCGTCTTTAACCTACATAGCCTCGAGGTTGAATCTCTTCAGATACTCCATTACTGTTTCATCCTTTTGCTGCCTCACGTTCATGAGGTGCGTGGCACTTAAATGAAACTTCTTTTTTACTATGAAGGCATCCCGGAACTTGCGAGCTAGCATGGCAAAACTGGAGATCGACCCTGGCCGTAGCTTCGTAAACCATTACCTTGCTCGACCTACGTGTAGCGTCTCAAACGCCCGACATCGCATTGCGTCGGGTGCTCCATCCAACCTCATCTGAGATAGATACATGTGTAGACGGTCTTCCGGGTCGGTGGTACCATCGTAAGGCTCTATATTCGGTATCTTAAACCCATTGGGTTTAGGAAAGCTCTCGATCTCCTTCGTGAAGGGAGACTCTAACCACAGCGAAACCTGATTCTTTCCCAGAATAACATCCAGTTCCTCCCAGACACTGTCTTCGTCCATTTTCTGGTGCTTTTGCTGAATCTCACGCCTCTTTCTCTCCACCGAGCTAGAGGACGCAATGACTTCATCTCTGGGAGTTTGCTTGGGCTTGTCCACAGCATCTTTCCGACCGCCTTCTGCCGTGGCATCTTTCTGGCCGCCGGCTGCTTGTCTTTGTGCCATAACTGCCTCTGCTATAATCCTGGACATTACCTCCAGGTCTGCCCCTGCTAATTGATCCACAAGCGCTCGGAATTCTGGAGCAAGACCTTGCTTTTCTTGCTGGGGGTTTTCCTGGACAAGATCCAAGACTGAATCTTTTCCTCCCTGCTTTCCCTGCTGAGGATCTTGATGAACGGGATCCAAGGCTGGATCTTTTTCTCCTTGCGTATCAGGATTGAACGGCTCATTAATCTGTGAGCCTTGATCTGCAGCTTTGGATGCGGCTTTTCTGGGAGGCATCGTGCTCTTGTGTATTCAATCAATAGAAGGCCCTCCTTCTAGCGCCAATGACGATGACAAATTATGTCACCTTGAATAATCCGGGCCCTAATTGAATCTAGTGATGAACACACAGAAAACCCTAATGCCTAAAAGAGTGCGGTGGTGGATTTTAATATTTGCGGCTGAGTCTAAGACTGTATCTTAGATTGCCTACGTATCCTGTTAGGTTCCAGGAATCAAGCCTTACGTAGTTCCTGGATTGGAGTATTCATAATGACAACACTTGCCCTAACCCTAATAATAGGTCGGCTTATGTAATTGTCATATTTACCCTTTAATGGGCTTTAACCCTTGCCCAAGATATCGCTGTTAATGGGCCTGGATAGCTGGTGTGGACTCTGTCCTCGAGGTCGATATCGACTCTGGGACTCATCGTCCTACACTGCTAGCTGGTGTGGACTCTGTCCTTGCGGACTCATCGTCCCACACTGCTCGAATGTCGGTAGTCATTACCCCGAGTATGGACGTCGATATGAGTGCCTTGAAGTTAATTCATAATGTGATGACCAACCGATAGACGACACGTGAAGGGAGTGAAACCCTGTATCGTCTGTAATATCCCTTTTTGAGCAATTTGTTTTCATAATATTTGATGAAGTTGATGATATGCTTTTGTTCATGGCAAACTCTATCCTTGATTCAACCAAGGGCAGCTGCATGAAAAACCTTTAAACAATCAACTAATTTATTCTCTTAAAAAAAAAACTATTTTATTGATTATAACGAAGGTATTTCATATAATGACAAATAGACAAGCATTTTTGCGAGTATTATATATTTTCTGAGTAGATATAACATGAAGTTAAGTCATCGGGATTCACACTACTTTGTAGCAAGAAAACAAATATTACATCCGTCCCAAAATATAAGTCACCCTAACTCTTTTTGATTATCTAAAATTATAAGTTGTTCTACACAGGTGATTTCAACGTAATAATCTCTCGATTACAAATATTCTGCCCCCGGGATTTGAAATAGGATTCCGTTTGTCAGACGGCCATTTTTACCCTCCGGTCTTTCTATCCACGATCTCATAACCTAACTTCTCTGGTCAGTTCATCATTAGATTACGACTCCGTTTATATTGGTTAATTACGTCAATACAAACTTGCCATTAAGTTCAAATGGAAAGAGATTCATCATAATCGATTTTAATCAGATTTTAACATAGTCATCATCTATTTCCTTAAAAAGATAAAACTAATTCAACTTCATATCTTGGCTAGATATTAAGTTAGCCTAATATCATTATAACTATTATATAGATACTAATAATAACAAACAAACATAAATACATTAGAAAGTTACCAGATTACAATTGAAGCATCAGAGCCGTATTCTCCGGAAATAGCAACTCTTCTAACAACAACGAGCCTTGATAAGTCTTCTATGTATTATAACGATACTTATACTACATTATTTTTTCGGCAGAGTGCCTTTTACTGTATTTACAGAACTAGAAATTAACTAAAGATAAGATATATATATATATATATATATATATATATATATATATATATATATATATATATATATATATATATATATATATATATATATATATATATATATTTATATATCTGTATATATCTATATTAGTATTATGCATTTATTTACTGTTTTAGTAGTTTAGAGATTATTTACTTGGTAAAAACTGTGACTTAGATTGAGTTAATAACAACTTCTTGGTGTTTAACCACACTTTGAATTACAATTCGTTCCCTGAGGATACGACACCTGACTCACCACACTAGCACTACAATCTGACCCGGTACACTGCCGGTAAGGATTGCATAGCCTAGAAATACCAATTAAGTATTTATTATTATTTTCTCTATCTTATCCTCTAATTTATTAACAATTCAAGTACTTTTCAAATCTTTAATATCATTTCATTAATAATAGTCTAACTGATTTATATATTGGGACGGAGGTGGTATAAAACTAAAACCATAATAAGGGACCATAAGAACATGTGATACCTTTATAGACTTTTTGTGTTCTTTTTCTCCATTTTAAGAAGCTGGAAGGTTGTAGCCGCTGATATAATTGCTGTGAATAAATGAGGCTTCGAGGAAGACGCATTGGGAATGCAATACTCTATTTTTTTTTTCAACAAAACCAAACCACAACACACAACAGTAGAATAAAATAGCTCTTTAAAATTTCAACATAAAATGGAAGGAGTACTACATTAACAACACTAAGCATAAATATGCATCCAAGCACATTAACACAAGCATAAAATCAAGGTAAGTAATGAATCAAAGAAAAAATCATATGGAAAACATAACAAACAATAAAAAGTTCGCAAGATCAATTTTTACACATCTAGTTACTCCTGCCGTAAATATGACAGAGAATAGATACATGAAATATGCGAGCCGAGCATTCAAGTACATATATCTTCCAATTCAATAATCTGAATAAAGCTAAAATTAAGAACAATACACTAACCTCTTCATATTCAGTGCGTTCATACGAATCATACCAAACAAGCCAACACCAAGGAAGAAGGATTAATGCCTGAAAAGAAAATAGAGGAAAGAGGAGAGCAGCTATTTGCAACATCAATTCATATCAATTAGTAAAAAAATGGTAAACCCTACCATTAAGGGTCCCCTCACCCCCGATCCCACATGAAAGTGAGGAGAGGTTAATCAGGTAACCTAGTAGCTCCAACATGGGATGCCTATTAAATCTCTGCACTGAAGGGTGTTATCAATCGGAAATCAACCCCTTACGGGAATCGAACCGCTGACCTCCAGCTTAGATTCCAGGCTGATTTACCACCCATGCCTTCACCACTAGGCCATATCCAGGGGATATTCATATCAATTAGTAGGTATACAGGAAGGAGGAGCATTGGTAGATTTTACTTTGAATAAAACAACAACTTGCAGAGAGTAGGGGGCAGGTGAATCGAATGGGTGATTTTCATTTCTCTTTCTCTCAATTTTTTTCTTCACAAATGGTGAAGTTCTAAGAAAAAGCCACATTAGCATTAGATAGTAAATTGGCTTGGACACGTGGAGGGAGGGAGTTGAAAGCCTTACTTTCTGTAAAGTAGTACAGATAGGTACCTTATAGGTTACTGTAGGTTGCTGCCGAATGAGAACAAAAATAAAAATAGAAGTAATATGTATTGATTGCTTTTGTTTCTATGATGATGCTAACAAAAGTGAAGTAGAAGAAAAGAAAAGAAAAGAAAAGAAAAAATAATGACGCAATGATGTAAAGACAGTACTAATTTTACAGAGATAGTTTTGTACTGCTGCGTACTATTATATTTTTAGGAATAGAAAAGAAACATAAAAGAAAAAAAGATGCAAAGATAATATATTTTTTTTCATTTAAAAACAATGTAATAGCATTGGTAGATTTTACTTTGAATAAAAGCAACAACTTGCAGAGAGTAGGGGGGCAGGTGAATCGAATGGGTGATTTCCATTTCTCTTTCTCTCAATTTTTTTCTTCACAAATGGTGAAGTTCTAAGAAAAAGCCACATTAGCATTACATAGTAAATTGGCTTGGACACGTGGAGGGAGGGAGTTGAAAGCCTTACTTTCTGTAAAGTAGTACAGATAGGTACCTTATAGGTTACTGTAGGTTGCTGCCGAATGAGAACAAAAATGAAAATAGAAGTAATATGTATTGATTGCTTTTGTTTCTATGATGATGCTAACAAAAGTGAAGTAGAAGAAAAGAAAAGAAAAGAAAAAATAATGACGCAATGATGCAAAGACAGTACTAATTTTACAGAGATAGTTTTGTACTGCTGCGTACTATTATATTTTTAGGAATAGAAAAGAAACATAAAAGAAAAAAAGATGCAAAGATAATATATTTTTTTTCATTTAAAAACAATATAATAGCATTGGTAGATTTTACTTTGAATAAAAGCAACAACTTGCAGAGAGTAGGGGGCAGGTGAATCGAATGGGTGATTTCCATTTCTCTTTCTCTCAATTTTTTTCTTCACAAATGGTGAAGTTCTAAGAAAAATCCACATTAGCATTAGATAGTAAATTGGCTTGGACACGTGGAGGGAGGGAGTTGAAAGCCTTACTTTCTGTAAAGTAGTACAGATAGGTACCTTATAGGTTACTGTAGGTTGCTACCGAATGAGAACAAAAATAAAAATAGAAGTAATATGTATTGATTGGTTTTGTTTCTATGATGATGCTAACAAAAGTGAAGTAGAAGAAAATAAAAGAAAAGAAAAAATAATGACACAATGATGCAAAGACAGTACTAATTTTACAGAGATAGTTTTGTACTGCTGCGTACTATTATATTTTTAGGAATAGAAAAGAAACATAAAAGAAAAAAGATGAAAAGATAATTTTTTTTTTCATTTAAAAACAATGTAATAGCATTGGTAGATTTTACTTTGAATAAAAGCAACAACTTGCAGAGAGTAGGGGGCAGGTGAATCGAATGGGTGATTTCCATTTCTCTTTCTCTCAATTTTTTTCTTCACAAATGGTGAAGTTCTATGAAAAAACCACATTAGCATTAGATAGTAAATTGGCTTGGACACATGGAGGGAGGGAGTTGAAAGCCTTACTTTCTGTAAAGTAGTACAGATAGGTACCTTATAGGTTACTGTAGGTTGCTGCCGAATGAGAACAAAAATAAAAATAGAAGTAATATGTATTGATTGCTTTTGTTTCTATGATGATGCTAACAAAAGTGAAGTAGAAGAAAATAAAAGAAAAGAAAAAATAATGACACAATGATGCAAAGACAGTACTAATTTTACAGAGATAGTTTTGTACTGTTGCGTACTATTATATTTTTAGGAGTAGAAAAGAAACATAAAAGAAAAAAAGATGCAAAGATAATATTATTTTTTTTCATTTAAAAACAATGTAATAATATATATTGAGTAGCCCAAAAAAGTATTGTTTTGTATTTTTATGAGTACTAATTGATACAATGTGGTATGTATGTCTTTTGAGATATTAATTGTAACGTGGTAAAGTCTAACTTCCGAATTCAGGTGCTTTAGCATCAATCACCTCAACTGAGACCCTCTGATGGTAGAAGGCGGTTGTTAGCGGGGTCATTGGTTTAGTAGTCATCGATGCCTTTCACAACGTGCTAGGCAGTTAATCTAGATTGTCTAGGACTAGATGTCCTTAGGAAGCCTGTTTAAGTAGAATGAACTTAGGTGGTTAGATTTACTACGTAATAAACATACGTGACGAGTCTAAAAGCTAAAACGTTGTAATTATTGGTGAGGCACATATATGATTTGCAGCATGGAATCATTTCTCATACGTAACGGACAATATTCAGGTTTTGGGAAATGTTCCACACGGAACCATCCGTGCCATATGAGGTGTTTAATATGTCCCGGTGCATACCTATCATTCGGGTATTGTGTCCTTGAATTACAATGTAACATAGATAATTGCTCATGAATCATCATGGTGCTAACAGACCTAGTAGAGGGGAGTGTATTTTAATGCAACATACGTGGTAGATGTGTAGATCAATATGTGTTACCGGTCTTCTATACCTTACTGAGTACAAAATGTACTTACCCCCTTTCCTTATTGTACCCCACCCTGAGAAGATTGGCAGGTAGATGAGTTTGGCTATGACGATAGTCAAGATGCAGACGTTTGAGCTTGGAGTTCGAGATGAAGTTTATTTTACTTTTCATTGTTTCAATAATACCTAGGAATTGTAAACGTTGAACGTTTGAGATGCCACTACACTTTTAGCTTCCCGTTTTATCTTTTTTCATTTGGGATTGTAATGGTTTAAACAACATTTAATTTTGTTGTTTCTTTTGAGGATGTTCTTAGACTTAATTTGGAACTTTGATCGATCTGTTTTGTTTGTCGTTTGACATTCCCGAGTTGTTCTTTTCAGTCTTCCGCTTTACAATTGATATTAATGTATGATGACATAGGCTTACATATATATACTTCTTTGATTTATTAAAGAAAAAAAATATATGCGTCCAGGCGTACTTTCCGGATAAGGACTGGGTGTCCGGAACGGGGCGTCACAGTTGTTATCAGAGCAAAGTTTCATTTCTTAAGTCTAAGTTTGTAAATAAGCTTTAATGTATAGTTTTCTTTAGCATCTTAGCTAATCCTATCTTGCCTCTTATTACAGAAGATAGTTAGATACGGCACCAGAGCCCATCCTAGTGTCCCAGGGCCATCTCATGCACCTTAGGATGGAGATACGGCCAGTAGTGAGTCTAGTCGGACTCAGGGAGTTGCTGTTTCTCAAGGGTTGCAGCCTCAGAATCAGGGTGTAGAATAGGGTCAAGAACATGGGTTGGTTCAGAATCAAACTCAGGGGTTGCAGGATCAGAATCAGGAAGTTTTTTTCATTCAGAAGCAGGTTGTGCAGACTTTTCTGGAGTGCCAACTTCACAGGTTAATGTTTCTTTGCCCCAATTTGGAGATACTACTGTTGTTCTTAATACTACCTATACCACCCCTTTGACCATTAACTACACAGCCCCATCCATCCCTCATTACAGAGCCACCACCAATAACCAAGTTCACCCCACTACACATCCATCTACCACTTTCCACCCCCAATTTCCAATGACCAACTCATCGCAGCCAACCCTACATTCTCAGTATGACTATGCTTCTCTTCCCACTACGTATATGCCCCAGTATTCAGCTTACCCCACCCAGGCAGCCTATACATTGTATTGCACTCTACCTCAGCCACCACCTATTAACACCACCGCTCAAACCACAACAAACTATTAGCCCTACTACTCAGCTCCTCCACCACCACCTAACCAAAGATACCATTCTTACAGACCACTAGTTGACACATATATACCACCTCCTCCACCACCAACTACCGGGTACCCTACTGCTTACCCCACCGCACCTAGACCCTTGCAGTATGCATCATTACCCCTGAATTGAAAGGAACATGAGGAGGCATAGATGTTTTTAAATGTTCAGAAATCAGGAGTTAAGCAGGTTGATGGTAAGACAACTATTATTGAGGCGGATAGTTGGTTGAGGACGGTTGAAAGAAGATTCAAGCAGATGAGGTTACCGGTGAATAAGTGGGCCAACTTGGCCAGTTCTCTATTGATTGGAGCAGCCTAAGAATGCGCAGTTATGATAGAGGATACGAGAGGAAAGATTGAAGATTGGGAAGAATTTAATGGAGCCTTCATCGATCAGATTTTCCCTACCGCATTGATAAATGCTAAGGCTAGGGAGTTTCTGCTCTTACGTTAGAGAGATATGTCGGTAATGGATTACCAAATGAAGTTCTATGAGTTGGTAAAGAATTCCCCCAAGATGAACAAGGACATAATGGATAAGTTGATTGCAACCGGCCAGATACTATGAAGAATTTGATGGACATATGTTTGAGCATTGAGATTCATAATGCGAAACCGCGCGTCACGGTAGGTTAGAAGAGGCCTTTTGATACGAGTCAGAACCGCAGGCCAGTACAGCAGCAGAACTACAGGAGGGCTCATGCTAGACAGTCATCCCCACCAGCACCAGCGACACCGCCATGCCCTAAGTGTGGCAAATCTCATGTTGGAGAGTGCCGTGTTGGCACATGAGAGTGTTTTCACTGTGGTAATACAGGTCATATGGTTAGATATTACCCAATGAGGAGGACCACTCAGACTCCAGCATCCTTAGGCCATCCTCAGGGAAAGATAGGCCATCAGGACCTACCAAAGTTTTTGCACTAGATGCAGAAGCATACGAGTCAGATAAGGTAGTCGTCACTGGTACTTTTAAAAGTTTTTGGTTCCTTTCAGTATGTGTTTTTGAGTGTGCAATTTCATTGCTTGAATACATGTTGTTTTCCTTGCCTACTAGGTTCTATACAAGTAAGAGGTTTACCTTGTTTCTGCTTTGTTTCACACTGGTGCTTCAAACACGTTTGTGTCAACTAAGGTAGCCGAGCAACATAGGATGCCTTTTGGAAAGTTAAGAAAGCCCTTAAAGATTAACCCCATTAGGAATGTCTTCTAAGGTTGATCAGATGGTTCCTTAATGCAAGATACAAGTTGGTAAGTACAGATGTGAACATGATCTGATTGTGTTGGATTTCTCAGGTTTTGACGTCATTCTAGGAATGGATTGGTTGTCAAAGAATCATGTACATCTGGATTGCAGGGATAAAAAAGTGATGTTCAAAGAACCAGGCAAATCTTCTATCACTTTTCAGGGTAATGCCAAGAATTCAAGTGTTATGAATTAACCAATAATTTCTGCACTTAAGGCGGTCAAGACAATTCAAGCAGGATGTGATGCTTTGTTGTTTTTTTTACGGTTGATACATCGAAGAATGGGCCAGAGTTAAAAGATATCCCTATAGTGAATGAGTTCCCTGATGTGTTTCCAGAAGAGTTACCAGGAGACATGCTATATAGAGCTTTCGAATTCACCAACGAATTGATTCCAGGAGCAGGACCAGTTTCTAAAGCTCCTTATACGATGGCACCGGTTGAGTTAAAGGAGTTAAAAGAGCAGCTTTTTGATATGTTGAAGAAGAAGATCATCTAGCCGAGTACTTCACCGTGAAGAGCTCCAGTGTTGTTTGTGAAGAAGAAAGACGGGAGCATGAGGATGTGTATAGACTATAGAGAGTTGAAAAATCTCACTATTAAGTATAAGTATCCACTCCCGAGGATAGACGACTTGTTTAATCAATTACAAGGGAAGAAGGTATTCTCTAAGATTGATTTAAGGTCGGGCTATCACCAGTTGAAGGTTAAGGAATCAAATATTCCTAAGACAATGTTCACCACTAGATATGGGAATTATGAATTCAGAGTTATGCCATTTGGTCTCACAAATGCACCTTCGGCATTTATGGATCTTATTCAAAGAGTCGTTAGGCCATTTCTGGATCAGTTTGTTATAGTGTTCATCGATGACATTCTGATTTACTCTAACGAAGAGGAAGAAGATGAGAAGCAATTGAGGATTGTTCTTCAAACTTTGAGAAAGGAGAAGTTGTTTGACAAGTTCAGTAAATGCGAGTTCTGGTTAGACGAAGTGAGTATCTTGGGTCATGTCATCTCAGGTGAAGGAATTAAAGTGGATCAGCTAAGATTGAAGCGGTAGTCAAGTGGCTTAGACCTACTACAATGTCAGAGATTCGGAGTTTCTTAGGTTTGGTAGGCTACTATCGGCGTTTTGTACAGGATTTGAATAGCAGAGCCACTTACAAGTCTCACTCGAAAAGGAGTAAAGTATGAATTGACTAAGGAGTGTGAAGAAGCGTTTCAGATTCTTAAGGAGAGATTACCCACAGCACCAATATTGACTCATCCAGAAGTGTTTGAAAATTATGATGTTTACACTGATGCTTGGGGCCAAGTTCTTGGTTGTGTGTTATCTCGAAATGGAAAGGTCATAGTATATGCATCAAGGTAGTTGAAGATTCATGAGAAGAATTATCCGACACATGATCTTGAGTTAGAAGCAGTTGTCTTTGCGTTGAAGACCTGGAGACATTACTTGTATAGAGTCAAGGCTCGTATTTTCACCAACCACCATAGCCTTAAGTACTTCTTTAAGCAGGATCAGTTGAATATAAGACAAAGGCGTTGGTTGGAGTATGTTAAGGACTACGACCTTGATATTTAATATCATCCAGGAAAGGCGAATGTTGTAGCAGACGCCTTAATCAGGAGACCAGTTAGTTCACTTATCAGCGTCCCAGATGTTGTTGATCAGTTGGAGAGCTTGACCATTCATGATATCGGTCTACAGGAACATGTTGGTTGTTTTGCACCATTGATCGACAGTTCAGAGTTAGTTGTTGAGATTCAGAGGAAGCAAGATGAAGATCCGGTTATGGTTGACTACAAGAGAGTTGCTAGGATGAAGCCAGCCAGTGGCTATGAGTTAGATGCAGATGATAACCTTTGGTATCAAAATAGTTTGTGTGTTCCTCAGGTCGACAACTTATGGAATATGGTTATGAATGAAGCCCATAAAGTTGCGTTTGCAGTTCATCCTGGACAAAACAAGATGTTTAAAGAGCGGAAGCAATATTACTGGTGGCCATCAATGAAAATTGAGATAGAGAGTGTGTGGCCAGATGTGATACATCCCAGCGAGTGAAGGCTGAGCATAGAAGACCAGCAGGATTGTTAAAGCCTTTAGAGATTCCCGAATAGAAGTGGGAGAACATCACTATGGATTTTGTCGGTGGTATACCCAAGACTAGGACATGTTTTGTTAAGATTTGGGAAATAGTCGATCGGTTGACTAAGTCTGCACATTTCTTTCTAGTGAATGAGAAAATTACATTGAAGAAGTTAGCTACACTTTATCTGCACAATATTGTGAAGCTTTATGAAGTCCTAGTTTCAATTGTTTCCGACCGGGACAGCAGGTTCATCAGCAGATTTTGGTTGAGTTTACAGAAGCAACTTGGTACGAAGTTGAATCTAAGTAAGGCATTTCATCCTCAGACAGATGGTCAGTCAGAGAGAACCATCCAGACACTTTAGGACATGTTGAGAGCATGTGCCTTATAAGTAGGAGGTTCATGGGATGAATATCTACCTGTAGCGGAGTTTTCATACAATAACAGTTACCATGCAAGCATCAATATGCCACCGTTTGAGGCTTTGTATGGAAGAAACTGCAGAACACCGGTGTATTGGGATGAAGTCGGTCAGAGTCAGATTACAGGAGTAGAGTTGATACGGCAAGCTAAGGAAAAGATTGAAATGGTTCGGCATAACCTCAAAGTATCTCAAGACAGACAGAAGAGTTGGGCTGACAAAAGACGGAGACCGTTAACTTTTGAGGTAGGAGATAGAGTATATCTCAAAGCATCTCCGATGAGAGGAGTAAGACGATCGGGCAGAAGGGCAAGCTTAGCCCAAGGTATGTAAGTCCTTATACAATCTTAGCTGAAGTAGGACCATTAGCCTACCGTTTGGAGTTACCAGAGTCGCTCTCAAGAGTGCACATCGTATTTCATGTGTCAATGTTAAAGAAATGCTTAATCGACATTGATGTGGAAGCAACCATTGACCCTGAAATAATTGATGATAACTTGTCTTATGAAGAGAGGCAGATTTATGTGATAGAGGGGAAGAGTAAGAAGACCAAGAATGAAGAGGTCTCGTTTGTCATGGTTCAGTGGAGCAATCGTTCACCTTCAAAGCAACGTGGGAGAGGGAAGATGTCATGGTCCACGAGTTCCTAGAGTTTTTAAACCTTCCAGGTACGTTCCGACTTTACGTGCCTTAGCATCAATCGCCACAACTGAGACCCTCTGCGGGGAGAAGGGGGTAGCACAAAAGGCGGTTGTTTAGACCTTGCAGGGTCATTGGTTTAGTAGTCATTGATGCCTTTCACAACTTGCTAGGAAGTTAATCTAGATTGTCTAGGACTAGATGTCCTTAGGAAGCCTTTTTAAGTGGAATGAACTTAGGTGGTTAGATTAACTACGTAATAAACATGTGACGAGTCTAAAAGCTAAAACGATGTAATTCTTGGTGAGGCACATTTATGATTTACAGCATGGAATCATTTCTCATACGTAACGGACAATATTCGGGTTTTGGGAAATGTTCCACACGGAACCATCCGTGCCATATGAGGTGTTGAATATGTCCCGGTGCATAACCATCATTCGGGCATTGTGTCCTTGAATTACAATGTAACATAGATAATTACTCGTGATGGTGCTAACAGACCTAACAAAGGGGAGTGTATTTTAATGCAACATACGTGGTAGATGTGTAGATCAATATGTGTTACCAATTTTCTACCCCTTACTGAGTACAAAATGTACTTACCCCATTTCCTTATTGTACCCCACCCCGAGAAGATTGGCAGGTAGATAAGTTTGCCTATGACGATAGTCAAGATGCAGACGTTTGAGCTTGGAGTTCGAGATGAAGTTTATTCTACTTTTCATTGTTTCAATAATACCTTGGAATCGTAAACGTTTAACGTTTGAGATGCCACTACACTTTTAGCTTCCCGTTTTATCTTTTTTTATTTGGGATTGTAAGGGTTTAAACAATATTTAATTCTGTTGTTTCTTTTGAGGATGTTCTTAGACTTGATTTGGAACTTTGATCGATCTGTTTTGTTTGTCGTTTGACATTCCCGAGTTGTTCTTTTAAGTCTTCCGCTTTGCAATTGCTATTAATGTATGATGAGGTAGGCTTGCGTATATATACTTCTTTGATTTATTAAAGAAAAAAAATATATGCGTGTCGGGTGTTCTTTCCGGATAAGGACTTGGTGTCCGGAACGGGGCGTCACAACAACTCCTGACAAAATAGTTATAAAATAAGCACATGGAACACCATAAAATATGGACTCATCACTCCCACACACTTATATTATTGATTGTCCTCAAAAAATGCACTCTTAATCCCCAAAAATAAGAAGAAAAAAAAATGCATGAACCTGATTCCTAATTGAATGGCCTAAAACAAATGAATGAAAAGCACCAAAACAATCCCAATAACGATGCCCGTGAAACATTTTCATCAATCTTGCATTCCATAATGCAAATCAAATAGTACTCAAGCAAGTCACACCACACACAAGTGTTCATACAACTAACTTTAATTCACTCGATCATAAAGTTGAAAGTGAAAAAAATAAAAGAGTCCCAACTTATCCTCTCTGGTAAAATTCTCAATAATGCATAGGGACAATTCACACACCCTCAAAAATCAACAGACAACCACGCATTACCGCATATCAATTAAATCTCCACCACTATGCATTCAAAATCCAATGTACAAATCATAAGGTCTTTATAAAGGTTGTAACGGGCTAGGGACTTAAAACTGTTGAAATAGTGTCATAAACCCAATCGGGTTGCACCGGATCCGACCGGGTCGGATCATTTGTACCATTTCTTTATGATTATATATATATATATATGGATTTTCTATTGTCATATATTTGTTCTTTTAAAGAACCAATTATGAATTGTTATATGATAACGTCCTTAGTATTAAATTGTGGTAGAGAAACCATGATAGGCGATTATGGTTGATGAGATCTCTAATCACTTTAATAAGTTTGATACTTAAATGTCTCTAGGCTGATGTATTATTATACAGGGCATTGATAGTACGTACAGACTAGCACATATTAGATGCCTTCTGTCTTTAAGGGCAGGGATAGATCTCATCTATCAAAGTATGGATACATTTGGACTATACGTGGACGTGTATTAGAGAATGCGTACGTTAGACTAACCCACTTACACTATTAAGTGTCACACAAAGTGACGGTTGTGTAATTATCCTTAGGACCGGAGTCTACATGACATCACGGTGTGGATTGTCATGCTTTGACACTATTGAGGTTTCCCCTAACCATGGGGCGATCCTGCGATAGTGATTGGGTGTGATACTGAAGCATGCGGAGTATACATGTTTGGTCGTCCGGGAATCGCGTACCCTAACAGTAGGGGTGAATATCCGAAAGGGCCTTCTTATAAGGAATGTCTTACTCTCATGAATCTTTGAAAAATGGAAGTAAATGAGTTGTTTCGAGAGAGCATGATATCCAGATTATAAGATACGGTCGTCAATGCTTGACACTCAACGTATGGCCATATGGATATTATTACAGTGATAGGATTCTATTTACATGCTAACCGAGCACATGAAAGGTAGTAGTCATTGCGTATTGACTCTTCCGATGCCTGGGGGGTCACGGACGTGTTGCTAGACGCTATCCGTGATCGGTAGATGTGAAGGGCTTTTTCATAATTGTGCCTTATATCTACGGCAAACATATTCGGGAGCCTATCGGGTCACACACATATGAACATCGAGTCGGATTAAAATGTGGTTATAGTAGATGACCTAATAAGGAAAGTTTTATCTCAACACTATAAAGGTTATAGTGTAAATTAATATGGTGGTATTTATTTATTATTAATAAATATAACACAAGATATTAATTATATTATATCAGAATATTCGGATGCCAATATTTGGCTACATGGGGCGCAGATAATAAGTGTATTGGATACACTTGGATTGTGCAATTTAATTAATAAGATTACCATAATATTAATATTAGATATTAATTGATTTTTGAAAAATAGATTTATGGTAATAAGATAAAGATAGTCAATATTAGATATTGACAATATCTTGGAAATATTTAATATAATATATTAAATTAAATGAGATAAATCAATCTAGGGGATTTTCCATATTTTATTTGGAAAATGTTTTCTTTCTCACCACTCTACTCAAGACTTGTTCCCCAAGGATTTTGGGAATGCTTGGGGTGCCCCATATGCCTATAAAAGCAAGGGGTGCCAAGATGTTGTATAAAACACCATAATTCCGAGAGCTAATTGTTATTGTAAACAATAAGAGAGCTTCTTAGAGAAATATTATTAAGAGAGAGAAAAGGTCGACCTAGCAGTCGAGTTTTTCTAGTAGCAATCCTTGGAGGGATTCCGGCAAGGTGCTCGTATGTATTACTGGTAGAGGCCGGACACTTGGACGGCTCGCGCACATCTACTCCTACCGGACGGTCAAAGCGTCGATCTTTTAGATCAACCAAGGTAACAATACCGTCCCTCTCTTATATGTTTATTGTTTAAACAGAGACAATCCTGGATCGGGAAATCAATATTTTAAATTCTGCTGCTCTACTCGATTGATTTCCTAACAAAAACAAGGTAGGAAATAGGGAAATATGGAGCTAAAAAGTCAAGAAGAATGCATGAATGTAAACATCAAAATCATGTAGTCACCAAGAATGATTCCAATTGAAACACTATATGGCTCCAACAAATATCACAAAATCTTCGGAATAGAAGTGCAAACAAAAATTTCCGAAGAGGCTTGCAAAAAAATGAGCTCGGAAACAAACTTCTTCTTCAATATATAAAAACTCTCCAATGTATGCTCTCTTTCTTTTTTTCTTTTTATAATCTCTTTTTTTCAACATTAAACATTTTTTTCTTTAATATCTTGAAACACACCTTCATAACATAATCTCCAGTCATACTTCTCTAGATATTTATTCCTAGGTACTTCCTCAAAAGTTTCATGTAACTATTCTTACAATCTCTTGACAATAGGGTCAACAAGAGAGAGGATATTGTAAGAAAAGGCCATGAGTTTAATTTCTGGAGTTTGTCAAAAAAAAAAATGGTCGGGCTAGACGGGGCTCACTAAGGGATACAAAATATGGGTAGGCCAACAAAAGTGGGTCTAGAAGAGGTTAAATCCTAGGTGCCTCAATCATATAAGTGCACTGAACCTGAAAAAGTGTGGTCTCGAAATGCATGTCAATGCAAATCTAGAATGACATTGGACTGTGTCGATAACACTCGAATGAAAATATGAGCGAGCACTCTTCGGCAAGGTGAAATCCTCACTTTTAAGTGGTATTGCATTAGGGCTCAATGATTTTACCTCCAATGTTCATAAATAAGTGACCTAAAGTGAGTGTGTATCAACAAAAATGGCTTGCATTGATCAACTACACTTTGATTATTATTACTTCGCATAAGATTTATATGAAAAAGTTGGTAAAGTGTCATAAATAGTCAACCTTGGTACTATGATATCCTAAAATTCCCTAAGAATGCAATTCTAATATGCTAATGCATGAAAAGCTCCCCCACACTTAAATCATACATTGTCCCCAATGTATACTACAAGTGGAAGGAAAAATGCAAAATATGGAATGATATGCACCAAACCTGGTATGCATGATTTGCAATAAACATTAATCTAAGATGAAAGAATAAAAAATTAAAAAAATAAAAGGGAATAGAATACTTTACAATTCAATCCGTGGAGTGAGGAGTATACATCTTGGAGCATCATAAGCATTGCCATATGCAATTGCATCCTGGGTGGTGAGGGAGGGAAAGATGCTTGGAATGATTCTGAACTCGCAGATGTCGCTTGTGGAAGAAGAAGAGAAATGGTGGAAGTGTAGGAGGTGGGTGGGAGTAGAGGTCAGGGTGGGAAATGAAAATGTCTGTTGGGAGAGGCATATCAATTTTTTTTGTTTTTTTTGTTTTCAGAATCAACCCCCCACGATTACATTAGGATCCCGACTTCATAGGAAAGTGAAAACATCTTTTCTTGAAACAAGACTTTAATTTCCTAGGATCCTGACTTAACCAAAAAGTGAAATCATTCATTCTTGAAACAATTCTGAAAGTTCCTAGGATCCCGACTTGATGGCAAAGTGGGATTTGCATTTCTTGAAATAGTCCCATATGTTTGTGCCTCTACACATGAACTTCAAATAGACGTCTCCTATTTCTTAACATAATTAAGTTTTTCACCTACAATATAGACAAAAGCCTCCACCAAAAATGCAAATCACTATTTTTTTTCACTTATTCATTAAAAACAAAACAAAACCAAATTATCAAATTTATTTTAGGGCTAAGGGTCCAAAAGGACACATATTAGACTTAATTAGAAAAATAGATTACTAAGGAATCTTATTTGGTTATAAGAACATAAAATTAGTATACGGACCAATCTACCGTTAATTAACAAAATAAAAAAAAAAGCAGCGCCGTAAGAAAAGAAAGCAAAAGAAAGTCGCCGGCGAAAGAAGCGGCGTTGAAAGCTGTTACTTGTTATTGAGTTTTTTTTTTTTTAAATTAAGGAAGGCACTGAAAATCTGAGGAATAACAAAAACAAAACCTATTTTTAATCAATATTTCAAACGGTTATATATCTTTTGATATAAAACTCCGATCATTGTAATTTTTTCACTATAATTCATATTTTTTTGTTCTTTTTATTTTGATAACTCAATTAATATTTTTCGACTTGTTTTCTGAAAATCAAATTTTTCTTCATATAAATCGACTCGATTAAGTGAAACCGCGATGCAGAGACACCGCGATGCATTGACCACCGCGATGTAGAGAAATCAGGGATGTTATGATATTTGACGATGCAGAGATATCGCGATGAAGTGACACCGCTATGCAGAGACATCGCGATGAAGTGACACCGTATTGTATTGACACCGCGATGAAGTGACATCGCAATGCAGAGACACCGCGATGGAACGACACCGCTATGCAGTGGCCACCATGATGCAACGACCACCGCGATGCACTGACCACCCCCGATGCAGAGACAACACGATGCAGTGACCACCCCCGATATAGATACGCCTCGATGAGTGACATCACGATGAATTGACCACCCCAGATCCATTGACCACCGCGATGCAGTGGCCACCCCCAATGGAGAGACACTGTGATGCAGTGACCACCCCCGATGCAGAGACATTGCGATGCATTCACCACCGTGATGCAGTGGCCACCCCCGATGCAGAGACACTGCAATGATGTGCCCACCCCCGATGCAGTGACCACCCTCGATACAGTGACACCGCGA
Organism: Gentiana dahurica var. dahurica; assembly: GCA_024500145.1. Lineage (NCBI taxonomy): Eukaryota > Viridiplantae > Streptophyta > Magnoliopsida > Gentianales > Gentianaceae > Gentiana > Gentiana dahurica. The sequence continues at coordinate 63,625,248 of CM044896.1, read as the reverse complement.
TGCTGTGACCCCGAAGCAGAGACACCGCGATGCAGTGACCACCCCCGATGCAGAGACACCGCGATGCAGTGACACGTGATGTAGAGGCGCCTCGATGAAGTGACATCGTGATGAAGTGAAACCGTATTGCAGAGACACCGCAGAGAAGTGACACCGTGATGCAGAGACATGGTGATGAAGTGACACCACGATGCAGAGACACCACGATGATGTGACACCGCGATGCAGTGACATTTGATGATCCGACACCGCGATGAAGCAACACCGTGATGACATTTGATATTTTTCTGACACCGCGATGACATTGGACAATGCAGAGACACCGTATTGCAGAGACACCATGATGAAGTTGTTAGCTGTAGTGCCCGAAAGACAATTTTTGTAATTATTTTAATTAATAAATGAAAGATTTTATTATTCTTCTTATTTGCTTTGTGCTTATATAGTATACACTGTTGCAAACCCTAAGTATATCAGTATATAACCGCTTAACTCGGTGTATGGATTACACGTGAGGATTGAGTTAGTGGTGATATACTTAAACTGTTAGTCCGTGGTGAACTTAATCAGAGTTTATGGTCTCTTCATTAAAACACCAATAATGCGCCCAGAACACTTTAGGGTGTGATAGTCTTATCCAGACTGTCGGTAGAGGGTACCTACGTGGGGCATTTATATATGATGGCATTCATATAGGACTGGACCGATTTAATCTGAATTTCTCGATATAATTCCGTAATCGATGAATCTTATTAAATCATTAGATGATCATATTTGGATCAACCTTAATCCTGAGGTGATCACAGGGTGCTGCTTGTCTCGGGGTAGTGTTTGATGTGTTAGTTACGGTTCACATGAATATGTGTTCCAAGCCACATCACATTGGCACTATCTCTTGATGAGTGAGTAGTTCTGATTTTCACAGACATGGAATTCATTCCTTCCTGCGGGAAGTAGAGAGACAGTCCCCTTATTTGTTTTCCCTAAGAAAGTGATCGATCGGCCGAGATCATATTAGACTAATTGATCACTAGTCAGATATGTGAACTAATTGATCATCAGGGGGTTAATTGTAAATAAGGATAAGATATTCTGAGTCGGGTTCACGGAGACTTCCTACTCAGAATGGACAGTCTATGGAGGGTTAATCCGTATGTAGTGATTATATCAATGGACACTTATTCACTCTATGTGTTGGGTATAAGTATACATCTATAATCGGTAGAGTTCAGTTTCGGGTTTATGGTGGCGTAATCCCGGAATTAATAATTAATGTACTTATTCTGTTCGATGAATAATTAATTATTGGAGCTACTGGTTATAGGTCCATGGTCCCCGATGTGGCTTCTATAATTCGGACTAATAATCTTGTTATTTGGGCCTCAGTGATAATTAATTGGCTGGGCTAATTAATTGATATGCATGGATATTTTTTAGTTGGGATAAATAATATAATACACATAAAAGACATTTTATGTGGGCATAGTAACACTAGTATTGTGGTTCCAATGTGAGTCATTTAATTAGAGTGAAATTAGTTTTCTTGGATAATTATTTGACATGTGATTTATCTTTTATTTGTTAAATGATAATTCATGGAATATTAGATAATAATATGATTTATCCTAATTTGTTTGGGATAATCATTTTATTTATCTTTTATTTGGAATAAAGGATTAATGTAATAATTATCTCTTAATTATTAAATCCTTGGAGGAGAAGGATTACTCTCCTATATAAAGAGAGTTCTCTCAAGCCATAGGCATTGGCAAAAATTTCGACCACCACATAGAAAGGAGAGGAAAAATTAGTTTTCTTGTCTTGGGTTGAGTCATGAGAGAGAAAGTAAAATAAAATAATGTAAAGTAATGATTATAAAGTTGAAATATTGTATTAAAATTTGTGTTGATGAAGAAATGATTGGTGAGAGAAATTTTAATGAAATATTATATTGATAAAGTAATGGTTGAATAGTGTAGGTGGTGAATAAAATGAATGGATTAATATTATTTTATTTGTTGATGGTGAAATGATTGGTGAGAGAAATATTAATAAAATAATAAAATTAATAAAATAATAGTAAATAATATAGTGGGTGAATAAAATCTTAAGTTGGATCCATATGGATCCAGTCCAGTCTGAAACCAAACGGGGCCTAAGTTTTTCTTGGTGTTGCATATCAAGGAGGTTCGTGTATCAAGAAGGGTGTCCACCAACCGCCGTTTGGAGAACACATCAGAAGATCTTGGCTTCTATTCCTACTATTGGTAACATGATCTTAACCGCCTTGTAGTAGTTTAAGTCCTTTATTTATGTATTGTGATATATAAATCGTGATTCATCCGCTGCGCGTAGATCTAACTCGTTTAGATCTGAGCTCCTATATCCTTCATGTGGTATCAGAGACATGAGTCATTTGATTTAGAGCAAGTGGGAGATGTAGTTCTTGATGTAAAAGTTAATAGGTGTGCTCTAAAACAATTATTACTTGTCATTCGTGCAAGTGGGAGATTGTTAGGTGTAGTGCTCGAAAGACAATTAACAATTTTTCTCTCTTTTTATGTGGTGTGGTCGAATTTTTGCATTTCCATTACACTTGGAATAACTCTCCTTTTATAGGAGAGTAAATCCTTGGTCTCCAAGTATTAATTAATTAAATAATTAATTAATTAAACAAAATAAAATAATATTTTCCTTAATGACTAATTGTGACATGTATTGACCAGTAGGAAATCAAATAACAAGTCATCCATCCAATCATACAACAAGTATATCTTTTATTTTCCATAATACAAGAAAATTAATTCTTGTGATAAATAAGACTAAAATGGCACCACTAGGGTTTAAAAAACCCACATAAAATGTCTTTTATGTGTATTATATTATTTAGAAAACGGACTGTATGTCATTAAACTAACCGATACTCCACTGCTTAATACTGAAATGTTTAAAGTAGCACATCAAAGTTCCGCTAAAAGGCAGAAAGTTTTTGAAAATGATGAAACATACCTTTGGCACCTTAGGCTAGCTCATATTTCCTTGGAAAGAATCAAAAGACTGGCCAAAGATGGTCCCTTAAGTGAGTTATCTGTTGACTCACTGCCAGTCTGCGAGTCTTGCCGGAGGGAAAGATGACCAAGAGACCCTTCTCGTCAAAGGGTAACAGGGCTAAAGAACCTTTAGAATTAGTACATTCATATCTGTGTGGTCCGATGAATGTACAGGCTAGAGGTGGATTCGAGTACTTTGTGACTTTCATCGACGACTACTCGAGATTCGGATATGTTTATCTGCTACATAGGAAATCCGAAGCTTTTGGAAAGTTTAAGGAATTCCAGGTAGAAGCCGAAAGGCAGTTGGGTAAGTCTTTGAAATGCCTTCGCTCTGATCGTGGAGGTGAGTACATGGTTACTGATTTCACTGACTACCTTTTAGAACATGGGATTTGTTCCCAACGTTCTGCGCCCAGAACGCCTCAGCAAAACGGAGTTGCTGAGCGGAGAAACAGGACTTTAATAGACATGGTCAGATCCATGATGAGCTACGCGTCACTGCCGGTGTCGTTTTGGGGACATGCCCTTCAAACAGCGGTCCGTATTTCAAATATGGTGCCGTCAAAGTCTATCGAGAAAACGCCTCACGAGTTATGGAGTGGGAGTAAACCTAGTTTGCGTCACTACCGTATATAGGGGTGTCCGGCACATGTGCTGGTTGAAAAGACTAGCAAATTGCAAGCACGTACGAAAGTATGTCTGTTTGTAGGATATGCGCAAGGAACAAGAGGCGGTATGTTCTATGTTCCACAAGATCAGAAGGTGATAGTTTCAACTCACGCCACTTTTCTTAAGGATCAATACATGAAGGACTTCAAGCCTCGGAGTAAAGTTGTACTCGAGGAGTTACATTCTGATGAAGTCAGACCACTGGTGACACCTAGTGTCACAAACAACAACACTACTGATACACCTATAGACCCTGACAGCCCTAGATCACTCAGACGTACCACTAGAGTGGTTCGGCCACCAGTGCGGTACGGTATGCAACCAGAGGCAAATATCGCCGTCTATGATTGAGTGCAGGATGATCCAGTGTCCTATCGCAGGGCTATGAATGATTCTGATAAGGACATGTGGGTTGAGGCGATGAATCAGGAGATGGAGTCTATGTACTCTAACTCAGTCTGGAAACTTGTGGATTGCCCTGAGGGTGTACAACCCATAGGCAGTAAATGGATCTACAAGAGAAAGCGAGGAGTGGATGGAAAGGTTGAAACCTTTAAAGCTCGGCTAGTGGCAAAAGGCTACACACAAAGAGAGAGAATCGATTAAGAGGAAACCTTCTCCCCTGTGGCAATGCTGAAATCCATTCGGATCCTCTCGATTGCTGCATGTCTAGATTATGAGATCTGGCAGATGGATGTTAAGACAGCCTTCCTAAATGGCTATCTTGACGAGGAAATATATATGCAGTAACCAGAAGGATTTGTCGAGAAAGGCCAAGAGCACAAAGTGTGCATGTTGCTAAGATCCATTTATGGGTTAAAGCAAGCATCTCTGTCTTGGAATCATAGATTTGATGAAACAGTCAAGTCGTATGGTTTCGAACAAAACTTTGATGAGCCTTGTGTATACAAGAAGGTCGTCAAAGATCAGGTGGCGTTCTTAGTGTTGTATGTTGACGACATTCTGGTAATTGGACCCAATAAGGGTATGTTGTCAGATGTGAAGAATTGGTTATCCACGCAATTCCAAATGAAAGATTTGGGAGAGGCGAGTTATATTCTGGGGATCCAAGTTATACGGGATCACAAGAATAGGATGTTGGCTCTGTCCTAAGCATCTTACATAAATAAGATGTTGCGTTATAGCATGACGAATGCAAAGAAGGGTTTCCTACCTACCCGTCACGGCATTCAACTCTCTAAGAAGCAGTCTCCACAGACTCCTGAGGAAATTGAGAGTATGGACGAATACCATATGCTTCGGCTGTTGGTAGTCTATTGTATGCTCTGTTGTGTACTAGACCAGACATCTGTTATGGCGTGGGCTTGGTCAGCCGATTTTAGTCCAATCCGGGCATGAGCCATTGGACGGCAGTGAAGAATCTCCTCAAGTATCTTAAGAGAACGATGAATTATATGCTTGTATATTCAGGTGCGAACATGGATATAGCAGGGTACACTGATTCTGACTCTCAGTTAGATAAGGATGATCGCAAATCGACATCAGGCTCAGTGTTTGCTCTGGGAGGCGGAGAAATTTTCTAGAGAAGCGTCAAGCAATCCAGTACGGCCGACTCAACTATGGAAGACGAATACATAGCGGCCTCTGAGGCAGCTAAAGAAGCGGTATGGCTCAAGAAGTTCCTGGGAGATTTAGGAGTAATCCCAAATCCAGAAGATCCGATACGTCTCTACTGTGACAACAACGGGGCCGTGTCGAATTCCAGAGAACCCTGAAGTCACCAAAAGTCAAAGCATATAGGGAGAAAGTATCATTTGATCAGAGAGATTGCTCAAAGAGGAGACATTTCCTTCATGAAAATCCCCTCAGCCGACAACCTTGCTGATCCGTTTACAAAGACGCTTTCCATTGAGGTCAATATGAGGCACTTGGAAAACATGGGTATTCGAGACATGAGTCATTTGCTTTAGAGCAAGTGGGAGATGTAGTTCTTGCTGTAATAGTTAATAGGTGTGCTATAAAACAATTATTACTTGTCATTCGTTCAAGTGGGAGATTGTTAGGTGTAGTGCCCAAAAGACAATTTTTGTAATTGTTTTAATTAATAAATGACAGATTTTATTATTCTTCTTATTTGCTTTGTGCTTATATAGTATACACTGCTGCAAACCCTAAGTATATCAGTATGTAACCGCTTAACTCAGTGTATGGATTACACGTGAGGATTGAGTTAGTGGTGATATACTTAAACTGTTAGTCCATGGTGAACTTAATCAGAGTTTAGGGTCTCTTGATTAAAACACCAATAATGCGCCCAGAACACCTTAGGGTGTGATAGTCTTATCCGGACTGTCGGTAGAGGGTACCTACGTGGGGCATTTATATATGATGGCATTCATATAGGACTGGACCGATTTAATCTGAATTTCTCGATATAATTCCGTAATCGAGGAATCTTATTAAATCATTAGATGATCATATATGGATCAACCTTAATCCTGAGGTGATCACGTGGTGCTGCTTGTCTCGGGGTAGTGTTTGATATGTTAGAAACGGTTCACTTGAATATGTGTTCCAAGCCACTTCTCATTGGCACTATCTCCTGATGAGTGAGTAGTTCTGATTTTCACAGACATGGAATCCATTCCTTCCTGCGGGAAGTAGAGAGACAGTCCCCTTATTTGTTTGCCTTAAGAAAGTGATCGATCGGCCGAGTTCATATTAGACTAATTGATCACTAGTCAGATATGTGAACTAATTGATCATCATGGGGTTAATGGTAAATAAGGATAAGATATTCTGAGTCGGGTTAACGGAGACTCCTACTCAGAATGGACAGTCTATGGAGGGTTAATCCGTATGTAGTGATTATATCAATGGACACTTATTCACTCTATGGGTTGAGTATAAGTATACATCTATAGCCGGTAGAGTTCAGTTTCGGGTTTATGGTGGCGTAATCCCGGAATTAATAATTAATGTACTTATTCTGTTCGATGAATAATTAATTATTGGAGCTACTGGTTATAGGTCCATGGTCCCCGATGTGGCTTCTGTAATTCGGACTAATAATCTTGTTATTTGGGCCTCAGTGATAATTAATTGGCTGGGCTAATTAATTAATATGCATGGATATTTTTTAGTTGGGCTAAATAATATAATACACATAAAAGACATTTTATGTGGGCTTAGTAACACTAGTATTGTGGCGCCAATGTGAGTCATTTAATTAGAGTGAAATTAGTTTTCTTGGATAATTATTTGACATGTGATTTATCTTTTATTTGTTAAATGATAATTCGTGGAATATTAGATAATAATATGATTTATCCTAATTTGTTTGGGATAATCATTTTATTTATCTTTTATTTGGAATAAAGGATTAATGTAATAATTATCTCTTAATTATTAAATCCTTGGAGGACAAGGATTACTCTCCTATATAAAGAGAGTTCTCCCAAGCGAAAGGCATTGGCAAAAATTTCGACCACCACATAAAAAGGAGAGGAAAAATTAGTTTTCTTGTCTTGGGTTTTAGAAGAAGAAAAACTCTAAGTTTTTCTTGGTGTTGCATATCAAGGAGGTTCGTGTATCAAGAAGGGTGTCCACCAACCGCCGTTTGGAGAACACATCAGAAGATCTTGGCACCTCTTCCTACTATTGGTAACATGATCTTAACCCCCTTGTAGTAGTTTAAGTCCTTTATTTATGTATTGTGATATATAAATAGTGATTCATCCTATATCCTTTAGATCTGAGCTCCTATATCCTTCATGTGGTATCAGAGACATGAGTCATTTGCTTTAGAGCAAGTGGGAGATGTAGTTCTTGATGTAATAGTTAATAGGTGTGATCTAAAACAATTATTACTTGTCATTCGTGGAAGTGGGACATTGTTAGGTGTAGTGCCCGAAAGACAATTAACAATTTTTCTCTCTTTTTATGTGGTGTGGTCGAATTTTTGCATTGCCATTACACTTGGAATAACTCTCCTTTTATAGGAGAGTAAATCCTTGGTCTCCAAATATTAATTAATTAATTAATTAAACAAAATAAAATAATATTTTCCTTAATGACTAATTGTGACATGTATTGACCAATAGGAAATCAAATAACAAGTCATCCAACCAATCATACAACAAGTATATCTTTTTATTTTCCATAACACAAGAAAATTAATTCTTGTGATAAATAAGACAAAGATGGTGCCACTAGGGTTTAAAAAACCCACATAAAATATCTTTTATGTGTATTATATTATTTAGAAAACGGACTGTATGTCATTAAACCAACCGATACTCCACTGCTTAATACTGAAATGTTTAAAGTAGCACATCAATGTTCTGCTAAAAGGCATAAAGTTTCAGAAAATGATGAAACATACCTTTGGCACCTTAGGCTAGGTCATATTTCCTTGGAAAGAATCAAAAGACTGGCCAAAGATGGTCCTTTAAGTGAGTTATCTGTTGAGTAACTGCCAGTCTGCGAGTCTTGCCGGAGGGAAAGATGACCAAGCGACCCTTCTCGTCAAAGGGTAACAGGGCTAAAGAACCTTTAGAATTAGTACATTCAGATCTGTGTGGTCCGATGAATGTACAGGCTAGAGGTGGATTCGAGTACTTTGTGACTTTCATCGACGACTACTCGAGATTCGGATATGTTTATCTGCTACATAGGAAATCCGAAGCTTTTGGAAAGTTTTAAGGAATTCCAGGCAGAAGCCGAAAGGCAGTTGGGTAAGTCTTTGAAATGCCTTCGCTCTGATCGTGGAGGTGAGTACATGGATACTGATTTCACTGACTACCTTTTAGAACATGGGATTTGTTCCCAACGTTCTGCGCCCAGAACGCCTCAGCAAAACGGAGTTGCTGAGCGGAGAAACAGGACTTTAATAGACATGGTCAGATCCATGATGAGCTACGCGTCACTGCCGGTGTCCTTTTGGGGACATGCCCTTCAAACAGCGGTCCGTATTTTAAATATGGTGCCATCAAAGTCTATCAAGAAAATGCCTCTCGAGTTATGGAGTGAGAGTAAACCTAGTTTGCGTCACTACCGTATATAGGGGTGTCCGGCACATGTGCTGGTTGACAAGACTAGCAAATTGCAAGCACGTACGAAAGTATGTCTGTTTGTAAGGTATGCGCAAGGAACAAGATGAGGTCTGTTCTATGATCCAGAAGATCAGAAGGTGATAGTTTCAACTCACCCTACTTTTCTCGAGGATCAATACATGAAGGACTTCTAGCCTCGGAGTAAAGTTGTACTCAAAGGAGTTACATTCTGATGAAGTCAGACCACTGGTGACACCTAGTGTCACAAAGAACAACACTACTGATACAGCTATAGACCCTGACAATCCTAGATCACTCAGACGTACCACCAGATCGGCCACCAGTGCGGTACGGTATGCAACCAGAGGCAAATATCGCCGTCTCTGATGGAGTGAAGGATGATCCAGTGTCCTATCGCAGGGCTATGAATTATTCTGATAAGGACATGTGGGTTGAGGCGATGAAACTGGAGATGGAGTCTATGTACTCTAACTCAGTCTGGAAACTTGTGGATTGCCCTGAGGGTGTACAACCCATAGGCAGTAAATGGATCTACAAGAGAAAGAGAGGAGTGGATGGAAAGGTTGAAACCTTTAAAGCTAGGCTAGTGGCAAAAGGCTACACACAGAGAGAGAGAATCGATTACGAAGAAACCTTCTCCCATGTGGCAATGATGAAATCCATTCGGATCCTCTCGATTGCTGCATGTCTAGATTATGAGATCTGGCAGATGGATGTTAAGACAGCCTTCCTAAACGGCTATCTTGACGAGGAAATATATATGCAGCAACCAGAAGGTTTTGTCGAGAAAGGCCAAGAGCACAAAGTGTGCATGTTGCTAAGATCTATTTATAGGTTAAAGCAAGCATCTCGGTCTTGGAATCATAGATTTGATGAAACAGTCAAGTCGTATGGTTTCGAACAAAACTTTGATGAGCCTTGTGTATACAAGAAGGTCGTCAAAGATCAGGTGGCGTTCTAAGTGTTGTATGTTGACGACATTCTGCTAATTGGACCCAATAAGGGGATGTTGTCAGATGTGAAGAATTGGTTATCCACGCAATTCCAAATGAAAGATTTGGGAGAGGCGAGTTATATTCTGGGGATCCAAGTTATACGGGATCGCAAGAATAGGATGTTGGCTCTGTCCCAAGCATCTTACATAGATAAGATGTTGTTGCGTTATAGCATGACGAATGCAAAGAAGGGTTTCCTACCTACCTGTCACGGCATTCAACTCTCTAAGAAGCAGTCTCCACAGACTCCTGAGGAAATTGAGAGTATGGACGAATACCATATGCTTCGGTTGTTGGTAGTCTAATGTATGCTATGTTGTGTACTAGACCAGACATCTGTTATGGCGTGGGCTTGGTCAGCCGATTTTAGTCCAATCCGGGCATGGACCATTGGACGGCAGTGAAGAATCTCCTCAAGTATCTTAAGAGAACGATGAATTATATGCTTGTATATTCGGGTGCGAACCTGGATATAGCAGGGTACACTGATTCTGACTTTCAGTCAGATAAGGATGATAGCAAATCGACATCAGGCTCACTATTTACTCTGGGAGGCGGAGAAATAGTCTAGAGAAGCGTCAAGCAATCCGGTACGGCCGACTCAACTATGGAAGACGAATACATAGCGGCCTCTGAGGCAGCTAAAGAAGTTGTATGGCTCAAGAAGTTCCTGGGAGATTTAGGAGTAATCCCAAATCCAGAAGATCTAATACGTCTCTACTGTGAAAACAACGGGGCCGTGTCGAATTCCAGAGAACCCCGAAGTCACCAAAAGTCAAAGCATATAGGGAGAAAGTATCATTTGATCAGAGAGATTGCTCAAAGAGGAGACATTTCCTTCATGAAAATCCCCTCAGCCGACAACCTTGTTGATCCGTTTACAAAGACGCTTTCCATTGAGGTCTTTATGAGGCACTTGGAAAGCATGGGTATTCGAGACATGAGTCATTTGCTTTAGAGCAAGTGGGAGATGTAGTTCTTGCTGTAATTGTAAATAGATGTGCTCTAAAACAATTATTACTTGTCATTCTTGCAAGTGGGAGATTGTTAGGTGTAGTGCCCAAAAGACACTTTTTGTAATTGTTTTAATTAATAAATGACAGAATTTATTATTCTTCTTATTTGCTTTGTGCTTATATAGTATACAATGCTGCAAACCCTAAGTATATCAATATGTAACCTCTTAACTCAGTGTATGGATTATACGTGAGGATTGAGTTAGTGGTGATATACTTAAACTGTTAGTCCATGGTGAACTTAATCAGAGTTTAGGGTCTCTTGATTAAAACACCAATAATGCGCCCAGAACACCTTAGGGTGTGATAGTCTTATCCGGACTGTCGGTAGAGGGTACCTACGTGGGGCATTTATATATGATGGCATTCATATAGGACTGGACCGATTTAATCTGAATTTCTAGATATAATTCCGTAATCGAGGAATCTTATTAAATCATTAGATGATCATATATGGATCAACCTTAATCCTGAGGTGATCACAGGGTGCTGCTTGTCTCGGGGTAGTGTTTGATGTGTTAGAAACGGTTCACTTGAATATGTGTTCCAAGACACTTCTCATTGGCACTATCTCCAGATGAGTGAGTAGTTCTGATTTTCACAGACATGGAATTCATTCCTTCCTGCGGGAAGTAGAGAGACAGTCCCCTTATTTGTTTGACCTAAGAAAGTGATCGATCGGCGAGTTCATATTAGAATAATTGATCACTAGTCGATATGTGAACTAATTGATCATCGGGGTTAATGGTAAATAAGGATAAGATATTCGAGTCGGGTTCACGGAGACTTCCTACTCATAATGGACAGTCTATGGAGGGTTAATCCGTATGTAGTGATTATATCAATGGACACTTATTCACTCTATGGGTTGAGTATAAGTATACATCTATAACCGGTAGAGTTCAGTTTCGGGTTTATGGTGGCGTAATCCCGGAATTAATAATTAATGTACTTATTCGGTTCGATGAATAATTAATTATTGGAGCTACTGGTTATAGGTCCATGGTCCCCGATGTGGCTTCGTAATTCGGACTAATAATCTTGTTATTTGGGCCTCAGTGATAATTAATTGGCTGGGCTAATTAATTGATATGCATGGATATTTTTTAGTTGGGCTAAATAATATAATACACATAAAATACATTTTATGTGGGTTTAGTAACCCCAGTATTATGGCGCCAATGTGAGTCATTTAATTAGAGAGAAATTAGTTTTCTTGGATAATTATTTGACATGTGATTTATCTTTTATTTGTTAAATGATAATTCATGGAATATTAGATAATAATATGATTTATCCTAACCGCCGTTTGGAGAACACATCGGAAGATCTTGGCTTCTCTTCCTACTATTGGTAACATGATCTTAACCCCCTTGTAGTAGTTTAAGTCCTTTATTTATGTATTGTGATATATAAATCGTGATTCATCCGCTGCGCATAGATCTAACTCGTTTAGATCTGAGCTCCTATATCCTTCAGAAGTGACTCCGCATTGCAGAGACACCACGATGTAGAGACACCGTGATGAAGTGACACCGTTATGCATTTACCACCCCAGATCCATTTACCACCGTGATGAGTGGCCACGGCCAATGCAGAGACACCATGATGCAGTGACCACCCCCAATGGAGAGACACCTCGATGCAGTGACCACCCTCGATACAGAGACACTGCGATGCAGAGACATCTCTAATGCAGTGACTATCGCGATGCATTGACCACAACGATGCATTGACCACCCTCAATCTATTGACCACCGCGATACAGTGGCCACCCCGATGCAGTGACCACCCCCGATGTAGAGACACCGCAATGCAGTGACCACCCCCGATGCAGAGACGCACCACGATGCAGTGACCACCCCGATACAAAGACACCGCGATGCAATAACCACCACCAATGCAGTGACCACCCTCGATACAGAGACACCTCCAATGCAGTGACCATCACGATGCATTGACCACCGTTAATCTATCGACCACCGTGATACAGTGCCACCCCGATGTAGAGACACCGCGATGCAGTGACCACCCCCGATGCAGAGACACTGCGATACAGAGACATCGCGATGTTATTACATTTGTTGATGCAGAGACACTGCGATGCAAAAACACCGCGATGCAAAAACACCGCAATGCAAAAACACCGCGATGCAAAAACACCGTGATGAAGAGACACCGTGATGTAGAGACACTGTGATGTAGAGACACCACGAAGCAGAGACACTAGATGCAGACCGTGATGAAATGACACCGTGATGCAGAGACACCACGATGCAGAGACACCGCGATGAAGTGACACCGCGATGCAGAGACACCGTGATGAAGTGACACCACGATGTAGAGACACCGAGATGCAGAGACACCGTGATGAAGTGTCACCGTGATGTAGAGACACCACGATGAAGTGACACTGCGATGATCCGACACCGTGATGAAGCTACACCGCGTTGACATTTGATATTTTTCTGATTTAATTTCAGAAAATCGATATATTTTCTTCAAAAAATCAACTTCAAACGGCTATATCGAGGTTGATCCAAAAATTGTACACACAGCAACCAAGGACAATGACATTAGCAACGATTCATACAGTGACAAGAATATTTGCAATGATTTATGCAGTGACATTTGATTTTTGTTCATACAACATTATTTCTGAAAATCGAAACATTCTTTGCAAAAACAACGCGATGCAGTGACATGTGACGATGCAGTGACCACCGTGATGCATTGACCATCAATAAAACCAATAACCTCAATTTTCACCCCCGATGCAGAGACGCCGTGATGCAGAGATGCCTCGATGAAGTAACACCACGAAGCACAGACCACCGTGATGCAACGACCACCCCCGATGCATTGACCATCGCAATGCAGCGACCACCGCGATGCAGTAACCATCGGGATATAACGACCATCACGATTCAGTGACATGTGAAGATTATGCGAAATGTGACGATGCGGTGACATTTGATGATGTTATGACATTTGACGATGCAGTGACATGTGAATTGGGCTACTCGTGAGCTACTCGTACTCGACTCGCAAGAGAGTTTGACTCGATTCAGTTTTTTTCGTGTTCGAACTCGAGTCAAGCTACTCGAATAATTAACCGAGCTGATCTCAAGTTTTAAAATATAGATATCGAATACCTCGCGAGCTAATCGGGCTTTATTAAATAAATATTTAAATAATTTTATTTATTAAATTTATAATAAAATATTTTTTTATAATTAAAAAAATATTATTCGAGTCGAGTAGTAGACGAGTCAAGCTCGATCTTGTTATATTTTATTAAAAAATAAATGAATTCTAAGAAAATAATCAAGCTTACGAGCCGAGTCGAGATATATTGAGTACTTAGCGAGTCAAGTTTGATCTTGCCTTTTTATGGCTCGATCAAGCCCAAACTTTTTTAGTCGAGGTCGAGCTCTAAGGAGTATAGACTCGGCTCGGTTCAATTACAGCCATAATGTGAATGACACTACATTTATTTTACAAAGTAAATGATGTCGCATCAATGTCACTGCATCAATTCTCTAATTGTAAATGCAGTGACATCAATGTCGCTGCATCAATTTTATTTCCAATCATATACAAACCCACCATCAAATTAATGTCACTGTGTATGGATCTGTTTGTGGGATGGCATTGGCAATGAAGATGTGTATTCATCGAGTGATACGTCATCTTGGACCATTTTCTTGAAAGCTACTAAAGATGATTCCATTTCTTCATTTTTTTTGAAGGCAATTTCTTCATTTTTCACTAGCCCTGTTATTACTTATTAGTACATTCCATGGTACAGTTGATGCCGATTTCCCCATCTCGATTAAATATTTCTCAGCATCGATTACTAACCCGAGTTCCGAATACATGTTTATAATTGCACTGCCAATAAAGGGTCCTTTCATTCCCTTCTTAATTACTCGAGCATGTAGCCCGAATCCCATATTGTATAGCTTCATAGCCGTACAACATGAAAGAGCCATCGTGATTGTGTATTCATTCAATTCAAATCCATCTTCTCTCATCAATGATAACTGAACAAGAGCCTCAATGTAGGCTTTTTATTGGAACAGTCCAGATATATTTGCTATCCAAGATAATGAATTTTTCTTGGGATGGCATTGAAACAACATTTGAGCTTCCTCCATATCCCGAACCTGTAATACATCGTCAACAACGAATTGGCTACGACTTTATTGAACATATATCCCGCTTTTGTAACATGACCATGAATCAATCCCTTCAGTGACTGCTAAGAGATTTCCACAATAACTTATCATGATTGAGTAGGTATAATGATTCGGGGTGATGTCTAAATTTCCCAAATCCTGAAAGAAGACGAATGCTTCGCCGAATTGTTGATTGCACAATAACCCGGAAATGAAGCAATTACATGAAGCAACATCAACTACAGGAATCTCATAAAAAAAAACAAGGCATGCTCGTGTCATATCACCACATTTGGCATGTAGGTTAATAAGAGCAGAGTTCAAGAACTTGTCACCATAAACTCCATTTTTTATCACAACATCATGTAATGCCTTGCCAACTTCAAGGTTTTCTACTGTAATGCAATCTTTCATCTCCTTTATTATGCAATGCTTATTGACCACGCTCCGTGTTTCTTGTTTAGGATCAATGTGATTCTCTAGGAAATGATCTTGGATATTTCCGTTAATTTCGTCAAAATTACTGTTTAGCTTGCTAATCATTAGCGTACTACTACATGCATTGCTCCCATTCGAAACCATGACTAATGCTGATGGAAAAATCCTCTTAGGAATTTTATCAAACAATTTACCTCCATTCTTCAATTTCTGGTCTATTATAGAACCTTTCATCAATACATAACAAAGAAGTTGAAAATGTCTCCCGGCAAAAGAGATTCAAAGCTGAAGTCATGTCCCAATTTTCTCTATGCACAAATAATGCCTGGAGAAGAAAAAAAGGTTCAAAAGGACGAGTCTTGACCAAGCTGAACGATACTCACAGATGGCGGTAATAGAGTCACAGAGTTAAAAATCGACTTTACACAATTTGGTGTCAAGGCAGAAATATTGTTTGACAAGTGCTACAAGCAGACCAGGATTCCAAGGAAACTAAATGCGAGGCACAGCACCAGCATTACGTACATTTATGAACAAGATCTCAGATCGGCGAGAGTTGTTGAAGCCGGCCGGAATTGACGGAGAGGAAGTCGGTTGACACAATGAGATCTATTTTCCTGTAGAATTGAAAAAGCATGGAAAAACTGTGTTAAATGATGTAAAGGTTAATATTGGAAAAGCAAATGAATTGTGTCCTAAATGCTCATTAAGTGTTCAAACTAGTCCTTATAAACAAATATCCATTTATTTTAATTGGGTTGCCTCCGAGCAATTGTCTTTCTTTACTGTCTTTGGCTAGACATATTTACCTCGGCTATCCATATTCAAATGGAATAGTTGTCCCCAGGACATAACCCAGTTGGCAAGGGGCGTGGGTGCGTAATTGTAGCCTAGCAGGAGGTTAGAGGTTCGATTCCCACATGGGGCGAATTATTCCCTCCTGTTAAAGGTAAGCCCATTGACTCTGAGCTACTGGGGGATCTTGATTTACATCTCCACTCATCCCGTGGGACAGGAGGAGTGGGGACCCTCGGGGGTAGGGTTTACCCTTTCCATTGTCAAATGGAATAGTTTTTCTTGCATGGTTCTTCAAGGAATATTCAAAGTATGAGCCATCCATTTTTCTGTCATGTAGAATCAGTCATGCATCGGCTCTAGGCACTTTCATAAAGTATCTTCCCAACGTAACGAAAACCGGATTAGGAGGTTCCACATCCGTATTTATGATAAAGAAATCCAGTGGGAAAGAGGCTTCTTTAAAACCAAGAGAGCGATCAGGTATTACATCAATGTCCTTATCCATCTGTGACAGCCCTAGTTGAAAATTTTCCAAATGGTTATCATCCATATGACCAATCTTCTCACCCCCAAACTTTCCAAGACAGTGATGAATTTTTTCACACTGCTCTTCTTGAGCATCAGATTGTTCGGGAGCTGTACTGTCTATAGGATGAACTTCCAGTTCACTAAGAGTCGAGTCTACCAACCTCTTATCATTAACAAATGGTCCTTCAGTTACGACCTCTGTATAATTGACATCATCTTCATCTTCAATGCAGGAACGTCGTAATAAACTCTGTACTTGTGATACCATTTTCATTCCCCAGTCTAACATCTCCTCAGCCTTCCACCTACTATGGTCATCACCTCATTTCAGCATATTGGCAACATAATAATCCACGGATTCTATAAAATAATAAATGAAACCTTTCACCTTACAAATGAGTGGTGAATTCATTGGCACCATTTTCTCATATCGTCTTATATCTTGTTCAATCATGGAGTTGGTAGCTTCAAATAATTCAACAATATCATTACCAAGCATACATGAATCAGAATGGTTATGCTGAGGTTTATTGGGGGGTTTCGTAGATAAGATGGTTATGTTCAGGTTTATTGGGGTGTTTCGTAGATAGGATGGTTGGCACCGATTATAACTTAAATAGTCCTGAGGCACATATAAACTACCATTGTCGAAACACGATTGGTCACTCCGTCCCAGATTGTATGTATTTCCATAAGAATATCTTTTATCCTGGTCGTAGAAACTATCATAATTTCTCTCTACATATGGACGATCCACTCGATAACCATACGGATTGTTTGGAGCCATGGGATATCGAAAGATGTAACCTGACATGCTCACCAACAAAGCAAACACAAAACAAAACTATATACAAAATTTTAAAAGAAATAAATCACTTAACACCGTTCCCCGGCAACGGCGCCAAAATTTTGTGGGATGTCAAGTCACCAAAGATAATTCACTTAAAACCTCTATAGCTAGTATAGTAGAAGTAGGGGTCGAACCCACATGTAACGGTAGATTTATTTCTCCTAAAATTTGTAAAACAAAAGATAATTGGGTTTTTATATCAACTTTATAAGAAAAAAAAGGAAAATAAAACAAAAGTTTATAAACGAAGAAGAACTCCAGCTAAATAATCATTTCCCCCTCAATTCCTATGATTGATCATTGATGCAAAAATGACTCGTTAAATCGTTAATAAATTAGTTATAGTTGCCGACAATCGCCAAACAACATGTTTTTCCTAAATTCGATAAGCAGGACAATCGTCACTACCTATTTCCTAATTGTATAGCACATCTCTCAACAATCGCCAGAGGTTTGGTAAGAACAATTGCATTAACTATTAGAAAAACCCAATTCTAGGTATTAACGTACATTGGGTAAACTTTAACCTAGCTCACTTATTTTTACAACAGGGAATCCTACGGACAACAAACCGACAGGCATTATTTTGTTTACCACTTAAAATCATATCTTTATGACAATCGTCTCAATTAGATTTTGGTGCTAGATATTTATTTAACCAATCATCTGGCCGAAACAATTAAACGAACAATCAAATCATGAATCGATAAAAGCAGAAAATAAATGAATACTAATAATTTAATCAAGGTTTACGAATAATTCGATCACACAATCTATATATAGCAATCTAGGAATTAACAATTAATTAACTAGAAAGAATACCTAACTATTCATAATTAATAAATAAAATCAAATCAAATCAAAACAAAACAAAACAAAGAAAAGTAATTTTATTACCTGAAAGAAAAGTGCCAGAAAGTTTCCGGCGATATCATAATGCGCAGGTTTTCTTTTCTGGTCCGTTCCCGTCTCCCCGGCACCTAATTCTAATATCTTATAATATATTTTTAAGGAAAAAACTGCCTAATTGACCCAATTGTCGCCTATTGCCCGACCCAAACCCGTTTTCTAAACTGAAAGGGAAAAAAAAAGATGCAATTTATCACGCACAACAGGACCAAATCTAATTGCAACATACTGCCATTACCCCCTCATTTTCTTGGAAAAAAACCACCCCTTATCTCCCACCTATTACCCCATGAAACTCTTACAAAAAAACCAACCATTATCACCCACGATTTAAATTGTCATTATCCCAACATTCCTGCTTTCAAAATAACTACTCCTATTTCAATATACCCCCCCCCCCCCCACTTATTACTCCTCATCTCTTCTCATCTTCACCATTCTTTCACACAGCAAGTTATTTTTCCTACTCCTCTCATTCACCAACCAGCAGCAAACTAGCATCAAATTCGACAGCAAATTCCACTTCGAAACATTCCATCCTGCAACCACTACCATCATAGTAAGTTAAATTTACAAATGTGACAATCATATTCATCGTTTATACCAACTACATATTCATCGTTTATACCAACTAATTACAGGTGATCACCACACACACAGATTACTATTGTTGAACATCTTATTTAATTGCAGGAATTAGTGCAGCCTCATTTCCCGACTACAAGTATCACTCTCTGTATCCAGGTACGCGTTCATTCTGTCATTCCTGTTACATCTTCGTTAACTCTGTAATTCCAGTTAAAATTTCGTTAATATATTTCAAAATCATTGTTTTATCAATAACTTTTAATATATTTCATAATCATTGTTTTATCAATAACTTTTCATTACACCTAATAAACATAAAAAATTATCTCATAATGTAACAGTTCCCTTAAAAATCAAATGTTATTTTTTGTATGACTCAATATCTATCCTTATTGCTATGACTAATGTTAATTACTTCAATTATCTATCATGTATTAATGTGGTGTTCATATTATGTGTCAAAATTTATTAACATTATACATATACACACAGAATTCATTGGTAAATCTAATATGGTTCGTCCACCAACAAATGTTAAAAGTTTTATTTGTTTTGTACCAAAACATCATACCTCTATTACTACATTTGAAAATATTAACCCTTTTTACACATGTCCATTGACTCTCTTCACCCATATGAAATAATCCAAACGTTAAGGCGTCCTACATTTTGTCATATACTTCAAGCCCTCTTCTTCTTCCCATATGAAAAAGTAAACAAATTAACATCTATATATCTTCATGAAAAAAAATTCTACATCAAAATAACAAACCCGACCCAAACCCGATAACTAAAGCCAAGGAAAAAAATATATTAATAAAAGTCATACATTTTTATGGTGATTCCGCATCATTGACCTCAGAGATTCATCATAGGCCTAGCAAACTCATCTTCTCAGATACC
Source organism: Gentiana dahurica var. dahurica (assembly GCA_024500145.1). Classification (NCBI taxonomy): domain Eukaryota; kingdom Viridiplantae; phylum Streptophyta; class Magnoliopsida; order Gentianales; family Gentianaceae; genus Gentiana; species Gentiana dahurica. The sequence goes on along the minus strand of CM044896.1, from coordinate 63,605,284 downwards.
AAGGTTCGAAACATTTTTCAATAACCGATTTCATACTATACACAATAAGATAAACCAGATCTGCTTATTTCTCAAAGGAGAAACGACATGGAAAATGGAAACAAATTAAATAAAAAAATTTAACAAAAGTCATAGATTTGCGAAGGAAACAAAAAAAATTCAAAAAAAATTTAATAAAATTCACAGATTTTTATCTTCTACCCATCTGAAAAAGTAAAGAAAATAGAGATAAAGAGGCAAAAGTCGTTTTTTTGGCACAAAATGAATAAATAGGTCACACACATTTTTTTAATTTGCAAAAAGGACAAACAATTTCAGACGGACAAAATTACCCTTTATGAGTCGTGCGCGTAGCTTCAGTGGTATTGTTTGCATATATGATATTTTACTGTAGCTGTTTATATGTTTTTTTTTTCCATTTTTCAAACACTCGTAACTTTTGATTTACAACTCCAATCATCGAAATTTTATCACCAAAATTCATGTTTTTTTTTGCTCTTCAATTTGAGCCCAAATACAATACCCTTCCGACGTATATTTTGAAAGACGAAAAAATATTTGTATTAACCAGAGCGTTTTTTCTTATAAACGACCATAACTTTTGATTTAGAACACCGATCATCAAAATTGTTTCACCAAAGTTCATATTTTTTTATCTTCATTTTGAGACCGCGTTTGATACATTTTCGACGTAGTATTTGAAAGCCGAATTTAATCGCAGCATTTACACTAACACAGTATCAGTATCAGTATCAGTATCAGTATCAGTAACAGTAACAGTAACAGTATTAGGATCATTTAAAGCTTAATTCAAGTGACTACTTCAAGGCACACATAGCTGGCTCATATAAGGCTCATTTAAGGCTTAATTCAAGTGATTAACTATTAAGCCTATGTCAAGTTTATGTGATTTTGATTGACAAAAGAAATAGCATAGATTAACTTAATTAAGGTGTGGTGTTTATAACATGCAGGTTTGGTTGTAACATCCCGACTTTTCGAAAAAGGGTAAAATAGTCATTGGGTGTATTTACTACGACCTAATTATTATTTATCCCATTTATTTAATTAAAAATGATTTAATTAAGAATTTTGGAAAAGGTTGTTATTATGGAATAATATATTGATTATTAAAAGGATTTTAATAATTAGTATTTAAGGAAATAATTTCCTTAATTCCTTCAGAACATCAAGTCACGCTGCTTTTGAAAAAAAAAAGAAAGCAACAGCGGCAATCAAGAAGAAAAAGACGCAGAAGATGCCAGAGAAAGACAGAATGTAATCTTCAACCGTGTGACCAATCCGTTCATCTGTTCAAGATGCCGCAGGAGAGAAAAGCGAGGAGATGTAACTTTGGAAAATAACATCTCTCAATTTCGTAAGTTTTCAGTTTAGCCCTAGTTTTCGGTATTCGTAGAGTTCAATTCTTGAAAAATTCGTATCTTTCAATCCGTAACTCTGTTTTTCAGTCATGAGTAGTCGAAACGATCGTCTTGGAGCGTAGATCATTCTAAAAATAGTTATGCAGCAGTTAATTCAGGTAATCTGCAGTTTTATGGACTTTTTCAGTTTCGGTTTTCTGCAAAGAAATAGGATTTTAGGATTTCTCGTTGATCAAATAGGTTTTGGGGTTGAGGATCAACAGTTGTTGCAGTTGCTTGATGTTTTGCTTTCGGTTTTGCTGGAAATTAAGGTAAGAGGCTCTTCCTAATGAGTAATTATAGTTTTATAATGATAGGTTGAGTTTTGGTGAGTTTTGGTGTTGTTTGGTGATAGAATTCATGCTAAGTTGTACTTAACAAGATGTGATATGTTTTGGTATATTTGTGTTGAGTTTTAAATTTCTATTTTTTTTGATCTAATAACATTAAATGAAAATGAACAAGCCCCGATTGAGTTTCTGATTCGTTCAGTTAAAACACCGAATGTACTCTTAAAGGGAGTTGAAGTTCGGATCCGTCGGAAGAGCATGAAAGGGCTTGTGCTTTGATGGATTAGTATTCATCAATGTCTGTGTAATTGCTAGGCCTTGTCCGTGTCTAATGGTCTAGGAAAGAGAGTAGTATGTGTGAGGGAGATTACTTGCAAACACTTAGGTGGCTAGTTAACAACATATAATAATTACATATGTGTAGTAAAAGATAAAACGTCACTTATTCTCGGTTAGGCACTCTTTCATATCGGCGATGTGATACGTTCATAAAAGGTGAACAACGCCTGGCCTATAAACGGCTGAATGGCAGTGGAGGAAATTCATCGGACGATATGCATACCGGGGAGACCCCGGAGCTAATCGGTGCTAATCACCGTTAGTTAGCAAGTATATCTTCAGGTGATGAACGCCATGCGTAGTGTCCTTGAGTAATGATGTAACAAAGATAAGCTAAGCTAGAAATGTTTAGTCATGACATGTCGATGGGCATGGATTGAACTTTAAATTGAGTCGGTCTCATAAAGATAATTTAATAATCATAATAATAACCTTTCGTTGTATAACTTAGTTGTTCATTAGCTTCTCACTTTTACTAAGTACTTTGTACTTACCTCCTTTGCATTTTCTTTTGTATGCATTGTGGGGTGAGAAGACGAACAGATTGATCAGGTAGATGACGGCTTTTGAAGGCTTTGAAGTCTTGACGAAGTTTCTTGTTCCTTTTCTTTGTAAAAGTTGTACTAGACTAGTTGTATTTATTTTATTAGACTTATTGTATTTCTACTTTTAAGACCTCGTATTGTATAAGTCTTTGGGTTTTTCATCGTTGTATTTTAACTATCCATCTTTAGTATGGTTGATTTCTATTCTTAGTAGCATTTATGTTTTACCCGAGTCTTTTTAGCTTCCGTTTGCTTTTATTTGATACGACGACGTAGAGGCTTGCATATAATATTAGATTTATTTAATGCTATACGCGCCGAACGTTCTCTTCCGGATAAGGGCTCGGTATCTGGGAGCGGGGCGTTACAGTTGGTATCAGAGACGAAGCGTCCTTTCTTTCCTATGCTTCTTCCCTTGAAGATTGGATTTCTTTAGACCTTTTTGAACCTTTCTGGTCTCTCTTGATCTTGGTGGTAAATTCTCGTAGGATTAGGAATCCTTAGAACGTGGTTAAGTTGCACTAGGAGCAAGTGAAAAGTCTCCTTAGGTGAAGGTTGAGTTTTAAGCTCATATATCTTATGTGATCCTCTTAAGTTTTGTTCCTTTCGAGAACCCTTACTAGGATCCCTCTTTCCTTTTGGAATATTCGAATCTTTCTCTATTTTTCTTTCTTTTGCTGGTTTTAATTGCTTTCGTAATGCTAAACTTGGTTCAAATCACTTCCTTGTAACTTGGTGTTATGCAAAATGAGTAAATGATTTTGTTCACGTTTCTACATGTCATGTTATATCATTTTTTTGGTTCCAAGTATTCTGTAAATTTTCAGCCACTTAGAAAGTTGTCTTATCCACAATTTCTCTCTTTACATCAATTTAGTTTTCAATATGGATTGTTCACAAATTGTTTAACAAGGAGGGGTACTCTGTTCAGAAAATTCTGCAGCGGTACTCTTACTTATCATTCTGTTTTGAATAAGCTAAACACCTCCAAATGACTTGGATTTTTGATATGTTGTAGAAAACATCCTGTACTATGAGTTTTGTTTTTGAACAAAGTGCAAATTCGTTTTTGTTTGAGCACAATCTGCAACACACGACAGTTGATGAAGTCCTGAAAATTTTTGACAGCTTATAGCAGTAGATGAAAAGAATTATTTTGACCGAACTATGGCTTCCCAAAAATTTTGATTTTTGAGCATCATATGTAAAACTTATATACTCACAGATTTTATCTTTGCCTCATGTTCAAAATCAGTTCGGTTTGTTTTGTGCAAATCAATTATTTCGTGGCTTATGTATGCACCCGAATTTCTCAAAACCATTTATGTCCTCTGGTCAAGGAAGGATAGATGTCTTTCTTTCACCCTGCAGGTTATAGTGTAGTAGGTTATAGGAGATGAGAATACTTTGATTTATCTGATTCTTAAGCTAGTTGTTACCCAGGATAAGAAGTTTGGTAGGTAGAGGCTAGGTGTTGTCGTTATAGTGCTCCTCGATTGCAAGAAACGATTGCGTGGTGATTTTCCAATCTTATGTCTTCATCGATAAGGCTCTCTTTTATAATCATCTAGTTTCCTACTTGGTTATTCCGATTTCAAATGTTTCTCATCCATACTAATTGTAACTCATGCTCTGGTTAAATCCTCCATTTGAAACTTCTGAAACTCGGTAAAAGTCTCTTATTACGCAGTTTTGTTTTCCAAGTGTGTACATTCATTTGATGTGCCTTATTTTTTTTAAAGATGTTTTCATCGTGTCAAATGCTTGATTTAAGAAAAATAAGTTTCTCATCCTTCGAACTATTTGAACTGACAATTGCATATCCTTCCAACCATATCATGTTTAGCTATTTTGGGGCAACACACTTTTGCATCCTAGTGATTACCCTTAATGCATCCCCTATAAGATGTTTTAGTACATACAAATTTTTGTTTAAAGACTCGACTCTACAAATCCTCTGTTTTCTCTTTTTGCTATAGCTTGGTTTATGTTTACCAAAAATTTTTGACCTTTGCTTTGCTTGAGATGGTTTCACACGAACTCCATATGTAAGTTTTATCCTTTAAAAGTACTCCTCAGTCGTTTCAACTCATAGTGTTAAAGGTCTCTTACTTTGGCACATACTTTTCATTGTCCTCGTATTTGGATTTACCCAACATGAGTGAATGCTTTTGTTTCCGTGTTTTCCCTTCAGGTTAAACAACTTACCGTGTTCCAAAAATTCTGCAAATTTTCAGCAAAGTAGATTATTGTCTTATCTACAACTTCTCTTTTTACATCAACTCGATAATCATTATGGATTGTTCAGAAAAATCATGTTTATGCCGGACACTCTGTCCAGAAAATCTGCAGCAGCACCTTCACTTCTTCTTCCGTTTTGAACAGGTTAAACACCTTCAATTGATCTGAATTTTTGATATGTTGCAGACAAAACTTTTATCTACAGCTTTTATTTTGGAATTAAGTTCAGATTCTTTTTCGTTTGATCTCGATTTGCAAATCAACACAGTGTTTATTAATCTGGAAATTCTGGCAGCTTGTGCAATCGTCAGAAATAACTGTTTTTGACCAACTTATCTTCATTCAAAAATTCTAATATTTTTATATCATCTGGAAAACTTCAGTATCTAAATCTTTTCTCTTTGGATCGTGCTCAAATTCCTCTTCGTTTGTTCTGTACAAATTGATGATGTCAGATCTAGAGTAAAAATCCTACACAGCAACCTAAAAGGAATTTTCACCTCTTTGACTTGGGGTTAGGGCTAAGAGGGTAGTAAGTTACGATTGTTATGTTTAGGAGTTCCCTGAGTCTGATCTCTTCCTGAGTTAAACCTTTTAGTAGGATGCTTATAAAGCTAACGTTATAGTTTCTTGTGCAGTGTTACACGAGGGCCAAGATGCTATCCTCCAGCATGCCATGTTTGATGTTAAGACACTTTTCTTGCCCTTTCGTAATTATACCTTATCTGGTATTTTGTTTCTCATGTAATCTCTCATTTGAGATCTTTAAACTCAACAAATCCTCTCTGCAGTGTTGCACTCCCATCATTCATTTCAAATTCAAATTTGACTAAGCCTTCTGATGTCAGAACATTCCTTTTTTTTTACTTGTGTTTATTTCCGGCTTCCCTCCTAAGGGTAGTGTTGATTTTGTAATCTTTCCATCTAATGCTACTTGTTCTTTCAAGGCATGCATCTCATCTTCTTACCAGTTGGGTCTTTAATCCTACCTTGACGTCCATCTTCAGTACCTATCTTTAACCTTCTAGCAATTTATGCTACACCAGTTTCAAGCAGACGGTAGGCTTTGCCAAGGTGCCTTCTGAACCTATTTAGCCAATCAAATTTTGAGTTCCTAAACTTTGATCTCCATTTCAGATTATTGTACCTCGTGCCCTTCAGTTTTAAATCTCTTTCGGGCCATTTAGAGCCATGAACTGCCAGATACCCTTTTGATATTTCATCTTCTATTTTGGCATTTCTATTCGGATTTTGTTACACCGGTTGAAAGTCTAATTTATTTTAACCGTTTCATTCCCACACGAGGAATAACCTTGAGCATTTATTCTTTGGCAGTGTACTATTCTTCTCAAGTAGTGCAACCTCGAACCTTTGATTTGAATCGTCAATGATCGTTTAAACTTCTTTTGAAGGTTTGAATTAATTCTTTGAAATCAAACCTTATTCGACAATTTTTTAAGTATCGTTTCCTCTTCATTCGAAATCTTGTTTGATGCTTATTTATTGAAACTTTGGATATTCCCTTACAATTTCTTGTGGAAAATTTCTATTTCTTTTAAATCTCGTAATAACCTCTCTTTGACTATTGCAAACTCGGACACTTCCTGACAAGTGTTTAATTTCATTCTTAGATCTTTTGATGTGCTCGTTTTCCCTCCATAGCTACTTCATGTTGAGATTCTTGCTCTCTTTTGATTTCTAAATTCTTTTAGTCCTTCGGGCGCTCGACCTTGCACCTTTACCTTGATTTTCTGTTGTGTGAAGTTCGCTCTACGGAACTCATGCGAACTGAATATTTTTCCTAGTTCGCCAACATCCATTTTTTTGTGTTAACCAAGTTTTTAACAATCAAGGTCATCTGCCTAATGTTCTCAAATCCAGTATTTCCTTCCTTCGCAGTTAATGTTTCCAAGTCCATCAGGTGATGTTTCCTTTAACATCTCCACTTTCTAAAGGTTTATATGAAAGCCTATTACCATTCTTCCAAGTTGCCTCTGAAGTCTTTGTAGACCACCGTATCTTGCGGAATTCCACTCTCTCAAAAGAATTTCGTCTGCAAGGTGTTCTTTTGTTTTCCTTCTAGTGGCTATCTTTTGTATTATGATACAATGCCTCACTCTTCATCCTAAAACCAACTTCAACTTTCCTCAACACGGAATCATCTTGTTTTGCTTGTAACCCAAGCAACCTTCCTTATTTCAAGTGCATTGTACCCTTCCTTGGCTTACCTAGTTGACATACCACCCTGGTACTCAACTTGTCACTTTTCAACTTCTTTTATTTTCCAAGGTAACCCTAATTGGCATAAGGATTGAATCAGGCCGTCAGAGAGAAAGTATGGTAAATGCATGTTCCCCACCCCCAAGAAGTCTCAGAAGTCTTTCAGCCGGGATCCTTGCAGTTCTTCAGCAAGCTGGTGGTGCCATGAGGGAAGTTGAGATCAAAAGAAGTCAAGTGTGCCAGAAGTGTGGTTTCGGCCGGGAAGATTCAGCCTTCCGGGTATAGGGCAGCAGGAGCAAGCAAAGAGTGTTGAACCGATGATTGTAAGATTCGAGGCAGTTGATGAGTTCGTGAAGGAACAAGATGAAGATCTAGTTGTTTCCGGTTACAAGTGAGTGGCTGGAGCCCAGCCAACCATTGGTCATGAGTTAGATGAAGATGGCAACAATTGGCATCGGAATCAGCTTTGGTGTCTGAATGCGGAAGATTGGGAAGGACAATGAAGAATAAAAACCATGGGATGGCAATTGCAGTTCCTCTCGGAGCGACCAAGACGTACAAGAATTGACACAGTACTGCTGACGATCTTTCATGAAGATAGAGATAGAAGAACGCGAGTTTTCTAAGATGAAGTGGAGCGGCAACAGAATACGAGACCAAAGTTGATACATCAAGGCGACGTGAAGATTGAAGCGGATCTTCGCAACCTCAAAGTTGGCTCAAGACAAGTAGAAGAGTTGGGAAAATGGAAGAAGAACAAGACTGTACGAGTTAGGAGACGAAACGCTTCGCAAAGTCTAGAGTTCAAGTACCTCTCGGTTACATTCGAGTTTCGAGGACGAAACTCCTCTTAAGGGGGAATGAATGTAACATCCCGACTTTTCGAAAAAGGGTAAAATAGTCATTGGGTGTATTTACTACGACCTAATTATTATTTATCCCATTTATTTAATTAAAAATGATTTAATTAAGAATTTTGGAAAAGGTTGTTATTATGGAATAATATATTGATTATTAAAAGGATTTTAATAATTAGTATTTAAGGAAATAATTTCCTTAATTCCTTCATAACATCAAGTCACGCTGCTTTTGAAAAAAAAAAAGAAAGCAACAGCGGCAATCAAGAAGAAAAAGACGCAGAAGATGCCAGAAAAAGACAGAATGTAATCTTCAACCGTGTGACCAATCCGTTCATCTGTTCAAGATGCCGCAGGAGAGAAAAGTGATCAGCGCGAGGAGATGTAACTTTGGAAAATAACATCTCTCAATTTCGTAAGTTTTCAGTTTAGCCCTAGTTTTCGGTATTCGTAGAGTTCGATTCTTGAAAAATTCGTATCTTTCAATCCGTAACTCTGTTTTTCAGTCATGAGTGGTCGAAATGATCGTCTTGGAGCGTAGAACATTCTAAAAATAGTTATGCAGCAGTTAATTCAGGTAATCTGCAGTTTTATGGACTTTTTCAGTTTCGGTTTTCTGCAAAGAAATAGGATTTTAGGATTTCTCGTTGATCAAATAGGTTTTGGGGTTGAGGATCAACAGTTGTTGCAGTTGCTTGATGTTTTGCTTTCAGTTTTGCTGGAAATTAAGGTAAGAGGCTCTTCCTAATGAGTAATTATAGTTTTATAATGATAGGTTGAGTTTTGGTGAGTTTTGGTGTTGTTTGGTGATAGAATTCATGCTAAGTTGTACTTAATAAGATGTGATATGTTTTGGTATATTTGTGTTGAGTTTTAAATTTCTATTTTTTTGATCTAATAACATTAAATGAAAATGAACAAGCCCCGATTGAGTTTATGATTCGTTCAGTTAAAACACCGAATGTACTCTTAAAGGGAGTTGAAGTTCGGATCCGTCGGAAGAGCATGAAAGGGCTTGTGCTTTGATGGATTAGTATTCATCAATGTCTGTGTAATTGCTAGGCCTTGTCCGTGTCTAATGGTCTAGGAAAGAGAATAGTATGTGTGAGGGAGATTACTTGCAAACACTTAGGTGGCTAGTTAACAACAGATAATAATTACATATGTGTAGTAAAAGATAAAACGTCACTTATTCTCGGTTAGGCACTCTTTCATATCGGCGATGTGATACGTTCATAAAAGGTGAACAACGCTGCTGGCCTATAAACGGTTGAATGGCAGTGGAGGAAATTCATCGGACGTATACGCATACCGGGGAGACCCCGGAGCTAATCGGTGCTAATCACCGTTAGTTAGCAAGTATATCTTCAGGCTGATGAACGCCATGCGTAGTGTCCTTGAGTAATGATGTAACAAAGATAAGCTAAGCTAGAAATGTTTAGTCATGACATGTCGATGGGCATGGATTGAACTTTAAATTGAGTCGGTCTCATAAAGATAATTTAATAATCATAATAATAACCTTTCATTGTATAACTTAGTTGTTCATTAGCTTCTCACTTTTACTAAGTACTTTGTACTTACCTCCTTTGCATTTTCTTTTGTATGCATTGTGGGGTGAGAAGACGAACAGATTGATCAGGTAGATGACGGCTTTTGAAGGCTTTGAAGTCTTGACGAAGTTTCTAGTTCCTTTTCTTTGTAAAAGTTGTACTAGACTAGTTGTATTTATTTTATTAGACTTATTGTATTTCTACTTTTAAGACCTCGTATTGTATAAGTCTTTGGGTTTTTCATCGTTGTATTTTAACTATCCATCTTTAGTATGGTTAATTTCTATTCTTAGTAGCATTTATGTTTTACCCGAGTCTTTTTAGCTTCCGTTTGCTTTTATTTGATACGACGACGTAGAGGCTTGCGTATAATATTAGATTTATTTAATGCTATACGCGCCGAACGTTCTCTTCCGGATAAGGGCTCGGTATCTGGGAGCGGGGCGTTTACATTGGTAGTTAATCACTTGAATTAAGCCTAAAAAGTACATCAGACTAAAAGGTAATACATAGAAGATCAATACAACAGACTATAGATTTAGTACAATAGGTACATCAGACTAAAAGGTAATACATAGAAGAACAATACAAGTCTGAAACAGTCTGAACTATCAGCCAAATTATAAGAAGGATATTCAAGTTCAAAGAACCAAATTATCATGCCCGGAATTCACAAGGTGATGAATTACAAGTTCAGTAAGCCTATGAAATAGGCCTATCTATTACATGATGATACAATGTATATCAAAAACCTCAGCACACCAAGGCACATAGTAAGCCTATGAACTAGGTCTATCTATTGCATTAAGGCACATAATATCAGTAGTATCAGTATCAGCAGTATCAGTATCAGAAGTATTAGTATCAGTAGTATCAGTATCAGGCTCAAAATGACTCTCCTTTCGATTTTTTGTTCCAAGGTCTATGTCCCCCAAGTCCTTGATATGAACTGAATGTCTTCTTACAGTTCAAACACTCATATTTACTTCTTTTCAGAGCATGTTTTGATACTACTTTTTCTTTAGGATCATTTCTTTTAGGCCTCTTCTTGTTCTTGGGTTCAATCACATTAGGACACTTGTTCTAGGCTTCATAAACGGCTGCATTCTTGAAAAAACCCTTCAAATGACGTATCCGATTCGCCTTTTTCAATACATCACAAAAATAATCAAAGACGCAAAATATGTCCATAATAGCACCATAAAAATCAAGTAGTTTTTCCTTTATCAACTCTCCCCACACCTAGACAATCTTTTTCCCAAACCATTCATGGGCTTCAAAAAGCTTTCACTTTCCGTTTTGTTACCATTCATTACCTTGATTACTTGACTTCATTGCATTTTTGTTGTTTGTTGTTGCAGGATAGACAAGCTGTTTTCCGAGTTCTTTGACCCTTTTTCGTTTACAACTCGGTATGAAAAATTGTCCCTTAAGTAACAGTATCAGTAACAGTATCAGTAACATTATCAGTATCAGTAAACAGCATTAGGCTCATTTAAGGCTTAATTCAAGTGACTACTTCAAGGCACACATATTTGGCTCATATAAGTCTCATATAAGAGACAGAACCTTTAATTATTCCCCGGCTGAAATCGGATCGTCTACAAGCTAATTCAGAAGTCGAAGAAGTCACACAGTCAAAATATCTAGCAGTATCGTTTAGTCAAGGTTCATTGATATCTTTCTCTTCCATAATTATTCAAGAGGATCAAAATCATGAGACATAAACAAAACATCATTATCCAAATAGTGGTTTAAATCCAACTAAAGTATTGATTAGTTGCATTTTTCTCGGCTTCCTGGTATTGATGAGAAACGTTATTTATTGGCTCAGGGAAGCAGATCTTGTCGTACGTGACAAAGAGGTAAGGCATAATTGCGTGATCCTATTATATTTTCACTATGTACTTTGTGCCTTTCAAGAAAACATATTCTTTTGAACCATATATGTACATAAATCCATCCATGTCAGCTACTCATATTGTAACATTGCATTCTGTTTAACATTTTCTTCCATCTGCAGATTTAATGCTTCAGTGACTTGCATTCCCCTATGAATGCACAAAATGTAAATGTGAACTATTTTAAGCTCACAGTCATTGTTAAACTCACCGCAACATTTCTCACATTATACTATGAAACAAAATTAAAACAATTTTTTTATCAACACAGAAACAATTGAAGAAAAAAGAAAAGCAAGTCAGCATTTTTCATGACATGTTTTTGCCATTAAAAAGATAAGAGGATCAAGCAATTATGAATTAAACCACATGTTCCATGTCGGCTGGCTGCAATAACGACCGGAACTAAGTTATAAAAGTTGGAACTTCCAAAAAAGAATAAGCAATCAATGATAAATTATGATTCTGGGGACTAAACTCCTCGTTTCTCTTTGAGATGGACTGATCGCTTCTAATGGATCCATTCTGATAGCCGCCATCAGATTTGTCTCTGCTACGAGTAAGCTCAGATCCAATTGAGTGAAGGAAACCACATATTGATAGGTCCTCATAGTTGAAAGACTGGATCTCTATTGAACTCCGAGATGATATGTTCTAATCCACAGTAATGGCGGATTGAGGTATCAAAATTGAAAATTTACAGTAGCTTATAGTAATTCTGTCTTGCTACCCTGAAACTAAGGAACTTAAGAGGGAACCGAAGGATTTCCATGAATGAAGAACACCGGCAGAAGCTTTTTGATTGAGGGGGTATTTTAGTCTGAACGGAAAATTATTGTTCTTATTGCAACTTATAAATTGAATCAAGATTAATGCTTTATTAAGGGGGAAAAATGGGACTTTTACCTAATTTTTCCAAGAAAATAACATCTATATACAGGACCCTGAACAAAATATCAACATCAAAATAACAAACCCGACCCAACCCCGTTTTCTAAAGCGAAGGAAACAAAAAATTATTAACAAAAAAAATAAAAATTAATAAAAGTCGATTTTTATGATGATTCAGCATCATTGACCTCAGCTTTGCCATCATCGGTCTCACTATTGTACAAGAGGCAAAAAAGCTTCAACCTTTCTTCAAAGATCTGTCTTCACAGCACCAGAAAGCTCCATCATCCATGGTGAAACACCACAAACTAACTGATACATGTGTTGCAGATATTTTCAAGAAGCTATTTCATGAGTTTGACAATAACAGAAACCCAATCGGTTTCTTACTCATAAGGAGAATCTCCATGGAAAATGGAAGGGTGTACTATGTTTTGTCAAACAATAATGGAGAATGAGAGTTTTTAAGACAGGGGAGAAGGACGAGGAAACTTCCTAGAAATTTCTAGAAAGTGGGGCGATTTGTAGGAAGTGGGGCGGCCACTTTCATTACTAGGTTATAGGAGAGATGTGCTTTTATTGTGATATATTATGTACAATATTTTCCATTGGTTACACAAAGTGCTTTAAGTCCAAAATATTAAAACCATGTCACATAAGCAATACATAAATCTGGGTCTTACGTGTGTACAATCGATCCACTAATTGACATTTTTTTAACTTACTTGTACTTACGGTATATATCTTACTATAATTCATACTGATAATTCACATTTTTAAACGATATGTGTAACGCCCCGTTCCCGGATACCGAGCCCTTATCCGGAAATACAACGTTCGGCACATATATAAATAAAATTTAATTCATTTATATATGTAAGCCTACAATCAATACAATCAAAGTGCGCGGAAATTTAATGCTCGGGTAATAAATATCCATAAAGATACTAGAATACGAAAAGGTACTAAAAGTCGAAAGTGTATCAAAACAATACAACTGAAGTCCCTCGAAAGTCCAAACGAAATACTATGAAATAAGAAATAAAGATGAACACACGTCATCCCAAAGTACTATGAACAAAGTATATAAAATAGTGCAACATCTCAAATGTAAATGAAAGTGCATAAATAAAAAGAATGAAATATCAAGCTTAGAGATCCTCCTCGGGAACATACTCCTCGTAAAACTCGTAATCCTGTTCGCCTTCTCACCCCCAAGCACATACAACAGAAATGCACAAGGGGTAAGTATATAATACTCAGCAAGGAAGAGAAGTACGTTTCAGCTTAGAATATATAAGATTGAACATTTTTAGGTTTCAACTAAAAAGGCAAGACAGACTCGATTCTACGCATAAAGGTTACATCTCCCAATATGCCTAAACTGTAACTACTTAGCTTATCTTTGTTACAACATGCTATCAAGGTGGAACGTGACATATCGAAATCTTCAGGATACGATAACCCCGGAACGTATTGAAATCTTCAGGATACAATAACCGGTTCCGATAGTATGAACATACGGCGATGCCTCTAGGCCTGCAGGCCGATAGGACACTCACTTTGACTGTCTGTTCACACATCACGCTATAGATCTTCAGGATCTACCCAAGACCACATGGTGTTTAATCTTTTATCTAGCAAGTTGTGTTATATTAGGTGATTAACTGACCATCCTAGTTCATTTAGATAACAATCCCTCATCGAAAGCTAAAATAAACAAGCTGGAAGACCAGCTCCAGGTGGACGCCCGTCTGAAGGACCAGACGCCCGTCTGAAGGCCCTGAACGCTCGTCCAAAATGGTGGACGCCCGTCCAGACATTCCCCTTTCAATCCTGTATCAAAATTTCACCTCAGACGCCCGTCCGAGGTATCCAGACGCTCGTCCAAGGTTGGACGCCCGTCCAGAAAACCGGACGCCCATCCGACCTGGCGATTTCCAGAAAAAAACTGAAACGCGATCCTTCATCGTTTTCATTCGGTTTTCAATTAAAAACCCAATCTTTCTCAACCTAATCGTGTCGAAATAATCTACCATCCATACCAAAACTTCAACCATCTCATAGACATCAATTTAACGCAATTTAAATCCCCAAAACAACAAGAATTCAACACAAATACCACATATTTCAAAACTGAAACGTAAGGGTTTCTCCTTACCTTTTCTGCCTAAAAACTCAGAACTAGCTGTTGATCCTGGTACCGATGCGAAGCTCTCGTCACGAGGATTCCAACGGTATGCTATGATCTGAAAACGGAAGAGGAACGAATGAGATATCAAGGATCGAGAATTGACGGTTTCAATGCCCAAAACAGCGGTTTCTCTTTTCTGAGGGGGAGAAGTGCGGCTGCTCCAAAATTCAGGGTTTTAGGAAAAATGATTAGGTTTTAGTATATTTCCGTTTATATACCGTAACCTAATTATTATTTTAAACCCGAATTTACTCCAATACCCTCAAACAACCATTAAACCGAAACCGTTATAATTCAAAGGATTTAATTCCAACGAAACGGAAAAAGAATATTAATTACGTTTTCGCAAAATGACACGTCTGCCCTTTTTACGAAAGTCGGAATATTACATTCTCCCCCCCTTAAGTGGAGTTTCGTCCTCGAAACTAGAACGTACCTGGTAAATCCAAAAATTTCGGGAATTCGTTGATCATATCACCTTCAACTTCCCAAGTTGCTTCCTCAGGTGTATGATTGCTCCACTGAACAAGAACCAACTGAACCATCTTCCTCTTAACCATCTTTTCTTTCCTGTTCAGAATCTTAATCGGCTTTTCATCATAAGCGAGGTTGTCCTGAAGTATCTCTGGATCCACTGTAGACTCAACCTCTATCTTCGTCAAACACTTCTTCAACATCGAAACATGGAAGACGTTGTGAACTCTGGACATAGACTCTGGCAACTGAAGTCTATAGGCTAAAGGTCCAATCCTTTCCAGAATTACAAACGGTCCAACATACCTCGGGCTCAACTTTCCTTTCTGACCAAAACGCTTAACTCCTCTCATTGGTGATGCCTTCAAGTAAACACGATCACCAACCTCAAACTCAAGCGGTCTCCGTCTGACATCTGCCCAACTTTTCTGCCTGTCTTGAGCTATCTGCAGATTCTTCTTCACTAACTGAACCCTCTCTTTGGCTTGCTCAACTAACTCTGGCCCAGTGAGCTGTTTCTCCCCAACATCGTCCCAAAACAAAGGCGTCCTGCATCTTCTACCATACAAAGCTTCAAACGGTGGCATGCCTATGCTCGCGTGATAACTGTTGTTGTAAGCAAACTCTGCAACTGGCAGATAATCTACCCAAGATCCGCCTACCTCCATGACACATGCTCTAAGCATATCCTCAAGTGTCTGGATAGTCCTCTCAGACTGACCATCTGTCTGAGGATGAAACGCTGTACTCAAATCCAACCGGGTACCAAATGCCTCCTGTAAGCTCTGCCAAAACCGACTGACGAACCTCGAATCCCGATCAGAAACAATGGAGACTGGAACTCCATGAAGCTTCACTATATTGTCCATATATAGTTCCCTCATCCTTGCCAAGGGCATATTCATCTTGAAAGGCAAGAAATGAGCCGACTTGGTTAATCTATCAACGATCACCCAAATAGAGTCATGTCCACCCTTCGTCTTAGGCAAACCAGAAATAAAGTCCATGGTGATCTTTTCCCATTTCCATTCTGGGATATCCAATGACTTAAGCATCCCGCCTGGCTTCCTATGTTCAGCTTTCACTCTCTGACAGACGTCACACTCAGAAACAAACTTAGCAATCTCTAGCTTCATTGAGGGCCACCAAAATCTTCCTTTCAAATCCCTGTACATCTTGGTAGAACCTGGATGCACTGCAAAAGCAATCTTGTGTGCCTCTTCCATAACTCTTTGTCTCAAATCTCCAACATTAGGCACACAGAGACGATCCTGATACCACAGATTTCCACTCTGATCCAACACATAGCCAATTGTAGGCTTCTCTCTTGCAACCCTCTTCAAATCAACCAAAACTGCATCTTCATCTTGCTTTACTCTGATCTCATCCATCAACTCTGATCTAGCCAACAACGGTGCTGCAAACTGACGGTCCTCAATCTGATCAAATCGCTAAACTGCAAATCATCAACCCCTGCTGTGATATCCTCAATACTGGGCTCTAAAGCCACTGGTTTCCTGCTCAAGGCATCTGCTACTACATTTGCCTTTCCCGGGTGGTACTGAATGTCCAAGTCATAGTCCTTCACAAACTCTAGCCATCTCCGCTGCCTCATATTCAAAATCTCCTGAGTGAAGAAATACCTTAAACTTTTGTGATCGGTGAAGATTCTAGCCTTGACCCCATACAGATAGTGCCTCCAAGTCTTTAATGCGAAAACCACTGCTGCCAACTCTAAGTCGTGTGTGGGATAGTTCTTCTCATGTACTTTCAATTGCCTGGATGCATAGGCAATGACCTTTCCTCCCTGCATCAACACACAACCTAGACCCTGCCCTGAAGCGTCGGTGTAGACATCATAGTCATCGAACACCTCGGGTACTGCCAATACCGGTCTTGTAGTCAACCTGTCCTTTAACAACTCAAATGCTAACTCACACTCGGGTGTCCAATCAAACTTGGTGTTCTTTTGTGTAAGTCTGGTGAGTGGAGTAGCTATCCTTGCGAAATTCTTCACAAACTTTCTGTAGTAACCAGCCAAACCCAGAAAGCTCCTGACCTCTGAAACTGTAGTCGGTGTAGGCCAACTCTTAACTGCCTCAATCTTGGCCGGATCAACCTGAATGCCATCACCTGAAATGACATGACCCAAGAAGCTCACTTGGTCCAACCAAAAGTCACACTTGGAAAACTTTGCATACAATCGCTCCTTCTTTAACGTTTCCAAAACAATCCGCAGATGTTCCTCATGCTCCGCCTCGTCCCTAGAGTATACCAGAATATCATCAATGAAGACAATCACAAACTTATCTAGGTAAGGCATGAAGACCCGCTGCATCAAATCCATAAATGCAGATGGGGCATTAGTGAGTCCAAAAGGCATAACAAGGAACTCATAATGTCCATATCTAGTGCTGAATGCTGTCTTCGGAATATCTGCCACTTTAACTTTTAACTGATGGTAGCCTGACCGCAAATCAATCTTTGAAAACACTTTCCGACCCTGCAACTGATTGAACAGATCATCTATCCTCGGTAATGGATACTTATTCTTGATAGTCAGATTGTTCAAGGCCCTGTAGTCAATACACATCCGCATGCTGCCATCCTTCTTCTTCACAAACAAAACTGGTGCTCCCCAAGGTGAAGTACTGGGCTGAATGATGTTCCTTTCTAACATCTCCTTGAGTTGAGCCTTCAACTCCTTCAATTCAGCCGGTGCCATCCTGTATGGTGCCTTGGCAACTGGTGCCGCCCCTGGAACTAACTGTATCTCAAACTCAATGGCCCTGTCTGGCATGTTTCCTGGCAACTCATCTGGAAATACCTCTGGATAATCTCTGACCACTCTAGTATCTTCCAACTTAGGTTTTACTTGTTCCACATCCACTGCGTACAACAAGTAGCCCTCACATCCTTTCTGACATGCCCTGATGGCCTTGACTGCGGAAATGATAGGATGTCTCTTCTTGCCTGGCCTGTAAACGTTCCCCTGATAAGTCTTATCTGATTTCCCCGGGACTCTGAAAATGACTCTCTTGGCCCTGCAATCCAAGTGAACATAATTCTTGGATAGCCAGTCTATCCCAAGAATCACGTCAAAGTCTGAGAAATCCATAACCGCGAGGTCACTCTTACTCTGATAAGGTCCAACCTGAACATCCACTTGTGGTATCATCCTAACCACCTTATTTACCTTGCCTAGGGGTGTAACAATCTCCATAGTATCTCTCAAAGGCTCCATAGGTAAATCTAGTTTCTTAGCAATCCTAGAGGACACAAAGGTGATTGAAGCTCCTGTATCAAATAAGGCCCTGACTACTAGATTGCCTACTCTTATCATACCTATCATGCATTTGTCCAATTAACTAAAGTTACAACATGTTCCAAGCACGCTATAAATAACTCAAAAGAACAAAGCAACCATAAAAGGTACCTGTGATCACATCATCCTCTGGCTCAACCTCTCTGGCATCAACAGCAAACATCTGCACCTGCTTACTCGGACCTGCTCTACTAGGCTGACCTGCCTGAGCACTGGCTGCCCTGCGTGGACAATTCCTGGAGAAATGACCCTGCTCACCACAAAAGAAACAACCTGAGGTAGCCGGTGGCCTAGCTGCCGGTGGTGCGCCAACTGGTGGCCTGACTGCTGGTGGGGCACCAACCGGTGGTCTAACTGCTGACTGTGCGGGCAACCTCTTGAACTGCTGCTGCGGAGCCCCTCTGCCACTGCCCTGACTTGTTTCAAAGCTTCTCTTATTACCAACAACTACCGTAGCTCTCCTCCTGAAAGTCTCGACTTCCAAGGCTTTATTCAGTAGCTCTGCCATATTCCTTGCTGTAAAGCCTAGCATGCCCGACTGAATCCCATATGCCAAACCGTCCTTGTAACGGGCCATTTTTCGTTCTTCCACTTGCATCAACTCCGGATAAAATCTTCCTAACTCATTGAACCGATTTGTGTACTGGGACACTGTCATGTGATTACCTTGTTCAAGTTTCAGAAACTGACTGGCTTTTTCTGCTTGTACCGTTGCCGGAAAGTACTCGTTGTAGAACATGGCTTTAAAAGCCGCCCAATCTGTTACCTTGCCGCTGCTACTCTGAACTGCATCTATCCAAGACTCGGCTGAACCTAAAAGAAAACCGACCGCTAACTGGGCCATCTCCGTCTCAGGGACACCTATATTCCTACACGATTTCTCAAAACTTCTGATCCATTCCTCAGCCTTTGCATGTTCCACATTCCCATAAAAATCTTGCATACGGTTTCTTCTCAGCCTAGTGTGCCAATCTACTGATGGTGCTGACTCAACAACCGGCCTAACTGGTGGGTAAACCGGAGGGTAACCATAGGGTATCTGCTGCTGCTGCTGAACCGGTGGCCTGAAAGGCTGATAGACCGGGGAATGACCAAGGGGTACCTGCGGCTGTTGCTGATAGTAATACGGAGCCTGATGCTCAGCCTGATATGGAGGATACACTGGGTAATGCGGAGGATACGGCGGAGGGTACTGTGGCTGCTGAAAACCATACTGAGGGATAGCCTGCTGTGGTGCCTGTGTCACTGGTGGTGGATAAACAACCGTCCTCTGCTGAAACTGCCCCGACCTGGGTTGATACGAAGAAGGCCAAAGGGACGCTGCATAGTTAACCACAGGTGGAGGAGGTGGTGGTGGAGTCTGATGTTGATCCTGCTCCGGCTCAGGTGAAGGTGTAGCTGTGCGAGGCGGTGGTGACAAACTGCGACGACCCCTAGAGGTTTCACCCCTCTCAGACGTCTGATTACCAAGAGCCAAAGTCTTCGATCTTGTGTATCTACTCATCCTGACAACCAAGAGAACCAGAGTGTTACTAAGGATCTAAAGATAAGATTGAGTTAAACTCAAAGAATAGAAACCTAAGGAACACGTATCTCTGATACCAACTGTAACGCCCCGTTCCCGGATACCGAGCCCTTATCCGGAAATACGACGTTCGGCACATATATAAATAAAATTTAATTCATTTATATATGTAAGCCTACAATCAATACAATCAAAGTGCGCGGAATTTAATGCTCGGGTAATAAATATCCATAAAGATACTAGAATACGAAAAGGTACTAAAAGTCGAAAGTGTATCAAAACAATACAACTGAAGTCCCTCGAAAGTCCAAACGAAATACTATGAAATAAGAAATAAAGATGAACACACGTCATCCCAAAGTACTATGAACAA
This sequence comes from Gentiana dahurica var. dahurica, assembly GCA_024500145.1. Lineage (NCBI taxonomy): Eukaryota > Viridiplantae > Streptophyta > Magnoliopsida > Gentianales > Gentianaceae > Gentiana > Gentiana dahurica. The sequence continues at coordinate 63,585,135 of CM044896.1, read as the reverse complement.
AGTATATAAAATAGTGCAACATCTCAAATGTAAATGAAAGTGCATAAATAAAAAGAATGAAATATCAAGCTTAGAGATCCTCCTCGGGAACATACTCCTCGTAATACTCGAAATCCTGTTCGCCTTCTCACCCCCAAGCACATACAACAGAAATGCACAAGGGGTAAGTATATAATACTCAGCAAGGAAGAGAAGTGCGTTTAACTTAGAATATATAAGATTGAACATTTTAGGTTTCAACTAAAAAGGCAAGACAGACTCGATTCTACGCATAAAGGTTACATCTCCCAATATGCCTAAACTGTAACTACTTAGCTTATCTTTGTTACAACATGCTATCAAGGTGGAACGTGACATATCGAAATCTTCAGGATACGATAACCCCGGAATGTATTGAAATCTTCAGGATACAATAACCGGTTCCGATAGTATGAACATACGGCGATGCCTATAGGCCTGCAGGCCGATAGGACACTCACTTTGACTGTCTGTTCACACATCACGCTATAGATCTTCAGGATCTACCCAAGACCACATGGTGTTTAATCTTTTATCTAGCAAGTTGTGTTATATTAGGTGATTAACTGACCATCCTAGTTCATTTAGATAACAATCCCTCATCGAAAGCTAAAATAAACAAGCTGGAAGACCAGCTCCAGGTGGACGCCCGTCTGAAGGACCAGACGCCCGTCTGAAGGCCCTGAACGCTCGTCCAAAATGGTGGACGCCCGTCCAGACATTCCCCTTTCAATCCTGTATCAAAATTTCACCTCAGACGCCCGTCCGAGGTATCCAGACACTCGTCCAAGGTGGGACGCCCGTCCAGAAAACCGGACGCCCGTCCGACCTGGCGATTTCCAGAAAAAAACTGAAACGCGATCCTTCATCGTTTTCATTCGGTTTTCAATTAAAAACCCAATCTTTCTCAACCTAATCGTGTCGAAATAATCTACCATCCATACGAAAACTTCAACCATCTCATAGACATCAATTTAACGCAATTTAAATCCCCAAAACAACAAGAATTCAACACAAATACCACATATTTCAAAACTGAAACGTAAGGGTTTCTCCTTACCTTTTCTGCCTAAAACCTCAGAACTAGCTGTTGATCCTGGTACCGATGCGAAGCTCTCGTCACGAGGATTCCAACGGTATGCTATGATCTGAAAACGGAAGAGGAACGAATGAGATATCAAGGATCGAGAATTGACGGTTTCAATGCCCAAAACAGCGGTTTCTCTTTTCTGAGGGGGAGAAGTGCGGCTGCTCCAAAATTCAGGGTTTTAGGAAAAATGATTAGGTTTTAGTATATTTCCGTTTATATACCGTAACCTAATTATTATTTTAAACCCGAATTTACTCCAATACCCTCAAACAACCATTAAACCGAAACCGTTATAATTCAAAGGATTTAATTCCAACGAAACGGAAAAAGAATATTAATTACGTTTTCGCAAAATGACACGTCTGCCCTTTTTACGAAAGTCGGAATATTACAATATGTGTACATTAATGTGAACGAGACACAGTTCTTTGTACTTATCGTGTTATTCACCATTTCACCTTACACAACATCAAATCATACAAGTTCCAATTAATTGGTTCAAAAAGACGACGTATTGTTTTATCAGACGATGAGTCAACGTTGTCCCCTCCTATATCAACCGGTTTTACACGTAATAATATAAATTTTTTTTTCAACGTAACATTTTGTCATACATAATTAAAATTAATTACTAATTTACTTCTTACCTAATGAAAATAACTTAATTTTTTAATTAATAACAAACCGTACATAATTTTTTATTCAAATAACAGGTAATTAGTATTTTACAAGGTTACATTATTAAAAAATTAAAAAACCTTATATACTTTACTAATTAGCTAATTATAAATTTATTAACTAAATGTGCTGCAATACATACCTAATCCTTATTTGTTTCTATACGGATACAAAATAATAAAAAACTTACTTAATTTACTTATTATCTAATGAAAATATATATTCATCAATTACGCATATATACAAACTACTTAACAAGCATCCATAGTATATCCTAATTAAAATCACTATACTACTTACAATTACTTAAATGTTTATTTACTAATAACCAAACTTATATAATTATGTACTAACTAAACTTAATTACATACAAAAACATAATTAATTAAATAATATAATACTTAATTAATTACATACAACCACAAATAATAAAAATCTTACTTAATTTACTTATTATCTAATTAAAATAGATATTCATCAATTACACAAATATACCTCCTACTTATTATTTCTCAACTTCTACATATTTTTGTTCAATTTTCATTTTTTTCAAAACAACATAATATAAACTCTTTGCTTTTATATCATTTTTGGGATATTGTATTTTTCAGGAAATACCATCTGCATTGAATAATGGGTCAACAAACGGACAAGCTAAACCAAAGAAAAGGGTGGGGGCGATCAGGACCTTTCCCCCAAATATAAATGGGCCAATCTGGAAGCATGGTCAAGAGGGAACTTCTATGGAACTTACTAAGGAAGAGCCCCACAAAGATCTGCCTGTTGACGTCATCGTGGTAGAAGACGATGATTCTGAGCCAGAAGAAGACCCTGAAGAAGAGGACCCAGAGGAGGAAGACCCTGAAAAAATGGAAAATCAGGGGGTAGAAGAAAATGTGGAGCATGAAGACATGCCAACCCCGGAGTATGTTCCAGAACCTCAGCCAGACCCGATGATGGAAGACCATGGCTCTCTGATCTGGGAAGCAACACCATTAGAGATTGTTTATCTCCATAACCACTTGACAATCCGGGGTAGAGAATACCACTGGGCCAATAGATACGAAAGGCGGGTATGGGATGAGTGTTTAGCCCTACGAGAGGAGATTCGGGACTTGAAGGTTGCATTGTGTGATGCAAAGAGGAAGACCGAGCACATGAAATAGAGGATCATGTGATAGGCTGATTCTTTTGCGATGTTTTTTTTATATACATAATAAAATTATGACAATAATCTTTCGGCTTGGATGATTTTGTTTTAGTCAGTAGGCTGATGCTGAATCATTTCTCTATCAGTAGGCTAATGCTGTAGGCTGATGCTGAATCTTTTCTCTATCAGTTTTATTCAGTTTCAACATTTTTAGTGCAGACTTCAATCTTTCAACTTCAAGAATTAGATTCTCTTTCTTAGCTTTAATTAATTCATAACCAGCTTGAATAGTTACTGGCTGATTCATCAATTCGTCAAGGGTTTCTTCTAATTCTAGATTTTTTTGATTGGAGTCAGCAGTCGAACAAAATGCAAATCCTTTGATGCAAGCACCAATTCATCAATGGATGAGAGATCACCCTGAAGAACAAGTTATTGGTGATACTCAAACTGGCGTTCGAACAAGACATCAACTAGATGCAATGATTGCATGTTTTCTATCTCAATCTGAACCTAAGGAAATAGAAGAAGCTTTGAAAGATCCAGACTGGATACTAGCTATGCAAGAAGAACTTAATGAATTCGAAAGAAATCAAGTATGGGAATTGGTAGAAAGGCTTGTTCATATAAATGTCATTGAAACCAAATGGGTTTTCAGAAACAAACTTGATGAAGATGGGAATATCATCAGAAACAAAGCTAGACTTGTAGCTAAAGGATATTCTCAAGAAGAAGGCATAGACTTTGATGAAACTTATGCACCAGTTGCAAGATTGGAAGCAATCAGACTATTTCTAGCATTTACAGCTCACAAAAAGTTCAAAGTATATCAGATGGACGTTAAAAGCGCATTTATGAATGGAATTCTTGAAGAAGAAGTATATGTTCAACAACCACCTGGATTTGAAATCAAAGATCAAGCTGATAAAGTTTTCAAACTAAGGAAAGCTCTTTATGGACTCAAACAAGCACCAAGAGCTTGGTATTAAACTCTATCTCAATTTCTAGTGGATAATGGATTTATCAAATGAACAATCGACAAAACATTATTCAGGATGAAAAATGGAAAAAGCACTCTACTTGTTCAAATCTATGTTGATGACATTATTTTTGGATCAGAGAATGAATAATTATGTGAGAAATTTACAAGTTTAATGAAGAGCAAATTTCAGATGAGTATGATGGGAGAATTGAATTACTTTCTTGGATTACAAGTTAAACAATTAGATGATGGAATTTTCATTCACCAAACCAAGTATACAAGAGAACTTATCAAAAAGTTTGGTATGGAGAAATCAACTGGAATATCTACACCAATAGGGACCAACATCAAGCTAGATGAAGACAAAGAAGGAAAATATGTTGATCAAAACACTTTACAGAAGAATGATTGGAAGCCTACTCTATCTTACAGCAAGTAGACCATATATATCTTTTACTATTGGTGTATGTGCAAGATTTCAGTCAAAACCAAAAGAAAGTCATCTCACAGTTGTAAAAAGAACCCTGAAATATATGAAAGACACAGATGGTGTTGGAATTTGGTATTCAAAAGAAGGAGAATTCAAGCTAATTTCTTATTCAGACTCAGATTATGCAGGATGCAAAGTGGACAGAAAAAGCACCTCGAGCACATGTCAGTTATTAGGAAATAGACTTGTGTCATGGTTTAGCAAAAAGCAAAATTCTATCTCAACTTCAACAGCTGAAGCATAGTATATAGCAGCTGGAAGTTGTTGTGCTCAAGTATTATGGATTAGACAGCAATTAAAAGATTATGGGATAGAAGAAGGAACAATTCCAATAATGTGTGATAACACAAGCGCAATTGCAATTACTGACAATCCCGTTTTACACTCAAGGACAAAGCACATTGATGTGCGTCACCACTTCATAAGAGATCATGCAGAGAAAAATGATATCACAGTTCTTTATGTTCCTACTGAAGATCAATTGGCATATATCTTTACAAAGCCAATGGACAAAGAAAGATTTGCCAAACTAAGAACTGAATTGGGGATAATTAAAGTCAGTTAAGTCAGTTAAGCCAGAGATTCGTCAAGGGGATTAATCTTTTTTATGTTGGGTGCGCTCACTTAACAGACTAGTCATTGACATCAACAATCTCAAACTGATTAACTGAAACTGAAAATTTGATAGAACGGATAGTTCACTCTAAAACTGACCTCAGCATCAGTTTCTACCCAGTCAACTTGAGTCAAAGGTTGATATGATAAAATCAACAGCGGTTATATCACATTTAATTACTGCAGTTCTTTTGTCAGAATACATTACGTGTACACCCCACTACTATCAGAACAGTACATGCATCGGTTACCCAAACAATCATGGAATATGAAAGGTTGTACTAATCAACCGCCAGTACACCCTACCTATTTATTCAACCTTCGTTGACACTCCCCTCAATCAAAATTTCAAAATTATCAGTCTCTTTCTTCAAAACAAAATCAGACCTTTCGCAATCTTTTCATCTCAAAAATCAATTTTTGTGTTCACACCCAGATATGTCCACTTCAAAGAATCACAAGAAGAAATATTGATCACAGAGCTAGATGAGTTTTCATTAGAAATTTATGAAGCAATGTGCAAAAATCCTCTGGATCTGTGATAAAATCCAGAAACAACCAGGTTTGAGAAACCCTCTGGAAGTTAAGTTCAATGAAAAACGTGATGTGGAAGGGATTTAGCAATTCTGGGAGAATATGCGAGTGGTACAAGACTCCCTTATCACAACAGTTCGTGGAGATCGCATTGTCATCAATGAAAAAGTTATGCGGTCAATATTTGGTTTCACAAATTCATCTGTGACATCAATAGATTTGACTACTCAACCATTGAAAAGAGACGCTTTTATTAAGCAACTTACTTTTTCTAAGGAACCAGTAGAAGTTGATATTCATGTTGACAAACTCAAGCCAGAATTTGCGCATCTTAGCAGATGGCTCAGCAAACATGTCATTGGAAAATCAAAAGGAATGAGTACACTATCCGATGAAAAAATTTATCTGATGAACATAATTTGGGATGAATTACAATTCAATTGGGCAGGTTATGTAGTCAATCAGATAAAGAAGCAACACTTAGCTGAACTAGAAAGTGTAAGTAGAGCTCAAGCTGAAGGTCAAGCAACTGTTGGTAGATTCCGACTGAAGAAAACACTCAGTGGAATCATTCAATTTTATCTGGAGACACTCAAGGCAGGGAAGAAAGAAAGACAAACTGCAGAGGAAATAGCAGTTGTCACAAGAACAACTTCCTAACCTGAAGCTGAACACAAAGGCATCAAGCGGAAAGCTGAATCAGCAAAGGAAAGATCAGTTGTAAGATATTTGTACCCAGAAACTTCAAGTAAGACAGCACCAACTGAGGGGGAACAACAACAACTGAGAACTGAAGTTACAAAAAAAACACTCTTGATGGTGATACTTCTCAATTACAACATCAATCAGATCAGCAATCAGCCCCAGTTTTTGAAGCTGATAAAATTGTCAGACTGATGAAGATAAAGCTTAAACCAGAAGATTCTCGTGATGTTAGTGTACAGACTGAAGAAAAGTAACTCTTGGAGAAATTTGAAATCAGAGATCTATATACTCTATTTCCTATATCAGAGTTTCTTGAAAATGGTTTCAAAAGATTTACTGAACTAGCTCAACGGAGAGAATCAGCCACATCACCTATTCCTAAAGATACATCAAAGAAGAAGGATGATGATGAAGATGGTAATTCAAGAAAAGAAGCTGCTGTGACTACAGTTTTAATTACAGAAACTCAACCTCAACCTCTAGCTACTCAAACCGTAAGTCAGCAAGAAGATTTGCCAATTGGAAATCAGACAACTGACACTCAGCAAATAGCTGATGGAATTGATAAACAACAACTCATGATTATTGATGATATCACTCAGTCTAATGATCAAACTGAAACAACATATGATCCTTCTGATATTCTAACAAAGGATGAATTGGCCAAAGTTCATGAGAACTTGAAGATCGTGCTCAGTCAAAGGGATATACAAAATGGCCTTTTATCAAACATTTCTGGATATCTAGATTATAAAACCAGAACAGATGTGTCAGTTCATGCAAGACTAGAGATGATTCATAATTCAAGTTCAAGTTCTGCTTCAGAAATTTTGTTACTTAAACAAAAACTTGAGGACTAAACCGCAGTAGACAGGGAAACACATGCACAAGCTCACTGGCATATGAATCGGCACATCTATGTGTTAGAAACTCAGCTCAAAGAAGTACTTGCTTCTCAGCAACAAATCTCAGCCGATCAAAAGGCAACCCATGCTCTGGTAGATCAGTTATATGATGCCAAAAAGGGGAAAGCTGAAGAAGAAAAGCTGAAGTTACTCAAGGAAAAGAAGCAACTTGAAGACGAGTTGGAAAGATACAAATCAGATCCAAAATTCTTACAGAAAGAGTTAACTGACGAGCAGCTCATTGTAAAATATATTCAACCTGGAGATCGGAGAGCTACTCTAACAAAGGATCTATGGTTAAAGTTTGTCAAAGATCACAATCCTATCAAATCCAAGTACAAGGATAAGACTATTGAAGAATCCTTGAACTACTTCTTATCTGATAGATACCATGATCAGAAGATGGCACAACACAAGAATAATCAGTGGATTGAAGACAAACTGAAGATTAAAGACAAAACTGAACAGATGAAAGCTGATGTAGTAGAATTTGAAAAATACTACTTGAAAGAATCAGATTTACCAAAGTTATTTCTGTGGAGAAAATGGAAAGAAGGAAGTCAAGTTGACTACAACAAGACCTTTTCTAAGGAAGACTCCAAGCTAGAATATGATTATCGTCTACACGACAAAGAGATGAAGTTCATTTCAGTCAGACAAAAAGCACAGAAAAAGGCTTAGTCCTTAGTCAAAATTCATTTGAACAAAATGTAACTATTCCAGTTTTTGTGTATTCTAATGAGATCCAGTTTCCAGTTTTACATTGTTTTGATCTTTAAGCTTTTCTTTTAGGGAGAGTTTTGGCATCATCAAAAAGGGGGAAATTGTTGGAAATAAAATTTATGTTTTGATGATAATTCATCATATTTATTTAGAGTATTATCTTAACCTCATTGATGAATTGCTGAAGCCAACTGTTATAGTGAAAAGCTAAAAGATGTCTAGAACTGAATGTTTAGGTTTTATTAGAGTCTGATAATTGTATAGGTTACATCAGACAAACACTGTAATATTTAGTGTGTTGTAAAACTGAAAACTGGAAGTCATTCAGAAGACTGGAAATCGTCAAGATAAACAAACTGACTTAGGATACACCAATATGAAAACTGAAGAAGATAAGTTCGCTGAGGGACACAGACTCAGTTGTCTTATGTATAAGAATAAAGAACCGAGGGTCACAGACTCAGTTGTAGAATATTGAAGAACTTAGGGTTCAAACTCAGTTATGAAGATTACAAGTCGAGACTATGAAGTTAGACTTCAGGCAAGATTGTGGTGACCTGAACTGACTTTATGGATCTTGTATGAAGACCCAAGAATCATAATGACAATGAATTCTTAGAAGATAATTAGTCATGGTGTACTCTGATTATGTCAATTATAATCAGATATAAATTGGAGTACTGATATTTGAAGAAGAGTAAAAATCTCAGTTAATGCTCCAAGTCAGTCAAGAAACTGACAACTGATAAACTCAGTATAAAACTGATCAGGAAACTCAGTTTTACATGTCAGCCATCCAACAAACTGATTGTACAGTCGAACGTTTAAAAGGAAGTGATTTTATTGGATGAGTTACTGACAGATCAGAACAGTCAGAAAATATAGCCGTTACAAGATAGACGTTGATGCAGTTCGAATTCAAGCCAGATGAACGTTGGATCTCAAACTATAAATAGAGGAATTTGCACCAAGGATTAAAATATATAACAACACGAAGATTTAACAGATCAACAAGCATTTTTGTGCATTAGTCTTTTTATTCGAATTGCTATCATCTCAGTGCCATAACAAGATCACATCTAGACTTTTCTTCAAGTGTTCAAGCTACACAGAATTTATCCAGAATCAGACACTTTGAAGAACCACAAACAAGAATCAATTTATTGATTCTCAGCCCAACTTTGATTCTACATCAAAGGTTCAGACTGTGAAGCAAACCGGGAAGGTTTTGCCAAGGACAGTTGTTACAAGCAGTCGGGTAGACTGTGTTTGTGGTGGTAGCTGGTGAAGAGGCATACGTAACCCTTCAAGGACCAGTGTTCAAGCAATTGAAGAGCAGCAATTCTACCTGTTCTACAACTGTTTAGATAGTGAAGCTAGGGATTAGCCAATGACTATTGTTTAGGACTTTTTGTAACAGTTCATCTCAAGAAGTTCTAGTGGAATTTTCCTCCACACCACAGGGGAAGAGAGGACGTACATGATTACACCATCTGGAACCTCTATAATTCTTGTTTATTTACTTTACGCATTTATTTACTTACTCAGCATTTATCTACAGCATTTTGATATTTGATTGTTATACATCTCACAGTTCACTAACTGACATTCTTCAGAATTCAGTTTAACACACTCAACTTTCACATAGAATAACAAGATCAAGAAAAAGGCTAGAACTATATCCGTTGCGGTTGACTCAATTTTAAGCTTAAGTCAGTTTGACTTGAACTCAGCTTAGTCAGCTTAACTCCACACAAGTTTTAATTGAACTTTAATTTGTTTTAAATCCAGTTTTAGGGACAAGTTTATTCACCCCCTCTCTAAACTTGTGTTAGCCTTTCCAAGGGACCAACAAATACTTTTTCATGGATGATCGTATATTTTCTTTTACTTTTTCATTCCAGGTGTTAAGTAAACTTTTTCAGAATGGATGTTGCGCAATCTCACGTTCGCTTTTAATTGAACCTACGCTACTTTTCATTCTCATAACTATGACAGATGTCTGCACTTTTATATTTCATTGTAAATATTTCATTCATGCCATTTTTTTTTGTTATTTTTGTTTAACTTACATAGCTCTTCAATTACTACAATATCTACAAATTTCTACATAAACATATATCATTGTAAATATTTCAAGAATGCCTTTTTTTTTGTTTCAGTAAAATACCTTTTAAATTACTACAATATCTACAAATATCTATATACACATATCGATTTTTCAAGACTACCGTTCTCCGTGTATCGCACGGGTTTAATACTAGTATAATATATATAGTTTTCATATCCTTTACCAATTCACGCCAAGAAGAGGCTGAAAAGATAAGTGGGCCAAGCCCAATTATTTACTAAAGCAACTTATATAATACTAATAATAATAATAATAAAACTTAATTATAAAAGGGGTCCTTTTCATAAAAAAAAAACCAATGTGAATTAAAAAAAAAAACCAATGTGAATAAAGTAGTGAAAATCCATGATTGGCTTTATTAGGTTATGTCTTTTTTTTATTTGTCGGGATCCAGACATATACGAAAACTGAAACTCTGAATACTTTAACAGCCGCTTTTCTCCAGGCTCCCAAAAATCTTCTTTCATGTCCTTGTCCATTGTTTTTATGTCTGATAAGTAGCTTGAGATTTCTTAAAAAACCTTGGTATAAGTAGATCTTTGATCCATCAGTCCATCAAGTGTTTTCTGATATCAATCCATGTCCTCTGTTGTCATGAATTCAACTGGATTATCAGAAACTTTCACAGCGAATTTCTCAATAGGGTCAAAAATTGCAAGAGTTTGATCGGTAACTTCTTGTTTTGTCAGCTGTTTGAGTCTCAGGTGACTTTCCTTCCTTGGCTATATCAGCAACTTAAACTTGTACAGCCGACTTCTCATCCTTAGTTGATTTTTTTGTTTCAACTGACTTGCTATCCTCTTTTGGTTTTGTCAACAATCTTCACTTCTTTCCATCTTTTAGAAAATTGCTTAATTAGTAGTCAATTGTAATATGCCATCATCATATGGATCATCATTCTTCTCTTGTTTTTCCTTTGGTTCTGATGATGCTTTCTTTCTCGTTTTCTCAGCATTCTGATGAATAATTTTGTAGCATAAGTGATAAAATGTTCTACAGTAAAGAACTCAAATAGGTTATTAACCTTCAACAGTTCAAATACCCATTTTTCGTCATGTTTCATCTCTTCCTTTGTGGGTTCTTGATGTTCAATAGCACTTAGCTTCCATATGTAGTGTAATAACCTTTCTGGCTCAGTAAAGGTTATAGGTAATTCATCTTCCAGCATTACATCTACATCTTGAACTGATTGTACTGATGTCTGAGTGGTTTCCGCAGGTACGACAACTTGTGCAATTTCAGCAGATACTACTAACTTTTATTCTTGAATACTCTCAGCAAGTGTTAATTTTTCTGGTTTGATGTTAGCAACCTTTCAATATCAGCTAAGTCTTTTAGTTTAGCTTTCGTTCGGTCAAAGCCTTCTCTTCTTGTAGCACTTTGACTTCTTTACAGGCACCATACTTGATTTTTAGCCTCTTCGGGGGGTGTGATAAGAGTTGTCTTTCCAAGATCTTCTTAGCTACTTCAGCTTTTCACATCATTCATTTTTCCTCTTCAATCAATTCAGAAACTGTTTTCTTTGAAATCTCAGCAACTTTGCTCTGTTTCTGACTTTTAGCTGGTTTTTGATTTTGAGTTCTTCAACAACAACTTCCTTTTTCTCTGATTTTTTAGTAGGTGTTGAAGAACTTTCTGTTCTTATCACTTTCTTTACATGAATCAATACTTCCAGATAATGTTGAATAAGTATGCCAAATGTCTTCTTGGCATGAAATCTACCTTTCTTTTGAATACCATCCTTCTTAGCTCTGTTTCTTTCCACAATTCTTCCAGGTGCTGTTCCTTCAATTGATTGAATATGAAACCATCCCATTTAAGATCGATTTGTTGCCAGATAATGGCCATTAGGTCCACTTTTATACTTGACAATGTGTCCAAGCCTCCATAGGTTCTTAATATGCATTTGCAAATCCATTTGCTCAGATTTGAAAATTCTAGCTTGAGTTCTTCCATTCTTAATGAAATGGTTGCTGGTTCTTTACTTGAAGAAATTTCCTTTAGAAAATCTACTCTGTTCAACTTAAGGCTTTGAGATTTATGGTTTGATTCTCTTGTTTCTAAAAAACAAAAAGCCTTATGGGAGTTCTTCATTAAGAATAATCTTATGTCCTTGAATGTGAATGGTGATGACATTCCGATCAAGCTTCATGTTCTCCCAGAATTGGCATATGTGTTCATATTCTACTGACTTCTCAAGCTCAATGTCTTAGATGGCTTTTAATCCTTTGATTTGTCTTATCTTTTCTCCAATCCCTTTTGCTAGAGAGATTTTCCACAATCATTTGTGAACTCTTCAATTGATAATGCGGCTCCCAACTAAGTATATTTAGATGACATCTTGAGGAACTTAGGAAAATTTTGTTGACGAATATATAAAGAAGATTTTGGGACAAAAATTTGTTCAAGTGTTCTTCTGCTAATCTCATGTGGTTATTTTTATAGATATAGCTCTGCAACGTCTGTAGATTTTTAAATTCGTACTCTGTAAAATGGTATATCCATTGAGTACTTTATGTCTTCATGCGACAAAATCATGGCATTAAATACGGTAGAACGGTATTAGTAGAAATTTAATTTATCTTTGACCGTATTTGACTCCTTGAAAGTTCATTCGGGCAGTGAATAAACTTATCCGTTAAAACTTTTTTATATAAAGAAAATAGAACTAGAGATTGATAACTCAACTTTGTTAATTAGTCTGCTGGGTTAAATGCAACGAAATATTTTAAGCCTTTATAAATTGTTAATCTCTTTGAAATATGCTTGATGACAATACTCAGCAGTTGCTGTGTTTTCAACTGAGTAGAGTGATAATACGATTGTGCAATTTGATAAGCAAGCAGACTGACAAATAAAGTAAAGTATTGAATGAAAAAGACCGCAAAGTAAATAACACAAGAAATTTGTTTATGGAAGTTCGAGGTGGTGTAATCCTCGACGTATCCCCTTCCCCTGTGATGTAGGAGGTAATTCACTATGATCTTGAGTTACAGTTACAAGAAACAAAGAAAAGATCATTGTCCTCGACTAATCCCTAGCTTCACAATCTTAGGCCTTAGTCATTGGCAGGTAGGATTGCTGGTTTGCAAATCCTACTCCACTGGTCCTTGAATGGTAGGATTTCCTCTTCATTAGATCCACCACAAACATAGCCTTATCACAGATCTTTCTACATTGGTTGCACACAACTATCCTTCACACCTCTCTGGATGTTTTATAGTCCAAGAGGACCAGTGAAGCAGTTGCACAGCACCAATCTTACTTGTAATCCAAGTGTTTAGATTGTGAAGCTAAGGATTAGTCAAGAACAATCAACTAGGGATTTTTGTAACCGTTGTAACCTGAAGAAGACTAGAGGAAAATTTTCTCCTGCATCACAGAGGTAGAGTGGACTGACAGGATTACGACACCTGGAACCACTATAAAACACTGTTCTTTATTTCTGCATTTACTTTTAGCAAGCTTATTTTAATCAGTTTACTTATTTTACAGTTTTACTTAATTCAGCAATCGAACTCTGTATACAAACTGATTGAACGCACGCTTAGCACAAAACTGAGTTTCACAAAAACTCAGTTCAGCATATTTCAAACAAGCAAAACATAACTTAAGGATAATTAATTTAATTCCGTTGCATTTAACTCAATTGTAGAAAAAGTCAGCAAGACCTTTTCTCAGCTCAGTTATCTCAACTCTGTAATCTTTACACCAGTTTACTTATAGAGAGAAAAAGTTTTAAGTGACACTTTTATTCACCCCCCACTAAACTTGTCCAAAGCCTTTACAAGGGATCAACAATTGGTAATATAGCAGTGTTTCTTATAGAAGTCTGTTCTAAGTAGATTCTCTTATTGTTCTTTTTGAAAGACTTGAAAACATTTATAGAGTTCAGTTTTTGAAAACTTGCATGATGGACAACAATCAGTATGCCAGATTGTTGATGTGTAGCATAGATAGGTTTGATGAAAACAAAAGACGTTTGCAAGCTTACTTAGCAGCAACTCATGACAAAAATGATGGACGTGCTTACTGATGGACCACTCAAAACCAAAAGATCAGTGGAATGCTGAAGATAGGAAGAGAGACAACGTGGACAACATTGCAGTAGATATCATCTACATGACCCTGAATAGCAACATGTATCTGAAGGTCAAAGATTTCAAAACTGCTAAAGCGTTGTGGAATAAACTGAAACTGATATGTGAAAGATCAGATTCTATCAAGGAAAACAAAGTGACTGTTGCAAAACAAAAATTCCAAGAATTTAAGATGAAACCTAGTGAGACCATTAAGAAAATGGAAGAGAGATTCAACGCCATCCATGACGAACTGACATTACTCAACATTGTCTACACAAGAAAGGAAATCAATACCAAAGACCTGAGAGCTTTACCCTCATGTTGAAAGATGAAAGTAACAGCCAAGGAAGAATATAGAGATCTGAGGACTGAAGATACTCTCAAAATATTCTCATATCTGAAAGCATATGAGTTCAGTGAAGATTTTGCTGAATTTTCAGCACTAGAGGTTCCGAAAACTATAGCTCTTGCTGTTGCACCTCAACAAGAAGAACCATCCAACAACACTGATGAATTGGATGAAATAGAGCAGCAAATGGGTTTAACGATGAAAAGAATCAGAAAGATGAAATCTTGTCAATCTTAGACCAAGATGTACATCAAGAAAACACCAGAAAAGAAGAATGACGATGAGTACTTGTATTTCAACTGTAAGAAACCTGGACATTACAAAGCAAACTGTCCAGATCTACAGAATAAGAGATATCGGCAGAAGAGACCAGCTAGAAAGGCAATGGTGTCTGGAGATGAAACTGATGACAAAGGTGAAACTAAGAAAGCCTTGTCAGGTGCTGAATCAGATGACATAGCATTGATGGCTCACATGGAAGATTCAATTGAGGTATTTCAATCTAACTCTAAGTATACCTTTCCACACAGTATTCTACAGCTGGTTCAGATCCTAAGAATTCTAAGATGGAAGAAACTTTAGATATCCTGATGAAACAGATGGCCATGAAACAATCATGATATGAAGCTATAAAAGCTGAAAAAGAATCCATCGTCTTGGAAATCCAAAGATTGAATGTTGAATTGAACATTCTGAGAGTCAAATGAACTGATTATGCCAGGACCCCGCAGAAGACTACAACATCGGCAGTAGCAACTGAGTCAACAGCACACTAAAGTTCTACAACTGGATTCAAATCATGCAAGCCCTATGGTGAAAGGACTGTTCATGGATTTGATACACAAAAGATTTCAAAGGAAGGTACTAGCAAGGCTACTAAATCTAATGTCAGAAATAGCTTAAGATTTGTAGCAGAGCAAACACCACAAACTAAAAAATCTACAAGACTAGTTAGACAAACTGAGAATTCATCAAACAAGCAATGTTGGTTTACTAAAAGTCAGCAGGACCTAACAACGGAGGTAAATTAAAGATAGGTCAGCTGGACCTCAAATACAAACTGATGGCAAATTTTCTGCAAAATCTAATGGGCCACAAAAGGCTAACATAAAAGCCAAGAACAAGGAAAATCCTATAAACACCAATGTGAAATCTAAGAATGCTAATCATTCTAGAGATAACTATCTCAGGGGAAAGGCATATTATTTCCTTTTGATGAGGACTATGATTTTCCAGTTTCTGTAGCCAAATCAGCAAAGAAAAAATAGTTTGCTTAGGGCAGACCTCAACAAAAGACTCGGCAGAGATCTCATCCAAAATCTCAGCAGAAAGCTCTGTTTAAAGGTCAGCAAAGACCTCAATTCAATGTTGAATTCCAAAATCAGGAAATCAGTGGTTATCATGCTAGATTTAACAACTGAAAGCACAGTGCAAACAGTTTATGCCAAAAGTCCAGAAAACACATATGAATGGTTCACAGACTGATAGTAGATTACACAGATATGTGGCATACATATAGGAAAGCAAGTGCAACTCATTTGGGAGAAGATCATATGGAAATGTTCCCAGAGTTGACTTACCACTGACCATCATGGACACAAACAAACTTGGGTACCTAAAAATCATTAATTTTTTTGCAGGGTGTTCGGTACATAGACAATGAATGCTCAAGACACATGACCAAGAGCAAACAATGTCTAGTGGATGATATCACAAAAGATGGACCCAAATTGAATTTTGGTAGCAAAGATAAACCTGGTTATACAAGAGGCTATGGCACCTTGGTGAAAAATGGACTTTAAATCAAGAATATAGCTTATGTTGAAGGATTGCAGTACAACTTACACACTACAAGTCAGTTTTGTGACATGGGATATAGAGTAACTTTGGACAATGAGTATTGCATCAGAATAAGAGAAATTGCACATCAAGTTGTTTTGGCTGGAAGAAGAAGAGACAACATGTATGTTGTAGACTGGCCTATTACAGTCTCTGAAACTTGCTTACTTGTGCATACCAAAATCAAAAGTCAGCTGGTTATGGCACAAGAAACTGAGTCACTTAAACTCTGATGACATCAACCTGCTAGTGAAGAAGAAGTTACTAGTCGGAGTACTTGAGATCACTTACAAGAAAGACAACATTTGTGATGCTTGTCAGAAGGGAAAACAAGAAAGATCAAGGTTCAAGACTAAATCTCAACAATCAATCAGCTGAGTATTACATTTTTTGACTAGTCACACCTATTAGTGTTAAAGAAATAAAATACACACTAGTAGTGGTGGATGACTACTCAAGATACACATGGGTGATCTTCATGACAAAGAAGAGTGAAATCATCAAGAAATTACCCGAGTTACTGAAGAGACTTCAGAATGAGAATAGTGTATCAATTGTAAATATCGGAGCAGATAAGGGAACTGAGTGTTGGAATAGTGTCCTAAACCCAATCGGGTTGGACCGGATCCGACCGGGTCGGATCATTTCTACTATTTCTTTATGTTTGTACATATATTAAATGGCTTTTCTGTTGTCATATATATGTTCTTTTAAAGAACCAATTATGAATTGTTATATGATAACGCCCTTAGTATTAAACTGTGATAGAGAAACCATGATAGGCGATTATGGTTGATGAGATCTCTAATCACTTTAATGAGTTTGATACTTAAATGTCTCTAGGCTGATGTACTATTAAACAGGGCATTGATAGTATAAATAGACTAGCACGTACTAGATGTCTTCTGTCTTTAGGGCAGGGATAGATCTCGTCTATCGAAGTGTAGAGACACTTGGACTGTACGTGGATGTGTATTAGAGAATGCGTACGTTAGACTGACCCACTTACACGGATAAGTGTCACACTATGTGACGGTTGTGTAATTATCCTTTGGACCGGAGTCTTCATGGCATCACGGTGTGGATTGTCATGCTTTGACACTATTGAGGTTTCCCCTAGCCACGGGGCGATCATGCGGTAGTGATTGGGTATGATATTGAAGAATGCGGAGTATACATGATTGGTCGTCTGGGAATCGCGTATCCTATGATTGGGATCGAATATCCGAAATGGCCTTCTTATAAGGAATGTCTTACTCTCGTGAATCTTTGCAAAGTGGGAGTAAATGAGTTACTTTGAGAGAGCTTGATATCCAGATTATAAGATACGGTCGTCGATGTTTTGACACTCGACTAACGACTGTATGGATATTATTACAGCGATAGGATTGTAATTTACACGGTAACTGTTTCACATGAAAGGTAGTAGTCATTGCATTTGACTCTTCCGATGATTAGGGGTCACGGTGTGTTGCTAGACGCTATCCCGTGATCGTTAGGCATGAAGGGCATTTTTGTAATTTGCACTTTGTGTCTACGGCCAACATATTCGGAAGCCTATCGGGTCACACACATAAGAACATCTAGCCGGATTAAAATGTGGTTATAGATGATAACCAAATAAGGAAAGTTTATCTCGAGACTATAAATGTTATAGTGGTAAATTAATATGGTGTTATTTATTTATTATGAATAAATATGATACAAGATATTAATTATGATGATTAATTAAATATGTATATTGATACTTATGAATTTTGAAATTATGTATATATGTGATATACATGGATTTTGCAAATTAATTAATCATAGTATTATATTATTAATTAGAAAATATTCCAGAAGCCAATTAAAGGCTAAAGAGTGGCGCCAATAATAGTGTATTATGATACACTTTGATTGTGCAATTTAATTAATAAGATTACCATATATTAATATTGGATATTAATGACTATAGATTTGCACACATGTGTAAATTGATTTATGGTAATAAGATAAATATAGTCAATATAAGATATTGACAAAATCTTGGGAATATTCAATATAAGATGTTGACAATATCCTAGATTTATTTAATATGAGATATTGTAATAAATGAGATAAATCAATCAATTATATTTTCCTTATTTTATTGGGAGAAAGTTTTCTTCTCCTCCACACTACATAGGGGCGCCACTTCCTCTATATAAAGGAAGTGGGTGTCAAGCTCTTTTGTACATCACAATTGCAAGAGCTCATAGTTCTTGTGTAAAATATAGAGCATCCTATAGAGAGTTTGAGAGAGGGAAAAAGGCCGGTCTAGCAACCGGAGTTTTCCAATAGCAATCCATGATGGGATTCCGGCGGGCTGTTCGTGTGGACTGGCGGTAGAGGCCGAACACTTGGGCGGCTCTATGCAGAACTACTCTCCTTAGACGGTCAAAGCGTCGATCTTTTAGATCAACCAAGGTAACCATCGTCTACTAACTCGTTTGTTTATTGCTTAAACGAAGTCGATCCTGGTTAAGAGGAAATAAAATTTTAAATTCTTCTACGTTCCCGCGTAGATTTCCTAACAGTGGTATCGGAGCGAGTTTCGAGCTTAAGCAATAAGCATGTTATTTTGTGTAGTTAATTTTATCATTTAAATTACGTAATTAAAAGATGAAAGAATTTTGATTTGCAAATCGATACACGAAAAAAAAATTAAAAATAAAAATAAAGGGGCGGCTTTTGGGGTGCTCGGCCGATCGGCGGCGGTACCCCCACCGGGAATTGCGGCGGCAGCGGCGGCTCCCCTTTGGAGCGGTCGACGTCGGCTGGTGCATCTTTTTGGTGGATCCCTAAATTTTGTTTTGTGTGTTTTGTGTTTTAATATTGTTCATAATTGTGATTAAAATATTCTTTCTTTAGTTGTGTCATATGGCTAACCATTAGATCAAATAGTTTGGGCCATTGGGATGCCACATGACATTAAAATAATAATGGCATTTCCAAACTTTGTTTGAAATTGGCCTAGGTCCTTTCCAAATATTGGATTTGGGAAAAGGCCTAGGCCTAGGCCACTTCCAAAATTTTGATTTTGGAAAGTGGCCAGTCCTAAACCAAAATTATTTGGCCTTTCCAAATATTTGATTTGGAATAGGCCTAGGCCCTTTTCAAATATTTGATTTGTAAAAGGCCTAGGCCTAGGCACTTTCAAAATTTTGATTTTGGAAAGTGGCCAGGCCTAAGCCAAATTTGGTTTAGGAAACCAAAGGCATCCCTTTTGATTACGAATCAAAAGGAAAGAAACAAAAGAGACATAATTTTAATTTTGAATTACTTTTGGAATAGTTCTAATTAATTAAAATTAAAATCGTTTAAAATTAATCGTTAATTTTATTTCGAATAAAATGATTTAATTAATTAAATGTTAATTAGTTAATTGATTGGATAAAATTATTTAATAGATTAAATGTTAATTGATTAATTAAGACGCAAGTAGTTAAATTTTAATTTTATCTTTTTCATAAGATATTATTGTATGGATTAGATATAGTAGATATAATATGATTATATGGACCCTGATTGATCATGGACTCGACCGATAGGATAGATGTGAATGGCTTAATTTTTTGTTGGTTTAAAAATTATCCTAGGCCGTTATGAAGAACATGACCTAGTTTATTTTCTGCATTTATCCCATTCCCGTTAGCTCCCCCCGTGTGCGGCGGGTGTATTTATTTTATTAGATAGAATTAAATGTAACAAGAATGGAGCAGAAGATGAAGACCAAAGAAAGACGAAAGATAAAGATCTCATTGGAGAATGGAGCATTAAAGATCCTATTGATGGTTGCAGCTACCCTTAGATTGCGACCTACGGTTTCGTAAGTTTGTATTCGAAACCGCACCTAGGAAAAGTCCATGATCATACCGGTTACTTTACGCATTTATTTATTTTGTGCTTGTATTTATTTGATATGATACGATAGATGCATGACTAGACATGATCTAGATAAATGTGTAGGATGTATGTCTATAGAGATAGATATATTTGATGAGACTGTAATTAAATTAATTAAGAGAATTAATTCGAAATTAATTAAGTGAATTAATCTAAAATTACTCCCACAACAAAAAATTGAGTTATAATATGTCTCCCAATATTATAGTGACGGTGAAGAGCTCTTGTTCGGATCCAACTGATCGGCCCACATCGGGAGTTGACCTACCACGGGTATATCGTCATTATCGAGATATGATCGTTATGAGATCTCATGAATACTTGGGTTACGACTCGACTAAGAATCTTGCGGTGATTGGCCCACGTCAGGACCGTCTGATTTTAGAGACATAAGGTTGACTATCACATAGACGATGTGAATTGTCAAAGAGTTGACTAGTCAAACCACTGGAAGTCGCGTTAGACGCGATTGGTAAGAAATACCTACCCGTCGAAATTGACCCGGTCGATCGGCCCACGTCGGGGATCGAGTCAACTAGATAGGATTTCAGCCACTAAAGGATTTTTGAAAAATCCTTGAAAGTCAATTGGGAGTAGTTGACTAGTTGGAGCAAAATCATAAAACCAAAAGACCATATTTGATTTTGCGTGTATAAACAACAACACTGTTTTATTTTCATATTTATGTTGTAGTTTTAGCAAACTTTATATTTATGTTTTAATTCTTGATTAGTAAAAACCAAATTATGACTGTTTGAGAAACGTACTCAAGAATGGTTAAGTAAATTTTAATCCTTTTAAAATAAGCAATGACACGAGCAATCTCGTTATAGTAGTTAGAGACAAGGAGACTACATAATTGATGCAGTTCTCCAAGACTTTAATTATTAATGAAAAACGGTAGCTCATGACATTGGATACGATCCAATATGATCATTCAGTCATATGATGACAATTAATTCAAACGTTGGATAAGAATGAACATATCTAATTTTGGAAAGGTTGTTTTCAAAATTATAAGATTTAAATATCGACTTAATTCTTTAATCATTGCTTAAAGATTAATTAAATAGTCAATGTTTTGAATATGATTCAAAAGGTTAATTGAACTATTTGATAAAGTTTAGATTTTCTTTATGAAAGGAAATTGAAAACATAGCTCTTGTGATCTTTCTTAAGTCTTATGAAGACTACAATAAGAAACATTTCTCAAGTGCTTAAAGGATTAAAAAGGAAAGTTAGGGCATGTGCTTAAATAGAGAACTTATTGAAGTTTCTATTCTAGGCAAGTGAGTTGAGATAAATCTGTCTAAGTTCAAAGTCAACTCTATGATATATGATGTCTTACGAGTGTGATTAAATTAGAAAGGTTAATACAGACATGGAAGGTGAAGAAAACGTTGTAACACTACTTCATTCTGGATCTAGTAAACTGATAAGGGAACAAAATAAATGTTATTATGTTCCGGTTCTTATGAAGAACATACTTTCAGTTATTTGTTAGGATGTAGTAGACATATTCAATTGTAAAGAATAAATGTTATTCCGATAAAGTTGAAAGGTCATTGAATCTAACATACTAGATTGATGTCACTATATGGTTGATATATGTGATGAGATCTCAACTAAATTTTTGTATGGCTGTTATCCTTGATATTTGTAGTTGTTCTAGATGTCGACTCTCTGGAAGAGAAGCGTGTAATTAAACGTCATTCTGATGATGTTGAACCATAAGATTATGAATCATGTGGGTTATACGTATCTTATCCAAAGAGGACTTAAATACCCTTTTATGAAAAGGTTGTAAAATCTAGAAAAATTGTCTAAAGCCTAAACATACCGATGTTTGTTGGCTTGTGACAATTAATGCCCAAATAATTATTTATTAGTCTCTACGACTATTTTTAGAAATAGTCAAGTGTACTCAATGAAGTGCATAATTCGGAAAGCCCGAAAAGTTCGAGCCTATACGAATATGAGATTGATGAGCTACTTAGGAATTAATCTTCAATTGGATTGAAGTAATTAATACCTGAAGGGTGTTTCAGAAGTCGTCTGAAAGGGAATAAGATTCTCCCTTGAAGGATACCATCTTTGGGATACGCAATTAGATTGTGTTCCCAAAATGGAAACAACACCTTATATGATAAAGGTGTGACACAAGCCATGTGAAGTATCCCTTACCCGTTTCGGGATAGTGCCCTTATACTTAACCGAGTTCCAAAGAATAAAGGTTGAATAAATTCCATATTAGATATGGAAGAGGATAATGTCAAATCTATCTTAACCGATGATTTGAAGTTGTCATAGGCAAAGTCAGAAAGTCTTGGAGCCTAGTACGACATATGCAACTTTGTGGAATATATAAGCAAGTGCGTTAGATATTATTTACCTATCCGCGGAGAAAAATGTTTGTCTCCAAACATGCTGTTTTCTAGAGGAAGTGTTACTTCCAAAAGAGACAGTGGGAGTAAATAAGATCTCAAAAGAGTTTGAGAACCAAAAAGATATATTTAACCTTTGGAACATGAGCAGACGCCGCATAGCGATGAGGTGTAAAACACTGCTCAGTGCACACAAAAGTTCTGTAAGTCTGTGGATAACCTTAAAGCCTGAAAAGGCTGCGGGTATGTTCATCTTGATGAATGGATATCTCACGACTTATGAAAGAATGTTTGAAAGGCAACATTGAGAGATATGGCCAGGAGCCATAATATCTGAATTAGATTCCATCAGTGACAACCAGGTTATGAACCTAGTCTGTCTTATCTAGAGGGTATGTCCCTGTAAGGCTGAGCCCAGTTCTATTCAGACTATGCTTGTTGTAACTTCGTATCATGACTATATGATAGTGTTGATGACGTTGGGCAAACAGCCCAATGTTCATAGACGATAACATGATATGTGAGCCCACGAGATCCATTTATGGACTCAAACAAGTTTCTCTAGATGATTTCTTTGTTAGATAATCAAAGGAGTTTGATTTAGTCAAAAGAAGGATATGCCAATGTGCAAGAAGGATAGTGGGAGTGTGTTACGATTTTTGAGTAAGGTATTGGATATCTCTCTCGATAATTGTCACCCCATGTCACAGTCAATTAATGTTTGGTAGTTCAAGGTCTTTACGAAAGCACTTGGATTAGCAGTTCTTATTTTACAAATGAGAATCTATAGTGATAGATTTAACTGCTATTAGATTATAGTTTACCTATATGGATGTGATGCTAAAACAATTTAGCATAGGTCGCGACGGGGATACTACCAGCCAGTGTTTTCAAGATCTATCTATGTTAGGAAATTAGTCCTAAAGATAAGGTGAAAGATGATTATGAAAGGTTTCCTTTGCTACTGCGATAGGAACCATCATAAAGGTAATGCCAGATGTTCATAGTTCATGAACTGTCGTGAGCAATTAATGAAAGTAAATCTAGTGAATGTCGAGAATATCCTAAACGAGGTAAGGATAGTTTCCTAGTTTATCCAAACTTGGAATCAGATAAATGTAGTTATACAGACGTAAATCCTGAGTCTTATGAAGGCAAGTGGGAGCTATAGTCTGGGTTTGCAATCACTTTGATTAAGTGATACAGTGAGCTGGAAATGTTCTAGCATATGGGTCATTGTAAATTCTACAACTAAGCCAAAACACATTAGTGCCTTAGAGGCGCAGCGGGAGCAGTACATGGATCTAGAAGGTTCATTCTTGAACCTTGTACGGTTGTTCCACCTTTTCTATATAGCTGATATGGTAAGTGGATTCATTGCTTGAAGCAAGGACCAGGGTCTCGTCGGAGATTCATATGTGTGTTGAGGCAGTTCCTTTGACTTGGTCATTTGGAGCACGGTATGAAGATAGTCTGAGTCCCCATGGACAGAGATCCGTTTATGGCTAGGGCTGGTTGCGAGTATTGCATGAGTTCTTGTGTTTCAACTTGGTCTTGTGTGTGCGAGTGATTGGTTTTAGGCCAAGTGGGAGATTGTTGGAATAGTGTCCTAAACCCAATCGGGTTGGACCGGATCCGACCGGGTCGGATCATTTCTACTATTTCTTTATGTTTGTACATTTATTAAATGGCTTTTCTGTTGTCATATATATATATATGTTCTTTTAAAGAACCAATTATGAATTGTTATATGATAACGTCCTTAGTATTAAACTGTAATAGAGAAACCATGATAGGCGTTATGGTTGATGAGATCTCTAATCACTTTAATGAGGTTGATACTTAAATGTCTGTAGGCTGATGTACTATTAAACATGGCATTGATAGTATAAACAGACTAGCACATACTAGATGTCTTCTGTCTTTAGGGCAGGGATAGATCTCGTCTATCGAAGTGTAGATACACTTGGACTGTACGTGGACGTATATTAGAGAATGCGTACGTTAGACTGACCCACTTACACGGATAAGTGTCACACTATGTGACGGTTGTGTAATTATCCTTTGGACCGGAGTCTTCATGGCATCACGGTGTGGATTGTCATGCTTTGACATTATTGAGGTTTCCCCTAGCCACGGGGCGATCATGCGGTAGTGATTGGGTATGATATTGAAGCATGCGGAGTATACATGATTGGTCGTCTGGGAATCGCGTTTCCTATGATTGGGATCGAATATCCGAAATGGCCTTCTTATAAGAAATGTCTTACTATCGTGAATCTTTGCAAAGTGGGAGTAAACGAGTTAATTCGAGAGAGCTTGATATCCAGATTATAAGATACGGTCGTTGATGTTTTGACACTCGACTAACGACCGTATGGATATTATTACATCGATAGGATTGTAATTTACACGGTAACTGTTTCACATGAAAGGTAGTACTCATTTCATTTGACTCTTCCGATGATTGGGGGTCACGGTGTGTTGCTAGACGCTATCCAGTGATCGTTAGGCATGAAGGGCATTTTCGTAATTTGCACTTTCTGTCTACGGTCAACAAATTCGGAAGCCTATCGGGTCACACACATAAGAACATCTAGCCGGATTAAAATATGGTTATAGATGATAACCAAATAAGGAAAGTTTATCACGAGACTATAAAGGTTATAGTGGTAAATTAATATGGTGGTATTTATTTATTATGAATAAATATGATAGAAGATATTAATTATGATGATTAATTAAATATGTATATTGATACATATGAATTTTGAAATTATGTATATATGTGATATACATGGATTTTGCAAATTAATTAATCATAGTATTATATTATTAATTAAAGAATATTCCAGAAGCCAATTAAAGGCTAAAGAGTGGCGCCAATAAAAGTGTATTATGATACACTTGGATTGTGCAATTTAATTAATAAGATTACCATATATTAATATTGGATATTAATGACTATAGATTTGCTCATATGTGTAAATTGATTTATAGTAATAAGATAAATATAGTCAATATAAGATATTGACAAAATCTTGGAAATTTTCAATATAAGATATTGACAATATCCTAGATTTATTTAATATGAGATATTGTAATAAATGAGATAAATCAATCAATTATATTTTCCTTATTTTATTGGGAGAAGAATTTCTTCTCCTCCACACTACATAGGGGCGCCACTTCCTCTATAAAAAGGAAGTGGGTGTCAAGCTCTTTTGTACATCACAATTGCAAGAGCTCATAGTTCTTGTGTAAAATACAGAGCATCCTATAGAGAGTTGGAGAGAAGGAAAAAGGCCGGTCTAGCAACCGGAGTTTTCCAATAGCAATCCATGATGGGATTCCGGCGGGCTGTTCGTGTGGACTGGCGGTAGAGGCCGAACACTTGGGTGGCTCTATGCAGAACTACTCTCCTTAGACGGTCAAAGCGTCGATCTTTTATATCAACCAAGGTAACCATCGTCTACTAACTCATTTGTTTATTGCTTTAACGAAGTCGATCCTGGTTAAAAGGAAATAAAATTTTAAATTCCGCTGCGTTCCCGCGTAGATTTCCTAACACTGAGTTCCTCAATAAATTAATCATGGAATACTATGAACTGGATGGTGTTCTACATCAACTGGTAGCTACAGCAACACCTCAGCAGAATGGAGTAGTTGAAATGAGAAATAGGACACTCAAAGAAGCAGCAAGAACCATGATAAGTGAAACAAAGTTACCAGAAAGATATTGGGCTGTAGCAGTAAATACAGCTTGCTATACACAAAATAGAGCTTTGATGAACAAGAAACATGAAAAAACTCTTTATGAGATTTGGAATGGAATAAAACCCAACATCTCAAACTTTCATACTTTTGAAAGCAAATGTTTCATTCATAACAATGGGAAGGATCAACTAAAGACTTTTCAACCAAAAGCTGATGAAGGAATATTTCTGGGATACTCAAGTGTCAGTAAAGAATTCAAAGTACTGAATAAGAGGACACTCAAGCATGAATAATCAATTCACATTGTTTTTTATGATCCCAAGTTCACTGGAGAAACAATTGAAGATGTTCCAGAACCAGTTTCTCAATCGAAGGAAACTACCCCTGTTTATGTGGAAATCGAGAAGAATCTTGGACAATTAAGATTGACTGAAAGCTCATAAGAAGTTGGAACGTTTGATATCAACTTAGAACCTCTGAATCAACCAGCAGTTGAACCTACCAATGATCACCTGCTGAAGCTGAAGTTGAAAATCCAGTAAATCTAGAAAATCAACAAGAATCAGCTCAAGAAATTCAACCTGACGAATTCAGATTGATGAAGGATCATCCTGCTGAAGAAGTAATTTGAGATATTTAGCAAGGAGTACAAACAAGAAGTCAGCTACAAGCTATGCCAACTTTTTTCTTATCTTAAATAGAATCAAAAGTCATTGAAGAAGCAATTAAAGATCCAGATTGGATAATTTCTTTGCAAGAAGAACTTAATGAGCTTGAAAGAACTTAGGTTTGGGAATTAGTTGACAGACCTGAACATGCAAACATCATTGGAACCAAGTGGGTATACAGAAACAAACTTGATGAATCGGGCATCATCGTTAGAAATAAAGCAAGAGTAGTTGCTAAAGGATACTCACATACAGAAGGAATCAATTTTGATGAGACTTATGCACCTATAGCAAAATTGGAGGCAATCAGACTTTTTCTAGCCTATGCAGCTTACAAGAAGTTCAAAGTCTATCAAATGGATGTCAAAAGTGAAATTCTTAAATGGATTACTAGAGGAATAAGTTTATGTACAACAATCTCCAGGATTCAAAGTCAAAGTCAAGAAGACAAAGTTTATAGACTGAAGAAAGCTTTGTTTGGACTAAAGCAAACACCCATAGCATGGCATTAGACCTTGTCACAATTTTTGGTGGACAATGGTTTTACAAAATGAACCATTTACATGACCCTCTTCAGAATCAAAGACAGAGACAAGACCCCACTTGTACGAATATATGTTGATGACATTATCTTCAGATCGGAAAATGAACTGGTGTGTGAAATTTTTTTCAATTTATTGAATAGCAAATTTCAGATGAGTATGATGAGAGAGATGAATTATATTCTTGGTCTACAAGTTAAACAAATGGAAGATGGAATTTTCATACACACACCAAGTATACCAGAGACTTGTTAAAGAAGTTTGGCATGGAAAATAGCTCCGGTCTTGATACACCAATGGGTACTAGTGTAAGATTTGATGATGAAAAAGAAGGCAAGGATGTTGATCAGACACTCAATATAAGAATGATTGAAAGTTTACTCTACCTAACTGCAAGCAGGCAAGACATATCTTTTGCATTAGGAGTTTGTGCTAAATTTCAGATAAGACCCAAGGAAACTCACCTAGCTGCTGTCAAAAGAATTCTGAAATATCTAAGAGAAACCATTGGAGTTGGAATATGGTATTCAAAGGATGGAGAATTCATATTGATTTCATATTCAGATTCTGACTATGCAGGATGCAAAATAGACAGAAAGAGCACCTCAGGCACG
This sequence comes from Gentiana dahurica var. dahurica, assembly GCA_024500145.1. Taxonomy (NCBI): domain Eukaryota; kingdom Viridiplantae; phylum Streptophyta; class Magnoliopsida; order Gentianales; family Gentianaceae; genus Gentiana; species Gentiana dahurica. The sequence goes on along the minus strand of CM044896.1, from coordinate 63,556,992 downwards.
TGTCAGTTACTGGGAAATAGACTAGTGTCATGGTTTAGCAAGAAGCAAAACTCTATCTCAACTAGACCAGCTGAAGGTGAATATATTGCAGCTGGAAGTTGATGTGCTCAAGTTTTATGGCTTAGACAACAATTTAATGACTATGGGATTGAAGAATGTGAAATTCAAATAATGTGTGACAATACAAGTGCAATAACTGAAAATCCAGTATTACACTCAAGGACAAAACACATTGATGTAAGACATCACTTCATAAGAGATCATGTGGAGATGAAGGATGTTACAATACTTTATATACCAACTAAAGATCAGTTAGAAGATATTTTCTACCAAGCCACTGGATAGAGAAAGATTCTCAAAATTGAGAACCGAGTTGGGAATAATCAAGGTTAGTTAAACAACTGAGATCCACCGAGGGGATTGGTCTTTGTCATGCTGGGTGAGATCACTTGACAGATCAGTCATGGTATCAGCAATCTCACTAAACTGACATTTTGGAGAACTGACAACCGAAGAACTGACATTTACTCAAGAGAAGATCATTTTTTGCATTATTGAAGTCAAGTGTGGTCAATTGGTAAAGTGTATATATACCACTAATATTACATCACATTTAATTACTGTTGTAATTATATGAAAAGGTGTTACGTGTGTACTCGGATAAGGCCAAATAGTACATGCATTGGATACACAAACCATCTGAGTGGAAGTTTGAATGGTAACATACAAAATATTTATAAAGATTTTGATCAGTTTAGAGAACAAAACGTCTCTCTACACAACAAATTCAACCTTTCTCTTCAAATGGTTTTCTCAAGAATTTCTCAAGAAATGGCCACACTGAAATTTCCTTCAAAGGTTACAAGATTTATTGACGATGGGATGATATTCTTGCCGGATATACAGAAACACGAATCAGGATCCGATCCATAATTGGATTGTCAGATCTAATTCACAGCACCGATTGAGACACTCAATCAAGAACAGTGGAAGCTACGAATTAAATTCGCATGCGAATTTACCATGATTTAATTCACATGATTACTTAATAAACTACAAGAAAGTTGAAGATTTACCCTACAGAAGAAGGAGCCGCAATCGACAAAAGAGAAGCCGCAGTCTTCCGGATTGTATCTCCAAGCGACGACTGGTGGACGACGATCCTTGTAGTAAAACCTCCTCAAAGATGCACGGGTTTTTCTTCTCCTAATGGTGATAGCAAAATACTTAACCACTAACTTTCACCGACAGAGTATCGGGTTAACAGAAGTCTAGTGGTCAGAAGGTCGAATCCACAGGGAGTAAAGTCTAAGTACCAAAGCTGACTTACAACTTAGTTCAGATCAAAATAATAGTGGAAGGTATTATACTAATGCAAAAATAAAGATGAAACTACCGGTTCTACTTATAAGTATTAAAAGGTATAGCCGAACTATGATCCCACGAGCTACTTTTACCCCTTAGGAAGGACTTGACAGGGAATGTGTCTTACCCGACCTACTTATCCAATGTAGTTTAACGACATCCATGGGTGCCAACTCCTAATTCTAGTGATTAGACTGAACAACTTGATCTAACCACCCTATGTGAAGCTAACCAACTCTCCCTTTAGAAAACTGATTATCCTAACATGATTATGTTCTAGAGTTGCTTGAACAATGATGACAAACCTCTGTATTGGAAACGGTCCTAACAACTAGGCTGAATCTACGCAACGATCCTAAAACCCTTTATCCCACATCTCATCGCACAAAAACATCTATAAGTTTGATGTGTGTGACAGTGAACTAGGTGATCAATCTAATTCAAAGATGTTATAATCAGTTTTAGGACATGGATTAATTATTTAAACATTCAATTACGCACTACACAAATCCCAATCTCATCCCCCCTTAGGGTTTTCTCTCGCTTTCACATAATTCGACTACACACCGGATTAGCTACTCATGATTATTCTAATAATGGAATAAAGAGCGGGAATTGAACTAAAGAGAATAAATAAAAGAGAAGTCATTACCATATAAATTGCTGAAAATATGGTCTTGAAAAGTATGAAGAAATAATTGCTCTAAAAGTTGAATCTTTGATCTTGAAACGTAAATCTAAGTTATAAAAAGTATATAGAATCGAAGGATGTTGTCTAGAGAATTAAAGGATCAAAGGATGATCAACCTACACTAAAACCGCACCAAAATTGCCCTAAATATGTCTAAAGTCGGTAGAATATGTCAAGGGGCTGAACGAGCTGTGTATTTATAGTGTAGGTCTGATTTTTTCTGCTGTCGGTAGCAAACGCCCGTTTGCCACATGTCAAACGTCCGTTTGCTTGGAAATATGATTCTTGATTAGGGTTTCTCCTTCCATGAACGAGCATCTGGCCTGCCTTGAACGCTAGTTTGTCTTGTATGAGCTTTCTTGATTCGGGATGATCCCATCCAAACGCTAGTTTGGGGGTGATTTGGATGCTCGTCCGTCTAAAAATCCAACTTCCAGTATCAAGTGCTGATTCTGTGAACACCCGTTTGAACTGTCCAAACGCCAGTTTGGCATGAGCTTGATTCAACCGCTAGTTTGTGTAGAACAAACACCAGTTTGCCTTGATTTCACTCCAAAACTTGATTTTTCTCCACACTCATGCCACTTTCGTACCACGATTATGTTTCTCATTCCAAAACATCTCCTTCCGGGTTCTCGAGTCACCTAAGTCCTGCAATAACATGTACGAACGAACACCACGCGTAATTCCACAAGACAAAAGTGCTCGGAAACGAGCTAAATATCGTTAAAAAGGCGGAGTTTACTATCGATGTGACAGTTTAACTCCCCGTGCGTACTCTCGATATTACTCTAAAACAGGTCTGGAACTACCCAAAACATGCCAATAAAGTGATAAACGGGGGTTAAACTGCACACAAAAGTACAGTAATGTTGACTCCCATCAAATGGCTAGAAGAAGAAACTAATTTTCTTTTATTTTTGATAAAGGTGGCCCAAATTTGATTGATTATTGTGTTGGAAGGAACTCTCTTTATATAGGAAATTAACTAGTCAAGAGAGAGTTATCTTTTTCACAATACAATTACCCTTTTCCATATTGAAAAGATATTTTCCATAAAATAAGAGATAATCTCCATAAATGAGATAATGATTATAAAATCAATCTCTTATTTTTCCATTAATTATCTAAAATATAAATAATTAATTAATTACACATGTGACATAATCAATTTTTTTCCTAATTTCCTCAACGTGTGTGGTGCCACTTTGCCTTTATAATTAATTGAAAATGTTTTTTCTATTTTACATATTATTTACCAAATAAATAATATTAATATATTAATTAAATAGACCAACTATTTAATTTATTCATGAGGTTCCACAAAACAAAAAAAACACTCGCGTGTTAGGAGCCAACGCGGGGACCATGGACCTATAACAAGTAGCTACAATAAATTGAATAAAATATTCATCGAACAGAATATTTCTACTCAACTTATTAACTTCGGAATTACGCCTCCATAAATCTGAAATTGAACTCTATCGATTATACATATAACTTATTCTTAGAAAGTCGAGTCAATAAGTGTCCATTGATATGATCATCGCATACAGACCAACCCTCCATAGACTATCCGTAAAGAAGTGGGATTATTTCCATAAACCTTCTTCACTACATCTTATCTTCGTTTACCATCAACCCACTAGTGATCAATTAGTTCATAACCAATATGAACTCGGCCGATCGATCAGTTTCTAGGATTAACAAATAAGGGGATTGTCTTTCTACTTCCTGTAGGAATGAATGGATTCCATATCTGTGAGACACACACATCTCACTCATTCAAGAATAGTGCCAACATGAAAGTGATTCGGACCGCGCCTTTTAGCAATCCTTAATGAACACATCAAACCCTATCTTAAAACAAGTAGGAGTATGCAATCACTTTAGGATTAAGGTTAATCCATATATGATTATCTTGTGATTTAATGAGATTTCTCAGTCACGGAATTATATGAGAAATGCAGATTAAATAGGTCCATTCCTATATGACTCTTATCATATACAAATGCCCCACTTAAATAACCAATATTGACGGTCCGGATAAGGCGGTCACACCATAAAGTATTCTGGGCGCATTAATGGTGGTTTAATCAATAGACCCCATACTTTGATTAAGTTCACCACAGACTTACAGTTCAAGTGTATCACCCTAAACTTAATCCTCACGTGTGACACACACTAAGATATATGGCTATATATGATACAACTTTGGGTTTTTAGCAGTGTATAATATATAAGCACAAAGCAAATAATAAGCTGGGAATAAATCTGTCATTTATTAATTATTAAAACAATTACATAAATTGTCTTTCGGGAACTACTTCCAACAATCTCCCACTTGCCTGTATAGACAAGCAACAATTTTCTATCGGGCACTACGTCCAACAATCTCCCACTTGCTCGTATAGGCAAGCAATAATTGTTTTTAGAGCACCACACCTTTATTCCTTCTATCCACAACATTCTCCCACTTGCTCTAAAGCAGACGAGACATATCTCCCAATTTCATACCCGCCAAGGCTTATCAATGACATTAGATGCCATACGACTTGGTAAACTGATCAGCTAGGTTGTCGGCTCGAGGTGATCTTTTTAGGACCGAAACGTCGCCTCTCTGCACGGTCTGTCTGATTAGGTGGTACACTCTCTCAATATTCTTTTGACCTCTTGTGAATGCGAAGATCATTTGCATGAGCTATCACTAAGCTGTTTTCACAGTAAAATGGTATCGGCTCATCGAGACCTAGAATCACTTCCTGATCCAACAAGAACTTCTCAAGCCACACTGCCTCTTTAACTGCTCTGAAAGCTGCTATGTATTCGACTAACAGAGTCAAATAGGTAGTGCTGGATTGCTCCAGACTATAGCTCCATCAATATGAGTAAACACTGAGTCAGAGATCGACTTATTATCATCCTTAAACTGATTTAATATCAGAATCAGTGTAGTCAACAATACTCAGGTTTGCACCCGATTTCACAACCATATGATTCCTCATTCTCTAAAGATACTTGAGGATGCACTATACTGCTATCAATACTCGAATCCAAGATTCGATTACAATTGACTTTTAAAATCTGACAATCTCTATCCAAAAGAGAACTTATCCCATTTTCTCTATATCCGAAGATTTGAGAGAATTATTCCGTGAGAGGTTGGGTAGGAAATCTCTCGTTGAATGTCTCATATGAAAATGCATTATCATCTTAAACAATAAGATGGATGGGATACTGCTAACAACTTGTTCTCATGAATTTGACCGAATCGATTTCTGAGGATATAGTCTACTTCTCTAATTCAGAGAAGCTTTGGCTCGACAGTTTTTGGACTTCAGATAACACACTCATGTTGTTCTCAATTGTTGCAGTGTTACCTGTGTCATTATCACCAATATTCACTACTTTTCTAATAATGATATCCTAGTCTACAAAAGACTTATCAATATTCAGGTCAAGCCCACACATTTAAAACATGCGAATTTTAATGACCTAGAGGTTTGCTTTAATCCACCAATGGATATAAGCATAGGTAGTCGATCTGCCATTGGCTTTAATCAAAAACCCTTATGTTCCGAACGACTCCAAGCTCCTCTATACATCAAGAAAGTTTCAGGGCATCACCTCTGCTAAAATTCTTGCTTTCCATGGAGTCAAACAAGGCTGAATGGTGAGAGAGTTCAGGGCATCACCCCTATTGAACTATCTACTTCTCAAGGAATTACCCCCAAGACCACTTGGATTTGCCTTGAAAAATAAACTTTCTCATTCATTCAACTCTTCTTTACGTAGATCCAATTACTCCCACTGGACCTGAGACACTCAGGTGGTTCTACAAGATTGTGAACAAAACTGGAGTACCAAAACTCCCTTTACAGGTTTATGGCTTTAAAACAACCTCCTTTTGTCAGAATCCTATACAGCCCTTCTGTTAGGAACATTTTATTATGTTTTGATGATGGCCATACTAGCTGTTATAGCAAGCCTGAAATAAGTTAGAATTCTCTGTATAAGTCTTTACTTAGAGTCTGACATGTTGTATAAGTTGAGTCAGACAAGTATTGTACTAATTGGTAGGACGGCAAAAGCAAAAAACAGATATTCGGCAGAGTGAAGCTAGCCAAGCACCATCAGAGAAGCAATGCAGACATTTAAAGGTTTGACTTGTAACCAAGGAAGTCTGTGATGACCTTGGACAAGTCTAAGTTATACTACAAGCAATGCACATTAATATTCTAAAATGGTGTACACTGATCTCACCTAAATCAAAGATCAGTGAAGTACAAAGATTCTCCTCAAACAGAAACAAAGAAGAAAATAGTGAATCGGCAAAGCAGACTCACTTTCGGTTGAGTAAAGACAAAACGGTGAAGGAAAAGCTAAAACGGCTAAGTCAGAAGGATCACTCGACCGTTCTAAAAACGGTGAAGTAACACTTACCAGATCAGATTTAATATACGTTGAAGATTCAGAGGATCATGCATTAAATGCACAATCAATAGAGGATCAATCAAGGACGGATTTTCTGCTATACGTTTGAAGAAAGAATCCGATCACTGAAATCAAGGAGAATGCAAATAAGGGGGAATCAAGAATAAAATCAAAGATTATTCCCTCATTAATATAGCCAACGGACGGAATTTCAAAATCAAGGTTATTCAAGGCTATAAATAGAAGGCATTGGCAGACAGAGAGAATAATGAACTAATAAGAAAAATCAAGTGAAAACTCTATCAATTTGAAAAGCCTTCTCTCTGAACTTACAAGGAAACATCTAGTGATCAACTCAGATATCAGAGCTACAAAGTCATACTTGGCGCTGAGATTGATCAACCAAGTGTGTGAATCACATTCACATCAAACTGAAGCAACTGAATCAGAGGCAATCTGAGAAGGAGTTGAATCTGTGATAGTTGTTGAAGGATTCTGATCTCAAGGAGCAGCAAGGAAGACTGAATCACTGAAGCTGTTGCAGTCAAGGAGTGATAGTCTTGTAGATTGTGAAGCTTGGGAAGCCAAGGACAATCATACTATTGTATCTGTGAAAACAATAGTGAATTCCTCCGATCATCACAGGAGAAGAGTGGATTAAGGGATTACACCACCCTGAACCACTATAAGCCTTGTGTCAATTTAATTTCTGTAATTTACTTTACAGCATTTATTTAATTTGCCTACGTCATAACTTATATCTGTGATTGTCTAAACTAATTTGAAAACAACATAGTATGAAGGGACTTATCCGCTGCCCAAAAGCTTTTAAATAAAAGAAAAGTTTTTGAAACTCCACTATAGTCATTCACCCCCCCTCCTCTGACTATAGTTTCACCCTTCTCTGGGACCAACAATTGGTATCAGAGCAGTGTTCATAGTATCAGAACCTGTTCAGATCTAATTTCTGGTAACAAGGAGATCACTTATTTTCAAAAGTAGTTTTCAAATTTGAGTTTTCTATACGCTTACATTTATATCTTCATTTGCACTGATGGATTCCTCAAACTTCTTGTCAAAAGTACCTTTTTTTAATGTTAATAATTTTGATGAATAAAATAAGAATGCTATCTCATCTTGCAGCAACTCATGAAGAGATGCTGGATGTAATTAATGATGGACCAATCACAATCACTACTGTGGTAGGCACATGAGCAGATCAAGGAAATGAAATTGACAAACCTAAAAAGGATTGGACCAAGGATGACAGGAGAAGAGCAAATATGGACTTTGTTGCAAAAGACATGATCTTGAAGACCCTAGATAGCAACATGTTCATGAGAATCAAAGACTGCAAAACAGCAAAGGAGATGTGGGACAAGCTATCATTGATAAATGAAGGATCTGAAGCAGTTAAAGAAAACAAATTATCTCTTGCAAAACAGAAATTTGAGAACTTTAAAATGAAGGCTGGTGAATCCATTGATCCAATGGACAACAGATTCTCAAGCATCATCAGTGAATTGCAACAGCTTGGACACATATATCCCCAGAAAGAAGTATGCTTGAAGATCTTGAGAGGACTACCTGAAAGATGGATGATCATAACATCAGTAATCAGAGGAACAACAAATCTTGCAAGCACTGACACTCTGACACTGATGTCCCAATTAAAAGCTCATGAATTCGAATTGAACGGTGAAGATGGTGCTTCGGCAGAGACACACAAAATCACTGCATTAGCTGCACCCCAGCAAAGTAACTTTGCCGAATGCATCAGCAAAGAGTCACATGAACTAAAAGAACATGTAGCTTTATTAGTTAAACACTTTGACAGGTTTAGCAGAAAGAAGCCCTTCAAAGGGAATTAATCATCAAACAAGAGGTCAAGCTCAAACAAAGATATGAAGAAGAAAGATGATGAATACAGATGCTTCAATTGCAACAAGAAAGGTCACTTCAAGGCTGATTGTCCTGAAGAAAATGACAAAGATGATGAAAAGAAGAAATACAAAGCATCTGAAAAGAGAAAAAGCAAGAAGGCACTCAAGGCAGAATCCAGCAGTGAAAAGAATGAAGAATCATCTGATAATGATTCAGATGATAGTGATGAAGAAAACAGCTCAGAAAAGGAGAAAGCATGCATATGCCTCATGACCAAAGAATTGGATGAAGATGAAAGTGATAGTTCAGACACTGAAGAAACAAGCCTATGTCTAATGGCTAAAGAATCATATGAATCTGAGGTATCATCTAACACTACTCTTCATCTAATACATCCACATCTAACACTGCACAATCTTCTACTCTCCCATTAGATACAGCAGACCTAGTCCAAAATCTCATGACTAAATTTGATGAAATTGAAAAGAATCATGAAGTTGATGACTTCAATTATCCAAAAAGAAGACCTTTTGGATACACACTTGGTATGGGAGGCATGATTGCTAACAGGTATGGACCCAAACAGTGTTGGGTACCTAAACTTAATTAATCTATTTTGTAGGATGTCTGGTACATAGACAGTGGATTTCCAGACACATGACAGGAAACAAGAAATGGCTCACTGACTTCAAATCTTTTGATGGACCCAAAGTCACATTTGGAGGCAAAGAAAACCCTGGCAAGATTAAGGGGGAAGGCATAATACTCAAGAACAATCTAAAGATTCAAAATGTGGCATATGTCAAGGGACTTAACTTCAATCTGATGAGCATCAGTCAATTCTGTGACAAAGGCTACAATGTGCACTTCAACAAAGAAGGATGCAAAGTGATTCACAGCCAAACCAACACAGTAATTCTTGCAGGTAGAAGACAAGACAACATGTATGTGGTGGACTGGAGAACAGCCAAGGCAGAAACATGTCTACTTGCCAAGAATAAACAATCAACAAGCTGGATTTGGCACAGAAGATTAAATCACCTGAATTTCAAGACCATCAACAAACTATCAAAGAGCAAGTTAGTTGAAGGCCTGCCATAGATCACATTCAAGAAAGAAAGTCTATGTGATGCATGTTAGAAAGGAAAACAGATCAAAAGTTCATTCAAGTCAAAGCCTTATCAATCTACAACAAGAGTTCTACATATGTTACACATGGACTTGTTTGGACCAGTCGCACCAGTAAGTGTGAGTGGTAAGAAATATACTCTTGTAGTGGTGGATGACTTCTCAAAGTACACTTGGACCATTTTCATGAACAAGAAGAAAGAAACACTCAAGAAGCTGCCAGATTTGCTGAGAAGACTCCCAAATGAGAAAGAGCTAAAGATTATCAAAATGAGATCAGATAGAGGCAATGAATTTCTAAATGAAATTATCAGAACCTATTGTGAAGAAAATGGAGTGTTACACCAACTATCTGCAGCAGGAACTCCACAACAAATTGGTGTAGCAGAAAGAAGAAACAGAACTCTCAAAGAAGCAGTTAGAACAATGATTGCTGAAGCATGCCTGCCAAAGAGGTTTTGGGCTGAAGCAGAAAACACAGCATGTCATACACAAAACAGATCAATCATCAACAAATATCATGGAAAGACTCCATATGAAATATGGAATGGTAGAAAACCCAATATCTCATATTTTCATATGTTTGGATCAAAATGTTTTGTCTTAAACAGGAACCAGCTGCATACCTTTGATGAGAAGGCAGATGAAGCAATCTTCATGGGATACTCAGACACCAGCAATGCATCCAGAGTACTCAATAAAAGAACAATGGTGATTGAAGAATCAATACATGTGGTCGTTGATGAACCAAGTACAAATGGTGAAGATCTTCAAAACCAAGAAGAGAAAGCAGTACAGAGGGAAATCTATACAAATGCAACCATACCAGCTACTATCCTGAATCATCATTTTGAAAATCAAGAGGAGCCACATATCAATACAACAGAAGAAGCACCTAAAGTTGAAGTTCATGCTCAGCATGAAGGTATGGAAGCACCAAGTGAAGAACAACTTCAACCAGATCTAAATTGGCTAAGAGACCATCCTGAAGAACAAGTTATTGGAGATATTCACACAGGAGTTAGAACCAGAAGACAACTGGAGCACATGCTAACATGCTTTCTATCACAAGTGGAACCCAAGACCATAGATGATGCAATCCAAGATGCAGATTGGATCACAACCATGCAAGAAGAACTAAATGAATTTGAAAGAAATGAAGTCTGGGAACTAGTTGACAGACCAGATATGGCCAACATCATTGGTGCAAAATAGGTATTCAGGAACAAGATGGATGAGCAAGGAACTGTTGTCAGAAACAAAGAAAGGCTAGTTGCCAAAGGCTATTCTCAAGCAGAAGGAATAGATTATGATGAAACATTTGCACCAGTAGCAAGATTGGAAGCAATCAGACTCTTTCTAGCATTTGCTGCATACAAAGACTTCAAAGTCTATCAAATGGATGTCAAGAGTGCATTCGTAAATGGACTTTTGGAAGAAGAAGTTTATGTAGAACAACCTCCTGGATTTCGAATCAAAGGAAAAGAAGACAAAGTATACAAACTCAAGAAGGCCCTCTATGGCCTCAAACAGGCACCTAGAGCATGGTATGAAACACTATCACAATTTATAATCAAGAATGGATTCAACAAGGGAACTATTGACAAGACTCTATTCAAACTAGAGAAAGGAGCAAGCACATTGCTAGTACAAATCTATGTTGATGATATAATCTTAGGATCAGAGGATGAAAAGCTTTGTGAGAAATTTGCAAACCTGATGAAGAGCAAATTTCAGATGAGCATGATAGGAGAATTAAACTATTTCCTTGGCCTTCAAGTAAAGCAAATGAAGGATGGCATTTTCATTAGTCAAGCCAAGTACACAAGAGATTTGATACACAAGTATGGGATGGATACAAGTGGCACAACAGACACACCAATGTGTGCCAGAGTCATACTTGGAAAAGATGAAGCAGGAAAGGATGTTGATCAGAAAATGTATAGAGGAATCATTGGATCCTTATTATATTTAACTGCAAGCAGACCTGATATAGCATTTGCAGTAGGAGTGTGTGCAAGATTTCAAGCTCAACCAAAATAATCACATCTTCTAGCAGATAAAAGGATAATCAAATACTTGAAAAACACTATAAATGTTGGAATTTGGTATCCAAAAGATGGAGGATTTAAATTGATATCATATTCAGACTTTGACTATGCTGGATGCAAAATAGATAGAAAAAGCACCTCTAGAACATGTCAAATGCTAGGAACCAGACTAGTCTCTTGGTTCAGTAAAAAGCAAAACTCCATATCTACATCAACAGATGAAGCAGAATATATAGCAACAGGTAGCGGTTGTGCACAAGTACTTTGGATAAGACAACAGCTAAGGGACTATGGAGTGGAAGAGAAAACAGTTCCAATCATGTGTGATAACACAAGTGCAATATCTATTACTGAAAATCCAGTATTGCATTCAAGAACAAAGCACATTGATGTAAGACATCATTTCATCAGAGACCATGTTGAAAAGGGGGATGTCATCCTAAAACACATACCCACTGAAGATCAATTGGCTGACATCTTCACTAAACCACTCAGTTATGAAAGATTTAGTATGTTGAGAACTGAGTTAGGAATGATTGAAATTGAATAAGCATCAAATAGCGGCTAACTGGAGTAATCGGCTAAGTGACTTCATCAACTGGTATCCAGCGAAGGTAACTCAACTGATTGTTAGGAACAGTTAAATGGAGCATCTCGGTAAAGAACTCACTGGATCGGCTAAGTGACCAGCCAAGGAACTTCACCGAAATAAAGACTCGGATAAATTAAAAGTGTGAACAAAATCAATTCTGATTACACGTGGAGAATAAGGAAATTATGGAGGATTATTCTGTGAAAGATTACACACATGGAGATCAACTTATGATCATGGAGGTAATTATATTATTTTTCGAATTATAAAATCCTCGATTCCCGGGCTCTATCATTACTTACCTCAAACCACTCCCCCATTACGCTCGAATATCGCAATTCACATACACAAAATCACGCCATTATGTCACAAAATCCTTCCATATTCAAACCACGTTCACACTACCCAAATCACACTATATAAACAAGACTTAGAGATTTTCAGAAATCTTTACGCTCTCTTGCAAATTACAAACCCTACTCTTGTTTCCCTCTATTGCAAACTCAAGTTCATTTTCAAACCTCCTCTCCTTTTCAACAATGGCATCATCTTCCTCAAACACCCAAGCTGGGTATGAAAAATCGATTGCCACTGGCTCATTCTTTCAAGCAGAACACTACCTGAAACTGTGCGGAAATGATGAGAATGCCAAACGATTGGCAGCAGGTTGCGAAAACCTACAATTATCAACCTTTCTCAATCCACCCATAACTGAGGTTTGCTATGAAAGCCTTATCTCCTTCTGGAAATCTGCAAAATACGTCTCTGGACTCCTTGCTGAAGAAGGTGACAAGTTCGAAGAAGACAGGATTGTTGCATCTGTCAATGGTAAAGAAGTGGTGATTACAGCAAAGGTAATTCGAAAACATCTTAAACTTTCCAATAAAGGTCAAGCGAAAGTGACATTGGTACCACAAGATTTGGACGATTTCTGGGCAACCATTCCCAAAATGGCAAACCCAGGATCCACAAAAGTCAATTGTCTTCGATCTGCGTTGAAGAAACAATTCAATGAGTTTAGTGCCCTAATTGGCAAAACCATTGAAGGAAAGTTGGGAGCAAATAATGCCATGACAGATATTAGAATGCGGCTAATGGGAATCATCTATAACAAGCTACAATTTAATTGGCCAAAATACTTCTTTTTGAGAATCAAAGAGCAAATCCAAGGTGAAGTAAAAGCAGGCGAAAATGGGATAAAAGAGGGAAAGACAAAGAAAGGACAATTCTGGGTGAAAAAGTCATATGGGATACAGTTGCACTATCTGTTGCAATGTCTCAAAGTCCCCACTGTACAACTCCACAAACAGCATGAATCAAAAGTCATGTTTACTTATGTCAAACAACAAAAGAAGGCAAGAGAAGGAAAGAGGAAGAAATCCACACACAACACCACCAGTCAAAGAAAGAAACAAAAGGTTCGGCGAAGTCTGGAAAAGACAGACTTTGGGAAATTGATTGATGAAGAAGAAGAAGAAGAGGATTCTGACACTGAGGCAGAACAGCAAGAAGAAGAAAATATCAGTGAGGATGAACATCATCCTAATGAAGAAAACACTGAAGAGGATGAGGAATCTCCAAAAGAAGCTGTACAATTATCTGCAAACGTATAGATGATCGAATTGTAGAATATCTTGAGTGGAAGGAAGGCGATTCCAGACAACAGCTTCAAGACTCAGACCGCATGCTTGCTGAAGAAGCATGGCTATTTGATTTTCTGGTAATCACAACTCTGGTAGGTGTACTTGATGAATCACCTCTATGGGACTTGGTTGATGCAGCCAAGGCAAAGCTGTCCCAGACCTCTTGAAGACAGAGTGATGACTCAGACGATGGTGGAGACGATCATGATGATGGTGATGATGACAATGATGGTAATGATCATCATGATGATGATCTTGACAAAGACGGAGAAGAGGATGCTCCTGCACCAGATGCAATTGATGACACTACTCTTCTCCGTACATTTTTAAGACCACAAGCATCAAACAAGTCCACAACTCCGTCTGTACCCTTTTCTTTATCTTTTTCAATTCTTTTTCTCTTCTTAGGCTTTAATTTTTAGTTAGGCTTTTTTTTTCCTAGTCTTTAGGTTGCTTTCACTTGTTTTTGGTCCGGTTTATGCAAACTCGGAGTCAAAAGGGACCGTTACTATACACCCCTGACCCCAAGCGAACCGTAGTCCGGCCAAACAGGCGGATCTTCCGTTCTGCGGTTCTGGCAGGCAGAGCCGAGGAAGATCTTGAGGATCAGCTATCCAAGGAAATCACTGACTTTGTAATAATGGCTGTTAATGATAGACGTACGTTGGCAGACTACGCCATGCCTGGCGCAGTCACAGTCAACCCGGCTATTGTCATTCCAGCCATCACTGCACAGACCTTTGAGCTAAGGCCTGGCCTCATTCAGATGATGCAGCATGCATCAATCTTTCACGGTCACCAGTCGGAGAATCCACACACTCACTTGCATACATTCTTGGAGATATGCGGCACCACACGCATCCAAGGAGTAAGTGAGGATGCAATCAAACTGAAACTCTTTCCATTTTCTCTCAAGGGAGAAGCAAAGGAGTGGTATACTTCTCTCCCCTCTGAATCAATTACTACCTGGGCTGAACTCGAAAAGGAGTTCTTGAGTCAAAACTTTCCACCCTCGAAAACAGCCCAGTGTTTGAACGAGATTTTCACTTTCTACCAGAAAGAGAATGAATCCTTCTTTGATTGTTGGAAAAGATTCAAATCTCTGCTGAGGAAGTGTCCCCACCACGGCTTGCCACTGCAAAGGCAAGTCAACACATTCTTTAGTGGATTGACCGAGCTTACAAAAGGCATGGTCAATAGTTCATCTGGTGGGGCATTTTTGAAGAAAACACCTGAAGAGGGATGGGCATTGTTCGAAGACATTGCTAAATATAACTATGCTCCATCTTATCAAGCTATTCAAGCACCTCCTCCTCCTAAGGTTGAGGAGGTAAACATGCAAAGTTTGATCGCCATGCTGCAGAAGCAGATGGCAGCATCTCAAATCTCAAATCCGATAAATCAAACTTCTTCTTTTCCGCAGAACCCTCAGGTTCTGTACTGCGAAAACTGCTGTCAGACTGGCCATATGAATGACCAGTGTCAATTTAATCCCCTGCACCTTATCAAGTGAATGCTGTTCATGATTATGGACAGTATAATCAAGTCACATGTCAGAATTGTGACGAGGTGGGGCACACATCTAGATTCTATCCTATGAACGGACAGAATGCTGAAGTGAATGCGTTCTATGGCCAGAACAATCAGAGGTCTAATCAAGTTTCTGGCCAGCATAATTTCCAAAACCACGGGTTTAATCAATCCTCCAGTTTCAATCCTAATTCGAATTTTAATTCGAATCAGAATGTCAATAGAAACCCTGGTTTTAATCAGAACCAAAACTCAAAATTTTCCAATCCTACCCAAAGGTTCAATCAGAATTGGCCTTCCAATTCAAATTCTCAATTTCAAAGTCGGCCCAGCCAGCCCTATTTCCAAAACTCTCAGGGCCCCTCCCAATCAAACAATCTTGAAGCTAAGTTGGAGGAGCAAAATAAAAGTATTCAACTAATGATGACTACGAATAAGAACCTTGAGAGGCAAATCGGGCAACTGGCTGAATAGTTAGCTTCTCGACCCCCAGGGCAGCTGCCCAGTTTCACCGAGAAGAATCCAAAGGGTGGTCAAGTTGCTCAAACCGACTTGAACAATGGCCAATGTACTGACCTCGTGCCTTCAATTCCATACGGTAGAGAGGAGGCCAGTGTAATGAACCTCAGAAGTGGTACTCAAGTTAGGGGTCCTTCCCACCAGGGAAACCACTAGCCCCTCCTGCCATTGATAAGGCAGGAGGGGAAGCTGAGCACCTACACTCCCCTTGGCTGAAAGAGAATACTCAGGTGGCTGATCCCCTGAGAGGTGAAAATGCTGAGAGTCCCCAGGTGGCTGATCCCCTGAGGCGTGAAGATTCAAGTGTGAGTCAGGAGGCTGATCCCCTGACTAATAAAAAGATTGAAAAAGCCGTTAGGTGGAAGGATCTGGAGGACAAAGCTGTCAATGCATCTTCAAAGAAAGTCTTTTCTGAGAATGATTTGAAAAAACTTCCATTTCCACCACGAAAGAGCAACATCCCTTTAATTGAGGATAAGAAGTATGAAAAGGTGCTGAATCTCTTGAAAAATACTCAGGTAAATCTTCCATTATCTGAGGTCTTGGTTTAGATGCCTAAGTATACAAAATTTATCAAGGATGTTGTTTCTTCAAGAAAGAAGGTGACAGACATGGAGAGGCTGATTGGTGAGGATTGTTCAATGATCAACTATGAAAACTTACCAACCAAGAGAGGTGACCCTGGAAAGTTCGTTCTTACAGTGTTAATGGGAGGCCTGGTCTTCCCTAACTCTTTGTGTGACCTGGGTGCTTCTATAAGCCTCATGCCATTGTCTGTATGCAAACAGCTGGGATTAATTGATCTTCTAGAACCCACTACCATGAATCTGCAATTCGCTGATAGTTCTTCTAAGAAAGCAGCGGGAATCCTGAAAGACGTGCTAGTTCAAATTGATAGATTTACCTTTCCCGTCGACTGGTACGTCTTAGACATTGATAAGGATGATAGTGTTCCCCTGATTCTCGGTAGACCTTTTCTGTCTACAGCCAGAGCCCTCATCGACTGCGATGGTGGGCGAGTGACAATACGCATTGGTGATCAAGAGGTAAGCTATAATGTCTCCAAATCCATTCAAATACCCTCTGGTCCTCCAACCGGTTTTTCCATTGAGGATACGTCTGATGACTTCGATGATTTAATGGAAAAGCAAGTCATGGCTGTTGCAACTGAGTATGATCGACTGGTTGATAATTTGAATAATCATGGTGTGGTAAGTCTAGAGCAGTTAGAAGCTGAATTTGAGGATGAGTTGCTGGAAGGAGAAGCTTTGGCAGTGGGACCACTAAGTAAACTCAGCAATGTTGAGTTAAAAAGTGGAGATCTTAAATCAAGTTTGGAAGACCCCCCTGCAGATCTAGTACTGAAGCCGTTACCTAAACATCTAAAGTATGTGTTTTTAAGAGAAGGTGACAAGCTTCCATTGAATATATCTGCCAAGCTGTCTCGACTAGAAGAAATGAAGTTAATAAACGTCTTGAAAAAGAACGAGAAAGCCTTTGGGTGGCAAGTAGGAGATATCAGAGGGATATCTCCCGACATCTGTATGCACAAGATCAAGACAAATGAGGGTGCGAAATGTGTTAGACAGCCCCAGAGGAGGCTCAACCCTCATATGCAAGAGGTGGTTAAGAAAGAAATCATCAAACTTCTAGACATGGGAATCATTTATGCCATCGCTGATAGTGAATGCGTTTCCCCGACTCAGGTAGTTTCCAAGAAAGGTGGAATTACGATTGAGAAGAATGAGAAGGGAGAGGAAATAGCAATGAGACTTGTCACTGGTTACAGAGTCTGCATCGACTATCGAAAGCTCAATGAGGTAACCATGAAGGATCATTTTCCCCTTCCATTCATTGACCAGATGCTTGAGCGTCTGGCGGGACACGCATTCTACTGTTTCCTAGATGGTTATTCAGGGTACTTTCAAATACCCATTGATCCAGCTGACCAAGAAAAGACCACTTTCACTTGCCCTTATGGTACATTCGCTTACAGGCGAATGCCATTTTGTCTCTGCAATGCCCCAACTACATTTCAACGATGTATGCTGGCTATCTTTGATGGGCTAGTAGAAAAGTGTATGGAAATATTTATGGACGATTTTTCGGTCTTTGGTCAGTCCTTCGATGATTGTCTTGACAACCTTGACCAAGTGTTATCTAGATGCGTGGAAAAGAACTTAGTGCTCAATTGGGAAAAATGCCATTTCATGGTTGATGAAGGAATAGTTCTTGGCCACAAGATCTCCGCCAAAGGTATAGAAGTTGACAGGGCAAAAGTAGAAGCTATTGAGAAGATGATTTATCCTAAGAATGTGCGTGAAGTGAGAGGTTTTCTTGGACATGTCGGTTTCTATAGAAGATTCATTCAAGACTTCTCCAAGATAGCCAAGCCCCTGTCTACTTTACTTAAGGAAGACGTTGAGTTTAATTTTGGTGAGAGCTGCAAGCAAGTGTTTGAGGAGCTTAAGGACCGTTTAATCTCTGCTCCAATTCTTATATCGCCTGACTGGAACCTACATTTCGAGCTTATGTGCGACGCATCAAACTATGCAGTTGGTGCTGTCTTAGGACAAAAAATCAAAGGTAAATTCCAGCCTATCTATTACGCCATTCACACATTGAATCCTTCTCAAGTTAACTATACTACTACTGAAAATGAGCTATTGGCCATAGTCTTTGCTATGGACAAGTTCCGTAGTTACTTGTTAGGAGCTCAAGTGATTGTGTGGACTGATCACGATGCTTTGCGATATCTGATGACTAAGAAGGAGGCTAAACCACGCCTACTGCGTTGGATACTGATCCTACAAGAGTTTGATGTTCAAATTAAAGACATAAAGGGTAGTGAAAATGTAGTGGCGGATCATGTTTCGAGAATGTTAAGTGAGGAAAAGGATGATCCAGATGATATAGATCTTTACTTCCCTCTAGGGAACATTATGCTTATTGACGGTTGTCCTCCTGATGTTCCATGGTATTCTTCCATTGTAAATTACCTTCTTGTCCGATATCTTGATCTAGAATTGTCCTATCAGGAGAAGAAAAAGTTCTTCTCTGATTTGAAATCTTTCGTGTGGGATGAACCTTATCTTTTTAAGATCTGTAAAGATGGTCTGCTTAGAAGATGTGTTCCAGAATCTGAGCAGCGTGATATTATTGAGCAGTGCCACAGTGGACCCACTAGAGGTCACTTTGGTCCGTGGAAAACCGTTGCTAAGATCTTCCAATCCGGTTTCTATTGGCCTATGATCTTTAAGGACACATAAGCTTCCTGTAAAGCTTGTGATAGATGCCAGAGAACCGGTACTCTGACAAGGCGTTTCGACATGCCATTGAAACCCATCCTAGAATGCAAAGTCTTTGATGTATGGGGTATCGATTTCATGGGACCATTCCCATCATCTTGTGGTAACAAATACATCTTAGTCTGTGTAGACTACGTGTCAAAATGGGTGGAGGCTCAAGCCACTCCTCACAATGATCATAAGACGGTCATGAAATTTCTAAAGAAAAACATCTTCGTGAGGTTTGGATGTCCACGTGCCTTGATCAGTGACGAAGGGACACATTTCTGCAACCGACCCCTAGAGAAAGTTCTTGAAAAGTATGGTGTTCGTCACAAAACTGGCACACCATATCATCCGATGACTAGTGGTCAGGTTGAAAGGAGCAACCAGAGTATTAAGAAAATCCTGGAAAAGATGGTTAACAGTCATAGGAAGGACTGGAGTTTGAAGTTGGATGATGTACTATGGGCATACAGGACCGCCTATAAGACTCCGATGGGTACATCTCCATATCAAATGGTCTATGGTAAACCATGTCATCTGCCAGTCGAGTTAGAGCATAGAGCGTACTGGGCTACAAAGTTTCTGAACTTTGATTCCCAATCTTGTGGTAAGCATCGACTGCAACAGTTGCATGAATTAGACAAGTTCAGACTCCAGGCCTACAAAAGTGCCAGGATCAGTAAAGAAAAGACAAAACTCCTTCACGATGCCAAGATTAAGAAAAGAGAATTCCATGTCGGAGAACAAGTTCTTCTGTATAATTCCAGGTTACATCTATTCCCTGGTATATTAAGGACACGATGGTCCGGTCCCTTTGAAATTCTCCAAATTATTCCTGGAGGCGTTTTAGAACTACGCGGTTATGGTGACCAACCGTTTCGAGTAAATGGTCAAAGGTGTAAGCACTACATTGGTGAACCCAAGGAAAAGCCTTTGATTGTTCGTTTCCTCGAGATCCTCGGGTGTGGTACTTCAGAAGTGGATAACTTTGACGAGTTTTCACCCGACCTGTTTTCAGAGGATGGCGGTAGTGGTCAATCTGAAGAAGTTTTGGTAGGTAGTTGGGATATGGAAGAGTTTGAGAGGGAGCATCAGCTGAAACATCATCAGAGGGCTCAGAAGATGAAGAAGTCAACCATGGGGAAGTTCAAACGTGTTTGGAGAGCTCTCAAAGATTTTACCCCATGTGTTAAGTGCTGTTTCTGCAGCCGAACCACTGATCGAAGTCTAGACGAGGTAGTGGCTGGTAGAAAGGTCAAATGGCCTGATCCATGCTGAGTTTAAACGGTGTCGAGCTAACGACATTAACCAAAAGCGCCACTAGGGGGCAACCTAGATATCGTTATATTAGTTGTTTTTGTTTTGCTTTTGTAGTTTTAGTATTTATGTTTAGCTTACTAAGATTTTCTTTTGTTTATATCTGTCAGTTAGTTGTGCTTTCTAGATATGGATTTCGGATTTCTACCAGAGGAGTTACCTTTCCTTAGGAGGATCCCACTTATCACTGTAGATGACGGACCGGGAGGGACTATAGTGTTGCACGTAGACTTTGATATTAGTACCCGCGTCAGGACTGTCACCTATGTTCTTATCGTTCCCCGCTGTTCGGGAGGTGGAGACTTCACTACTGAGGAGTTGCAGGCAGCTCTAGGACGTCCTTACACAATCCTGAATGATCCGATGCTGACAGATTTAGCGCTAGTGCTGCAAGCTGAACATTTTCGAGGTGTTGATGTAGCTGGTGAGGATTGGGGATTGCAAGATGAGTATGACTTCCCTCCGGCGATTGACATGCTCCGCCGTCTTATCCGAGTTGTGGATTGGTCGGCCATTTACGATGACTAGCATTCTTAGGTTGTTTCGTCGAGCCAACTACGTAAAACAAAAGCGCTTGGTGGGAGGCAACCCACTGTTTTTCTATTGTTTTTACCTATTTTATAGTGATTTTATGTATTTCGTAGTTCTTCTTTTGAATTTTTGAAGTTTTATTTAAGTTTAAAGAGAAAATGCAAATTTGAAATTAAATTGTATGAAATTTTATAATTATTGTTTTTATCTGCCTTGGACGCCCGTCCAGTGAACTGGACGCCCGTCCGTCATGCACAATTTTGAACGAGCGTCCAAAATTCTTGGACGCCCGTCTGATAAACTCTCTTCAACGCTGTATGTGATTTGGCCGCCTGGACGAGCTTCTGTTTATCTGGACGCCCGTCCAGTTCATATGCTATCCAGCTGAACGCCCGTCCATTCTCATGGACGCCCGTCCAGACCTGTGTCTATATATACCCCCTGCTTCCATTCTTTAGTCGAATTGAAAAATTTAAATTGCCAAACCCGACTTTTTGCCTCATTTTGCTCTAAAATCCTCATTTCTAAACCAAATTGGGCGATTCAAGGCCCTACAAACAGCTCTCAACCCCCTCTTTTTGGTTTTTCAAACGCAATCCACCAACATACAACCGTTGTTTCGAATCAGTAATCTAGCGTGTGCGGTTTTCTTTTGGAAAAATCCGATCTTTGGTCTCGTTTGTTCACATTTGGGACTTCTAATCAGCATCATCATCTTCCTTTCAACGTGCTTGGTAAGATTTTATAAGCTTTTCGTGGATTAATTCACATTTTTCCCGAGTTCGATCTTCGAGTCGACTCTTTTGCATACACTTGTCTTATTTGTTTTCTTCTCTGTGTTTTGTTTATTTTTCTTTCTTGGTTGATGACCTGGGATGGTATTGGATGGTGTGGGATGGATTGCATTGTGGTTTTGATGTTGGTTTGGTGTTGTCTTGTTTGGGAAATCCCGTTTGGACGATAAACGGGTGGCTTTGTTTGAAATTTGGGTTTGAGATTGGTGTTTGTTTAGCATTAGGTCACAATGGTGCGTAAAGCGGTAGTAAAACGGCATGGTAAGGGGGTAGCTACGGAACCTTCTAAGAAGAAGAAGGGTGTGGACCCACTTTAGTCAATCCCAACCAAGGTATTCGTATTGGGGAGCGTCAGAATCCTCCTAGAGGTCAATCTAGAGTTCCTTTACAGGATGAGCCTGAGTCTGGGTCTGAAACTGATGATGAGCCGTTAGTGAGGATGCGGACTAGGGTGACAGAAGCTCGGGGTGAGCCAGTGGACAATGAACCTGAGGGAGCTGAACCAGCTAGACAGAGAGTGAGACCCGCTATCCCTATTCCCTTTGCTCGTAGATTCATCAACCCTAAGGCAATGGAGGTTTATAATAAGCATTATCTAATGAGGACGATGTTGATCGAGCGAGCTGTCCTTGAGCCTCAAGTTGATCCTTTATTTGTGAAGATATTGAGGGATAGGAAGTGGGGAGCTTTGATGGTAACACCGAGAACTCCTGTCAATGCTACCCTAGTGCGTGAGTTTTATGCAAACTGTTCGGAGACGGATTTGGAAACTGGGGTGGTCACTGTTCGAGGGGTTAAGGTGCCCTTTACACCGGCGGTTATCAATGGGAAGTACGGGTTAGATCCTTTTGAGGGGTTGGACTATACGGAGGCGATTAAAGCTAAACAGGATACCGGTGAGGATCCGTTGGAGGAGTTACGATTGTTGGTGTGCCCCGAGGTGCCATGGACACTCAGACCGGGCGGGGCCAGGAAGGAATTGGTGACGACGAGTTGGACAGAAGATTGGAAGGTCCAGTGTCGGTTTATCCAGAACAGGTTGTTGCCTAAGAACAACCTGACTCACTTCCACATTGGTGACCTTGGGATGCTATATGCCTT
Organism: Gentiana dahurica var. dahurica; assembly: GCA_024500145.1. Taxonomy (NCBI): domain Eukaryota; kingdom Viridiplantae; phylum Streptophyta; class Magnoliopsida; order Gentianales; family Gentianaceae; genus Gentiana; species Gentiana dahurica. Next base: position 63,534,119 of record CM044896.1, on the reverse strand, counting down.
GAACTTCAAGCTCAATGTTGATGTAGGACAAGCGATTTTCGACGAGGTGGCCATGAATCAGAAGGTGTATACTCGGTGCTTGATATGTCCACATTTGATCCACGGTCTCTGTCAAGATGTTGGAGTTCCCAAGTACAAGACCGATCACAAACCAAAGAATCCTAGGTTCTTGCAGAGGGAAAAAGTAAAATCTTCGGGTCAGCCTGAGACTGAGGCTGAGGTGGCACGTGAGCCTGGTTCTTTTTCGGCACCGCCTCGACCATCCCCCCTTCCTACTTTATCTCCTTCGGTCCAGATGAGGCTAAGTATGGGTAACAGTGTGCGGAACTGGCTGGAGGACATAAGGACGTGTCAGAACAATATTTTGACTATTTTGAAATGTATGAGTGAGGGCCGGCAGCCGAAGGACGACAAAATCTTCGACCCGAGCACCATGGATTATATCTATTCTGATGCGGTTGACCAGGCCATTGCGGATGTTTTGGTGGACTCTTAGTCTTCTTCGGATGAGGAGCAGCCTGATGCCCCTGCGGGTGATGTACCTCCGGCTGATGATTCTACGGCTCCGGGGCAATCATGATTTTAGTTGTCTATCCTCAATTTTGATTTGTCCTAAATACTGTGATTGTATATTTTGCTACATTTCATTACGTGATTCGTTGTATTTTTGATATTGCTACTGTTTATTTTTCCGATTGGATCATGTACGCCATAAGGCATCCGTACCTTCGTTTTTACTATGTTTCAACTTTTGGATGTATTCTTTTCGTTCTATTATAATCCCCCGTTTTTCCCCCGAGATATTTCCGTGTTTGTCAAGTCGTGCAGGTGTATTCAAGCAGTTTTGTCGAACTACATTGTAAGATTACGAGTTCTCAGTGTCACTGTGTAGGCTCCGGCCTGACAGACATTTCGAGTATCGGTTTACATCAGCTAAGTCTTTTACCTTTTCTTTTATTCTGCACAACATGAGGACATGTTGATCTTTATGTGTGGGGGAGGGGAATGATTTGATATGTATATATACATTTGCTTACATTCGTTATGTTTCTATGCAAAATGAGCTAAAAATGAGTTAGAATTTTCAAAAAAAATTCAACACTTTTGTTTTTGTTTTGTTCCAAGTAGGCAATTCGATTCAATGTTCGTTATTTTTATAGTCATCCAAGCTATATATCGTATGTTTGTTAAGTTAGTCGGTTCACCTGAGATCTATTTTTCACGAGCCATAGTGAACGATGAGCTAATTTATAAAGTTATACCCCTTTTCGACGAGTGATTTTTGATTTTCTTATAAGTCATGTGCTTAGTGCTACGTACGTATCTTGAGATTTATGATAGTTTGTATTTAGATCCGAAGTATGTTATACTGTGAATATCTAAGGTTTGAATGTGATAAGTAACACGTAACTTATTGTCAAATGAAAAAGTTGAGTTTCTAATGAAGAATTATTGGGTGTGTCGGAAGCTGGTCGATGATTTGAGTGCGATAGGGTATACCACGTATGTCCTATACCACTATGATGACTAAAAGCTCACGACAGTCAGAAGAAGCTGCCTTATGATTGGAGTAAGGTAGGGTATATCTCGAATATCCTATTCTGCTATGACAGGGCAAGAGCTCATTCTGATGTGCGTTTAAATGTGAAAATAATTAAATCAACTTGCAATATGAATTGTTATCAAATGAATGAGAGACTAAGTTATCGTCTATCTTATCCCCAGTAGAGACTGATAGATATGCTGTAGGGATTATCCTCTGAGTATTTCAGAAAGCACCTAGATATAATCGATCATTCTTCTCGGGGTATGTCACGTTTGTAGGGTGCATCTTATGAGTGTCATTTATTGCTAGTCTACGAGGGGGTATTAGCTAGTTTTGCTTTGAGTTTCTCAAGTTTGGATTTAGTGGAAGTTTTCTATGGCTTTGCACACACACAATGGTGAACCTCTGATTTATTGGATCTTTGATATATCGTCTGAGATGTCTATCTTTTTCCGAGCCTTGACTTCTGTTTTGTTTGCTCGGGACGAGCAAAAGCTTAAGTGTGGGGGAGTTGTTAGGGGTGAATTTATACGATTTATAACGCTATATTCTATGATATTTCCCTTCGTATTCGTATAATTTGCATTAGAAACGAGTGTTTAATAGATTTATTAAGCAAATGAGGTTTTAAATAAGTTATTCGCAAAATTGGTTAATTGTGGTGTTTTAATTGTGATTTTTATGATTATTTGGACGATATTACATTTTGCGATGTTTTAATGTGTTATAGGTACATGTTTGGTGCTCAAATATTGATCAAAAAGAGATAAGAGTCGAATTTCATTGATGATAAAAAGATAATGATGATTTGATTTGATGAAAAGAGATAGAGATGAAGAAATCAAGATGAAGTCGACCCTGAACTGGCGTTCAGCATCTTGAACTGGCGTCCAGAGTGGACGGGCGTTTGACATCCTGGACGAGCATCCAGGAGGAACTTTTACATTCAGGATGATTAGATTTTTCCTGGACGAGCGTCCAATTTAAAGAAGGACGGGCGTCTGATCCAGCTCGGCCCGACTCGAAGAAGTTTACACAAGATGGACGGGCGTTCACCCTTTCCGGACGGGCGTCCGAACGCCGACTTAGCAAAACCGACCTGAAATTCTATATATAGCTGCGGATTTTTCCACACAAATCATCATATATTTGAACCCTAAACCCTAAGGGCGGCTAAGCTGCGTTTTTCCTTAGTTTACAAACAACTTTTACTTAAATACTTTTATGCACTTTTATTCTAAACAATTCGAGTTGCAAAGAGGATGCTAAGAGGCTAGACCTCCATTGAACAAGCGTTGTGAAGCCATCCAATCAACAATTCAGTTTTGTTCTTGATTATCTTGTGAGTATTTTAATTCAAGTTGTTTCTTTATCATGTTTTTCATGTTGTTATGCAATTTATATCGAAAGATCGTTGCATGTTGATTGCTTGTCTTGATGAAAATCATGTTAAACTTTAGATCACCGTGATAAAGAATAGATCTTAAATCTAATTAATGAGAGTTATTAGGTTAGATTTCTAGGTTAGAAATTGAGAGATTTCACACCTTGATTTGAAAGCATTAATCTTTAGATCGAAAGATAGAAGATTGATAGGAGAACTTGTCTAAGAAATTAGGAGTTCATACCGTGGTTAGGTGAATCACAACTTGGTTAGAAATCACGAGATAATCTAGATCGAAATTGATAGTTGTAGGATCGGTGGATCAATTGCTTGTTCGCTCGTAAATTATTGATTAAAACCCCTCGAAGTTGAATTGTTTAGTTTAGTTAGTCTTTTATTGCATATTAGGTTTAGTTTAGTTTAAATTGGTTCGCAACTATATTTTCCTGGCTTTAGATCTCGATCTCCTGTCCAGTCTACGTTTGTTATCGTCCGTTTTAGTTATTCACTGTTTTATTTTCGTTTCTGTTTAGTAGTAGTAATCGTGACATAGTTAGGTTAGGAATAAAAACTAGAATTCACAACCCCGATTCCCCGTAAGATCGACCCGGTATTAACCTCTATACTACGATCCTTATACTTGAGTGAAACCGGATTTATAAATATTTATTACTTGTTTGCTGTGTTAGATAAATCCGTGACAGTAAGTTTGACTGTGTAACGTTTCCCTCAGCAGCTTTGTCATCAGTAGACTTGTCTTAGCAGCCTGCTGACAAAATGTCTCAGTAGCCTGCTGATAATGTTACTCTGCTGATGCTTAAATCATTTTGTATTGTCCAACTGATAATACAAGATGAAGTTTAATACCAATGACTGATCTGTCAAGTGAGCTCACCCAACATGACAAAGACAAATCCCCTTGGCAACTTCATTTGCTCAAATGTCCAAACATAAGTACATGGAATTGTTGATTCCAATAACTAATCTGCTAAGTGAGCTCACCGAACATAGCAAAGACTAATCCCCTTGGTGAATTCCAGTACACTGCTGATTAAGATTGTATCAGTCAACTTTTATAATTCAAAGTTCAGTCCTTAGTTTAGCAAATCTTTCACTATCCAATGGTTTAGTGAAAATATCAGCAAGTTGATCTTCAGTAGGGATATAAAGAACCACCACATCTTTCTTTTCAACATGATCTCCTATAAAATGATGTCTCACATCAATATACTTGGTTCTTGAGTGCAAGACAGGATTTTCTGTGATTGCATTTGCACTTGTGTTGTCACACATTATAGGAATTTCTCTTTCTTCAATTCTATAATCCCATAATTGTTGTCTTAACCACAGTATTTGTGCACAGCAACTACCAGCAGCAATATATTCAGCTTCAGCAGTGGAAGTTGATATTGAATTTTGTTTCTTGCTAAACCAGGAAACCAATCTATTTCCCATTAACTGACAGGTTCCTGTGGTGCTATTTCTATCAATCTTGCATCCAGCATAGTCAGAATCTGAGTAGGATATAACCTTGAAGCTTCCATCTTTTGAATACCATATCCCTACTCCCAAAGTATCTTTTAGATACTTGAGAACTCTTTTGACTGCACCTAAATGACTTTCTTTAGGTTTTGATTGAAATCTTGCACAAACACCTACAACAAAGGATATGTCAGGTCTGCTGGCAGTAAGGTACAACAGACTGCCTATCATCCTTCTGTATAAGGTCTGATCAACATCATTGCCTTCTTTGTCTTCATCCAATCTAATGTTTGTACTCATAGGAGTTGATATCTTGGTGCTGTTTTCCATACCAAATTTCTTCAGTAAATCCTTGGTATACTTGGTTTGATGAATGAAGATTCCATCTTCCATATGTTTGACTTGCAATCCCAAAAAGTAGTTCATTTCTACCATCATACTCATTTTGAATTTACTCTTCATTAGATTTGCAAACTTCTCACATAGGAATTCATTTTCAGAACCAAAAATTATGTCATCAACATAAATTTGTACCAGCAGGGTGTTGTTTCCTTCATTGATTCTGAAAAGAGTCTTATCAATGGTGCCTTTTGTAAAGCCATTGTCCACAAAGAATTGAGATAGAGTCTCATACCATGCTCTTGGTGCTTGTTTCAAACCATAAAGTGCTTTGTTGAGTCTGTACACTTTATCTTCTTGATCTTTAAATTCAAATCCAGGAGGTTGCTGAACATACACCTCCTCTTCCAGAATGCCATTCAAAAATGCACTTTTGACATCCATCTGATATACTTTGAAGTTTTTATAAGTAGCATGTGCCAGGAATAATCTGATAGCTTCCAATCTTGCAACAAGTGCATATGTTTCATCAAAATCTATTCCTTCTGCTTGAGAATATCCTTTTGCCACTAGTCTGACCTTATTCCTTACAATGGTACCAGATTCATCAAGTTTGTTTTTGTATACCCATTTTGTACAAATTATATTTGCATGACTAGGCCTTTCCACTAGTGTCCAAACTTGATTTCTTTCAAATTCATTCAATTCTTCTTGCATAGAAATTATCCAATCTAGATCTGAAATTGCTTCTTCAACAACTTTAGGTTCCATTTGAGATTGAAAACAAGTAAACATTGCTTCTAATTGTCTTCTAGTCCTCACATATTGCTGTATATTGCCAATGACTTGTTCAGCTGGGTGATCCCTTAACCATTGTGGATTTTGGTTAGATTGATTTTCTAGAACATCATCTTCAGTAGGGTCTACTGTTTCTTCAACAGGGGGTTCAGCAGATCCTTGAATTGCCTCAGTTGTTGCATAAGTAGTATTACCAGCAGGGTGTTCAGCAGAGGGAGAATCAGAAATCTTTAAGTCATTGAATCTTTCCAAAACTTCAACACATTCTGGATCAGTGACTGGTTGATTCTCAGCAGGTTCTGGAGCTTCATCTTCCATTCTAGTGAACTTAGGTTCATCAAATACAACATGTATGGTTTCTTCATGTTTCAGTGACCTTTTATTCAGTACCCTGAATGCCTTGCTGACTGAAGAATATCCCAAGAAAATTCCTTCATCTGATTTTGGTTGGAATGTCTTCAATTGTTCCTTATGATTCAAGATAAAACATTTGCTTCCAAATGGATGGAAATAGGATATATTAGGTTTTCTTCCATTCCAAATCTCATAAGGTGTCTTCAGCAGCTTCTTGTTCACTGATGTTCTGTTTTGTGTATAGCATGTTGTATTGACTGCTTCAGCCCAATATCTTTCAGGTAGCAATGTTTCACAAATCATGGTTCTTCCAGCTTCTTTTAGAGTTCTATTTCTTCTTTCAGCAACCCCATTTTGCTGAGGTGTACCAGCAGCAACAAGTTGATGTAGTACACCATTTTGTGCACAATATTCTCTTATAACTTTATTGAGAAATTCAGTACCCTTGTCTGATCTGATCTTTACTACTGTAAAAATTTTCTCATTTTGCAACCTCTTCAAAAGTTCAGGCATCTTTTGAAGTGTTTCACTTTTCTTGTTCATAAATATCATCCAAGTGTACCTTGAATAATCATTCACAACCACCAAGGTGTATTTCTTTCCTGTTACACTTCTTGGTGTTACTGGTCCAAATAGATCCATGTGTATCAGCTCCAAAACTCTTTTTGTTGATTGTTTAGTCTTTGACTTAAAGCTTGACTTTGTCTGTTTACCTTGCTGACATGCATCACATATAGCATTCTTCTTGAATGTGATCTCAGGTAAACCAATCACTAGTTTCTTTTTCACCAACTGATTGATATCATCAAAGTTTAGATGATTCAACTTCTTATGCCATAACCAATTAAGTTCTGACTATGTATGCACAATCGGGCATGTTTCTGGAACACAAGTAGACCAATCCACAACATACATGTTTTGTTGTCTTTTTCCAGCCAACACAACTTGATCACCTCTCTCACTAATGACAGTACAAGTGTTTTTGTCAAAAGTGACCTTGTATCCCATGTCACAGAATTGTCCAGTGCTTAGTGGGTTGTAGTCCAGTCCTTCCACATATGCCACATTCCTGATTGTTAGTCCATTTCTCACAAGTGTGCCATATCCTTTATGTATCCAGGTGTATTCTTGTTGCCAAAATTCACTCTTGGATTATCCTTTGCCACAAAATTTGACAAACAGTGCTTATTCTTTGTCATATGTCTGGAATATCCACTGTCAAAGTACCAGACACCCTACAAAACAAATTTAATGCATTTTAGGTACCCAAACCTGTTTGGGTCCATAATGGTCAGTAGTAAGCATGACCCTTGGCATGTTTCCATAAGGTCTTCTTTGAAAGGTATCATACTTTGGTTCATACATGTATTCTACACATCCATAAGGTCTAACAATTGGTTGTGTAGGATTCACATATGCTTTCTGGCCTTTTGGAATATAATGCTGTTTAAAGTGATTTCTTTTGTTAAAAGCATTAGGATAACCATAGGTTTGCTGTCTGTTAGGAAAAGCCCTGTAATATGGTGTCTGCTGAGGTCCCTGCTCAGGCCTTGTATAAGTCATCTGCTGAGCCCTCTGCTGATTCCATTGCTTAGGTTTTACCCTAGCGGCATGGTTATTTCTATTGTTTCTACCAGTATGTACAGGAATATTCCAATCATCATCAGTAGGGAACAATCTACCTTTCCCCCTGAGATAAGTATCCCTTGAATGATTTGCATTTTTGGGTTTAGGGTTCTTATCCTTGGAATATTTCTGGTTTTCCCTTTTTTTGGTCCAGCAGACTTGGAAGCAGGTCTGCTATCAGCAGGTCTAGAAGGCACAGCAGCCCTATTTTTAGATTTATTCTTTTTATTAGGAGCTGTTGACTTCTTTGACTTCTGATTTTGCTTCCTTGAAGCTTTCTCAGTAGGCTTTACTGCCTCAGCAACCCTTTTGGGAGTTGGATCTTGTGCAGGCACAAACTTAGCACCAATTTTGGTACTAGGTTCAGTGACCTTACTAGATCCACTCTTATTGGATTGTTCAGTTCCAAATCCAAGCCATGTTCTATCACCATAAGGCTTTCCAGATTTGAATGCAGTGGAGGAACAAGATGGTTCAGCAGACTCAGCAGCTACTAAAGGTTCAGCAGGCTTATGCTGATTCTGTCTGACTTCTTTTTCTTTTCCTTTGAGAATTCTTAATTCAGCATTTAATCTTTCAACTTCTGATTGAAGAGCTTCTTTTTCAGCCTTCACAATCTCATAACCATATTGTATTATCCTCAGTTGATTAAGGATGGCATCCAAAGTTTCTTCATTGTCAGAATTTTTAGGATTTGAACCACAGGTTGATTCACAATCACTTCCAGCAGGAGTATTTATAGATACATTATTGTATACCTCCTCTCTTTCATCCATGTTAGCCATTAAAGCATAATCTTTCATCTCAGCAACAAGTGCAGTGTCATCAGATTCATTTCTCTTTTCTGATTCCACTTCATATCCTGATTCATCTTCAGCAACCATATCCTTCTTGCCATGTCGTCTTTGTTGACTTTTGGTCTTCAGTACGTCTGGACAGTCAAGTCTGAAATGTCTAGGCTTCTTGTAATTAAAGCAAAGATAATCAGGTTCCTTTTTCTGTTTGAGTTCAAGACAATCAGGTTTGAAGTGTTTCGGCTTCTTGCAATGATAGCACAAGTAATCATTATCTTTCTTTGATTCACCCTTCTTCTTTTCACTGAATTTCTTTGTGAAATTCTTGGGAGAACCCTTTCCATTTTTCATCATCCTGATTTTCTTGCTCATTAGGGCAATATGCTCTTGCATCTCATCCAATAGATCATCTTGAGCTCCTGATGTCTCTTCTTGATGTGAAGCAGCCAATGCAGTGGTTTTTGGCTCTTCCTTTTCAGTTTCAGGCACAAGCTTCTTGCTAAATTCATAGGCCTTAAGATCTGAAAACAGTTTCAAGATGTCTTCTTCATGAAGACTCCTTATTTCTTCTATGGCAGTCACCTTCATCTCCCAAACTTCTTTTGCAGGTAATGCTTCAAAGATTTTTGAGTTGATTTCTTCTTGTGAGTAATTCAAACTCAGTAGGGTGAGTTCATCCATGATTGCATTGAATCTTGATTCCATTTGTTCAATGGTTTCATTTGGTTTCATCTTGAACTCCTGGAACTTCTTCTTGGCCACACAGATCTTGTTCTTTCTGATTGCATCAGTGCCTTCACAGATTAATCGTAACTTGTCCTATAGTTCCTTTGTAGTCTTGCAATCTTTCACCTTCATATACATATTGCTATCCAAAGTTCTGTATATGATGTCAATAGCAATATTGTTGAGATTTGCTCTTTTACTATCTTCAGCAGTCCATTCCCTTTTTGGTTTTAGAATGTACTGTGTCTTATCACCCACTGTTACTGACTTGGTAATCTCCAGTGGTCCATCTGTCAGCACATCCATCATTTCATCATGTGTTGCAGCTAGATAAGCCTGCATACGATGTTTATACTCATCAAAACGATCTAAAGAACACATCAACATTGTTCTATCATACTGGTTGTTATCCATGATGTAAAGCTTTGAAAATCAGTAACTTGAAAAAGTTTTGAAAGTATTTTCACAAGCACAACAAGTAGGATTACTTCATAACAGAAGCACTGCTCTGATACCATTTGTTGGTCCCTTGAAAATGCTTTGGTTAAGTTTAGAGGGGGGGTGAATAAACTTAACACTTAAAACTTTTGGAGTTAACAAACTCAGCAACTTCAACAGCCTGTTGATACTTCAGTAGTCTGCTGACACTCAGTAGTCTGCTGATTGTTGAGTTTACTGAATTTGTGCAGCGGAATTATATCAAAAATTAAGCCGTATTACTTGTTGTTAAATATGATACCAAGTATTTGTTAGGTGTAGTGCCCGAAAGACAATTTGTGTAATTGTTTTTTAATGACATAATTTATTTCACCTTATTACTTGCTTTGTTCTTGTAAGTAATACACTGCTGCAAACCCTAAGTATATCAGTATGTAACCACTTAACTTAGTGCATGGCATGCACGTGAGGATTGAGTTAGTGGTGATATACTTAAACTGTTAGTCCGTGGTGAACTTAATCAGAGTTTAGGGTCTCTTGATTAAAACACCAATAATGCGCCCAGAACACCTTAGGGTGTGATAGTCTTATCCGGACTATCGGTAGAGGGTACCTACGTGGGGCATTTATATATGGTGGCATTCATATAGGGCTGGACCGATTTAATCTGAATTTCTCGATATAATTCCGTAATCGAGGAATCTTGTTAAATCATTAGATGATCATGTATGGATCAACCTTAATTCTAAGGTGATCACAGGGTGCTGCTTGTCCCGGGGTAGTGTTTGATGTGTTAGTTACGGTTCACTTTAATATGTGTTCCAAGCCACTTCTCATTGGCATTATCTCCAGATGAGTGAGTAGTTCTGATTTTCACAGACATGGAATCCATTCCTTCCTGCGGGAAGTAGAGAGACAGTCCCCTTATTTGTTAGCCTTAAGAAAGTGATCAATCGGCCGATTTCACATTTGACTAATTAGCTACTAGTCAGATATGTGCACTAATTGATCATTAGGGGGTTAATGGTAAATAAGGGTAAGATATTCTGAGTCTGGTTCACGGAGACTTCCTACTCAGAATGGACAGTCTATGGAGGGTTAATCCGTATGTAGTGATTATATCGATGGACACTTATTCGCTCTATGGGTTGAGTATAAGTATACATCTATAATCGGTAGAGTTCAGTTTCGGGTTTATGGTGGCGTAATCCCGGAATTAATAATTAATGTGCTTATTCTGTTCGATGAATAATTAATTATTGGAGCTACTGGTTATAGGTCCATGGTCCCCGATGTGGCTTCTGTAATTCGGACAAATAATCTTGATATTTGGGCCTCCGAAATAATTAACTGGCTGGGCTAATTAATTGATATGCATGGATATTATTTAGTTGGACTAAATAATATTATACACATAAAAGACATTTTATGTGTGCTTTTTTGACCTAAAGTGGCGCCTCATGTCCTATTATTGTCACAAGAATTAATTTATTGTGATGTGGAAAATAAAAGATATTCTTGTTATATGATTGGTTGGATGACTTGTTATTTGATTTCCTATTGGTCAATACATGTCACAATTAATCATTAAGGAAAATATCTTTTTATTTGGATTAATTATTTATTTATTTAATTAATTAAAACTTGGAGGCCAAGGATTTACTCTCCTATAAAAGGAGAGTTATTCCAAGGGAAATTGGATTGGCAAATTTCGACCTAGCCACTTTGAAAGGAGAGAAATTTTTTTTTCTTGTCTTGGGTTTTAGAAGAAAAACTCTAAGTTTTTCTTGAGTGTTGCATATCAAGGAGGCTTGAGTATCAAGAAGGGTGTCCACCAACCGCCATTTGGAGAACACATCGGAAGATCTAGGCGTCTCTTCCTAATATTGGTAACTTGATTTTAACCCCCTTGTAGTTTTTAAGTCCTTTAACTATGTTTTATGATATGTAAATCGTGATCCGTCCGCTGCGTATAGATCTAACTTGGTTAGATCTAAGAACCTGCATCCTTCATGTGGTATCAGAGACAGGTTCCACGATTTATATAGTCATAATCGTAGTTAAAGGATTTAAAGGAGTGGAATTGCATGTAGGTATTTTTTTCTTTCTTATTTTATGCATTGATGTGATTAAAATTGTTATGGTTGAAGAGATGGATTGGGGTTGGCATCGTTTACCCGTTAGATCTATTGTAAACTCATATGAACGATGAAAATTCGTTCATATGAGTATAGGAAATTATGTAATTTAATTTTTTATTGCAAGTTTAATTTCCAGAAAATAGATCTGTTTAGTATTTTGGTTTTTACCGCTGTTTGAGCCGTTAAAATGAAGATCCCTCCGGTCAGAATCAATATTAGAAGTTGATGAACAATCCCACAAAATTTGGTGTCGATCAGAGTCCGTTTGTGTATCCGTTCGTTGCTGCGAAGTGGCTGCTGTAATAGAAAAAAACAGGATTCACAGAAACCCTAACTGTGACTTCTTCGATTTTCTGGGAACAATTACACCGTTCAAATTCAAATCCGACTGGTCAGATCGCATATCATGGAGTTTTGGACGTGAGGTAAAAATATCAGGTCGATCGGGATTCATCTCGATTCCCGATAGGCCTCGGGAAGTCAATGATGCGCTGCTATAAGAATCTATTTCAGCAGCAAGTTGGGCGGCTCACTGAGGAATATTGACAAGTCAAAGTTCCGATCCGACCGTCCATCTTGAAGCCTGAAGAATGAAGATCAGATCTAGAAATTTTCGTCCCGATCCGAGTTCGTTTCATATGCCGATTGTCAAAGAGTTCGAACAGCTGCAGATCATGTTAGAAAGCAGTGAACCCTAACTAGGGTTTTGGTTTTTATTTTCTAATAGATTAGATACGGGGGTGCCAACGGTCCATCTCGGTGTTTATTTTCCGCACTATTATACATGTTTAGATTGTATGAGTAGAACCGGAAAATTGTCATGACATGCATCATATCATGAATTCCACTCCATATGCATACATGTAGAAATTAATTCGAGGAATTAGTTAGGCATGTATAAAAACACTCGATTAGTTTTAATTAATTGTATGATATTAATTAGAAACTAATTAGGGTAAAAACCGAGGAACACGGGTTTTTTCAATCGTCGAGGTTGGGTGATGGATTCTCGGTGAATCCCACTCTGCGAAAGCATAAGGAGTAAAATCCCGAAACCTCGTGGTTAAGGTGTTGGATTCTTGGTGAATTCCACCTTACCTAAGACGAGATTACGTTTTTGTTCCGTAGTGTCTATGTGAAATTTTGATGTTTAAGGATTGGATAATCACGGGGAAACAGGTTCGAAAGTGGTTTAACCACGGTTGGGTGGACAACAGTAGCTATGGCTCGATCGACTTCACCCTCCACATGCGGCGTTTGCACGGGGATCTCGCAAGGCTGAGTCATCCGAAGAGCCACTACGGCTTAACGGAGCTCCCCTAGCCTTGATCCGTCCGACGGCCACATATGTTCTAACGAATAGGTCGGGTGGGTTAGCCCACATAACCGACAACATTCGGGCCTGTGAATTATTGTTCCTTAATGTAACATCAAGTCCAAAAACGTGATCAGTAAACCCACCACTTTTTCAAAATATTGAGTGGGAGCGGGAGAGGCGACAGCCGACCCCACGGCCTCTACTGTTGACACAAGCAACGTGAGAGAATGGTGACGCCTCGTGCGGCTTTGATTTCGGCCCCCTAAGGAAGGCCTTCACCGCTATCAAAATTCAAGGCTTGGTCTCCGAAAGGATAGGATTTTGGGTACTCGTCGGGTCACTGACAGACCCTAAGGCGGCACACTCGGGGTCTACCTAAAAATCTGAGACAATAGGTCACACTCATAAAGGGTATTTTTGGTAGTACCTTGGCTGAAAAAGGAAAGGTGATTGACGATCACAAATGAGATGTTCGATTCTCAATCGATCTTCAATATTAATCGAAACCTCTTTGACCTACCCTAAGGCGGCATTGAGGCATTAGATTAAATCCTTGGAACGGTAGGATAGACTATAAGTAATTAGTTTATGTTCATAAAACTTTTAGTAGTGTATGATTTGGATTTATTTTCTGTCAGTTTTATTTACAACTATTTATATATCGCTCTAGAGTACTAGACTGCTAGTGTATGTAAAATTGACTAGTAACGACTTCGTTAAAAGTGGTAAGTAACTAGAACGTTGTACTTATTAATCTCACATGCGATTAATTTTTCGGAAGAGATATTTCTCTTGAGTCTTCAAAACTTAAGTGACGTAAATAAGTATGTCACTGCTGTCAATCGTGCAGAACGAGAGACAACCGTAGTTAGTTTGAAAGGTGATTGGGACGATAAAATTCTTCTAGTGAATTTTAATTGTGTAGTGTCTACACGAGAAATTTTCTAATAGAATAATTGGAGACTCATAAATTAAAGTGTCGCTGGTTAGACGGTATTTGGAACCGATAAACTAGTGGGAGCTTTTATCCTATGTTTTTCTAATTTATTAGAAAATTAGTCCCACTGGGTAATGCTTTCACTAGACATCCCACAGTTCACGAGTAGTATCTACTCAAGCGAACTGCTAGTTCAAGACTATTTCCTTTTAAGGAAAGTTAAGAATGGGAAAGAATGTCTATAAGTGTTAATCATCTTAACTAAAGTTTTGAGGCTAAACCGAAACATTAATTAAAGAAAGTATAGGATAAGGAAAGTGATTTCGGATCACTAACCAATGAATCCGTAGCGACTTTCTTAACCGAGTAATTTGACTCAGTGGCTTAGTTCTTTGGAAGAACAATGAAGCTGTGCATTAATGATTAATAAAGTAACAACGGGCAGTAATTTCAGCTAGAATAGTGGGAGTGATATAAGGAAATGAATTTCGGATTCTATCCTTGAATATCATAGAAAAAATTATTTTTCTGTTTACAGATTCGTTGAAACAAATGGATTCACTTTCGTCTCGATACTGCAGTTGCCTTAAACAAAGTGAAGATGACATTTGTAGTACGAATTTGAGACTTGGACTTTTGTTTGATAAAGACAGAACCACTAAGAAAAGCTGAATAGGTATGTGTAACACATCTAAAACTATTAAAGGTAAAAGGTTTCCGTATTAAGATAAACGACTTTTCAATATCTATTAATTAGTTCATATATCCTAGAGATAAGACCTAAAGACTGGCTAAGGGTGATTCCTATTTCCCAGTCTGGGAACACTGTCTCAAAGGAACAATGACTAAGTTTCCTTTCAATCGGGAAAGGATAATAGATTTGAAGGGGTAACATAGCTTGTTCACCATGACCTTCGGGGTCTAGTGAGAGATACAAGCTAGTGGGAGATTTTGAGTGGTGACATTTTTGTCTGATAACTACTCGAAACGCGATTTAGTTTATCGAAAGAATACGAGGAGGAGTCTCTGATTTTAGCAGAGAATAGAGTATTCCATGCTCAGAAATAGGCTATCGCATAGTCTTGGGACTGATGCTCGGCCTGCCTCCTAGTGGAATGTTTTTCCACTGAGGAAGAAACCATACACTTGCCCGATATAGTTATTAATGTGCTACAATACACTGTTAAACTCGATTAAGAAAATTGGTTGCAAAATAACGGTTAACATTATTATGTAAACCGAGAAGTCTACATAGAAGATGCAAGTGAATTTATGGATAAGGAGTGAATTCGGTTCACACCACTTCCGTAAATGTAGGCATTTAGCATTTAATGCTTGAAGGTAGGACAGGAGATTTTGCGCATATGTTCAAATTTTGAATGTTCGTGAAATATCTGAATGAGACGAGTGAAGGTTGGTTATAAGATTCTAGAGATCAGAAAGTGACGGTTGAACTGTCACAAGCCTTCTGATAGAATCTATAAGTAACAGCTTTAAACTTTGGAGTATGGTTACCCAAAGGTAGTTACTATCTGATTTAATCAGACCACGTCCAACATTGGTTGTTGGTGAATACAATGATAAATACTACTAGATCAGAATGTCAATCCATCCAAGACGCAGTGGGAGTATGGTTTAACCATTGACCTATTGTGGTTTTGTGGACTTTACAGTCTGCTGGGGTGATTGATAACCTATGGCTCTTGGTGGGCTGTATAGGATTCTGATCATAGAAGTTGGTTTGAAAACCTTAACCCTGTAAATGGAGTTTTTGTACTTCAGTTCTGTTCAGTCTCTTGTAAAACCACCTGAGTGTCTCAGGCCCAGTGGGAGCAATTGGATCTACATGAAAAAGAGTCAAATGAATAGGAAAGTTTAAACTGTCAGCGCAAAGTTGAGTAGTACAGGGGTGATTCCCTGACAAGTAGAGAGTTAACCAGACCTTGAACTCTCTCACCACTCAGTCTTGCTAGATTTCGTTAGAAAGCAGAAAATAGGGGTGATTCCCTGAGACTTTCTTGCCGAAAAACAAAATCTGGATTCATTTGGAACAGAAGGGTCTTGGTTGGAACAAATGGCAGGATGACTGCCAGGGCTTATATCCTTTGTGGATTTAAGAGAACCTCTCGGTCATTTAAAGTCACATGTTTTAAAATATGTAGACTTGACTAGAATATTGATAAGTTTTTCGCAGAATGGATATCAATATTGGTAAAGTAGTAGTATTAGTGTTTGTTAATGATAGCACTGAAACGGTTGGAAACAACATGGGTGTGCTATCTGAAGTCAGAAACTAACACGCCAAGATTCTCCGGTTGAGAGAATTGGACTATATTCTAAGAATTTGATTCGGTCAAATTCACAAGAATGAGTCATTGGCTATCCCACCTATCTTATTGAATAAGATGATCATGCATATACGTTTGCAACATTCATCGAGAGTAGTCCTACCCTACATCTCAGGAATGATTCTCTAAATCTTCGGATAAAGAGAAAATGGGATAGAGTCTCTATTGGATAACGGCAAGTCAGGTTATCACAAGTCAATTGTAGTCGAATCTCGGATTCGAGCATTGAATAGCGTTTAGTATATCCTCAAGTATCTTTGAAGAACGAGGAATAATCTGCTTGTATATTCGGGTGCAAAATTGAATATGGTTGACTACACTGATTCTGACTTATAGTCAGATTAAGGATGATCGTTGTGACGATCTCGGGTTTACTCATTGTGAACCGCCAGTTCTATTTTAGTTAATCGGATACGTAGCAGCTTTTCAAAGCAGCTAGAGTGGCGTTATGGCTTAGGAATTTCCTTCATGATCTGGGAGTAATTCCAGGTCTAGTGAGCCGATATCACTTCGTTATGAAAACAGTGAAGAGATAGCTTAGAAGTATCTTCTCAGTCACTAGAGGTCAAAAGCATATTGAGAAAGAGTACCGCCTGATTAGATGGACCGGCAACGTTTCGATCCTAAAGATCGTTCCGAGCCGATAACCAAACTGATCAGCGTACCAAGTCGAGTGCTTGGAGGGTACGGCATTGAGGGATATATCTCATATGCTTTTAGAGCAAATGGGAGAGTGTTGTGAATAAGATGAGAAAGGGTGTGCTCTAAAAACAATCGTTACTTGTCATTTCGTGCAAGTGGGAGATTGTTAGGTGTAGTGCCCGAAAGACAATTTGTGTAATTGTTTTTTAATGACAAAATTTATTTCACCTTATTACTTGCTTTGTTCTTGTAAGTAATACACTGCTGCAAACCCTAAGTATATCAGTATGTAACCACTTAACTTAGTGCATGGCATGCACGTGAGGATTGAGTTAGTGGTGATATACTTAAACTGTTAGTCCGTGGTGAACTTAATCGAGTTTAGGGTCTCTTGATTAAAACACCAATAATGTGCCCAGAACACCTTAGGGTGTGATAGTCTTATCCGGACTATCGGTAGAGGGTACCTACGTGGGGCATTTATATATGTTGGCATTCATATAGGGCTGGACCGATTTAATCTGAATTTTTCGATATAATTCCGTAATCGAGGAATCTTGTTAAATCATTAGATGATCATGTATGGATCAACCTTAATTCTGAGGTGATCACAGGGTGCTGGTTGTCCCGGGGTAGTGTTTGATGTGTTAGTTACGGTTCACTTTAATATGTGTTCTAAGCCACTTCTCATTGGCACTATCTCCAGATGAGTGAGTAGTTCTGATTTTCACAGACATGGAATCCATTCCTTCCTGCGGGAAGTAGAGAGATAGTCCCCTTATTTGTTAGCCTTAAGAAAGTGATCGATCGGCCGAGTTCACATTTGACTAATTAGCTACTAGTCAGATATGTGCACTAATTGATCATTAGGGGGTTAATGGTAAATAAGGATAAGATATTCTGAGTCTGGTTCACGGAGACTTCCTACTCAGAATGGACAGTCTATGGAGGGTTAATCCGTATGTAGTGATTATATCGATGGACACTTATTCGCTCTATGGGTTGAGTATAAATATACATCTATAATCGGTAGAGTTCAGTTTTGGGTTTATGGTGGCGTAATCCCGGAATTAATAATTAATGTGCTTATTCTGTTCGATGAATAATTAATTATTGGAGCTACTGGTTATAGGTCCATGGTCCCCGATGTGGCTTCTGTAATTCGGACAAATAATCTTGATATTTGGGCCTCAGAAATAATTAATTGGCTGGGTTAATTAATTGATATGCATGGATATTATTTAGTTGGACTAAATAATATTATACACATAAAAGACATTTTATGTGTGCTTTTTTGACCTAAAGTGGCGCCTCATGTCCTATTATTGTCACAAGAATTAATTTTTTGTGATGTGGAAAATAAAAGATATTCTTGTTATATGATTGGTTGGATGACTTGTTATTTGATTTTCTATTGGTCAATACATGTCACAATTAATCATTAAGGAAAATATCTTTTTATCTGGATTAATTAATTATTTATTTAATTAATTAAAACCTGGAGGCCAAGGATTTACTCTCCTATAAAAGGAGAGTTATTCCAAGGGAAATTGGATTGGCAAATTTCGACCTAGCCACTTTGAAAGGAGAGAAATTTTTTTTTTCTTGTCTTGGGTTTTAGAAGAAAAACTCTAAGTTTTTCTTGAGTGTTGCATATCAAGGAGGCTTGAGTATCAAGAAGGGTGTCCACCAACCGCCGTTTGGAGAACACATCGGAAGATCTAGGCGTCTCTTCCTAATATTGGTAACTTGAATTTAACCCCCTTGTAGTTTTTAAGTCCTTTAACTATGTTTTATGATATGTAAATCGTGATCCGTCCGCTGCGTATAGATCTAACTTGGTTAGATCAAAGAACCTGCATCCTTCAGATTAAATCGGTCCAGCCCTATATGAATGCCATCATATATAAATGCCCCACGTAGGTACCCTCTACCGATAGTCCGGATAAGACTATCACACCCTAAGGTGTTCTGGGCGCATTATTGGTGTTTTAATCAAGAGACCCTAAACTCTGATTAAGTTCACCACGGACTAACAGTTTAAGTATATCACCACTAACTCAATCCTCACGTGCATGCCATGCGCTAAGTTAAGTGGTTACATACTGATATACTTAGGGTTTGCAGCAGTGTATTACTTACAAGAACAAAGCAAGTAATAAGGTGAAATAAATTCTGTCATTAAAAAACAATTACACAAATTGTCTTTCGGGCACTACACCTAACAATCTCCCACTTTCACGAAATGACAAGTAACGATTGTTTTTAGAGCACATCCTTTCTCATCTTATTCACAACAGTATTAGATACTTAGTAGTGTGTGTGTGAATTCAGTAGCTAGATTCAGTAGGTTGATGTGTTATATAAACTAAGTGCAGAATATAAATGCAGAAAGTAAGTAGGTAGATTTTATAGTGGTTCCAGGTGGTGTAATCCGGTCAGTCCACTCTTCTCCTGTGATGTTGGAGGTAATTCACTAGAAATCTTTGATGTAGCTGTTTCAAAAATCCTTAAGTTGCCTGTCCTTCACCAATAACTATGGCTTCACAAACTGAACACGTGGAACAGGTAGGATTGCTGCTCCAAAGTCTTCCACTGGTCCATGAAGGGTAGGATTGCCTTTTCACCAGCTCCACCACAAACAACAGTCTTTCACACCCAAAGATGCTTCACTGTCTTCAGTAGATTTCTTGTAAATGAAAGTTTGAATCAAGTAAGTGATTCAGCTTTCAGCAGCTTGATCAGGATGATATGATCAGCAGATTGAAGTCTTCAAGTGTGTAAACTTGATGTAGCTTGAATGCAGATTACACTTGATGAATTTCTCTGGATCAGTAGATTAAAGCTCAGTAGGGTCAGCAGAGTGTTTTTCTTGATTTAATTCTGATTGCTCAAGACAGATCCTTAATTTTTATCAATGTTCATCACTTGTATCTAAATTAGGAGTCCTCTATTTATAGGTAGGAATCCTTGTGACTTATGTTTGAAATTCAAACATAGCCGTTTCAGATTTGTCCCATTTGACTTGCTTTCTGTCACTGTTCATAGTACTGACACAGTCAGACTGCTTTTTGACAGTCTACAGTCTATCCACCCTTTGGCTTGTAACCATTGGATAAAGGTCTGAATCATCCCAACGTCCCTTTGATCCTAACCATTGATTTGTTTGATAAATCAGATGTTGTTAGCTGTCCCTTTCTTTGTAATCTTCCAATGTAACCTTTGAATAATCGAAATATGTGTCCAGCAGGTTCCTGAGAACATAAGTCTGCTGATATACACATCAGTAAGCTTATCCTTATTTTGCTGTGTTTAAAAACACTTCAGCTTACTGTCTTTTATCTAACTTTTATTTATATAGTTAGATTACACCTTTTTGCATATAACTAAGTTCCAATCACCACTTAACTTGTGGAATTTAGACCTTGTACATAAGGTATATGTAATCAGTTTAGGTCATCACAGACTTCCTTAAATTCTGATTCCATATCCTTGACTTTAATTACTAAGTTTGATCCCTTAGCCTTAAATTAATGAGTTTGAGCCCTCAGCCTTCAGTCTTCAGTAGGTTCCTGACAAGTCTACTGACTCAGCTACCCTACTGATCTAGACTAGTCTACTGATGTAAGTCAGCTGACCTTTACAGTGCTTGTTTGATCAAACCTATACAAAATCAAACTCTAATAAACCTATACATTTGATCTAGACATCTTTTTGCCTTTGCTCTATAACAACTAATCTGGTACTCATCATTAAAACTTAAAAAATAAGTCTAACAGTTTCCTTTAATTATAATCTAAATTAATTATCATTTTCATACATGTCTAATTAATGCCAAAATTAATTTTCTACATGTATGCAAATGCTATGAGTGGAATTCATGAATAGGATGCTTGGCATGGTTATATCACATAAGAAAATAAATGCGAAAAATAAACCATTGAGATAGATCGTTGGTATCCCCGTATCTAATCTAGAGATTTAAAATTAAATAAATAAATAAACCCTAATTTTAAAGGATTTACTAATTTCTAATTGATCCTGCCGCCGCTCTGTATAATAATAAACTGCTCCGTTTTTTGAACAAACGAGCTCCCAATCGAGTTTGTTGGATGCCTCTTCCCCTACCGTGGCAGCGCGGGTTCGATTCCTACCAGCTGCAACTATTTATCCTTTATTCACTAAAACCACAACTTTTCTAGAAAAAATTTTGATTAAAAACACATCAAAGGAGATTTGAATCCTTGACATACCGGTTGCTCTAGAACATATAGACCACTGCACGGCCAACATGTTCTTGCATAAAAGTTTTGACTTTAATTATATACAACGGTGCTTCCGGAAAAATATAATTCTAATTACTACGAAATTAAATTACAACGAATAAATTACATAATTTATTATACCCGGAAAAAATTGGGTTTACAACAGATCTTACGGTAAACAAGTACCAAGCCCAATCCATCTCGTCAACCAGGAACACTCAACCACACATATATATAATAAACGTATAAAAAGATGCAATTTTTATTCTATTCCACTCCTTATTAATCAATTATGCAATCAAGATTGTAAAATCGCTTTGACCTCACTCCGATACACTACAAGAAAACATGGGTTTAATGAGGGGAGGTAAATTTCATCACTAATTAATACTTATAATGAGAAGGCAATATTTTATTATTTAAAAATCAATTCTTAATGACCAATTTTAAAAACTCGTCATTAAACAATGATAAATCCTGTCATTATGATACATTAATAAAGTAAACTCTTATTATTTCACAAACTTTTTTTATATTTTAAAAAACTTTATTTTTGAAGTTTATTTCTTCATCCTTTTTTAGAAGAATTATAACATTTCCCTCATTTTCTATTCTAAGAACCCTAAACCCTCTTTTCTACCTTCAGCCTCCCGACTGTACCTGGCTGCCGCTCTCCTTGCCGCCGCTCTCTTATGAAAACCATATGGTCCAGTTCTTCCCTTGAAGCCCAATTACTTTTTAAAAAGTATACATGGATTGGATTCCCACTTAGGTGAACATCAGTTAGAAAAGGTATTGTCCTCAATTCGTTGTTATGTCGGTTTTGTAGACTGAAAGATAAAGAGACTCCCCATCTGCTTTTCTACTCTATTTTTGCTTCGGCTTTATGGAATTGGTTGTTGTTTGGTGCAATTTCCAGCGATTTACTCCTTCGGCTTTGGTATGTATTATGTTCGTTTCCTCCTATTTTACACAGAATAATAATTTATCCTGGCTTTAGGAAGCTATCAAGAATTCTATTCTTTGGTTTCTATCAATTAAAAGAAATGAGGTTGTCATCCGTTCCAATCTCATTAGGTCAATGCACTTTTGGATGAACAGAATAAAATAAACAAAGTGGCAACCTGCTTCTTTTATTATTGAGTTTCTTATTAAAACATGGATTGTAAGATGAAGATTTCTTGGTTTGTTTATGATCAAAATTAGTTTCATTGTTCATTTTGGGTTGTTGTAGTCTAGATTAGATTGGTAAGTATACCATAATAATTTTGTGCCCAAAACAACGGTAATTTGTGACCCCACTTAACTAATTTATTGGATCTGCCATAGTGTGCAGTTAGCCCATTTAGTCTTTGTTTCTTTCATATTCCTTTACAAAAGTTTGTTACTAATTCTTTAGGCTCAAGTTAACAGTTTCGGTGAATAGAACGGAACCTATAGAGACTCTATTTGGTAGTGATAAGGTCATACAAATGATATTTGTAGAATGTTTGTAGACTCTTAGGTCATTCTTTTGTCAAGTTTGTTGCTCTAGTTTTTCACTTTCATCTTATATTATGTTTCTAAGTAGAAATCGTTGAACATCAGAAATACTATCCTTCAAAGAGGGCTACTTGGTTCAAGAAATCTTTGTGCATATGTAGTTTATATTACTGTGAGAATTGTGTTTTAGCTAGATAGGTTTATCAATTATGTTAAGGCTCCTATCAATTATGTTAAGGCTACTTTGTTCTGCTTAAACACTTTACTTTATGTCGTATATGGGTCGATACAAATGTTGTGATAAATACTTTGGATACATTATTTACCTTTGTGTATTATATGACGCTGCTCTAGATCCATAATTATTTTACTTTGGAGTATGAATAACAATGTTTCTCATTGCTATGTTGTAAGAAAAGTAAACTTCCCAAGTATTTTGGTTCACATCTTGCGATAAATGATATCCTTATCTTATATAATGACGTATGTGTAGGGGAAGGATGAGGCTGATGGAAAAAGTGATGATTGGATGTTGCCCGTCATTCAGTCCTTACGAAAAGCATTATCTATGCTAGCATCTCAAGTTTGGTAACTTGTCTGGTTCTTGTTTACATGCTCTACTCAGTCTTGGCCCGGCCTTGTTTGGTTAAAGCCAAAATGGTCTTTGTTATATCATGTTCATGTGAAATCTAGTCTGCCCTGCTAAGTGTTTGCTCGATCCATGTCTTTATTATGTGACATGTTATCTGCCTCAACTAGAATCTGTTTTGGCTAAGTTAAGTTCATGTCTTGCTTTCTGTTATAAGTTGTCTAAGTGAGCCTATTCTTGCATCTGATCATATTGTTTTTTGCAACTATTTTGCTGATCAGTCTGCTGCATATCTGTTAGCTACAACATTGTTTGAGCGTCTTATTGCATGTAATATGTTCTTGTCTCATCTATTAACTGTTTGGTATGCCTGCAATTTGAAAATCCTTGAACCAGTCCAGTTTATGCATTTGTTTAATCAATTTTGCTCAGCCTATCTAGTTTGCGTTTGTTAAGTCTTATATGCTGAGTATTGTCTCATAGCTATATGAGTCCTTGCATTTGTTCAAGACATCAGATTTTTTCACATACTTGTTCTGTTTTGACATCTGTTTACATCAAGTCTTCTTGTTTAAGTCTAACATATTATTATCTTTCATTTTACTAATGCCTATAATTAGGACAGATCTACAAGGCACACCGTTTTTTCCTCTTATTATCTCAATTGATTTGCATTGTGGACACTCCTATAGTGAATATGTTAGTTGGTTGTACAAAAACAACATTCATTTTGACTATCCATGTTCTTAAGATTTTGACATATTCTGTTATTGTTGGAGTAGTACGTTACGGTGAGGTTTTAAATGTGTATAAGTGATCCATTTTGTATAATCATGTGTTTAACATCAATTGGATCCTAACTGATTGCCATTAAGTATGCAGGGCTGACAATAAGATTTTCAGTTTGTCTTCTAAGGTATAGATATCTTTTACGTATTTTAAATCAAGTCTTGGATTTTAGGATAAAAAGGATGTTGATCTATAATGGATAGAGGACTAAATGTAAATGTTGCTTTTGTTAAATAGAAGTCTATATCTTGTTCTTTTAGTGTGGTTCACATTTAGTGATTTAAAATCAAGAAAGTGGAGATGGTTCTCAATTTGTGGCATCAAGTTACTACACCATCAAATACAAACTCACCCCCTCGTGGAAGTGCAGTTTGAAGAAATAAAGTAAATGTCATTTTTTCTTCGCTTGAATCGGTACGTCAATAAAGCTTTTCGTTTATTGCCTGTGATATATTGCTAAAATATTTATGTGCTTATGTAATATCCCGATTTTTCAAAAAAGGGCATCCTTGTCTTTTCACGAAAAATCTGAATAATTGGTTTGTTTTTAAAGGATTAAAAAAGAAAAAGGAAAAGGATTAATTGGATTTAATTAATAAGAAATAATTAGATTTAATTGGGATTATAAAAGGAAAACTAATCCTAAATTAACCTAGTTGTTGTTTTACGTAAAAATAATACTGAGAGGCGCATGTTTGGAGAAAGAAAGAAGAGGAGAGACTTTCGAATCTCTAGGCTAATCCGTTGATAAAAAACGCAGACATCTCATGAGAGAAAGGATCACCTCGAGACGAGGATCGTTTTGATATCAACAATCCCTAAATCCGTTAAAGTAAGTTTTTCCCTCATTGTTCTTGTCATTAGGGTTTGTTCATCATCGTTGCTAGCTGCGTTTTTCTGAGTTTAAACATCGTAGTGATCATCTTTGGATTGATTGTTTATTGGTTTGGAGTTAAAGGTTAAACTTTTGACGGGTTGAAGCTTTGGATCGTTGTACCACGCAATTTAAGGTAACGTGGTGTTCTTATCGTATGATTAAGGTGTCATAAACTTATATAGCAATTTGTATGCTTATTTTCATGGTTTTGAATCTGTTTGATTGGAGTTTGGGTTGGATTTGGGTTAGAAATCAGGTTTTGAAGGTTGCAGATTTCTGGGGAAAATCCCAGGCAAACGAGCATTTGCACAAGGGCAAACGGGTGTTTGCGGTAGCGGCAGCTCAAATGAGCTTTTGGGTATTGCGGACGGGCGTTTGAGGGTTTGGTTTAGATACAAGATGTGGCTGATTTTCACGAACGGGCGTTTGAGGGTTTGTGGACGCTCGTTCAAGGCAAACGGGCTTTTACATGGAGGCAAACGGGCGTTTGACCTGTTTATTTTGTTTTTACTGTTTTATCGTGTCAGCTTGGTTTCAGGCTTCATAAACATGTTTTTACTGCTTAACCTTATGTGACAAAGCCTTGAATTAGCTTTTGATGCGTTTAGTTTCGGCACCATGTGGATTCCCTAATAAGATGAAGTGTGGGACCGTCGAAAGCTTTGGATTTGCCTTGTGCTTCGATAAGCTAGGGTTTATCGATGTCTGTGTATGTGTTAGGGTCGTTAGAGTCTAGTGGTCTTAAGAAGAGGGAGTAGACTAATATGTGAGCATTTTATGTGAATCAACTTAGGTGGCTAGTTAAACATCTAATCAAACGTATGTGTTAGATTAATAATCTTAAACATCATGCAATGCTTCGTAAGGCATAGTACAACATCTCTAACCAGACAAAGTAGACTATACCCACGCCGGTCAATCAATTGGCTAGATAAAGCGTTTGGTACACTCTGCCGGTCATCACACTATCGGGACTCAGATATTCCCGGGGATAGTAGAGCATGTCTCTAAGTAGGTTGCGCCCAGTTGTCCTAGTACATCCTATTACTAGGCGTAGTGCCCTCGTTATTCATGATGTAACAAACTTGAGCTAAGCTAGATACCTTTGGAACCTCATGTTATGCTATGAACATAATACAATAGTTAGCTAGGGTTAATAACGGAATGAATTAATAAAAGACGGGGTTGCTTTTATTTCTTTATGAGACCGACGTTATGCGATCTTCTACGCGTTACTAAGTACTTATGTACTTACCTCATTACTTTGTGTTTGTCTTTCTCTTTCCCCAAAGAAGATGAACATGTTGATAATGTTGATGAGTTCTTTGACGATGACGTGTAAGATGGAGCTCTTGAAGACTCAGTTCTTATAGTTTTGATTCTTTCAATAATGTTGTTGATTTAGTTTCAAACAATGTTGTCTTTATTTGGATTATTTCCGTTTAAGTTCTTTCGGATTTGAATGTTGGATGGTTTAGTTCTCTTTATTGGATTTAGTTTTCACAGCATTGCAAACCGTGTGTTCAATCTTTTGTTTTCCCGAGTCGTTTTATCTTCCACGTTATTTTAGTTCTGATGTGTGACGTAAGGCTTACATATATTATTGAATTTTATTTGATAATATTTGTGCCGCGTGCTCTTTTCGGATAAGGACTCGGTGTCCGGGAACGGGGCGTTACAGTTGGTATCAGAGAGAAAGGTTTTCCTTGCTGTGTAGGACTTGATTTCTTCTTTAATATAAGTGTTAGAATTTTAGTAACCCCTCTATTTTCTTGGTTATAGAATGGTTCTTACTAGAGGAGGAGCCAATACGAATAACACCGAGGTGGGTAACACCCTGACGGGTAGCACTGAGGCAGGATTTATCGAGGTTATGATTCCGAGAAGGAGAAGAAGTGGACCAGCTACCCAGGGCCCTACAGTTTCTCAAGGGAAAACCCTGTCTGTGAGCAACATCATGCGTGGGGTGAATCAAGGACCAGATATCGTCATTAGGGGAATACTGGAACAAGGGGGTCCTTCACGGTTTAACCCTAACATACCGGTTATCACTAGCTGGACAGGAGTGTCTGTGTCTCCAATGACCACAAGCTGGACAGGATTAGGAATTTCTCATCCACCGGTGAGTACTTTCCCAACCGTCTCTGTGCAACCTCAGCAAGCGTCTGTGCCACCGGCTAGTCAGTTTTTCAGTCGTCCACAGGCATCAGTGTTTTCCTCCACACCATTAAGTTTTACACCTCAACCAACGGTTCTTCCTCCACCACCGCCCAGATCGGATACTTTCATAGCACCTGGCTACACCCCTCCACAACAGACTTACCCGTATCAGATGTATCCACAACAGACTCACCCCCAACAGCAGGTTCAGCAACCTCAACCACAGTATCAGAATGTTCCACCAGTTCATCAGCCGATACAGCATTATCAGTTTGGGGGGTACGATAGGCAAGTGGATTGGTATGATAAGATGAAGAAGCACAGGGTGCCGGAATTCTTTGGCAATGTTGAGCCAGCAGCAGCAGATTTATGGATTCGTGGGTTTGAGAGGACGTGCAGAAATGTTAAAGCTCCAGAATTTGAATGGGCTCAGTTAGCAATATCCTTGTTGGCAGGGAATACAAAAATTTGGATGGAAGCTTATGAGCAAGTTAATCCGAGGATCACAGATTGGGCAGTGTTCAAAGATCTGTTCTATAAGGAATACTTTCCTAGAACATCACCGAATGCAAAGACTAATGAGTTTCTGAGTTTGAAACAAGGAAGATACACTACGGTGACTCAGTACTCCTAGAAATTCCATGAGTTAGGCAGATTCTACCCTGAAATCATAAGGAGTGAAGAGAAGAAGATTGACAAGTTCATGGAAGGATTGTCACATGAAGTGGCAAACGGCATGCTAGGAGATAGACCCACTAGCATGGCAAGCGTCATGGATAGAACTTTGATTGTAGAAAGATTTGCCTGTAGACAGACGGTTGTAGTTGGGGATAAGAGGTCTTTCTCGAATTATCAGGGAAGTAATAGAGGAGCACCACAGCAGAATGTTAAGAGGACGGGAAATCCGGCCACGAAGAGTTCAACAAGTGGAACGCCATCGGTTTGTGCTAAGTGTAACAAGACACATTCAGAAGAGTGCATGGCATGTAGCTTGAGTTGTTTCCACTGTGGGGAAGTGGGACACTACTCGAGAGCGTGTCCTAAGAAACTCTCTCAAGGTAATCAGGCAGGAGGATGAGGTAACCAGCAGGGTAATCGTGCTATGGGTAGCAGCCAGTTCATGTCATTGCAGCAGATGCAGAACCAGAAGAGTTATTTGACCTTGTGGTGACAGGTACTTTTCAGTGTTTGTGTTTATTATAGATATTTAATATGATATAGTGCGCATATAATATTATATATTTGTACTTAAATTGATTCACTTGTTAGGTACTGTAATCATAGATAATCTAGCAATTTCAGCTCTGTTTGATAGTGGAGCTTCAGGGACTTTTGTTTCCTATAAGATAGCTAAGAAGTTGAACCTACCTCTTAAGGAATTGGAGAGAACATTGAGTATAACCACACCTTTGGGCAGAGTTAGTAGATGTGCTCAGGTCGCACCCCAAGTTGATATTAGAGTTGGCACATACAAGTGCCAGCATGCCCAGACAGTGTTGGATTTCTCAGACTTTGATGTTATCCTGGGTGTGGACTGGTTGTCCAAGAATTATGTCTACTGATTGTAGAGGTAAGAGGGTGATCTTTAAGGCCCCAGGAAAATCAGCTAAGACGTTTCAGGGTAATGTATACAAGCCTAGCATGGGTCGTCATCCGATTATCTCATTAGTTAAGG